>CM060664.1:8254329-8904329 GCA_030686955.1 Odontamblyopus rebecca
TGTTGAGAAGGTGACTTTTAAAATGTAATCCCCTACAGATTACAGATTACATTCCCTAAAATGTAGTTTGTGACATAATCAATTAAATTACTTAAAATGAGTAACGTAATCTGAATACTTGGACTCTGGATTACTTGATATTGTCATGATTTTTAAAACTACATAAATGTAGCAACCAACTCCTGCAAATTCTTGTTTGGTTTTAGACCTGGATTAGTCCTGGATTAGTCCTGGTTTTCGATCTGGTTTAGACCTGCTTTAGACCTTGCTTAGTCCTGGTGTGAGTTCTGGTTTAGAGGCGCACAGGAGGAAGCGCGGTCCACGGAGTGTACGCGACAAGACACAATCCACGCGCAGAGTGCGCAGCGTACGGCAGATGCGGGGTGCACGGCGTACGGGACCGTACCACGCTCTGTTTACCGCGCTCTGAGGAGGTTCTGCTCTTATTATACATCCATGGGCGCCGCACTGTTGTGTGTACAGTGAAGTGCAGTGGTCGTGCGGAAACTTTACCTCTACCACAAAAGGTTCCGGCCATCGCCGAGCGTATGAAAATAAAACGAAGCATCGAGGCAAAAAAAAATAATCGATGCATTTTTCTAATCGATGAATCGTTTCAGCCCTAATTATTATAACTCTTGGTTTCCAGATTTTGTGATGAGACCAGAAGAAACTTTGATGCAACCCTGGCCTGGCTACAAGAACATGCCTGCTCCAGGACCTATGGACTTGGTAAGAGCTTAGGCTGTTGTTTGGTTGTTAAAAAACATAATAAAAAATTAGCCCATGTATTTAGTTTATCTGATAAATTGTGTAAAGATAAACCTATCTAGAGTCCATCCATCCATCCATCTTCTCCCGCTTAATCCGGCTGGGCACACACACACAGCTTGCTGCCCAATACTCATAGCACCTGACCCCCCCTATGAACCCCTCTGCAGGTGGTGAGCCCACAGGAGGGTGGACAACATGGTCCTTGATGTTAGTTCATAGTGGTATGAACTAACTAGAGTTTGGTTTCATATTTGAAATCATTGGCTTTTCTCAAATGCTGGGTACATTTACATGGCCAGTAAAAATTATTTATAATGGATAACTAAAATAATCCGATTTTTGGTGTGTCAGTTAATAATTTAGTGATTTAGTAAGTGGTGTATTTGATTTTAAAATGAACTTCAATTTTTGTTTTTGCCACATGGTTGCCCTTTTTTGCATAAATTTCCTTGGTATGACTTGTACAGCTATAGACAATCGGAAAGAAAACAGATTACTCACATCAAATGCAACTGTTTACATGATTATTTATGACGAGATCAACAATCTGATGACTCCAGAAATTAGATAAAGATTTTAGAAATTAGATAAAGATTTTTTTTAGCATGTAAACTATAGCAATTGATTGAAACTTGAGTAATCTTAAGATAAAAGAAAAACATTTGACACTTGCATGTTTAGTGTTTGGTCTGTAGAGGGAGACAGAGTATTACCAGTTTGTGTTGATACCACAGTGGGAGTCTTAAGCGTTTATAGCATTTCGACCAAAAGCCATCTGGCATGAAGCACAAACGCATAGTACAATAGACTTGATGTTGACTCGTTCTGTCAACAACCCATACATATCCTCCAAACCATCAGAAAACATGTCTTTTTTTTCTAATGCAATCCACATTCTGAACATAACATTTCTGTTCTGCAAATTATATACAGTTAGAAATAATTGACCAGTGTTAAATTCTTGTGGGCACCTCACTTTATGCACTCACAAAACCAAGATTGTGGTAAAATAAGAGTCAAGATCTATAAGAGTGGAATGTATAGCCACCATTAAATACTGATTTCTAATTATTGCAATTATTGCATATTATTTTGAGTAATCTTTTATTTTGTATGTTGAAAATCTCAATGATATGTCTAATGTAGAAGACATTTTGGCAGCAGGTTAGAAATATATATTTTAAATCTTGAATTGCCCACAAATCTGTCAATATTATACAATACAATATTTCAAATCACGGATAACAGTGTGGTTTCTTGTTGCTTTTACAGGAACACGCCTGCCATGGGATGAACAGTGGCTGATTGAATCTCTATCGGACTCTACCATCTACATGGCTTACTATACTGTGGCACACCTGCTGCAGGGAGGCATACTCAACGGACAGGGCCCTTCACCACTGGGCATCAAGTATGGACCCTCAACAAATGCAATGACAAGCACTTGCATTGAAATCAATACATCTCATGCTGTGTGGCATTTTAACAAGAGCATAATGAGTCATTCTGATGTCTACTGACTGTCAAATGGATGAAAGATAATATCCTCATCATTTATCACCATTTATCATGGCTTATTCATATCACATGTGCTAGTAATATTTAAAATCAATAATTCATGAGTTCTCTGAAAATAATGACCTGTGTCTTTATTCAACTTGGTGTTTGTGCAAATGAGGGGCTAAATTTACTGTTGGGATACTGGCAGTGAAATAAGTGGAAATTACTACAAAGTTAATGTCCATGTGAAATCTAATTCTGTTCGCTATTAGATTTTCTAAATGGAATACACATTTGAGAGGAACTTGGAATGGTGAGGGAGAAAATGTAATTATGGAAGCTTAATGGCTTTTAGCTAAATAAAAAAAAACAATTACCGGTAGTCTAAAAATAAACACATACATTTAAGCACATAGGTGAAGACATTATGTATGTGCTTATCACCTGTTTATTTAAAATGTATAATTTAGCAGTATTGTGTATTAATTTAAAATGGAGATAAGCCAAAAAAAGGCAATTTTCTTAGACTTTAGAAACTGAAGCCCTCTTCTTTCTCTTAGAGTCCACACTTGACTGTGATTAGTTCATCCTCACGACAACTCTTGCCACCAAAATACAATATTTAAAGGGGTCAAATCACAGCTCACTTTGTTTGCGGTGTGATAATAAATATGCAGTTTGGGGGGGGCACTGCTGATATTCTGATATTCTTTTCTTTCAGACCTGAGCAGATGACCAGAGAGGTTTGGGACTTCATCTTTTTCAAAACTGCTCCCTTCCCCAAAACGTCCATCTCCAGAGAGCACCTGCAGAGGCTGAGGAGGGAGTTCGAGTACTGGTATCCCGTGGACGTCAGAGTGTCCGGCAAAGACTTGGTCCCAAACCACTTGTCCTATTACCTTTACAACCACGTGGCTATTTGGCCCAATGACAGGTCAGATACCGCTCTTGAATGTCCATTTTAGATAAAGGCTTCAGTATAAAATATTAACATTAGAACTAGTAAAAGCCTGTAATATTAAGAAACTACTTAAGGCTTGTATTAGTTCTAATGTTAAAATACATTTCTAAATCTGTTAAGAAGAGATTCAAGTTTATGATGACTATTCCATTTATGATGTCCAGTCACACAGTCTTTGTCATTTCACTACTTCACTTGTAAATTGTCGTACTGCTATGCCTAATTGTACACTATTTAGCATGTAACATTGGACTGGATAATTAGATTGACATTGGACATAATCTTTGCTTTTTTTTTTTACATACAACAGTGGAAAGTGGCCTCAAGCGGTGCGCGCCAATGGACATCTGCTGCTCAACTCTGAAAAGGTTACTTCAATTTTTTATGCATTTTAATGTCTGTCAGTCCTCCTCCTTCCGCTTTATCCGACTGGGTCACGGGGCAGCTGTTTTGCTGCCCAGTCCTCTGTGCACCTGACCCCCCCTATGAACCCCTCTGTGAGTGGTGAGCCCACAGGAGGGTGAACGTTATGGTCCTTGATGTTAGTAGTAGTAGAAGCATTTTAATGTGATACAATATTTAGATTTCGTTGTGCTCGTTCTGCCTTGTAGTAACTGATTTTGAGTCCAACGAGACGCTCCCATGGTTACTCTACATGCTGCTGTTTGTACTAATTTACTCTCATAGTATCTCTAAACACAATAGCTGCACATGACAGTTGCTTGGTAATGAACTTGTGTGGGTGGGTACTTGACAATCTAGCTGCTAACATCTGTTTCCTTGTCCTCCAGATGTCCAAATCCACTGGAAACTTCCTCACTCTCACCCAAGCTGTTGACAAGTTCTCAGCAGACGGTACACCTTCAATTTATTCCTCTCCTGTTTTGTCTGTGCTGTTTTGTTCTCTGAGGGTTTTTTCTGTCAGTCATTGTCAGTTATGACTGGAGGCACTTTTTTTTTCTTCAGTTTTTTAGTTGGCTGTTTTGTCTGAATCTATAAATGGCTTCGGGAACTTGTTAAATTAGTAGCTAATGAGGGTTAAGGTCAAGTTCAATGTGGCATTACAAAGCATATTTTTAGACATACTGATGAAAATGAGTGAGGTTAAGTACAAATGAAAAATTTTACATGTTCTTTTATTAAAACAATGCCGTCCAAATTGAACCTTCCTAAAATGAATGGGACCCAGTGTGGCCAATATGTAGTTTGTCGTTCAGATTAAAGGGCCTATATTGTGTGAATTTCTGATCTATGTTATAATGGTGAGTCCTCATCAAAAACATACATGGGTTTCTTCTCTCAAACAGAAAACACTCAGTTTTACCTTGTGATGCGGTAATACAGGAAGTGCTCCACTGTGTTTTAAATTCCACCTTCACTAGACTCATTTGGATAATTTCACCTCTGTTTCACCTCATGATGTCATGAAAGTTTTGGAGATGTAGACTAATAATGGAGGGTTACTCAAACTGAATGAAACAAAACACATGTTTTTGACAAGATAACATTATAACATGGCTTTAAGCTCACTAGTCAATTTTGCGTAACAGAGGACCTTTTGATCCTGAATTGCCAAAAGGAAAATGCATATATCAAACATGGTTATATTCTAGTTTTTAACACCAACTTTTTTCACTTTTGCTCCCACCAGTCTATAACAGGACTAGGTGGGGTCTAAATGAGCTCAGATTTTAAAATTATGTTAAGTTATGAATTAGAAACCAAACCTTGTGAAAAAGTTAGTTTGAGGCTGAGCAAGGGCAGAAGTGGAGAAGACCCCTCCCTGCAGGACTCTGTGTTGTTGTCCAGGTCTGGATAGAATTAGGTCCCAAAGGTCAACGGGTGATTTCAGGACCGGACCAGGGAATTTCTCTAACTCGGCCACATTCGTTCACTAGACTCGGGCTTAGACACATTTATCAGCAGGAGGTTAAGGTCACCGCCCGAGTGTTTTACTGAACATGAACAGAAATGCCAGAGGGGAATTGAATGCAACAGTGCGTCATATCTAAAAGTCAGAGGTTAGTTTCTGTATACAGCAAAATGGCTTTGGCTACAAATTACATACACTGCACTGTTAGTCTTATGCAGTAAATCATGAGACTAACTACTACTATACTCCTGTATTACTTACTAGCTACAGATTAATTTAAAATATTACAATGAAACATGATGTATAACCTAAATCAAGTATGACATTTTACCATTTACTAAATAACTCTAATTGTATCCCTTAAGGAAGCCATAAATGATCAATTACAACACATTGAGTATGTTTCTGCCTCTACCAATACACATCATTTTTCTCCTAGTAATAGCTTGACACTCTTCTGTTCTGTATCCACTTATATACTTACTATCCACACTCTGTGCCCGTCCAGTTCATCAAAATACTGCCCCTTTTGATTTCATCTCAATACTCCTCTGAAGTTCTTCGCCCCATCTTTAAAGTGGGACTGTTTTAAACTAGAGTTCGCCTGATGTATTTTTTCATGGCTGATGCTGATACCAGCTGTTTAGAATGCAGAGCACCCGATAGCAGACAAGCTCTGACAAGCCTTTTGAGCCGAGGTATAGGACCGATTTACATTTTCTCAAATTATGCTATTTAAATTTTCTACAAACTCACCCACAGCCCTTTCTTTAAACCATAAACCCAACTGTATAGCCACATTGTGTGCAGTTTTCTATGATTAAAGTGTTTAAATCAAGTTTTGTGTGTATTTTAAGACAGCAGATCGACCAAAACTAAATATTGGCCTGTGCTGCAGATGTCAGATTGATAGCCAATATGCTAAAACTGAAAATATCAGCCCGATATATTGTCTAACCGATATATCAGCATATAGGGAGAGTAGAGAATGCTACTCAATCACTAAATGTACCGTTTAGTTGCAAAAAAAAGTCCCACACTACAGTACAACTAAAACTCCAACTCCAGGGTTACTCATTACCAATATGATAAATACAGCATCCTAAAACATTAGTTAAAAAAAAGGCCAAGGTAACAATACCCTTTCTCTCAGAACTTGCACTGCATTCTGTTTTAAGACAATCTTTTCCCCTTGATTATGAAAATGATTCTTTTCTATGCTGCTCCATTTGTTTTGTTGGCAGCAACTCATCATTTGGGCCTGTCTCTGTTCTATACTGTTTGTTTTATTCTTGATCGTTTGGTGTTTTATGTTCAGAGGAAAAAGCTGAATTATAGATAAACATTTTCCGTGAAGCACTCCTTATTCAAGCAGCAAAGGCTGACGGTACCATGATGTGTTGACGTTATATCTGCCGACTAAAGGGATGCGATTGAATTTAAGAACAGTCTAAACGTCCTGTGCTTCAAACTACAATACATGATTGCATTCCCATCTCTAAATTCCCCCTACAGTGACTGAACAGAAATCTGTTTATATTCTTCACCACTATCTGTCTTAGCCTAACCCACAGATGTAACTTCTATTTGCTCTTATTTGATTCTAGCAATTTTAATTCACAGTCTATAGTACCAACATCCTCAGAATAGATTTTCAGCATTAAGAATTACATTTATTTGACAAAATAATATTGTAAGGCATCACTGCTGAAAGTGATTTAAATTTCCATGTATGTCAAATTATAGTTGGGTCTGTCACAATATAACATTTTAAAGCACATATACGCACTATATTGCTACAGAGAAATATTTAGATACATGATAATATTGAAAGTACTTTATACCACTGGCACTATAACAATAAAGCAAGATAATCCCAGTAAACATCTTTTTAATAAACAGTATCATTTAAAAGCATGAGTTGCAACAAAAAAATAGCAGAATGAACCTATAATTAGCCATAGAAGTTATATACTAAACCCTCCACAGCTCAAGTCATACCATATTACAACAAAAATAATCTAAAATCTCCCCCAGTACAAAAAAAGTACACACAAAAAATACTGAGCCTCAAAATGCATTGTTCCAGCTATAATTTTTTTTTTAACAGTTGGTCGATATAATAATTATTGTGACACATTTTAGTCCTTGTGTAACCATATTCACTTGTTAACCAAAGGCTATGCTAAACATTTATAAAAAGTAATGTTAAGATATGGGAAGTGCAAACGATGGAAAATAAAAAAGAAATCTACAGTTGCACTAAATTTTTAAGAAATGTTGTGGAGTAGGGTCTTGCCAGCTAATCCTGTTCAAGAATGCAGTGGGCAAACTTTTTTACAGGAAGACATACTGCTTATACCGGTACTTGTGTGTAACAGTTGTTTTCCTTTCCGTCCAGGTATGCGTCTAGCCCTGGCCGATGCTGGAGACACTGTGGAGGATGCAAACTTTGTGGAGACGATGGCAGATGCTGGGATCCTGCGCCTGTACACATGGGTGGAGTGGGTGAAAGAAATGATCGCCAACCAGAACAACCTGAGAACTGGGCCCGCAGACACCTTCAACGACCGAGTGTTCGCCAGGTAAACAAATATGCAAATGAATTCAAGTGAATGAAGATCGTATATCATTTTGCAACATGATTCTGTCTTTTCAAAACTACAGTAGAGAGAATTCAAATGGTTTCGTTCACTACATTTTTTTGCTTCTGATAAATAAAAGGACTTCCCTCAGGCCTACTGTGTCTGATGGGAAACTATTAAGCTCAATTGAATTGTATTGCTGAGCGATGAAAGTGTGGTGTTTCAAATAGTACATAAACATTCATGATATTTTTATTTTCATTTTACAACCTTTTTAATATTCAGATGCTTCGTTTTTGTTTGGGGTTATTTGGTTTTGGCGCCTTCAGTAATACTAGCAGGATTCTAATAGTACAAATAGTTGATACAAAAAAAAAAAGCCTTGATGGTGATTTCAGTACGACTACAATAATACAACACTTTTTAAACATATAATAACAATATTCTTAAAGCAGACCTATTATGCCGAATTGACTTTTTAGACTTTTTTACCATGTTATAGTTGTTTCTCCTCACCAATCTCTCACCCAAAGTTTTATTTGGAGTGATTTGTGATACGTCCACTGCTCTGTACTGCTTCAATATTATTCTCTTATTCTGTGATACACATAGGTTTCAGCAGTGTCACATAGTTATTTTAGTACAAATTAAATTTAAAAAATCCAGTACTCTTTGGCATGATTTGCAACTTTTCCTGGGAGATGCTAACAACTTTGCAGCTCTTTGTGGTGAATATTGTGATTTAAAATGTTCAATGATAACATAACTATATAGTAGACCACATGTGTCAAACATGCAGCCCGGGGGCCAGATCCGGCCCTCCAAGACCCTTAATCTGGCCCTCGGCTGATTTTTCTATTAAAATACTTAAAATTTTCAGATTTTTCTGTTAATTTTCTGCACCGTTTAGCATAGCAGCGTCTCTGGCGTTTCTGTACGTTGCGACTCCCACCAGAGCAGCACAAATGAAGACTTTCCTCTTTCCAAAATCTCTTAAAGGACGATCGTTTTGACTGTCGACCGTGACCCTCATCAGCAAAATGTCAAAAAATGAGAAAAGCAGATGCTGAGTTCAGGATTTCCCAAGAAATAGTCTAATTCTTATTTGTTGACAGAGGTGAATGGGAAATCTGTGCTCAGTGTGTTTGGAACAAGTGGCGTTGCTCGAAGAATATAATCTTAAACACCACTACGAGACACGGAGAAAAATACAATAACTTGAAGAGAGAACTGAGTTTTCTGATCCGGCCCTTTTGGGATCAAAGTAGGCTGCATACGGCCCCCGGACCAAAATGAGTTTGACACCCCTGTAGTAGACAAAGCACAATAGGTCTTCTTTAAATATTAGCATGTGGTTTCACACCACGTCTAAAATAGGTCAAACCATTTATAAAACTATTCACAAATTAGTTAAATGATTCATGCAAATCAACAATATTATTTAAATTACCATCTACTTTCAATAGTTTTGCTTCTGAGATTCTATTAGTGATGATATGATGGATATGGATGATATGGAATAACCTCCTGAAGATTAACACATTTTATGACAATTGCTTAATGACTTGTTTATTCAAATGTGTATTTAGTCTGAAGAATAATGAGTGTGGGCAAAAGCAGGTCTGATATTTGGCACATATTGTATAATGGGTTTTTCTCAGACCTCTTTGCAGCTTTAATACCATCACGCTATTTCCACCGGCCCTGTTACACTTCAATGGTTTTACAAAACTGAACAGCCCTCTCGACTTGTACAGTCTCGAGTTTTTGCGGCCGCCCTAAATGGTATAGGAAGCTGCCTATTTCACACTGATTGCATGGATTTTGTGTTCTCTCTTCAGTGAAATGAACGCAGGAATCTTAAAAACTGAGCAGCACTACGAGCGGATGATGTTCAAGGAGGCGCTCAAGAGTGGCTTCTTTGAATTTCAGGTAAATAGATTACAACTCTTTACTACCATTTGTAAACTCAAGTACTTATTCACCACAAATGTTTGGAGAAAATATTTTATTTTTCCAACTATTTTTGGGCAGAATTGGCTTGTTTCCTGCCGATACGAGGTGAATTGTTAGGCAGACATATTGGGGCAGATTAAACCATCAATCAAAGATCAAACACTAGTATTTTAAATGATTTTGTTTCCACTACAGAGTTTTCACACTTACTTAAAGGTTACTTGCCCCTTTGGATATGGTCTAGATAGAACCATATCTTGTCTCCCCAATTACAGTTGGGGCATGATTGACAGGCAGATTAACCCAGGAGAGACACGTGGTCCATTCATGTCAACATGTTGGCTTACACTTAAAAAGATGAAAAAATGTAGAGGATGAAGAAATGGCATGGATTTCTGCAGAACCAGCTGGCATTAAACTGTTATTTGTCTTAGGTAAAAGACATTTGAGAGGCATTGGACCATTGCTGTCCCATATTTGTGAGACCAGTGTTACATTTTGCGATTCAGTTTGAAATTCACCTGGAAAACTTTCATTTCATTAAAACGTTGGTAAGACATTGTATTATTACAGAACATGGCCACATCCACATCACCAAGTTAATTAAAAACTGTAAAACAATGCCCCGCACATGAATTCAAAGGGATGAAAAATATTGCAAGATAAATGATTTTCTTGCCTAAAATCTCTACTTTTGCAGCATACTTTTTGAAATGGTGCAAGCATTTCTTAGGCCTGCTCTAACCTGTATTTTGAACTGCCATTTGCTGTTTCCAGGCCGCCAAAGACAAGTACCGTGAACTGGCCATCGAGGGCATGCACAGGGACCTTGTGTTCCAGTTTATCGAGAGGCAAACCCTGCTCTTGGCTCCCATCTGCCCACACCTTTGTGAATACACATGGGGCCTGCTGGGAAAGGTAACTACCACCTTGCATCTGGTCTTTTGATTGCTATTTTCGTCATTTTCCCTGACTTTCTTCTTTCTCCCTTTTTCCCTTTTACTGGCCCTGAGGACTTACTCCTGACAGAATAACAGACTTTCAAACTTGTTGTATTCATTTACTTCTATGCAAGCACCTGGGACTAGCCATGGAAAATATGCTTGCACACTTTATATCGGCCTTTAGTTGTGGTGTTCCCATTGCTCATTTACCTCTGTGAAACGGCTCCTAGCACGCACACAATCCCTATGTGGCCCTCCTGTCCATCAGGAGTCTGTCTTCACACCATGTTATTTTTATTTTTTTAATGCTGTCCTTGTGAAAGGGTAGGAAGCGTCAATACATGTTCCCAACAGCACATCCAGCCAAGAATATTTTTAACACTTGAGTTTATGAATATGAAAAAGGCCCCACGCGGCTTGAAATGGGCTTTTCATCTGTCGCTTAGCAACAACAAAGGCCCCATAACTAGTGTTTTTTTTTTATCATGTGTAGAGCATTTCTAACACGGAGCACACTGCTTTTTGAACCATAGTAATAACTAGGCATGTTCAAGTCTCCTGGCCTGCATTTGTGGATTAGAAGAAAGTATAGATGGCATTACCCTGTTCACACAAAGCTTAGGAGTTTGATCACAGCATCCACAAGTGCCATACTATTGATGTGTCCTTGGGCAAGACATTTAAATGCGCATGTCTTCAATGTCCAAATGGAGGTAAAAAAGTCCTACAAAAACATGTCAATTTATCTTTTTTATTGTACAGTGTGAACTTAAAAGCCACAAGAGTTTAAAAACCAAATTGGTTGTCCGAAATCTGTAACAATGCAGTCATGCTAGGGCCCTCTAACAGTAAAATATGGCAGTAACACATTGGATTCTTATTTGAAATCACAGATGAATGAAAAGCAGATTGAAGAATTAATGAGCTGCTTGTGGTATTTTCTCAAAAAAAAAAATTCCTAAGAGAAAATTGGGGTGGGACCCAGAAGGTCACCTTTGCTCCAGTCCCACATACACAAAATAAAACCAATAAGCCGCATCACCCAAGTGAATTGGTGATTTGCTAGAGCAAACCCGGCGTGAACCAAAGGCAACAGCCAAAATTCATTAATTTCTTCATTTCACTGACTTGAGCATAATAGAAATGTCAGTCATGCATAAACAAATGAGGAGAATTAAGGTAGGGATCAATTTGTTTACAGATGTGTCTTGTTCTGCATCTCTCCACGGCCATAGGTCTTCACTAATTAAAATGTCAGAAGTCCAGCATGTTAATTAGACGTGGAGAGTAAATGGTTTGTGGTAAATTTCTTCATTATTTACTTATTCTAATTACATTCTGTGATGAGATTTATTGTACTTGTTGTTACTCTGGTAAAAAGGTTTTTAAAGGTCAATGGACAATGAGAGACATTTCAGTAGCAGATTAGTACTGCCCTTAGAGCTCTACTATCTTTTCACACCCACCCGTTTATAGCTCTCGAGCAGTAATATTTTGTTGCTATACGGTGTGGATGTTCTCTACTTCCAAGAATCATTATATTAATCATATTAATTGAAATTAACATGTTTCTCTCCTTTCAGAGCACCTCTCTGATGAAGGCATCCTGGCCCGTGGCTGGTCCTGTAGATGAGGTTCTGATCCGCTCCTCTCAGTACCTGATGGAGACTGCCCACGACCTCCGGCTGCGTCTCAAGGCCTACATGCAGCCGCCCAAAAACAAGGCGAGACCCATCACTCCTGTCCCCACACTTCACTGCCTCTCCATAACTCACCGTTAACGTTGTGATTCCAGATTGATTTCTTTCTTTTGCTCTATCTTTCTTAGATCCAAAGTGTTTATGAAGCGCAGTAAATAAATCTAAGGTAGCGAAGTGTGGCTTTAGGCCCTCAGGGGCTGTTTAATACAAAGCCCGATGAGGCATAAAATAATGAACATTTTGCTAAAGAAAGTTAGCAGATAATATTGTGCCCAAGAGCAGAGATTTGAGAAATTTGTTTCATCAAAGGTAGGCATGAAATTTACTTAAATAAATTAACACCTGGCCTGATATAAATCTAATTTTAACACCTTATTTGAATAAAGGTAATCATTTTAAAATCCCACATGCATAGCAATATCACCAGAAGGAAACAGACCAAAAACAAATGCATTGTTTATTGCATCATAGTTCTAGTTTGTTTAGACCTTGCTGTTTTAGACCTGGTTTAGATCTGGTTTGATTCATGAATGGATTACGTTTATATCTGGTTAATACTGAGGTTGTCCTGAAATCCTGAATAAGCTGCATACATACATTTTGTCTGGATTCATATGGTTTCATTAGAGTTTAACTTGTTTAGTAAAAATAGGGCACTGGTCATTTTGTCATTTCTGTCCCAATGTATGATCTGAATCCCATAACACCTCATTCTTATTATTTTTACTATTATTATTGGTGGTAGTAGTAGTAGTATTAAAACTTTGATAAGTGGCTGTGTGCGGCCTGGAGAGCAGTATTGACAGAGAGATATCTCCAGCTCCCAGCCTGTTTCAATTGATCTGCTGCAAATAGAGCTGGGATAAAAGGTGTAACACTGAAATACAGAGATGGCACCTGAAAAAAGTTATACTGTACTAACAAGAATATTTAAAAGACTAATGTGTAAACAATATGCAGAATTATAAAAAACATGAATATGCAGATCCTTCCTTCAAACTTGAGCAAAGACGTGTAGCTTACATACTTTTGTAAATCAAAAATCACTACTATTATTTAAATTTGATGTGTGGTATTTCAATAAGCAAAAATGTAGGTATTATATTTCAAACCAGCAACTAAATGCTGACTGCTTTGGGCCATTTTAAAAGATGGTGTAATTAGTGGTGTAACTGACACTAAATCAGAGCTGAAGCTTTTTGGCACAGGTACTAAAGGTATAAAGGTCTTATTAAAGGTAGAATGGTAAGATTGGCAAATGTGCCATACATTTTTTTGACATTTTGTTTCAACTAACTTAAAACCTTTAGGTGTATAGAAAAAATATTCAATGCATCGAGTTTATGTTTTTTCTTTCTGTGAACAGAAGGGTGACGCCAAACCCCCTGCAAAGCCCTCTCACTGCACCATCTATGTGGCCAAAAACTACCCCACGTGGCAGCACAGTGCCTTGTCCCTGCTCGGCAAGCACTACAAGGTATACACCTCAACACCATCCATATATATATATATATCTATATATCTAGATCTATATATATAGATATAGATATAGATATATATATATATATAGAGAGAGAGAGATAGATATAGATAGATATACAGTCCCTGACAAAAGTCTTGTCTTATCCATTTTGTAGTAACAAAATCTTATAACCTGACTTTAAATTAATCAATTGGTTTTAGAAATGTCTCATATGAAAGCTAAAACCCTCCCAAATTATGCTCAATATATTAAAATAAATTTGCTTCAATGAAGAAAGATGGATCATTTAATGAACACAGAAAGGTCAGATTTTGGCAAGACAAAAGTCGAGATTACAGCATCACCTGTGATCAGTTACTGATCAATCAGTTAGTGGGTGTGTATAAAAAGAACCCCAGCACACCAGAGCTTCACATCAACTGCAACTTGACCTCTGACAACCTGCCTAAGATCCACTCTGAGACCAAAGCATTAATTATCAAGAGGCTGAAGAAAAGATCCACTACTGAGGTGGCTGACACCTTCAATGTGTCTCAGCGTCAAGTACAAAGAATAAGAAAAAGATCTGAAAAGACTGGAGATGTTTTTGACAAGCCCAGGTCCGGCAGACCCCGCAAGACAACTGCTCGGGAGGACCGTTTGTTGATTCAAAAATCCAAGGCCCCTTTTCCACTGCAGCAGAGCTCCACCAGGCCTGGTCACCTCAAGTCCCTGTGTCAACCAGAACAGTTTGTAGAGTTCTGTCTCGAAATGGCCTCCATGGTCGAATCAGTGCACAGAAACCAGCACTAAACAAAAGGCAATTAAAAAACCGTGTGGCATTTGCCAAGGCCCACAGCCTGCTAAAAGGATGGACACTGGAAAAGTGGCAGAAGGTGGATTTCTCAGATGAATCCTCGGTTGAATTACATCACAGCCGCCGCAAATATTGCAGGAGACCTACTGGAGCCTGCATGGATCCAAGATTCACCCAGAAAACAGTTAAGTTTGGTGGCAGAAAAATCATGGTCTGGGGTTACATCCAGTATGGGGGTGTGCGAGACATTTGCAGGGTGGAAGGCAATATCAATAGCCTAAAATATCAAGAAGTATTAGCACCTCTTACATTCCCAACCATAAAAAGGGTCAAATTTTGCAGCAGGATGGTGCTCCATCGCATACTTCTATCTCTACATCAAAGTTCCTCAAGGTGAAGAAGATCAAGGTGCTCCAGGACTGGCCAGCCCAGTCACCAGACATGAACATCATTGAGCATGTCTGGGGTAGAATGAAAGAGGAAGCATGGAAGGCAAAACCAAAGAATCTTGATGAACTCTGGAGGCATGTAAGACGCTTTCTTTGCTATTCCTGATGACTTCATCAACAAATTGTATGAATCATTGTCGAACCGCATGGATGCAGTCCTTCAAGCTCATGGAAGTCATACAAGATATTAAATATGGATCTCACAGCACCACTACTTAATTCACTGACGTTATGCAACATATTTTTGTATTTGAAGTAAATTATTTGTTCAATTTTCTGTAGGCGACAAAACTTTTGTCTTGCCAAAATCTGACCTTTCTGTGTTCATTAAATGATCAATCTTTCTTCAGTGAAGCAAATTTATTTTAGTATATTGAGCATAATTTGGGAGGGTTTTAGCTTTCATATGAGACATTTCTTTCTTCATCGATTTATTTAAAGTCAGGTTATAAGCTTTTGTTTCTACAAAATGGATAAGCGACAAGACTTTTGTCAGGGACTGTAGATATATATCTATATATATATCTATATATCTATACGTCTATATCTATATATCTATATAAGAAAGATGTACAGTATTGGGGTATAACAATTAAAGGTAACAGGTACTTCTAAAGGTTTAAAAATGCTTACAGTCACTTAGAAGTAAACCTTGAATGCCATTGTGACACAGTCCACGGACACATCATATTACATGTCATATTACATACATGTCCTTATGTGTTCATCCATACACTTATGTGTTTTTAGTGCATTCTGCTTTCTGAATTGGTTTAACTTTTATCATAGTTAATAATTTACTTCATATCTGAGAACAAATTTGTAAAAACCTATAATATACCATCTTTAGTGTTAGATAATATTCAGTTGCTTGGTGTGGCTTGTTTAATGGTGTCTTGCTTATATTTTTGTCCCAGAGCAACAATGGAGTCCTTCCAGACAACAAGGTGATTGCGAGTGAACTGGGAGCCCTGCCAGAGCTCAAGAAGTACATGAAACGAGTGATGCCCTTTGTGGCAATGATCAAGGTACAGCTCCACCACTGCAACACTGCTGTTATGAAACCCACCGTAGAAAGGTGCTTTGCTGAAATTTAAAATGCACATAGGACCTTTAATGCTGTATTGAACCTGCCTGGTTCCATCCCACTTAAGGTGGGCAGACTTTTAATATAGGTGGTAAAGCATGTGTCTGGACACATAACCTTCTCTGTAACTATTGAGCCATGTTCAATATAGAGCATTGAGATAAACTAATATAAAACATAATTTAACTGACCATTGGATTTATATAGCTCCCTTCAAGATATCCTTTATGTATTCATTCAGTTAGGCTTAGACTTAAACAAACTTTATTGATTCACAAGAGAATTGTTTTTGTTTTGGTGGTAAGCTCCTGCTGTAGCCACAGCTGCCCTGGGTCAGACTGACAGAAGCAAGTCTACCCCAACTAGCACTAACATTCACGCACTCACCACATTCATATTAGGCAATGTGGGGGAAGTGTCTCTCATCCAAGTACTAATACCTATGCCTGGCCTGGCTTAGATTCTGAGATCTGAGGAGATCAGGCTTTGACATGCATGATACTATAAGTAACCATAAACTGCTAGATTCAGATGTACGGTTTAGAGGTACAGTTATTCTGTATTCTGTGAAGTGATACTGTACTGTGACCTATAAATTTATCAGTATTGCGATTTCAACTGTTGCCATATTGATTTGGTCCAGATAATTTCTTTGGAAAACTCTGGAAGGATTTACACACAGTTGAAACAAAAAAACTTTAGCTTAACTTCAGCCTTCGGAGCTCGCCCCAGGAGAGACTCAATGGGAGCAGTTCTGCGAAAAAGAAAGAGGCAACGCCCAAAGTTATCTCTCTTAAGATATGCCCGGCTCTTGATGTGTTTTTTATCCATATTTTTGTAGCTAATCTGACAGAAAGCGAAGCTTTCATTATTTTTCCAAATTTATATACTTACGTTTTGTAGACCAATAATCTTTTTGATTGATTAAGCCTTATTGAACAGTGCTGCTCAGACCGCATGGGCGCTCAGAACTTTCCCCTCTGTTCCTCTCAAGACTGAGGACAAAGCTTGAAGATACTGTTAGATCACGCGGCTGCCATCTGTTCCTACAGCTAAAGGACCCGGATCAGACCTCATTGTGATGCTCTCTAAAAATCTCTCTTAAAATCAATCATTTCAGACTCAACACATACATTTATAAACTCTTAAAGTGTACCTTATCTCAGATTTCTTTACAGTCCTTTGTTCACAGCAGTCTAGGATAATTGACACACATTTGCATATTTTCATATGTAAATGAAGTTTAACTTGGTAAATGAATATTCATAAACCATAAATTTGCTTGATCATGTCATGTGTTATTCCAGATATTAGTCATTGTTATGGAAATAATTCAAGAATCTTCAGATTAAATGTTCAATTAACTATTTATTTATTTATTAATTAACCTGTGTAATTGATTTTATTGTATTGATAATATTTCTCAACATCTGTTGAGATGGTGCCCCAAAACTCTCACATCGGCCAAGTGGTGCTGCTTAGTTCAGAATAATCAAATTCCAATGGATAAATTCAATTACCCCATTCTTTAAGTATAGGAGACTCTTCCAATACTTGGAGAATACATATTCCTTTCTTATATCTGACTGTAGTAAACTTGGAATTTATGTATTTTTGCATATAAGAATCTACAATATTGGAAAATATTCTACAAGCCACTATAGGCTTGTAAAATGTGTGTCCATATTTTACAGCAGTTATCAATAAAACAGCCCGGTTAATATTCAAATAATTTTCTACGTTCTTGGATTTGGATGCCAATATTTCTTTAACCACTGCTTGATTGTTTTTTCTCGTACTCTCAATTGATTCAGTCTTTTAAATGCACTCACCTGCCTGCTGCCTGCATCTGCTTTTCCATTCTTTGAGCTTACAACAGCAAAGTAGCCCATTTGAAAACCCCAGCTGTATATTGAAAATTCTTAAATTGTTTTTTATTGATCTGAAAGAGTGATTTGCGAGCTGCAACTTTTTTTGTTCTGTGGGTTCTCTCTTGGAATACTAACTAAATTGTTAGTATTACATTGTTAAAGCGGAATCTCATCTTACTGTACCGAAACTATTTTATGTCATTATCAATCAATAAAGCCTGCCTCCTTTTCCACTGTCCACACAAAAGAAGAGTTTGTTGTTGTGGCAAATATTGAATCCTAACCTTTCTTTGTCAACTGACTCGAAGATATTAAAATAGTGCTTATAAAAATAGTAATGATTTTTTTGTTTTCTTTCTAAAAATCCCCTTGTAAGCCTCGTTTTCAGATTTTAAGTCACACTGTGCTCCGTTTGATGGTTTGTTTTGGCATCTGAAAGCCCTGTTCTTTATATTCTCCAAACAATTGTGTCAGAATCACAGTGACAACTTGATACTGTTACTAGTTTTCTAGTGTTTAATGAAAGGCCAATTATGTTTTTCATTTGTTTTTGTTTTTTTGTGGTAGGAAAACCTGGAAAAAAACGGACCCAGGGTTTTGGACCTGGAGCTGGAGTTCGATGAGAGGGCTGTTATCATGGAAAACCTGGTTTATATCACCAACTCACTAGAGGTAAGTACAGTGTTGGTGCTTGGGGAAACGATCATAATCATTCATTACAAATTATGAACTGCAATTTCATACAAGTTATATAGTTTACTTTCTATTTAGAGTTGAATTCCTGTTTACAGGGCAAGAGTATGGAAGTATTGTGTGTGTAGAATGCAGACTGGAGCATTAGGGGCTTTGGCTGAGTGACAGCTCAGCTCAGAGGTGTCTCACTGAGTTTAACAGAGGTGGGAGAGCAGCGCTTAAAATACCCACTTTTTGACTCGTGAAATCCAGACACTTTCATAGTATATGCCCAAGTACTGAGTGGTCCATCGCTGGCCACATAGCTCGTGGTTACGCAAGGATTAATATCTATGTCCAAAGAATATTTACTTTCAATGTTTTCCAGAAAAATTGACATTTAATTTGGGTAAACAATCAATGACCGTGTATAATTAATTTACACCTGAGAGAAACACTTTGAATCTTTATACACTTTACATAAGACTTAAACATATATTTTTCAAGGCATAGTTGAAACAAAGTTGTTAAAAGTACAATCTTCACTTCACTACCAATAGTTTCTTGTTTGTGCACTTCTTGGCCGATTACCTTGCTGCGTAGAAACTGTATTAGTCGTAACAAATTTTCTCTGCTGTGCACCATGAAGGACAAAACCCTCCACGGCACTAAGATGTTATCTCCGTCTGGAAAAGTGTGACGGATTAGCTATAAGCCACATGTTGAGCCTCTAATCGCCCCTGGACCCTTGTTAACACTTGTAAACACACACAATGGCTTCCTGAAACTCATTATTTGTATTTTTATATGATTATTTCTTTTTTGCAGTTGGAGCAGATTGATGTGCTGTTTGCGTCTGAAGCCGATGACAAGATAAAAGAGGACTGTTGCCCCGGGAAACCGTTCAGTGTTTTCAGATCTGAGGTAGCTACAGGCTGTTTGATTTGCCTGTTATGATTTGTTGTATGCTTCAAATGCAAATAGGGCTGCAGAACCGTGTGCCAGACAACGTCATGTTATGTCAAACGCAAAATATATTTTCATATCACAGGAATGTCAAGCAATTAGTCCTGATTGACATCTGGTTTGTGCAAAGAGGGGGTATTACGCAAAATCTTTGGACTTTTGGAGCCTTCTACCTTGTTATAATGTTGTTTCCTCATCAAAAACATGTCTGAAGAGCTTTTAGATCTCATCCATGCATGTTTGAGTATTTTTGCGATCTCTCCCAGGCACGATTCTTACCCTCCTAATGGCCATACCGACTTGTCAAAGCCTGATCCCGTCAGATCTCAGAAGCTAAGCAGGGCCAGGCCTGGTTAGTACTCGGATGGGAGACCACTGGGAAAATCAGGTGCCACAGGGGGGCGTCAGTGGCAAAAACGTTGTGTCCTTAGGCAAGACACTTCACCCACATTGCCTAGTATGAAAGTGGTGTGTGCATGGCAGGACTCCCTTGAAAAAGGGGAGGAGGGACTCAAATGATTAAACATGATCAGATTTAAATATATTATTAGTTATGTGTTAGCAATTACCCATAGTGTAATACCCCCATGTCGTTGTGTGATGGAACTTTATTGATCTCAGGCAGTGGAGACCGTCACGTGTATTGCTTGTAACTTATTTAGTCAGAATAGATAACTAAAATGGTCATTGATCTTGATGTATGTTTTTAGCCTGGAGTGTCCGTGTGCCTCATAAACCCCCAGCCGTCCAGTGGTTTGTTCTCTCAGAAGGTGGACATCCGTCAGGGTGACAGCAGGGACAGCATCGTGCGGCGCCTCGCCAAAGTCAACCGCCTCATCAAAGGTCTGCACTGTTTCTGTTAAAGGGCTTCATATATTTGCATTCAACTCGGCTGTCATGAGAACACATTTTGAAATACAATATATTGATGAAGAAAATATAAATGATAAATTATAATATTGAAACTAATTTATGCCACTGACACAATAACCCTAGAGCAGGATTGTCCCCCCAAAACCTATTCCACTTATTTTGCATCAGCAATAGTGAGCAATAGAAGTTCTAGTTCATCCCTCCTGACCACCAGGGGGCGGTACTGAAAGCACTGAATGTTCCCTTCGCACATGTGCAGTTCGAGTAGTAAAACCAAATGAGTCACACCTGTGACCCAGGATGACGCCCAGAGGTGATATAGTCCCCGTCATCCGTGACTCTGTTCCCAAAACTATAGTTCTGTTTTTCATATGTAGTAATTATCATGACTTACATTCAACAGATAAAAGACAATATTTTAACCTTAAGTTGCATAAGAATGACAAAAAGTTAAAATGCACATTATTTGGAGCTGCTGTATTCAGAGGATAAGTGAAAAACATTGTACTTTGCTATAAAATATCTAATAGAAAAGTTTTTTAAAAATGTGATCACTTAAATTCTGTTGTTGACTCACTCCAACTGATGACTAAAACAAATTCACTTCTGAGGACTAGTGTCATTATTACTAAAATGTCAAATCTGATATTATTAGTTACTGATTTCAACACTGCAATCATAAAAACAAACAAACATCCTCTAAGAATACCATGGGTTCAGCTTGTCTTGTTTTTTCAGTATTGTAATTAAAAATGAGTTTTGATGCCACTATCTAACATTGTAACATAGTACTTGGGTCTTGATTCAAACCATAATTTGAGGTCCTATATTACATGAAACCGATTCTTATAAAATTTAAGCCATGTTATAATGTTGCTACCTCATGTAAAACATACCTGTGGTTTGTTTTATTCACACATGTTTGAGTAATCCTGGATTATTAGTCTGTCTACATCTCCAGAGATCAAAATGCTCTGTTCTAACATGTCATGTGGAGGTAGTTTTCAAGTTAACAACCTTAATCTTTTATCTTTAGTTCAGTAGAGATTGTCAATTCCTGTTCCAAAATTATCCACATGATTCTAGTGAAGGTGTATGGAGTGTAAAAACTTAGTGGTTAGTATTACACATGACTTCACCATAGTTGTGAACTGTAGATCTTCCGTTTAGCCTCTCCACCGCCATCGTGGAACAGGGCTTCCATGGTCTGAAGTATCACTGACCGAAGCTTTTTCACAGTATCAGCGAGTGGCGATGCCGGACTTTTGCACCGCATATGGACTGAACCCAGGACTGAGACCCCAGGAGACTGAGACCCCAGGAGACTGAGAACCCAGGAGACTGAGAACCCCAGGAGACTGTGAACCCAGGAGACTGTGAACCCAGGAGACTGTGAACCCAGGAGACTGTGAACCCAGGAGGACTGAGAACCCAGGAGGACTGTGAACCCAGGAGGACTGAGAACCCAGGAGGACTGTGAACCCAGGAGGACTGAGAACCCAGGAGGACTGTGAACCCAGGAGGACTGTGAACCCAGGAGACTGAGAACCCAGGAGACTGAGAACCCAGGAGACTGAGAACCCAGGAGACTGAGAACCCAGGAGACTGAGAACCCAGGAGACTGAGAACCCAGGAGACTGAGAACCCAGGAGACTGAGAACCCAGGAGACTGAGAACCCAGGAGACCGTGAACCCAGGAGACTGAGAACCCAGGACTGAACTTGGAGGACTGAACCCAGGACTAAGGGGGCATTGCTGGCTGAAGGGGGTCCCACAGTACTTCTTGGTCTGTGGGAAACACTGATATCTCCTTGTCCCCATTGATGTTCATTAATTTAAAGCAGCAGTATCCCTGTTCCAAGATGGCGGCTTTGTTGACGCATTTGTTCCAATAGACAGCGACAGTCAATGCGAGATCTACTGTTCATAACTATGTGACATCACAGAGACAAATTCAGCCTAAATATGCAGAGATGTATTTGTTGATACTTTTTCTATACTTTCCTTTTCCCAACCTTCACTGCAAGATTTCTTCTCCTCTCAAACCCTCCCCATTTGTCATAATTTAAACTGACCTCTGTGTCTGTCCCGAACACAGACCTGTCCCGTGTGAAGCTGATGAGGTACGAGGACCCCCTGCTGGGCCCCCGCAGGGTACCCGTCCTGGGGCAAGAGGAACAGGGCAAACTCCCCATTAGTGAAAAGTCTGTGTTCAACGTCAACCTGGAGCAGAAGAAGATCACTCTGGCTGACAACGGGCTGACTGTGGACATCGGGGACACTCTGGTTTATCTGGTTCAGTAAATATACGACGGGAAAATGGCAGATTCAGCTGGGAAGTTGTGTGAAAACTGGAGCAAATAAGGCATTTTTTTTACTATCAAGCACAAGACTGTAAATCAACTTTGAGCAGGTGGTATAACATTCTAAACTGGCCCATTTTTATTACAGCTGAGATGGAGAGATGTGAATTCTGTGGTCGAGTGGGTATTTTAATTGGGTTATGGTTAAAAGTGCATTCTGCAACTTTTCCACTGCGGGTTTCATCATCTGCTTGTTTCTACGGAGATTTTATTGCGTTGCTTTCAGTGTTCCACAGTATTGCATCAAAAAAATAAATACATTGATAAACCTCCGTGCAACTGTGAGCAGGGTCGCCTCTCCACAGATCTGACTTGTAACTTTACTTGTGGTGTCATCTGCTTGTTTCCTTGGAGACGCACGAGTTCAATGCCATACTGTGGAACATAAGCCTTTTGATATTGTAGTTTTAGCACAATTTCTCTGCTGAATTAGTATTTGGTATTGGGACCTGAACAGTTTTGGAAAGCATTGAAGGGATAATGCAACTTTCAGCATTTTCTGTCTCCGAAACACAGCCATGATGGTAATTCTCAGCTATCTTTGTCATCACTTTTTACATGTAGATTTCAATGTCAGTCTATTGTCCACTGTCTAATGCAAACAAGCCTAAAGTAAGACAATATATTTGTAACTTTTAAATAAAGTTTTCTGAATTGGAAAGTAGTTGTTATGATTATATATTGTCTGGCCCCTGCTGTTTTAATATAGATGCTAATGGTGTTTTCTGTGTTCAAGGTTAGACGCACTGTTCCCCGAATTGTCACTTTTCTTCTCCAGCAACAACTACCGCCTTGACTTTTTTGGAAATCTGGAATATTCACACCTTAAAGCCTCTCCCCTTCCTGCGGAGTTGTTTCTAAGAACATCAAGTAATGGAAAGCCCACACCTATTTGTAGTGCAGAAACGGGTACATTTTAAATTGGTTCTAAGTGTAAACTTGTAAAAATTTAAGTAAATACAAGTTTTAACATGTAGCATTTCATCCCCATGCTGTAACTTCTTTTGTGAAAGCTTTTTTTTCTTCCCCATGTTGGATGTTTTGATGGTGCCACAGTGACTGCCAACCTCATTTCTGTAACTAAATTAGAAATTTAGTTGCGGAAACAGGGTCATTGCTCATCAGATATGTGATAACTAATAACCACAAGACCTACAATCTGATTTAAAATCTGTTTCTGAACCGTTATAAGATCATTAAAGTTATTAAAGCATTTTGCAGAAACTTGTGTTTTAAATGTGATGAAAGACCGGAGTGCGCGGTCAACATGCGTTCTTACTGTGAGTGAACTTGCATCTCCACTTGGCTTGGAGGGCCTCCATCTGCTTGTCTTCATGGAAATGTTGTCTTGGCTATAATACAGTGCTTTGCGAAAGTATTAGCCCCCCTTGAACTTTTTGACCTTTTGACACCTTTTGACTGTTCACAAACGCTCCCCATCTAATTTTACGGAGCTTGAGCTGTTTTGCAAGGAAGAATGGGCAAAAATTTCAGTCTCTAGATGTGCAAAATTGATAAAGACAAACCCCCAAAAGACTTGCCGTTGTTATCGCAGCAAAAGGATGTTCTCCAAAGTATTGACTCAGGGGAGGTGAATATTTTTGCACACCCGACTTTTCAGTTTTTTTATTTATAAAAAAAGTTTAAAATATTGAATAAATTTTGTTCCACTTCACGATTGTGTCCCACTTGGTGTTGACTATTCACGAAAAATTCCAATTTTATATCTTTGTTTGAAGCCTGAAATATGTCAAAAGGTCAAAAAGTTCAAGGGGGCTAATACTTTCGCAAGGCACTGTATAATTTACGCAGTCTGGCATAAAACATCTGTTTCCTTGAAGATTGTTCTGAAGACTGATTTTCTTTCTTTTTCACTCACTGTTACAATTACCCAAAATCTGTTCATTCTCTAAAAAACAAGGTACAAGGTTTAGTTGACTAACAAAACCAAAACCTCCAGATAATGAAGTCTTGGCCCTATAGAGATAGAAAAGTGATTTCTGAACACATCTATCTCTATGCAGAGTCCTCCTCAAGGCTACAGGTATTGACTGAGAGTTCGGAAGGGCGGAGAAGATGGAAAAGCCTGTTAAAAATTTTCACTTGACTGAATAAGTAATACTGAAGCCTAAATGAAATCGAGCCTCATTATCTTTCAAGGCCATGTGCACTTCATTTTACAGACTTAGATTCAATAAATGTGCTTAGAGCCATATGTAAATATTTTAACACTTGGATATTGGACTTGGGGAGCGTTTTCGGTATTAGTCGGAAATGTTCAGGGGATGGAGGGCGTAGCGACATGTTTTATCACCCTTGCCTTCAGAGCTAAGATGGGTCCTATTGCCTGAAACGTCTCACAGTCTGGTATTAAATATGAATGTGCATGTTTAAAGGGACGGCATTCATGAAGACACGCAGATGGTGTACCATTCATCAGACAAGTTACGCAAGCACCTTACAGTGACTAAAATGACTTTTAAAGGGAGATGTTTTGCTTCCCACTGAAATTATAAACTAATCCACATCTCCCTGCTGTTTCACACAGTCTGATCTGACTATTATGAATATTTTCTCCATGGGTACTACTCATAGACTGTATATATAAATGAACATAGCTAGCATGTTTCAAATAGGAAGTGTTCCAAGTTTTTCCAATTGAATTTACATTGATACTCTGTGTAACCGCTGCTGTGAGCCTCGTCATTTTGGTCTTAAAATGTTTGTATTAACGCGCTCTACATGATCCTGTTTTTTTTTCCTCTCTCTCTATTTTTTGCATAAATAAATTCCTATTCCTAGTATGGAACTGGCTCAAAATTTCCCCCTATCTCTGCTAGCCTTGTGAACATCATTTGACTGAAGCCAAACTCTGTGGGTGACGTCACACTCCCTCAGTCCACTTCTTTATACAGTCTGTGGTTCAACTGAAGATGTGTCCAGTGGCACACAGCATCAGGGTGCATTTCAGCCGTTTCAAATACAAACTGATCCGCTTGTGTGTCCAGACTTCACCTGGCCCCCCGGAGGCTGAACACTTTTGTCCTGAGGGCCGTTACTATCCTCCAACTGCGCTGACCCTCCCCGTCTGAGCTGCATTGAGACGTCTATTTCAGCTTTCTATTATTTTGTATTTTACCGCTCAATGGGCTTAAATTGCCTCTTGAAGACAAAGTGATATCGATTGATTAGGCAAAGAAAGAGAGAAGCAGCAGAACAAATGGAAAGGTTATTTCAACAACGATGAATATAACGAGACACAACATTTTGTCAAAAGCAAAAATTTGAACCTCAATAGATTAATCTGAAGCATATCACCTCACACTGTTCTTTTGTATGGTTCTCCCATTGGGCCTATGGGAATTTAAAGGGCCCATATTATGATTTTTTATTTTTTAAAATCTTTATTATAATGTTGTTTCCTCAACCAAAAAAACCATACCTGGAGTTTTGTTTTATTTACACATGTTTAACGCACAAACCCTGCATATTTAGGCTGAGATCTTCTCTCAAACTGAATACACTCCAGAAAAGTTCCACCTTGTGATGTCATGTGGTAATACCGAAAGTGCTCCACTGTGTTTGTAAACTCCACACACCTTCACTAAGAATCATTTGGGTAATTTCAGCCCTGGAATTGCCCATCTCTACAGAACAAAAGGTAAAAAGCAACTGTTAAAACTATTGCTTTATGACATCACAAGGTGGAACAGAGCATTTTGAGCTTTGGAGATGTAGACAGACTAATAATAAAAGGTTAATCAAACGTGTGAATGAAACAAAACACAACTCCAGGTATATTTTTGATAAGATAACAATATTCTAACATGACTTTAAACTCACAAGAGTCCATTTTTGGGACCTTTAACAATGACTATGCTACATTTTGTCTTGATATTTCTGACAGTTTCTCATAATAAAAATATCTCAACGTGTCGTCCGTCGAACCATCTGATAACTCCATGCCCGGCATTCCCATTTTGGTTTTCTGATGCTCATCTGCTAACGCTGCTACTTGTGTTCTGCACCCCGGCTTTCCTTTTGGGTGGCAACTACACAACTGAGCTCTTATCTCTGTCACCCAGCTCCAGGGCCTTCAGAGCGGCTTTATCTGCCTGCCGCACACACCCTCTCGCTGGGTACAGTGTCGGCGTGGTCCTTCCCTAAGTCTGCTCATTCCTGCTGACTCCAGTGCACCAGCATCAGCAGCCCCCCTCAGTCATGGAGCAGGCAGTCACACACCAGTGAGTATGTCTTAGCAGCGCACTGTGTCACGGACGCACAATCGAATTAGGGAACCAAACGGCTCACTTTGGCTTTGTGCCTTCTAGTATGCTGTAGCTTTTCTCGCAGTAAGCTTCAGTACGTCTCTCCACATTTACATTTGGCGCATTTGTTTGTGAAGATTCATGTGTAACTTTTCTGGTGGAGGGTCCGTCATATGCTTTTCAGTGTTATTGCTTTGTCTGGAATGTTTCACAGTATGGCATTAAACCGTTCTATCGTCATGTAGCGCGAGCAGGCCAAGTTACAGGTCAGATCTGTGGAGAGGCGACCCCGCTCACAGTCGGAATGCCTGTTTTCTAGGTATTTTTGAGTTATAAAACCACCTGTAATTGAATAAATATAAAGTAGAGCTGTTTAATGTCATACTATGGAACAATCCAGACAGAGCAATGACTTCTCCATAGAAACAGATGGACCCTCCACCATGAAAGTTACACAATGCACCTTTAATGTTGCACAGTATGGTATAAACTAATCTGAAACTGAAACTCACCTGATTCAATTACAGGCGTTTTTATTGCCAAAAATATGCGTAATTTTTTGTTGTCATTGTCTTGTCCCCATATTCATTGTTGAATTGTGTGTCACCTATAAAAGTGTGTAACTGTATTGCAAATGTTGTAGCTAAAAAAATCTATTGACAATATCATTTGACAGTTGAACAATGGCTGAACCTTGACCTACTTTGATAATGTACTAGTATATATGCTCGCTGAATTTGGCTTAAAGTACTTTTGTTTTTATTTTGACAATTTTCAAGAAAATACTTTTGGTACTATCCCATCTAATAGGCCTGTTGTTCTCATATTTGGGGTAATATAGACTTAGACCTGAACAAACTTTATTGATCCACAAGGGAAATGATCTGGACACAGTAGTTCCCAATAAATATAATAACAAAGAACTACCGTAAAATGCCAAGAGACTGGTGTCAAATAAGGCATAATTATAAAATGTGTACATACAAGTAAAAAATGTATATAGACATTAATAATAAAACAGCTCCTAAACATAATTGCTAAACTCTACTAGTAAATTGATCTGTGTGTGTCTGTGTTTTTTGTTTTTTTTTGTTTTTTTACAAAAGAGGTACATCATTTTAAAGCTCTACATCACAACGTTTTCTCTCTTTAGACCAAGACTTTCATTCTCCAAGCACCTATCATCAGAGTATGAGCAAATGGCCGAGTTCATCCCCGGAAATGAGCAGGAGAGCTGGAAGCCAGAGGACATTCCCACAGTGTCAGACCCGGTCCTAACTCAGCCGGGACTGGGCGTCACCACCACGACCATCACGACCATCTCACAGACCGGAGGAGACTGGAGCACCGGGCTGTTTGACATCTGCAGTGACAGAACTATAGGTAACATGGTAGAACGTAATAATACGCCATTTTACAAATAATTCTCAATAATAATACCTGTGTGTTTTTTAATTATGGTATTTAGCTCGTGCAGCAAACTGAATTTCAGCCGAATTTACAGCATTAAAAACTACAAAAGACAAGAAAATACATTTAACATTTCAAATTCACACCAATCAGAGTTATTTCTGTGGAACTTTTCTGGTGAAGGGTCCTTCACTTGCTTCACTGAAAAAAAACAATATCTAGTTAAGTTAAAATTAGGTAAATTAAGAACATTTTACTTTATTTGAGTAGATTCAACTTGATAAGTAAATGATCTGCCAGTAGAATGTCTGTTTTTCTTAATTCGAGCAACATTAGATTTTGTTTCTTATTTGAAGTGCAAAAAGTTGTTTTTCTTATTTTAAGTGTAGCACCATGTAAATAAATAAATGTTCAATGATCACATTTTTCTACTTTTCAATGCACTCAAAGCGCTTTACAACAAGGAACCACTCACCCATTCACACCATACACCAGTGTGCACAGACACTGGGGGCGAGGTGGGTTAAGTGTCTTGCCCAAGGACACAACAACAGCTTCATCTATGGGAGCTGGAATCACACCAGCGACCTGTGGGTCAGTGGATCTGCCGCTCACCAATGATGTTTATGTCGAGAGTGGGATTCGAACCGCCAACCTCCGGATCAGTGGACAAACGCTCTCACCAACTGAGCTACTGTCAATGTATTTTCATAATTTAAGTACAAAAAGTCTTGTTCCATTGGCAGATCATTTTACTTGGCAATAGAAATTTGCTCAAATCATGGTAAAACTTTCTTAATTCAAGTCATCTTAACTTTCTTGCAGTGTTTTCCCTGTGGACATGTTATTGCTTTGTCTGGGAAGTTTCACAGTATGGCATTAAACCGTTCTATCTTCACAGAGACCGAAACGGGCCAAGTTACAGGACAGATCTGTGGAGACGCGACCCCGCTCACAGTCAGAATGCCTGTTTTTCTGAGTATTTCTGAGCCATAAAACCATCTGTAATTGAAAAAAATGTAAGGTAGAGCTGTTTAATGTCACACTGTGGAACATTCCAGGCAGAGCAATGACGTATCTATATGCAATGAACCTTTAAAACAGGTATAGCAATTGCGTAGTCATATCTGAGACCTGTTTTAGCCCAAGTTTAAACCTAAAATAGTCCTGCTTTAGACCTGATTTAGATCTCGTAGTACTTGGAAAATGTAGGTGGTACTTGGTGTTAACAGCAAATGAACTGACATACATTTAGAAGCACAAAATGAAACCTAAAATGTATTTATATTTTTGAATGGCAGGTTTAAGGACATGCTTCTCCACTTTGTGTGCAGGTATTCTTGGAGCTTTTGTGCCATGCTGTTTAGACCTAAATTTGGCTCACCAGTTTGGAGAAAGCTTCTGCCTGCCGCTCCTGCCCGGCTCCACACTCGCACTGAGAGTTGGGATCAGAGAAAGGTACAAGATCCAGGTATGTGAGTGTACATGAAAATGAAAAATGATATGTTCGTGTTTCAAGAAAGTGTTCTAAAAATCCATATATTTATAGATGCATTATTATCGAGGAGTCATACAAAAAAAGTATTTGGTGAAAGTATAGCCTGAGTACAGAGTAACAGTTTGGTGGTTTTTATGTTTCAGTTATTATGTAACTCAGCAGACAAAACCAACAAAATGCACATGTTTTGTATTTCCAAGGAAAGATCATAAAGTAATTGTTACTTTGCAGTGAGGTTCTACATGTATGTCTATATAGTGAAAAGACCAGCAGTTACCATGGAGACACAGTGCATACTAGGGTGGCCCCAAAATGTATTTTTTTAGATTCTCTATGTTAGAACCCTGTATTTGGTTCCTTATCTGGCCAAAATATTTGGGTCCCAATTTTATGTAAATTAAGTAATATTTATAGGTTGCCCAAGACACTTAAATATTGGCCTAAATTATAGCATAGTGAATCAAATAAATAAGGCATATTCAAATAATCTGTCATTTTATTCTGCAAACACAAACTGAAACTTGCATTAAAAAAAAATTTACTCAGAAACTCCATAAAAGTTGCTTAGAAAGTCCATAAAAAGTTAGTCAGTTTCCAAGAGCAGCCTCTAAAACATCTCCTTTTTCTTCCAAATTTCATGCTAAAACCTATCGTAGGGTTCTAATGGAGGTTATCTGAAACTTTATTTTTTACCATGCAAACCACCAGTCAGAAAAACACTCTTACACAGTCTAAAAACACAAGTTGACTGTGTTAAAATAAAGCACATGTTAAAGTCTAATAAAACCTCAGACAGAGCAGAGCCTACAGTTAGCATTACCTCCCCAGGGAACATGACATCAGATGCAAAACTGTTTGGAAGCAGCCGACACATTGAGATACGATGGCTTAATCCCTCATTCATCCAGTAGTGCTTCAGTAGAGACGGTTTCAGAGTCGGTCATTTGGACATCGCTTTTACAATCAAGACGTTTACGATACAGAAGCAGTTTCCACTTTGATGAAATTGTCTTGAATCAGTGGGCTTTATCCTAACCTGACTTTATTAAATCCAGTCCCAAAGGAGTTTTAGAGTGAAACTGACTTGCTAACATCATTATGGGTCTTTATGTCCCTACTGTGTATTGACTGTCTCACTTGTTGCATTGTTAAGCACCTGATTAGCATTTGATTGGCTTGTTCTGGTCTTTTCCATGGGTTTAAATGCTTCTATAAACAGATGGTGAATTATATTAGAGCCCACGATTTCTGTTCAGTGAGAGATGGTGTTTCTTTACATAAATAGCTTCCTCTATTTCCCCTGCAAACCACTCCTTTTCTCTGCCTATACTGCACAGATTTTTTAGTCTATGTTATGATGTTGTTTCCCCAGTCAAGAGTTGTGTTTTTGTCTCATTCACGCATGTTTAATACACAAGTTCTTCTCTCAAACAGAAAACAATCTGTTCCACTCTATTGATGGTAATACAGAAAATGCTCCACTGCGTTTTTAAACTCCACACACCTTCACATTTAGGTGTTTTCAGTCAATTTAGCTCTACTGAACAACCTTGTGACATGGCTTAAAGCTCACAAGAGTAAACCATGTGTAATATAGGAGTCTAATATAATTTTTACTATTCACAACAAGAGCAAAGACACTATTAAAACCAGTGGTGGAACATAATAAAGTAAAAGTAGTAGATTAAAATACTGTAAATACATTTTAGGTATCTGTACTTTACTGGAGTAGACTTTTAAGTGGATTCGTTTAACTTTTACTTCACTACATCTGAGAGTAGATATCTGTACTTGCTACTCCACTACATTTTTTAACCGGACTGGCAAGAAAAGGTATTTTTTGATTGCCTGAAACCTGCTGAAGAATGAGTGTTTATTTTCTGACACATTTGTCCTCTGAGCAAACGAAAATATCAAAATAAGAACTGCTAGGAGAAAAAAAAAAAAGATTCAGTTTCTGTTGAAAACAAATCTGTATCAAAATCACATTGAAGCTTTATTCAACCTCAAAATCTGCGCAAACTTCTTTTAGTTTTACTCTTTCCTGGTGGAGGGTCTGTCACCTGCTTGTTTTATGGCTATGTCTACTACTTTATATTTATTAAATTACTGGTGGTTTTATAGCTCAAAAATACATAGAAAAAACAGTATACTGACTGTGAGCGGGGTTGCCTGTCCACAGATCTGACCTGTAACTTGGCCTGGTTTAGCCTCTGTGAAGATAGAACGGTTTAATGCCATACTGTGAAACATTCCAGACCAAGCAATAACATCTCCATGGAGAGAAGCATGTGACGGACCCTCCATCCAAAAAATTATACAATGCACCTAAATTGATACTTACTAAAGAAACTTTTACTTGAATATTTCCAGCTCCAGTATTTGTACTTTTACTTAAGTAACAAAAAGGATTCTTCCACCGCTGATTAAAACCCAAATGGCTGTTTGTGCCTGTGTTCTTCTATATGTCTGATCTGTGTTCTGTTTAGGGCAGTATCTGTGATGACTGGACCACTGTGTGCTGCTGTTACCCACTGGCCCTGTGTCAGATGAAGAGGGAGATGACGAAGAGGATGAAGGTGAAGACCTACCATGTGGTCACAGCTTTGGACATCTCCTGAACCAGCTCCAGATAAAAACCAGGACAGAGAAGAAGAAAAAGAGTGGGGCTGCTATGAAAAGTAAGAAGGATCAATAGAAGTATGAAACTGACTATGGAAATGCCAGATGTTGGGTTATACATGAAGATTCTCGCAAGTTACTTTTGAAATAAGGACACTGAATGAAACATTGTGGTTGAAACCAGGATGTTATGAAGTTTAAATCTTCACTTAATAATCCTTGACATATTTTTTAACTTTTAACTGAGCCTGATATTGGATTTATTCTCTTGAGTGTTTCAGTTTTTCTTTTTATTTGTTCCTGCTCTTCAGCCCTTGTTGTTTTTAAAGTACTTCATAAATAAAGTTGGTCTGGTTACATTTTATCACTACATATCTATGCAATATATATATATATATATATATATAAGATATCCTTTATTTGTCCCACAATGGGGAAATTTCAGTGTTGCAGTAAAGAGAACAGCAAGAAACAGTAGCAGCAATAGAGTACAGTTAAGTTAAAAATAGACAAACACTATAGGGATCTAAAAAGATAAGGATTATAAAACTATGTATCAAAACTATATATATATATATATATACTATATATATATATATATATATATATATATATATATAGTGCGTTTCAAAGAAGCAAATAATACAGGAAATCATTTTCCATATCCTTATTCCGCAAGTGCTGTGGGCGCCGCCATCATTATTCAGGTTGTATTATTTTACATGGGGCTGCAGATCCTTACAGAAAATAAGTTCTGTATGGACTATGAAGCTATTCTAAAGTCTCCAGAGAATTGGTGCAGTGTGATTTGTTGGTGCACATGAACATTGATCATTTGACACAAATGAACCGACTTTGTCATATCAAACTGAAACTTGCATAAAAAATTACTTAGAAACTCCATTAAAGTTGCTTAGAAAGTCCATAAAAAGTTACTTGAAAATGCAAAATTAGTCAATTTCCAAGAAACTTCATGCAGCCTCTGAAACATCTTTTTCTTCCAAATTTCTTCCTAAATCATCTTTTGGATGCTAAAACCTATCGTAGGGTTCTAATGGAGGTTTTTCACATATTAAACATATTAAAGTCACATATTAAAGTCTAATAATGTTTAAACTTGCTATTTTTATTCATTTTGTTTTATTTTGATTGTTTTATGAACTTAATTGTATTGTATTGCTCTGTGAAGCGTCTTTGAGTGTCATGAAAAGCGCTATATAAATAAAATGTATTATTATTATTATTATTATTATTATTATTATTATTATTAATAATAATAATAAAACCTCAGACAGAGCAGAGCCTACAGTTAGCATTACCTCCCCAGGGAACATGACATCAGATGCAAAATTGTTTAGAAGTAGTGCCAGTAGTGCTTCAGTAGAGACGTTTTCAGAGTTGGTCATTTGGACATCGCTTTTACAATCAAGACGTTTAAGATACACAATAGGGGTGGGCGATACCTCGATATTTAAAATATATCGAGATATTTTTGAAACTCGATATGAATTCTGACATATTGATATATTGCTATAATGCTTATGTTTACTTCTGGTTTTGCCGCTTTGCTTGTTTTGCCTTCTCTGTGCTCGCCCCCGCCTCCATGCTTTTGTCCCACCCGAGCTCCTCCCCGGAGTCCGGAGCTGGCCTCGGACTAAACCAAGTCTAGGACTAAACCAGGACTACTCTAGTACCAAGGCTCTAGAGTGCGCCCATTTCACTTGAATTTACAAGGGCAACCGAACTGTGCTTGGGCACGACACCTCTGACCGCGCACGACTCCAGCATACGAGCTCAGCGTGTGCGCTGATATCACTCATACGAACACACAAAACACAAAACACACCCACGCACCGCAGCAGGACCCACACCTGTCCCACCACAGTAGACACCCTCGTGCTGCTGGACTTCCTCCTCCGCTAAAGCGATGGCTTTGTCTTGGCTTTGTCTCGGACTCGAGCGCATTTGGACTCAGGTCTGGATACTGAGTGCGGTCATATTTCATTAGCGCCCATAGGCTCCTCCTCAATAAGCGCTAATTAGAAGAGCAAGACGAAACCCGATGCAAAAACAAATTTTATGTCTGTGTCCGCACAGAGCGGAACTATGGCACAGAGCAGGGTAAAGTTTGCTTAATAAAATGCCAAATAAATCTGTTTGTCACAGTTGATTTGGTAAATGTGCAGAGACTAAATACCACTTTAAAACAAAAGAATATAACTCCAGTTTGGAGTGAATTTGAAAATACAGGTTTAAAAATCCTCCACACTTTATTCACTTTGAAGCAGTTTTGTAAAATGTTTCCCAAATTCTTCATCGACATGAATGGGATTCCTGTTTAACTGGAGTGCCACGACAAAAAAGCACAGTTTGGGGGCAGTTCAAGACAAAAGTTGGCGGGGGTGGAATAAGGTGAATATAAATCATTTCCATTAAAACTTTTCTCAAAAGATGGGGCTTGAGTTTTTTCCTGAAGGTGGGAAGGTTGATGTAGTCATAGAGCTGCTGACATAGTGAAAATTGTGGAGATTTAACCCACTTATAAAATAACTTCATTTTTATGTTCAGATTTTGAAATAGGTGGACATATAAAGACAAAAGCTGTGGCCGTAAGGTCTGTGGTGCCTGTCGCGGCGGCAATCCCCGAACCCGGTGGTGGACACTGGAAGTAAGGGATGCCGTCAAGCTGAAGAAGAAGTCCTACTGGGCCTTGCTGGCTCGGGGGACTCCTGAAGCAGCTGACGGGTACCGGCGGGCCAAGCGTGCTGCAGCCCGGGCGGTGGCAGAGGCAAAAACTCAGGTCTGGGAGGAGTTCGGGGAGGCCATGGAGGACGACTATCAGACGGCCCCAAGGAAATTCTGGAAAACCGTCCGGCACCTCAGGAGGGGGAAGCAGTTCTTCACCAACACTGTTTACAGTGCGGGGGGAGAGCTGCTGACTTCGACTGGGGATGTTGTCGGGCGGTGGAAGGAATACTTTGGGGATCTCCTCAATCCCACCGTCACGTCCTCCGAAGAGGAGGCCGAGGCTGGGGACCCAGAGGCGGACTCATCCATCACCCTGGCCGAAGTCACTGAGGTGGTTGGAAAGCTCCTCGGTGGCAAGGCTCCGGGGGTGGATGAGATCCGTCCTGAGTACCTTAAGTCTCTGGGTGTTGTGGGGCTGTCTTGGCTGACACACCTCTGCAACATCGCGTGGCGGTCGGGAACAGTACCTCTGGACTGGCAGACCGGGGTGGTGGTCCCTCTGTATAAAAAGGGGGACCGGAGGGTGTGTTCCAACTACAGGGGAATCACACTCCTCAGCCTCCCCGGTAAAGTCTATGCCAGGGTGCTGGAGAGGAGAGTTCGGCCGATAGTCGAACCTCGGATTCAAGAGGAGCAGTGTGGTTTTCGGCCTGGTCGTGGAACACTGGACCAGCTCTTCACCCTCCATCGGGTGCTCGAGGGTTCATGGGAGTTTGCCCAACCAGTCCACATGTGCTTTGTGGACCTGGAGAAGGCATTCGACCGTGTCCCTCGTGGTGCCCTGTGGGGGGTGCTCCGGGAGTATGGGGTCCGGGGCCCTTTGCTAAGGGCTGTCCGGTCCCTGTATGACCGGAGCAGGAGCTGTGTTCGCATTGCCGGCAGTAAGTCAGACTTGTTCCCGGTGCATGTTGGACTCCACCAGGGCTGCCCTCTGTCACCGGTTCTGTTCATTGTACCAGATGCCTGAGCCACCTCAACTGGCTCCTCTCGACGTGGAGGAGCAGCGACTCTACTCCCAGCTCCTCCCGTGTGACCGAGCTCCTCACCCTATCTCTAAGGGAGCGCCCGGCCACTCTGCGAAGGAAACTCATTTCGGCCGCTTGTATCCGCAATCTCGTTCTTTCGGTTACACAAACAACAAAAGTTACACAATGCACCTTTAAAGTTAGATAATTTATTCATTAAAATTCATAAAAATGATAACTCCTCATTGGAATAGTAAAGAGATGTTCAATAACACACAATTACGGGCTTTTCGGATGTTCATGATCAGGTACCTAAAAACAACTAATACGGCTTTTATATCGGTGGCACTCATCCATGAAACTGAAAACGAGATAAGAATACTGTCAAAATTTTAACAAACTTAAAATAGACCAGTAACTGCAGCCTGATTGTGCTCTTGTTTAGATAAAAACTGAATAAATTAAACCACCTTTGAACCAAAATCTCATCAAGGGCTGTTGTTGTGCAGATGAAAACAGAACCTTGGTGCACGCTTGTTTAATATTGTGCTGTCAACGGATAAGAAATATTTGCAGGTAAAAGGAATTTGTTTTGATCTAATTTTCTACTTGAAAATAGTTTAGAGATGGGAAAGGACAGCTTAAATGTATCTGGAAATAAAAGGTTCAGGTGAAAAGTATGATTCTGTGTGGACTCGGAGTTGTTTTGGTGGTTGCAAAGGTCAGTAGACACATTACTATGCAGGGTCCCCTCAGATCTGACAGGATAAGATGATCCATAATGCTGCTGTGTACACAAAATCAATACAAGCAAGTGGAAAATGTTTAGTATTTGCATTAATGGCCAGCTCGAATATTTATATCATAACATTTGCACTCATTTAACATTTTGATTGATCTTGGTATCTAAACAAAAACTAAATTATATTAAAGGTGCATTTGATCACTTTTCTATTGGTTTCTGTAATATGCTTTTCTCTGTGGAAACTTGATCACTTTGTCTGGAACGTTTCACACTCTGGTACTGCACCTTTCTATCTTCATGGGGACCAAACCGGACCAAGTTACAGGTCGTATCTGTGGAGAGGCGAACCCGCTCACGGTCAGAATGCCTGTTTTTCTAGGTATATTTGAGCTATAAAACCACCTGGAAGTTAATAAATGTAAGGTAGAGCTGTTTAATGTCATACAGTGGAACATTCCAGGCAGAGTAATGACATATCCATAGAAACAAGCAGGTGACAGACCCTCAAGTTACAGAGGACGCGCCTTTAAGTATAACTCTGACTTTGTATTTTCAGTTTAATTCTTTTATCACATCCTTTGGTAAAAAATTGCACAAAAACAAATGTGTGTTTTGTCTTTTGTACCATTTGTCCACTGATGCGAAGTTGGCGGTTCGAATCCCGCTAGTGACATAAATATCATTGATTGAGCTGTCAAATCCACTGACCCACATTTTGGCAGTGCAGTTCTAGCTCCCACAGACAAACGCTGTGGTTGTGTTCTTGGGCAAGACACTTAACCCACCCCGCTCCCAGTGTCTGCACACATGTGTGTATGAGTGGGTGTGTGAGTGGGGGAGTGGTTCGTTGATGTAAAGCGTTTTGAGTGCCTTGAAGGTGGGAAAGTGCTACATAAAAATGTGACCATAATTTCATTTTATTTTATTTTATTTTTATTTAATTTTATAATTTTATAATTTTATAATTTTATAATTTTATAATTTTATTTTATAATTTTATCTTATCTTATCTTATTTTATTTTATTTTATTTTATTTTATTTTATTTTATTTTATTTTATTTTATCTTATCTTATCTTATTTTATTTTATTTTATCTTATCTTATCTTATCTTATTTTATTTTATTTTATTTTATTTTATTTTATTTTATTTTATTTTATTTTATCATTTTGACTTTTATTTTATTTATTTTTCCCAATAATAATAATGGAGACCACTGCTTTGGTTACCAAAAAATCATTCTCATCTGTCAGCTCAGGCTGAACTAACACAGTGATTTGGTCTCAGTTTTGCCTATTTTCTTGTTTCTCTTGATTGTTATTTTAAATTCGAAATCAATGACATTTTCTATAGTTTAATGGAACAGAACATCCCATGACACAAACATAATTGCATTAGACCAATGACATTATTAACAGCATCCAGTGACAAACATCTGCACAAAAAAACAACACTTGTTTATGAATTACGCTCACGGATTACAGTCTCAATGTAATTAAAATCATTCTATTGTTTGTGAATCGTCAGCCGACCCAATGAAAGGTGATTCATTTGAATAATTGAGCCGAGTGAGCTAGTTTGTATGCATGGTACCTGCGTTATGTCTACCTCCCAATACAGTTCAAGTGCTCTGACAATAATAAAACTCATTTCCATATTTCCTCCATTTATTCTGACTTTTTTTTTTCCTTGGCGCAACCTGGAGGCACTCAATCACAATATTAATCCTGTTTTGATTGCTGCGCTGTGCCCTCAACCCAAAATGCCAGGAGAAACACGAAATATGGAAATGCTATTTATGCACATGAGGCAAATTTGTCATCTGTTAAACTTCTAGAGATGGAAAATATCATAATGGAATCACTTTGGACATAAATTGATTCAAGATTTAGCACAGTAATTCCCCATTGTGTTTCCTGTTTCGTCACATTGAATAAGACTGTGGTACGACCAACTTTGTCAACTTTTATTTAGACTTTACCAGTTACAAGTACAGTTCAGATGTAAAAAAGAAAAAGAAAAAGAAAAAAAAACTAGAATGATGGTGGTAAAGTGTTCAACTATGAGCGTACTCTAATAGTTTTTGGATCCTCATAAACTTAATGGTCCTTTGGGAATATGTTCTTCATTTGCAGCAGACCAATGCACATCGAGGGCACATTATACCACTCAAATTATTTTTCCTTCCTGAAGAAAGTTGTATTAAGTAATAACGTAAAGAATGACTTTTATAGCCTCCTAACTTGTGTTTGTATCCTTCCATATCCCAGTGATGATGCTATTCCCAGTCTGTTACCAATCTGTTACTGTTTCTGTTTATTAGTGCATATTACTGCAATTACTTAGCCACTTTGTTAGAACCTCTTCAATATTTAATATCTGTGGTCTATTACAAAATGCCAGTTGCAAATTAAATGCACTTTTATTACAGGATGGATTGGATAATAATTATGTAATGTGGCATTGAACCTCCACTTTAACATGGTCTTGGGTTTTGAGCGGCCAAATAATCTAAAGGAGAGACGGGGGCTGTTCTCTGGACCCGCCATCTGCCAGAGGAGTTGTGAGTTGTGAGTGCACAGATCTGGAAACAGAAAGTGGCTCTGAGGACGCGCTGGAGGAGCTGGATGTGTCTGGGGTGAGGGAAGTCTGGGAGTCCCTGCTTATGGAATTATTATATAACATGCAAACCTCACATTCTAGTCAATACATTGAAATAAAACATTCATTTTCTATGCAAAATTGCTTAGTTTTAAATAGCATGAATAAATATTAGATTGCATTTTAGTTACAATCATTTTTAGTCATGACATTGTGTATTGCGTAAGTTGTGTAAGTCACTTCCTTCCTCACAATTTTTATCATTGTTCATTCTGTGTGGACTTCCTCCGTTAATTCTGACATCAGAGGTCTTATGAGTTTCTCTGGAACTCAGGGGCTTTAGCCCGAGATGGCCGGTAGTAATCCCCAAACTCATCCCCGCTTAGACCAGCTCAGACTCCTGAACCTGGATTACCAAAGAAAGTCTGGATAAATAAATCCTGCTGGATATAGTGTTGTCGGTGGTCAGACAAGGCCCAGAATGCCATCACAAGTTCATTGCTGCTTACTTGGAGTGAAAGTTGGTCGTTAGATTCCAGCTCTAACTAGTTTCACCTTTCTATTATGTTCTTGATTAAAGAGGGGGGGAGTTCTCGTGGTGGTCAGAGAGGCCTATGCCTTGGTTTCCCCTTGCTAAAATGATGTATAGTATGGCATTTATTTTTTTCTGTATGGGGACAAGCAAGTGACACCACAGGGGCAAGTAACAGGTCAAGTCTGTGACAAGATAAATAACATGATTCTCAAGGTATTTTTTAAGCAATGAAAACACCTGTAATTAAAGGTAAAACCACCTGTAATTAAAGGCGTGTGACATTTCTGGTGGAGGGATTGTCATGTGCTCTGTCTTTTTTTATTTTTACACTTTATGTCTATCTCAATGGAGACAAGTGATGCCACTATGAAAATTTACACGTTTAATCTGTGGAGAGGCAACCCAGCCCCGCTAACAGAAGGAATGTATGTTTTTCAAGGCTTATTGCAGCACTATGGAACATTCCAGGCAAAGTAATCTCATCTCCATGGAGACAAGATGGTGGCAGACCCATTCACCAGAAAATCTACTGCACCTTTAAAGGTCCTATATTTAGCCAAATTGACTAATGTGAGCTTTTAGTCATGTTAAAATGTTGTTACCTCCTCAAAAAACTTACTTGGAGTTGTGTTTTGTTTTATTCACACATTATTATTAGCTCTGTTGCACCTTGTGATGTCATCAAGTGGTAGGTTTCAAGTTAATATCTCTCTTTTACCTTTTGTTTATAAGAGATTGGCAATTCCTGAGCTGAAATGATCCAAATGGTTCTGGTGAAGGTGTATGGAGTTTAAAAATACAATAGAACACTTCCTGTATTACCACATGACATCAGTGCTGTTTGAGAGAAACTTAAATGTTAAATCTGCAGGGTTTGTGTGTTAAACATGTGGGAATGAAACAAAACACAACTCCAGGTTTGTTTATGATGAGGAAAGGACATTAAAAAAAGAAAAGCATAAAATTGGTCCTTTAAATCCGTACACTATTGTTATTTGTTTCCTCTCGTGACAAATGTTCATTACAGGGAACGGTCTTTCTCCTCTCAGCCTTACGTCATTAACCTTCACCCTCTTCCTGACAGCTCCAGTAGGGGGCACTGTTGCTTCAGCCCTCACCCTCCACGCGTTACGTACAGCTGAGTGCCTCTGCTGCCTCTTCTCCCCAAAGCCTCTTTCGGGTGAGATCAATCCTAAAGCGCTGATCGGGGGTCAGTGCTGGGATTTCCAACTGCAGCGTGTGGGTCAACACCTCCAACAGTGAGGCTGGTATTTAGCTCGAACGCTCCTCCAAGACTTCCAAACGTTTTCTTCTTCTTAAAAATGTTGTCTTCCTTCCCTTCCCCCCCTTTTCCATATAACTGTCTTCTCCAGTTTGAAGTACAGCCATCACTGACAATCGCTCCCTTGAGAGACGCACTTTATTATTGTTTTATTGATTTGGGGAAAAATATGAAATTGTGATGTTGCGACGTTTCTTTTTTAAAATTTTTTTTATGAGAATTGCACTTGCATTCGTGATTTTAGTTTTAATGGATTTCTTTAAAGGATTCTGTTCAAAGTTCACATTTCATTTTAAAGAAGTCCAGAAGAATTGACAAAAACATCAAAAATGTGAAGAATCGCAATCTAGCAGGGGTCGAAATTACAAATATTCAAACGTTACTGTAATTGAGTAAATCTTAGGTAACTACTTTTGTTAGTACATTTCTAAACTTGTACTTGTAATAATACAGTAGCCTATACTGTAATTCTAGCCATGTATTTGTAATTAAATCAAATACGAGTTCGAGAATATGCAGATTGTGCTTTAAACTGTTAAATATTTCAGAATTACTGATAAACAAATGCCACAAATAAGTACCAATACTTTAGATAGTATTTTTCATATGTACTTTTTATTTAATTACAGTTTTGGGAACAGTCCTTGTATTTACTAATGAGTACACGTTTTGCTCTTTACTTTCATGTGAGCACAAATGTGTAGTACATTACATCACAAAACTACAGCGTTACCATGTTTTTTGCAGAATAAGACTGGAGATTTTGTTATTTGTGGAGAAAATTGTGATACCTGCAGCCTTTGTGATTTGTAAATTGATTCACATTGGAAAAAAAATGGCAAGAGAAAAGAGGAGAGCTGAGACTGGCTAAGAACGTGCCCCTCGAGATGCTTCTATCCAGGACAACGGAGCCACCTGGGTTTTACGTAACACACACACAAATGCAGGCACACACACACACATATTGTAGGTTGGCTGCAGCACAAGAAATTTTGTTACCTCAAGGTCTGATACACCCTCGGTCTTATATCTAAAACTAAAAATTAAGCTTTTTTATGATTTATTTTGGACAACTGAGCCGGGCGTACACTGTGCAAGATTTTCAATTGTTTCACTCAGCTCCAGCTCAAACTATACGACCAAATCTCAGGGTTTAAAAGTTCATAGCTCATGATTCACGTTCTCACACTATACGAACGACTTCAACAGCGCGAAACCCTCATGAGAAGCGACTGGATTTCAAACAGGTTTGATATTCTTGCGACCTCCGAATGCCGATCGGGAGCTGGTCGTGAGGTATTCATCAGTTCCCGTTACCCCATGTTTAAGCCAAAACACAGCCCAAACCCAAAAACAGTTGTACAAGTGAAAAATCGGATCAAAAAGGGCCAAAAAAATCGCACAGTATACGCCCAGCCCAGTTGTCATTAAAAAAAAGTGTAATTTTTTGTCAGATATAAGACCGAGGTCGTATCAGACCTTGAGGTAACTACATTTATTGTGGTGCAGCCAACCTACAGTATGTGTGTGTGTGTGTGTGTGTGCATGTGTGTGTTCCTGCATTTGTGTGTGTTATGTAAATCCCAGGTGCTTTGGATGTAGGTTAGCAGTTTGATGCATTTTAAGTTAGCAGTTTGATGCATTTTAACCCTATAACGCCAAACGTATCATATTTGATACATGCCCTCCACATGAGCAGTGTGACATTTTTTTCCTGAAAAACCTGATGTATACAATCAGATACATGCAGTGCACAAATAATCCAACAGTGGGTGTGATTCACTGATTAGAGGGTGCTCCAGTGGCAATACAAGATTGCCATAAATAATAATATATGGAAAATGATATTTGAATTTTTTTTGTTTGTTTGTTTAGAGGGACCAATAAAGGCTCCAAGTTCAAAGAATTGGAATTTTCTGCCAATTATTTAATGGTGTGGGCTTTACAGAGTTAATGTATATCTATGTACAATACATCAAAATGCACAATTGCAGTCAACAGTTTGCAGTGTTAAGAGAGAAAAAATAAGTAGCTTGTCAACATATTAAAGGGCCCATATCACAGTGTTTTCTGATCTATGTTATAATGTTGTCCGTCCGTCTGTCTGTCCGTCTGTCTGTCCGTCTGTCTGTGGACAATTTCAAACTTCAAAGCTTTGAAGTCTTTGAAGCTTTGTCTTCATGAAGAGGCAAAACATGTGGGGCTTGCGCCGATATATATATATAAGGTATACTGTATTTGTGTATTTTATTGTATATTTTTTTTAATCATATTTTACAATGCAAATGAGGTGTGTTGTACAGTGCAGTATTTCCAGATAACCTAAACAAACTGTATGTGGCTAGTGGGTTTACAGAAGCACACTTCCAGTTATATAGTAGAAAAATAAATAGTTACTAATTACTACCAATGCTTCTTATTGCCAAACAAGAGCTCCGCCAGCGGGGCAAAATACGCCCGTACTTTAAATTATTGTATATAGAATTAAGTTAGAATTTGTCAAACCTGGTTAAAGATGAATTGAGTATGACATCATCGCATTCTAGAATCGGAATTCCACCAATCAGATCGCAGCAACAGAACTTAAAGACACTACAAAGCTTTAATGTGTCAAAGCTCAAAGAAGCAGAGAATGTGGGTTGTTCTCGCTTTCAGCAGCAGAACTTTTGAGAAGAGAGTTCAGATCTTTCATGAAGACAAAGCTTCAAAGACTTCAAAGCTTTGAAGTGTCCACAGACGGACAGACGGACGGACGGACGGACGGACGGACGGACAGACGGACGGACGGACAGCGCCATAACATAATACGTCCCGTCTTACACAACGGGCGTATAAAAAAACCTGTTCACACTTGTTCTTTGATCAGTGGTATCAATTTTATGTGACCTGAAGTCACATAAAATTGATACCACTGACCTACAGCATGGATCGATACAAAAATATACAATAAAATACACAAATACAGTATACCTTATATATATATCGGCGCATGCCCCACATGTTTTGCCTCTTCATGAAGACAAAGCTTCAAAGACTTCAAAGCTTTGAAGTGTCCACAGACGGACAGACAGACAGACGGACGGACGGACGGACGGACAGCGCCATACCATAATACGTCCCGTATTACAACGGCCGTATAAAAAGGAGTTTGTTTCACACTGTTCAAATGTGTGTACAGTTATAGTACAGTATAGTTCATATGTGGCTTGTAATCAGGGTGTGCCTCAGAACTGCACTGCACTAGAGGCGATGTCAAACATGGAGGGGTCAAACTGCTGGCCTTTGAATGGTGATCCTTTAGCGTCCCAACCTTCCTTTAACATCTCATGAACTTTCTGTAAAGGCAAAGAATAGTTTTTACACCACATGTTACATCTCTCTAAGAGTATCAACAAACAACAAAGGTTTCCTTCACCTGTTCGTGACTCTGTGGTTTTCCTTGAAGTTTCTGATGGTAGTCAAATTTGAGTCGGTCCAAAACAGCATGCTCCTCTTCATCAACTGTTGCCATAGATCGCTCACGATTAATCTCATTGACGTCTATTTCCTTTTCTCCTTTCAGCACTGCATTCCACCACAAAATGGCGGACTTTTTATTAAGTGATAGCTGCAGAAAAATTAGAAGCATGTTACAATGCTATGGTTGAATTTAAAATCACATATGCTTTCACTTACAACCACACTTTTTCCAGGCTCCAAGCTCCACAGAGAGTATTCAGTGTTGATTTTGTGGGTGAACTCTCCTTCCATCAATGTTTTCTGCTCAGTTCCATCTTTTACACTCACAGACACACTGCCACTCTGCAGGTTTACTGACACCTGGGATTCAGAAGTATAATAAACATTTGATATATTCCATGTAAACTAAGGACACACAAGAGTAACTTGCTTTACCTGTCTGCCCTTCACAATTGTCTTTGGCACAAACACACGAACCTCCACATCAGTGGCATCCTGGGACCAGCTGTAGTTTTCTCTTACTGCCCCATTGTAGCTGTCTGGGTCTGACTGGTATTTCTGAGTCCTGGAACATAATGGAAACATATTGTTATATGACATGTTATAAAAGTCAAATGTCAGTGCGCTTGTTTACTCCACATAGATGATACAGAATGTGATTTATTTTTATTTAATTGTGAGAAAATGTCACAAATGGGTAGAGTTAAAATGCATCTGGACAATATCATTCATAGGTACGTACTCTTTTGAGGGATCAGCAGCAGCTGCTTGATCTCCCTGAGCTAACTGGTCTGTAGGACTATTAAAGGGCTGAGCACCCTGCAGTGGAGCAGCAGGTGCTGGAGAAAGAGCATCCTCCTCTTTTGAAGTTGTGTCTATATGTGCCTCTTCGATTCTTGGATGTGCTGATTCTTCCTGGGAATCTGAGGAGACTTCCAGCTCCTGGACGGCAGGAGGAACAGTTCTTCCCTCCTCTCTTCTCTGAAGCTCACTCAGCTGTCTCTCCCTGTCACGCTTTGCCACTTTCTCAAACAACTTAAATGTCTGGAAAAAAAAAATACATAGTATTATAGAGTGTATGTAAAAGTGGGCAGTGTTGATCACTTAGTTCTGAATTTAAAAAGTTCATTTTGTAGGAAATAAATAAATAAATAAATAAAACTTCATCAGTTAGCGTTTAAAACAGAATTCTCTCAGAAATAATAGATAATAGAATAACAGATACAACAGAAAAACATTAACACTACCTTTAGCACCATTTTCCCAGCAACACCAGGAGGAAATCCCATTTTATCGTTGGAACTTGAGATAAGCCGATAAAAGTCTGTTTTGCGGCATAAAAAGCCAAAGTAGACTTGTAGAAAGTCCTGTATATTTCCAACATCGTGCAGTATGCCCAGCAGGGCGTGATCGTACTTTTCTGTCATTTCTGTCATTGTCAGATTCCAATAAGGTAAATATACAATAAAATACACAAATGCAGTCGACCTTCTATATATATGGGCCCCACAGGCTTTGCCTCTTTATGAAGACAAAGCTTCAAAGACTTCAAAGCTTTGAAGACTTCAAAGACTTCAAAGTTTTGAAGTTTAAAGTTCAAAGGTGACACACAGCTGCAGCGGTTGCTAGGCAACGGGAGAGAGAAGATTCCAGTTGTTTATTTTCCTGTGTCATTTCAACAGATGTGTTTTGTAAGTCCTCATCATGTCTGTCCTGTTCAAACAAATCATTGCATCTCCTTTTCTGCACTCAGCTTCTTGACTTCATCCTGAGAACTTTTCAGTTCTTCCTCTAGTGTCATCACCTCAGACTGAGAGGCTGAATTTTTCAAGGAGTCCAATTCTTCTTGGAGCTTCTTCCTTTCCTGATTAGCTTTCCAGAGATTTTGAGAGAGTGTGGCATTGGCTTTCTTGGTATTTCTGTTCTGCTCCTGAAGTGCTTGAGCACTGACATCAATGGAGTTTGTGAGCCTAAATATACTGTCCATGGCTGCATCAAGAGTAATGTGGCCCCATCTGAGTTTTGCAAACAGACCAACTATCTGCAATGTGGATGAATTTATTCTGCTGTAGTCATCCATGATCTGTGAATAAAAACTACCTACTTGACCTTTGACCCTGTGACCTTGAAATCAATAGGGAACATCCTTGACCCATGGGGTGTCCAGCCATGAAGTTTGACATTCCTAGGTGAGACGGTTGTCGAGCTAGAGCGTGGACAAGAAATTGTCCACAGACAGACGGACAGACAGACGGACGGACAGCGCCATACCATAATACGTCCCGTCTTATGACGGGTGTATAAAAAAACGCTTTAGCAATAATACGGGCAGTTGTTGATAAAGATTAAAGAACAGACCAAGCTCTTTCGAGAACAAAAGTACATCCGGTGACCCAAATTCAAATTAAAAATATTTACATTCTACCAGAGAATAAGATCACTGGATCAAAAATGACCCACTCTTACATGAACTTATCTTTAGTATAATTAGTTATATTCATTTATATAGGTTAGCATGTGACCACAAGAGACCACTTTCAAAACAATTTAGCCCATTATTTGTTTTAATTTGAAATTGTTCCTTTCTGCACAACGGCGCACATGTCCCACAGAAACTAATGACAATTAGTACATAGTTCCCGTTTAAAAATATTTTTGCAAATAGTTCCCTGTTTCACCTCATTTATAGATACAGGCACGTATGTAAGGTCTTATTATTTATAAGCGTTTTGTTTGCTGTAAAATGGGTGTGGAGCCAAATAATGCAATAATCAGTTACTATTACTAGAACTACAGCTATCGGTGTGGAAATCATGGTGGCGTCCTTGAGCAGCGCGAGGTTGCTGGTGCATTTTAATGTATATCTATGTACAATACATCAAAATGCACAATTGCAGTCAACAGTTTGCAGTGTTAAGAGAGAAAAAATAAGTAGCTTGTCAACATATTAAAGGGCCCATATCACAGTGTTTTTATACGCCTGTTGTAATACGGGACGTATTATGGTATGGCGCTGTCCGTCCGTCTGTCCGTCCGTCTGTCCGTCCGTCCGTCTGTGGACAACCGTCTCACCTAGGAATGTCAAACTTCATGGCTGGACACCCCATGGGTCAAGGATGTTCCCTATTGATTTCAAGGTCACAGGGTCAAAGGTCAAGGTCACCTTATATATATATCGGCGCATGCCCCACATGTTTTGCCTCTTCATGAAGACAAAGCTTCAAAGACTTCAAAGCTTTGAAGTTTAAAGTTCAAAGGTGACACACAGTTCCAGCTGCAGCGGTTGCGTTGCAAAGTGTGATTGAGAAAACAACACTATTACACAGTACCTAGTACGCGCTCTAGCTCGACAACCGTCTCACCTAGGAATGTCAAACTTCATGGCTGGACACCCCATGGGTCAAGGATGTTCCCTATTGATTTCAAGGTCACAGGGTCAAAGGTCAAGGTCACGGCCCGACCCTTTGCGAAAACCTTGTCAGTATTGGAATCTTCCAAACTGCACCAACAATTCATCTTTAACTAGGTTTGACAAATTCTAACTTAATTCTATATACAATAATTCAAAGTACGGGCGTATTTTGCCCCGCTGGAGGAGCTCTTGTCTGATCTATGTTATAATGTTGTTTCCTCATCACAAACACACCTGGAGTTGTGTTTTGTTTCATTCACACACTGAAAAAATGGTTTGGGAGGAGTTGCTCAAATTGCAAACACAAACAAGGCAAATTTTCATGATAAAGTAACGTAAGATAAACCTGCATCTTCAGTAAGATTTGATCACATTTCATCATCATGGAACATTTATGTTCATGTTCTGAGAATTTTTTATTTTTATTTTTTTGCAGAGGGGTCTGAATAAGTTTTGAAACCTAAACATAATTTTATTGCATGCAGCCGCTTTCCATATATATATATATATATATATATATATATATATATATATATATATATATATATATATATATATATATATATATATATATGTGCTAATACAAGAAGCTGTTAACTTGACAAGGTGGAACAGAGCATTTTGTGCTTTGGAGATGTGGACAGAATAATAATAAAGGATTTCTCAAACATGTGAACGAAACAAAACATAACTTTTCTGAGGAGTAACAACATTCTAACATGGCTTAAAGCTCATAAGAGTCAACTTTGTGTAATACAGGACCTTTAAAGAAATAACATAAATAATGTATTATGGAGGTGAAGAGGAGGAGATGAAGAGGCTGAGGTGGTGGACAGTTTTGCTGCTGGAGATGGATTGGCTTGTAAGGTGATTGGTTAAGATGATAAGGTAGCAGATTCCTCTAATTTGCATTTAAAACACTGTGTAGATCTCACTGAATTAAATGTGCACCGCATAATGTCTTTGATTGTTTGTCTCCATGGAGATCAGAATCAGAATCAGAATCAGAATGACTTTTATTCATCCCCGAGGGGAAATTTTCTTTGTTACAGATGCAACCGACCAAGAACATGTAGTTCGAAACAAGTTACAAAAATAAGATAAGATAAATACAATAAGATAAAAGATAAAATAGCTCTCTCTGGGAAATTATTTACATCAGTGACATATTTATGACTATATACATGACTATATAGATGTTCTTGATTTGCCTAAAATGTTCCACAATTTGGCATTTAAAGATGCAACGTTTAAATTGTCTGGAAGCTGGACTGGGATCTGTGGAGAGGCGAGCAAACTCACGGTAACAATGCAAGTTTTGAAGTCAGTAAATACAAGGTAGATACATATAATGCCATACTGGGACATTTCACACAAAGCAACATCTCCCTGGAGACAAGCTAAAAAAGTTACACAGTGCACCTTTAATCTAGCCAAACTGTATTGATTATATTTGATTATTTGGCTGCTAAAGACTTGTTTGTGACTAGTTTCACCCAACATTTACTTCTCAAAGGACAAATATCCGCACATTTTATTCAGAATTATTTCGCACTTCACTAAAAATACAACGTGTAATTTTTCATTTCCAACTGTTGAAATAAATTTGGTGATCTGCGAACACGTTGCCGTATCCTACAAAGTGCTTATTTCTGTTGGCTAGACATTTTAGTATTCAAAAACAAGTTGAAAATCTGTGAAAAAATAAGATGCTGAATCTTTAAAATGCATTTGGTGCATGTTTACCCCGTGAACGTCAAAAATGTCACTCACTCATGTCTAAGCCTCTGTGAAAACGGCAGCCGGGATCCAAATATAACTGACTATTTGGTGACATTTTGCTTAACAATGTTTATATGTTTTCCGTGTCTTATTTATTCATATGTTTTCTGTTTATTGTTTTGTTTGTAGTTTTGTTTTTACATTTTTTTTTAACATTGTGGGTGTTTGATGGGAAAAACAGTATTCGTCACCGAGTTGCGATGCTTGGACATACACGAAAACAGTATCGCTATTTGAGCCAATACGAAAGGTGACGATTCAAATCCCGCTCTCGATATTGAAAAAAGCTCCACTGACTCGCAGGTTGATGGTATGATTCCAGCTCCCACAGATGATTATAGTTGCGTCCTTGGGCAAGAAGAAGGTATTATTAAACTTTTTATACTTTTACTTTTTTTTCCTTCTTTCTACCATCTTTTTTACGTTATTCCCTCATCAACAAGAGCTCCGCCAGCGGGGCAAAATACGCCCGTACTTTGAATTATTGTATATAGAATTCTAGAATTGGAATTCCACCAATCAGATCGCAGCAACAGAACTTAAAGACACTACAACGCTTTAATGTGTCAAAGCTCAAAGAAGCAGAGAATGTGGGTTGTTCTCGCTTTCAGCAGCAGAACATTTGAGAAGAGAGTTCAGATCTTTCATGAAGACAAAGCTTCAAAGACTTCAAAGCTTTGAAGTGTCCACGGACGGACGGACGGACGGACGGACGGATGGACAGGCGGACGGACGGACGGACAGCGCCATACCATAATACGTCCCGTCTTACACACCGGGCGTATAAAAATGTGCTTGAAAAGTGTATATGTCACCCATGCATGTTCGAGTAATTTAGGATTCTCTCCTGAGCCTTTTAACCCTCCTTATGGTTAATTCTAAGATTCTGTAAAGTTCAGCTCACAAGTCTACTTCATCCATGCTCCCACATGTCAGATTTGTTTATTTCACTGATGCATGTGAAACAAAGGAGCTCACCCATAATTTACAATCAAAATCAAATTTCTCTCAACTCAGATTAACAGTTTAGTGCTAAAGTCAATGTCAATACTTCAAAATGAGAGATTAACCGATATATATAACCAATATTTGGGCTTTTTAGTATATTGGCATTTGCCCTAAATCTCCAGCACAGGTCGATAGGGTTTTGAATTGGTCAGTTTGCTGCCTACATACACACAAAGCTTTATTTGAACAATTTAAGACCTGCACTAAATGTGATACACAGCTCTGGTAAAAGGGTGGTAAAAAAGGGAGCTGTGAGTGAGTTTGCAGTGAATTTAAATGACATAATTTGAGGAATATAATCAAAATCAGCCCAAAAATATCAGCAAATCTTATCGGCTGCCTATCGACATAGGCTGTGAGAAAGCCCATATTGGTCAGTCTCCATTAAAAATCATGGCAAATACAGTTAGTGACCCCATTATCCAGGAGGTTTGTTGGATGGAATGTTTTTGGTGCACAATCATAATCTCTTTCATTTATCCAGATCAAGAAATTGTAGTCGAAACTTCCTGTAGCAAAAAGAGAAAACCTCCCAGCGGTACTTCAGACCTGTAATGTCATCATAGTAAAGACAGTCCCGTATACGCGTCTCCTGAGCTGAGTCTATCCGTCCTGTGTGTTTATGTATTGTGTGGCAGGCATCCTGGAGGGAAATCGTGTCTTTGAAGGTATCATGAGGGCCCCTCTGTGTGCGGACTTCAAAGTGCCTGTGCGATCTGCCCTCAATCTACCGCAGGGACTCGTTGCCATTTTACAGATGCACTGATATCCATCCGGTCCAGTCCAATTTGTTTATATAGCACATTTTAGAAACAATCTCCAGAGTACTGAACAGATAAATGAAGGCCACAGAAAATGATGTGTCAGTATGAGCCTGCTCCTGCTTACAGTGCACTTCTGACCCACTGCATCTGACCATTTCTCTAGATTTTCCTCCTCTCCTCTGGGCAGGTCTACTTTTGGTATCCATTTTTTTTTTTTTAAGTTCTCATTTGATCTAATGAATTAAAGATTGAACTAATGTTGGAAAAAGCCATTGAGCAAACACCAGAGCGAACATTTTACTGTTGGACGATCAAAAAAAATTATCAAATGAACCTTTGAAAAAAATGAACAGTAAAAATATAACCAGCAAATAAACTACAATTTATCAAACAAATTAAACAACCTACACATACAAACAAAATCCTGTTAATTATTTATTCATACTTTGTGTGTTTTGTTTCATTCACACATGTTTAAAACACAAATCCTGCATATTTAGACTGAGCTCCATTGTGTTTTTACACTCCATGCACCTTCACTAGAATCATTTCATTGATTTCAGCCCTGGAACTGCCAATTTGTTGTGCAAACTGTAGCTTTTAACTTTAAAACTCCCGTTACATGACATCACAAGGTGGAACAGAGCATTTTGAGCTTTGGAGATGTAGACGGACAAAGGATTACTCAAATATGTGTGAAAGAAACAAAACTCTAGGTATATTTTTGAGGAACTAACAACATTATGACATGACTCAAAGCTCAAAAGACAAAATTTTGCATAATATAGCACCTTCAAAAATGGTGTGGGCGAATGGAAAACATGGATGTAAAAAAATAAAGTGCATCACAGTAATGTTTTGATCTAATAGAGCAACAAATGGAATAGTAAATGGTGGTGTGAATGTATTTTAATTGATCAAAATAAGGGAAATAATGGAGAGTTTAAGCTCGAACGTGTCCCTTGAGCTTAGCCAAAAATACACTTTACTACAGCGGGAGTGGAGGGCATATGAGCTCTGGGGCAGCTTTGGGCCAGAATCATCCACACTGAAGAAGAGACACAGGGGCTCAATGAGAAGCCCATGTTTTATAGACAGTAAACAGACAGAGCACTGGAAACTAAATATTTCATCTTCATTTCGGCCTCAGACACTATTTCCTGATCTGTGCTCTAATGTAATATAAATGTAAGTCAATAAAATACAATCAATCCATTCAAATACTGTCTAATACATTACTAAATACTAATAAAATACAACACTAACTACAATACTAAATACAATCAATCAGTTAAATACTGTCCCACTTTAACTATATGTTTTAATCATACTTCATTTGTTTATGTTGTTGTAAGGTGACCTTGGGTGTCCAGAAAGACGCCTAATAAATAAAATGATTATAATAATTAAAAATTATTTCTTCTTCTTTTGTTTTTTTGATTATTTGATTTTTGTTTGGCATATTCAAAATAAAGACATAACACAGTCCAAAGCTTTCTAGTTTTTATATTTTTGCATACACGGTTTAGAAATTCCCTTGAAACGTGTCTGTTTTTAGCAAATGTAAGACAAACAATATTAATTATCCCATTGAATTTCTGCATTGTACATTGAGGTTGTGCATGTAGCTCAATTTAAAAATCCAATTACACTAAGCTTACCCAGGAAATATATGAGGGGAAGTGGGAAGTCAACAAAGGCTGTGTATGCATGCTCATAGTAATCACATTATTGGCCTAATGGAACACGTAATGACCAATTAGACTGTGTACAAGTTCCTGTCCCGTTTTTATGATTGTCTTCTTATGTTTGTGTTCGAGAACAGGTCTGTTTTTGTACTTCAGACCATCTGCTCTCTGTGACCTCAACGCACTGACCTGGTACCAATTATGGAGGAAATGCTACTCTCTAACCAAATCACTCTCTTCCATTTGTGCAGGTAATTTTGAATAATATTCATGAACAATACAAGATGGACGGGAACTTCGGGGCACGTCGTGTTGGATAATCAGGTTTATTTAGTGACTCTTGGGCAGTGGTGGATGAAGTACTCAGTTTTGTACAGATACAAGAAGAAAAATTACTCAAATAAAAGCAACGTATTGCATGAAAATATCTACTTATAGGTACGCTACCTAACTTTTTGGTTGGTTCGTTGGATTTGTCATTGCTCTGCCTGAAATGTTCCACAGTGTGACATTAAACAGCTCTATCTTACACTTATTTAATTGCAAGTGGTTTTATAGCTCAAAACACCAAGAAAAACATTGTATTGCATTCTGACTGTGATCAGAGTCGCCTCTCCACAGATTTGACCTGTAACTTGGTCTGGTTTGGTCTCCGTGAAGATAGAAAGGTTTATTGTGAAACATTCCAGACAAAGCAATGACATCTCCACGGAGAAAAGCATTTGATGGACCCTCCACCGGAAAAGTTACTCTTTAAGTAAAACTATTGAAGTAAAAATGTACTTTAATACTTTGCAGAGATTTTTTTTTTAACCATTAAAACATGAAACGTATTGATTTTGATAAAGAATTTAGCTGATTTTAAGTGATTCAAATGATTTCTTAATTTTTCTAGCTGTTTTTGTGTTCTTGTGTATCTGGTTTGCTCCACGTTAACTCAACTGAAATCTTCTCAGTCATTTCAGCAGGTATGAAACCATAAAGAAAAGTATTTTTTACTTTTCAGTCCAGGTCTAAAATGTAGTGGAGTAGAACGTACAGGTACAAGCTCAAAAATGTAGTGAAGTAAAAGTAAAAAGTACTCACTGGAAAATGTATTTAAGTAAAGTACAGATATCTAAAAATTGTACTTAAGTAGTGTACTTTTATTTTTGTACTTTGCTGCCTTCCAACACTGCTCTTGGGCACTTGGGTTTATTCATATTTTCAACAAGACAGTTTTTTCTAAATTATTGTATTATTATTGAAGTAAAATTACTGAAGTAAATGTACTCTAAGACAGCACAGTACACAAATACAATGTTGTGCCATTATGAAAAGTATTATGTTTTATGGCTCTTTCTTTGGCTTGTTATTGTCCCAAATTGCTGCCAGAGTGAGTGGATTTAGACGGCCTCTGAGACTTTACCCGAACAGTAGTCGTGGGTCTGTATCCAAAACATCAGTACACTTAATTAGCTACAAATAAATACTCATGTGAGTATTTCTGTACTGTGCCCACGGTGAAATATTCTGCCAGCACAAAAAATAAAAGCATTAGAGCAAATTGTGCCAACTGTACCAGATTCGGGAAAAGAGATGTAAGGAGGGAAACAAAATAAAACATGAAAACAAGATGTGGCTCAGTGGAGCTTGTTATATAAGCTGTCACACGCACTTTGGCTTAAAGGAGTCTAACCCTTATACATAATTGAAACACAAATAACGGGAAGAAACAAGTAGATGGAGAGCTATACAAAAGTTTGAATAAAAATGCAGTACAGAGGTTTAAGTGGGTGCAACCTGGGACATGGTGGACAAAGTGAATTTATGCATTGCTCTCCACTGGAAAGTCTGAACCTTTTCTTATGATAAACAAAATGGTGACTTTTCTATTTAAAGGTGCATTGCTCAACTTTTCTGGTGGAGTGCCCGCTAACTACTTGATTGGTGATGTTATTGCTTTGCCTAGAATGATCCATCCACTTTCAAATCCATGTTATTTATATAGCACATTTTACTCATGCAGCACATTTTAAGTGCTGCACAGAGATCATAAAATTAAGACAATAAAAAGGTAAATTTGCCAAAATTTGGCAATACCAGTCCTAAAACAATAAAGCCAGTAAAATCAAATTAAAGCACAACCATAAACATCATAAAATAGCAGTAACATAAGTGAACAAGAGCTCCTCCAGCGGGGCAAAATACGCCCATACTTTGAATTATTGTATATAGAATTAAGTTAGAATTTGTCAAACCTGGTTAAAGATGAATTGAGTATGACATCATCACATTCTAGAATCGGAATTCCACCAATCAGATCGCAGCAACAGAACTTAAAGACACTACAAAGCTTTAATGTGTCAAAGCTCAAAGAAGCAGAGAATGTGGGTTGTTCTCGCTTTCAGCAGCAGAACATTTGAGAAGAGAGTTCAGATCTTTCATGAAGACAAAGCTTCAAAGACTTCAAAGCTTTGAAGTGTCCACAGACGGACGGACGGACGGACGGACGGACGGACAGACGGACGGACGGACGAACAGACGGACGGACAGACGGACAGACGGACGGACGGACGGACAGCGCCATACCATAATACGTCCCGTCTTACACAACGGGCGTATAATAAGTGAATGTTCCATGGTATGACATTAAACATATCCAGCTAGCGTTTATTCGTTACACATGGGATTATATGGGACTACGGATGGAAATTAGCATTTGTGCTAAATCCGGCGTATTTACATCAATATGTGTGATTTCATACAAATTGTATGTTCATGAATATGCATCGTCCCACCCAAATAAACAAACAAACAACATGTATTTCTATTGCTCAGAAATACAATACAGTTCATATCCAGACATGAACTGTAATCTTGTGTAGTGCTGTTATCTGCTTGTCTCCCTTGTGACACATACTGTAGGTTTAGCCTATACTGTGGAACATTCTTGACAAAGCAATATTTCCATGGAGATAAGCAGGTGGCGGACTCTCCCCTGGAAATGTTACACAGTGCATCTTTAAATTATATATTGTGAAAGGCCTCTAATATACACAACTGTACACTAGACATGTACACTGTGCGCGTATATTTTTCCCACATTTGCTGCAGCCAAAAAGTTTCAAGGTGAATTGGTGGAGGATCCGTCAAATGCTTTTCTTCATAGAGATGTTATTGCTTTGTCTGGAATGTTTCACAGTATGGCATTAAACTTTCATATCTTTACAGAGACCAAACCAGACCAAGTTCCAGGTCAGATCTGTGGAAAGACGACCCCGCTCACAGTCAGAATGTCTGTTTTTCTCGGTATTTTTGAGCTATAAAACCACCTGTAATTGAATAAATGTAAAGTAGAGCTGTTTAAAGTCATACTGTAGAACTTTCCAGGCAGAGCAATGACATCTCCATGGAAACAAGCAAGTGACAAACCCTCCACCAGAAATGTTACACAATGCACCTTTAAATAAGTTATTCGATGTAGCTTAGTTAAAGGTGAACAATGAATTAAATACAAATCAAAGTGCAGACAGACTGTAATTTTCTATCCTTGAATGCACCCTTGAGTCCAATACCGAGAGAAGATAGTTTTTGGTCTGTAGCTCCGGAGTAAATGTATTTTCTTATCATACTTTTTCAGATATAACTAGTGACTTTTGAGCGCTTGGTGATCTCACACATGTCTGTATGTACCTATCTCTTCTTACAAGGGCTTCTTCAAGAGATGAAATGATGAAAGAGGTGATGAGGTGAGTAGCTTCAAATTTATGTTAAGTTTCTACGCTCACCCATTTTCCATTATAAAGATTTTCCAAATAAATGTGCTAACACAGAAAGTAAACATTTTTTTTTCTATTTTCAGAAGAATTCAAGAGATGGTAAAATGAACAGCTTGAGCATCCCAGGAGTCTTGTGTCTGTGTGGAGCTTCGCAGCAGGTGGTGATCTGTCTCCAAGAGCTCAAAGAGAGCAGAGGCTGGGACTAGACTCACTCTCAATATGATTCATCAGAAGAATACAGAAGTATAAATAGTGCATGTTTGATAGAAAGTTAACAGGAAGTGTAGGGATGTGGAAATTTCAGTCGAGGCTGAGACTGAGTGATCTTTGAATGTAATTTATCACCTTAGAACTTTTTAATCAAGCTGTCTACGGTCAGCCCTTTGGAGCAGAGTTCAGACTTAGGAGGAGGAAGTTTGACTATTTTTATGAAATCGTTTTCATTCTCACCTGCTCTCTGGTCTCTGCCTGGTCTCACTGTCAGACTCTAATTATGTAGGTACCGTTGAGTTATTGGGTTGGACAATATAATTGCAAATGGTTGTTTTAGTGTGTAGTTTTAGCCAAAAGTAGACTAATATCAAAGCATGTGTTTTGTTTTTTCATTTTGATTGTTTTTATTGACCTGAAAACCACAATCTGGTTCTCTCTCTCTCTCTCATTTGGCCTGGTGAAGGGTCTCCTACTGCTTGTGTCCATGGAAATGTTCTTCCTTGGGCTATAATCCTCCACAGTTTGACATAAAACTACCTATTTCCATTAAGAATGTTTAAAAAAAATCTTTTTTTTATCTCTATGGAGCAGGTTTATGAATGAAAGGTCCAATATTATGCAAAACTGGCTCATGTGAACTTTTAGCCAGTTTAGAATGTTGTTACCTCATCAAAAATATACCTGGAATATACCTGTCTTCTTTCATTCGCCAGATATTTGAGTAATCCTGCATTCGCAAGGACCACACCACCACCACGTGCCAAGCGAAAAGAGATTATTATATGGAGACGAGGCGGGGTCGGCGGGGTTGAGACTCTAGGGTGGAGGTTCAGTCTCAATCTTCACATGGCTGAGCAGGAACGGGACCCCCCCTCATAGGCGTCTTATGTCTGGAAGTGAACAGATAGTTGTTGGGAGGGTGGGGTCAAGGTATTCGGGACAAACTGGATAGTCTGCAACAAATAGGCTTCTGGGAAATTGAGGTGTTATAGAAGTGAGCTGTGATTCACTGGAGAGGAGATGTGGGCGGTTGAGGTGTGGTTCTGCTCAGGAAGTTAATCATATTAACTACATTTATTAGTCTGTCTACATCTCCAAAGATCAAAATGCTCTGTTCTACCTTGTGATGTCATAAAGTGGTAGTTTTCAAGTTAACAACTACCTCTTACTCTTTTATTCAGTAGAGACAGGCAGTTCCAGAGCTGAAATGATCAATTTCAGTCAATTTTAGTCAAATAGTATGGACACAGTATGAGCCCTTCCTGTATGACCACATGACATCACAAGGTGGAGTGTTTTTTTGTTTAAAAAAACACAGCCATACATTTTCAGAGTTTGTGTGTTAAAAGACAATGATTAAAAGTTGGTCTTGTCTATGTTCTGGAATTTAATTTTGAAAGCAACTTTACTAAAACTAAAACCAAATCCAAAGTGAAATCTGTAATCGATCTTTCTGTAAACATACTTTTGGTGATAAAGAGTTGGCGGTGGACTGGCTGAGGTGGCTGATGGTTCTGCAGCTCCAGTGGACAAATGAGAGTTTAGTTCCATGTAGTTGCAGGTCATCAGTTGATAGCTGTAATATTCGATGATTGGCTGATGACAGAAGGTACGCTCAAGGTGGACATTAGAGTCTTTATTGCAGGGAGATCTAGTGAGACACATCCAGTGAAAAGTGGGAACCAGAGTATGAAAGTAAAAATAACCCAGACGCAGTGGCCTGTCTCCTCTGCAGATGTTAGGACCCCAGTGCGTGTCCAATCTGGAGCTAGAAACACAATCTACAGAGGAGGAGCTGTCAGTCACACAAAACAGGGACAATACAAAGGACAATACAAGGAATGGGGCCATGACAGACAGCATACAACTATAGTGGTGTGATGACTAAACGCACACAGAAAAGGAAAACTAAAACTGTGGTTGCCCTATAAAATCTAAAATCAAGGTGTGTCAAAGTATAATTAAATAGGTTAAATAGAATTGTATACAAATAATCCTGTTTTCTCTTCACTTCTGTATATTTGAAACATGGTTGTAGTCACTTTAGTCCTTACTCCTTTAGTGTCATTTTGAGGGTTCCATCACATACAAATCACAACTAAAATTCTTGATATTAATGTAGGGTAATGTAGGGTTTGTTGTTAGGATACCGTTTTACAGTGGGGATAATAGAATCAATGCAGAATGTGATGTAATCTGTTATTGACTCTGCAGCATTGTTCATGTCTCCATCCTCCCGCTCTCTTGTTTTGGTTTAGGCGAAAGTAGCTAGCGGCCATAGCACACAGCTCTGTAGTTCTCCATTCATTAGCTTGTAGCATTAGCCGCCAGTGCAGATTTGGGCTGAGGCAGGACCATATACGGTCTATGAGTGGGACAGAGCAGCTGAATCCTCAAAGGTGAGAATTGTGATAATGTTTTTAAAGATCAGTTGATTTGAGTTGCCCCCACCCTGCACTATGACGTTTTTCAGGGGCGGCAATACAAACGAATGGGCAGAAGCAATGTAATGACGTGAAATTATGTGAATGTTTCAGCCTGCTCCATAGAGGTTGCGCCCCAGTGGAGGTTCCATTGGGGCTCAGAGTCTCTGCGCACTCAAATGCACCACGTGACTCAAATACAGTGATATGAGCACATTTAACATGATAAAAACATGTCTATGCAGATACACGTTTGGTTTTAAACAAAATATTAAACATATAGCCTAATACAAAATAACTTTATAATTTATTTATTTATTTATTTTTTTTAAATCGAGGTTAAGTTAGGGAGTGCGGCGCACTTGCGCCTCTATTCACCAGCCGCCACTGTTACCAATGAAAGGTTTATTTGACTTTCATTGTGACATAGTCCTAGATCTTCTGAACTCTCCTCGTTCTCCTGTTGGTAAAGTTGATTTTCATCTCTCTGTACACCATCTCCAGGTTTTCTTCAGACTTGGAGGGTCCATCAAATGCTTTTCTTCTTGGAGATGTTATTGCTTTGTCTGAAATGTTTTGCGGTATGGTATTAAGCCTTTCTATCTTCATGGAGGCCAAACCAGACCAAGTTACAGGTCAGATCTGTGCAGAGGTGACCCCACTCACAGTCAGAAAGCCTGTTTTGGTATTTTTGAGCAATAAAACCACCTGCAATTAAATTAATAAAAGGTAGGAGCTGTTTAATGTCATACTGTTGAACATTCCAAGAAGAGCAATGGCATATCCATAGAAACAATCAGGTGATGGATCATTTACCAGAAAAGTTACACAATGCACCTTTAAGGCTGTTCCAATGTCAGTATTATGTCCGCTGAAGTTACACACTTAACTGTCACAATGCTTTTTACTTACAAGTCCACGGTCAGCACTTTCTAGCAGCAGTGACCAGCCCAAAATACAGGTCGTATCCATTGACCTTCCTTGACTGTTCACTTCTCTCCTCTGTGTGACAGTGGTTTGGAGGAGACTGGCCGTGCCTCACTGTAATAAATAACCGCACAGGGCTTTTACTGGCTGCACTAGTCTGAAATGACTCACAGTGTAGTGGAAAATCCATATTTTTGGCATGGTTATCTCTGTGGAAAATAGACCTTAAAATGGTACGTCTGCACTCGCTTTATTCCAATGCATTTGTCACAGAGTTAGAGAAGTCCTGCAGGTCCAACACACAAAAAATGAATTTGTTATACCTGGTGAAAGTACTTTGTTTCAAGAAATGGTGGCAGAAGGATTGCAATCTACGGGTATGAAAAATTTGCACTCGGCTTATATTTCGCTGTTTTCTGATTTATGTTAGAACATTGTTTCCTTATCACAAACATACCCGGAGTTGATTTGTTTCATTCATGCACGTTTAATACATAAATCCTGATAGTTTTCCCTCAAACAGAAAACCCTCTGTTCCACATTGTGATCTTATGTGGTAATACAGGAAGTGCTCCACTGTGTTTCAATAATAATAATAATAATAATAATAATAATAATAATAATAATAATAATAATAATAATAATAATAATAATAATAATAATAATAATAATAATAATAATAATAATAATAATAATAATAATAATAATAATGCATTCATATTATCGTCGCTTAACAATTGCATTATTCATTCCATACCCGGTGGTGGTAAGTTACTATATCTGTGCCACTGGCCTCTCTGATCACCATCAGCTCTCTCACACACGCCACATTACAATGTGGGTGAAGTGACTTACCTAAGAACACGAGAAACAGTTTTTATGACTGACTCCCCACTGTGGCTCCTGATTTACTCAGTGGTCTCTCATCCAAGTGCTCTCCAGGCCCAGCCCTGCTTAGCTTCTGAGATCTGACGGGATCAGGCTTTGATCAGAAGATTTGGCCTAGAACCATTTGGATAATTTCAGCCCTGGAATTACCCATCTCTATTGACCAAAAGCTAAAAGATAGCTGTTAATTTGAAAACTACCGCTTCATGAGTAATGATATCACAAGACCACACGGTTGGGACAGAATATTGAGCTGGAGATGTTGACACATTGATAATAAAGGGTTATTCAAACATGTGTGAATCCAACAAAACACAAATCCATATGTTTGTTTTTTTTTGATATAACATTTAATATGGTTTAAAGCTCACAGGAGTACATTTTTGAGTAATATAGGACATTTAAGGATTCAAAATACAAATATTTGTATGGTGAAAAGTCCTAAAAAATAGCATTTATAACAAGGAAACAGAAACCCAAGAATACTTTAAATATACTATTACAGCTATTCAGTAGAGGTATGGATATACGTGCATACACATTTATCTATGAATATTGTATACTTTGACTGTGCTTTTGCCCATTTTAGGTTGAAATACCAGTACATGTGAAGATTTAAAGGTCCTATATTACCCAAAATGATTCTTATGAGCTTTTAGTCATGTTACAATCAAAAACATACCTGGAGTTGTGTTTTTTTCATTCACACATGTTTGAGCAGTCCTTTATTATTAGTCTATGTACAGCTCAAAAACTCAAAATGCTTTGTTCCACCTTGTGATGTCACGATGTGGTACTTTTCAAGTTAACAGTTACCCTTTATCTTTTGTTGATGCATCAGTTTTATATAGCGCTTTTCTGGACACTCAAAGACGCTTTTACAGAGCATTATTCATTCAGTCCTTACCTGGCGGTGGTAAACTACTATTGTAGCCACAGCTGCCCTGGGGCAGACTGACGGAAATGAGGCTGCCAATCTGCGCCATCGGCCCCTCCGACTACCACCACCACCATTCACACACACACCACTTTCATACTACTTTCATACTTTTGCTCAGTAGAGATGGTCAGTTCCAGGGCTGAAATTATCCAAATAATTCAAGTGAAAGTGTATAGAGTTTTAAAACACAGTGGAGCACTTCCTGTATTAACACATGACATTATAAGGTGGAACAGGGTATTTTCTGTTTGAGAGAAGAGCTCAGCCTAAATATGTAGGATTTGTGAGTTAAATATTTATGAATGAAACAAAAGACACTTCCAGGTATATTTTTAACAAGGAAACAACATTATAACCGATCAAAAGCAGCACAATATTTACATTTTTCAAAGTTTTACTAACAACCAATAGACACTTTTCTTTCCTGTATCCATACTTGTCCTCAAACACACTTAACATAGATATTTTTGGACTATGCTGACAAACCTGACCTATATTATTGGCTCCATCATTTCTGACAGTGTTTTTTGATGATAAACAAAATAACAAGTCTAGCAGCCGGCAACCCTGTCAAATCTGAAAATGAGATAGACTTTTAAAGGTCAACACTGCTGCAGCGTAACAGGAAATGTGTCTGCAGAGAGAATTACAACCTCGGAAGTATAAACCCATATGACATAACAGACGATAACAAGGTACAAGCTGTGTACAGGCAATGCTCAGTGTTTGATCATGTCTACACTTATGGCTGCTGGTGATTTCTTTTTCTTCTTATATATATATATTCAGAATGTTTACTAGTTTCCAAGATTAATTTTATCCTCAAACACAGTTGAAACCTGTCAGGCCTGGCTACCCTCCTCATCCTGCTGTAAAGGACACCTGAGGCGCAACAGTCTGAATGCAGATTTGGAATAATACGAATTTGGAATAATATTTATATGAATAATTCATAATAATACTAAAACAAAAATAATTATATCAATTCATCTTACAGGTAAACCTCAAAACTAACTCACAGACTACAGATTGCTTTCACATTTAATTATTTGTTGTAAGTCTTGTTCAGGTGTTGGAGTGTGATAAAGTACATCTCCACCCTTCAGTGCTGCTGCATGGGACAACAGGCGTATGAGGAAGCAAACAATCACACATGGGTTTCATTTGGGGACACGATTTTCCACAAACCTGGAATGTGCAGGTCTGGTCCTCTAGATCCTTCTTTGTAGAATATAAGATATAGATAGATATAAGATATAAACACTTAAATCCATCAGAAAATGACTTAAAAGTAGTGAAATTCCGTACAGCAAGATAATTTTATTTGACAAGTTACAATAAATTACCTCTAGACGAAAATTAAGCAGTCTCAGTACTAGTAAGTAGATAATAAATCTGAAAACAAGATGAACAACTTGATATATTGAAGGTCTGTTTTAAAATCTTTGCCAGATCAAAGAAATTGGCAGTGTGTGTCTGAGTGGTTCGCCTATGGCCTCCACATCAACCTCACACATACATAAATCTCCTGGCTACCCTGTAAAAACAAACAAACAAACAGACAAACAAAAAAACAAACAAAAAAACAAACAAAAACATATAAGTAATAGTAGGAGGTTTTGCAGGTTTTTGCAGGACTACAGCGATAATAGGAGTAGTCAGTTTCTTCAAGCACTCATGCTCAGTCAGTGATAAGGAAAGCTACTTGAACTTAGAAAGAACATTTGAACAATGTTGAAATTGAATTTTGTAAAATTCCTTCATCAAAATCATACCTGCATTTTTTTGTATTTTGCTTCATTTACACTTGTTTAATCCCATTCACAATCCTCTTGCTACGAGAAAATCACATTTCAATTTCCCCTGGATTATTACATCACAGGTAGAAATGTCACACAGACAAATTGCATTCACTACACTCCTTATCCTTAGCCGACAGGTTATTGGATGCGTATTTTTTCATAGTTCATTGCCACTACTGCCACCACCAAATACAAGCAAGAGTTGCATTATTTTAAGAATCCTCTGGCTAAGTACTATAGTTCTGCACAAGATCTGACTCTTTACTTAAGTTTGGGTTAAAATAAGGGGACAAATTTGTCTTTATCACCATGAAGTGTCTTAACCCAATTGTATACATGAAACGATTGAATGTTCTGATGTAACTGCGGTCGCTATGCAGCCCCTTAAAAGAATGAATCGCATTTGCATAGTGTTCTGAATCTTATAATTTGGCATATTTGCTATTTGTTTCTCTAATTAAATCATCATCTTTTTCTATTGACAGACCGTTTCCCCTCAAGCACGTTCTTGTCTCTCTCTGTGTGCAGCAGCAGCAGTAGCAGTGACTTGACTAAACCTCACAATATCACATCTTAAATACAAAAGTCCCCCACTGCTCTCGGCTCCCTGTCTCTTCTTACTCATCTAAAGAGTTCCACTTTTCAGCTGTCGCTTGTTTTCCTAGATTTGATTTTCTCTCTGTGCCTCCACCTGCCTGTGTTATCTCCCCATCCCTTTAAACACACACTTCTCCAGGAGCTTTGAAATGATAACTTCCTGCACCTTTAAGTCAAGTGAAAGTAAAGCATATGGCGCCTTCTTCCTCATCTGTCTCCATGCAGAAATAGTGGATTTGCAGGTTCCACTAGTGCATACGTCCCTTTTGGCAGTCAATATGCATAGCTGTTGGTGGTACTTCATAGCGTGAAGCGATGTACAGGGGTAGTTCTTATGGCCTTTGTGTATTTTCAGTAGTTTTTGCAGGTTTCACCCATGACCACAGTCACCTCAGCCGAGTTTCTTGAACCGTGTCTTCATGCTCAGTCACTGATAAGGAAAATTACTTGTACTTCTAAAGAACGTTTAGAAGATGTTGAAAAGAATTGGTTTAAAAATGGAAAATTTGGAGCTAGCTTTTAACAATATTGCAACGTTCCCTCATTAAAAACATACCTGGAGTTGTATTTTGCTTCATTAACGCTTGTTTCACTTGCTTAATCTTCAATCCTCTTGCTTTAAACTGCAGACAATGCAGTGAAAATTGTCCCTGGATTATTACATCACAGGTAGAAATCCTGCACATTCATTACAAGTGTGTCCTTATGTTTAGCGTGCTGGTCACTGGATGGATATTTTTTCAAGGTTCATTCCCACTGCTACCAGGAGGTGGCGTGCTAACACCAAACACAAGTAAATGTTGCACTACTGATGTGTGTTTTATATTCATAGGAATTATTTTAGGACATGAACTAAGCTGTACAAATGTTTTAATAATAATAATAATAATAATAATAATAATAATAATAATAATAATAATAATAATAATAATAATAAAGTTACATTTGTTTTGCCACAGTACACATACATCGTAAAAGCTGCTCTTGGGGTCAAAATGAGACTAATGTCTGATGTCTAATTGTTTGTAATGGCTTGACAACAAAATCATGGACAATCACAATATATCAGATTACAAGTCTCTTTGCTTTAAATAATTGTTATGGTGCAGCAACATCTAAAAAAACAGAGGGAACTACATAGACCATGATCCTTTGCTTAGATTCAGTGCAGACATACACAAAAAAATAACCACATATACACAATACAATATTCACTAGCAAGGACCACGCCAACACACATAATGTACAAAGCAAAAAGAGTTTATTATATGGAGACGAGGTGGGTTGGCTGGGTTGAGACTCATGGTGGGGGACCAGTCTCAATTTTCACATCGTAGGCGTCTTATGTCTGGAAGCGAACAGACAGGGGTTGGGAGGGTGGGGTCGACTTATTCGGATCAAACTGGGTTGCTGGGATAGGCCTCTACAAATAGGCTTCTGTAAAATTGAGGTGTGGTAGAAGTGAGCTGTGATTCGCTGGAGAGGAGGCGAGGACGGTTGATGCGTGGTCCTGCTCCTGAACCTAAGTTAATCATATTAACTAGATTTAGTGTCCACAAAATCACAATACATATCATACCATGAGCTGCATATTGTAAAAATATCGTACCGAGAGATATCGATACATGTCTAGTAATTGGGATGCTAAGAATGTGTAAGAAATGAGAAATACTTTAAAATGACTTTAAAATGAACTAGTTTCACCTTTTCACACATTTAAGTATGAACTGCATTGTGAATAAAAACGATTTACTGTTGCGTAAGATTACCCTGATGTGAGTGTGCATAACAAAACCTGCATCCAAAAGGAAAAGTGAAAAGCAAACTGACAGTGACAACAATGCTAAAAACTGGCAGGGACTTTGAACAATAAAAGCGAGGAGCTCAACTGTGACAGCCTGTGGTGCAAGGAAAAGCTTTACACCCAGAAGGCCGCTTTAAATCCAATGCTGGCTGCATGTGGAAGGCAGGTGGACCAGTGGAAATAAGACCAAACACATGGACGCAAACAGCCAGCAATGCCATCATACCTTAAAGCCCCACTGTTTAACATTTCTGCCAAAGAGAGAATGGAAGAAAGGGATTTTATACTGCACTAAGAAAACATGGACTCCTACTATGAGGGGGCTCTTTTCTCCATAGACTTGTAACTTTTCTGGTAAAGGATTAGCTGCCTCCATGGACAGTTATGGGAAGAATACTTTGGAAATGTATTGTGTTACAGAATACTCAATACCTAATGTATTTTGCAAAGTATTCCAATACATGGTCCATTCAGAGAAGTATATTCTGAATAATTATGAATACTTTTACACTGAGCTGCATTATAATTATAATCTAAAAGTGCAATGTAGGATTAAAAATATTTTTTTGTTTGTTTGTTAACATTTGTTATGCATTTGCTTATCACTAAATGGAGGGAAAATTGCACATACACTCACAACAAGAGCAGTGTTTTATATTTACCTCAGCCTTGAAGCTTAAATTGTGTGATCAAGCACAAAAATATATTCCTATGTATTCGGAATACCACCAAATGAAAAAGAAACTGTACCCGAATACACTCAAAAGTAGTGTTACATTCATATTCCTGATACATGTATCTAGTTACTTCCCAACACTGCCCATGGGGAGACTTTCCCTGGAACAATCCACACAATGGCACAAAATAGTTTTATCTTCATTAAGAATTTTCAGATGGTCTGTCAGCCAACGCGGAGCTGCTTTTAAGTGCATATATGACAGGAACTCATTTCACTAAAACATATGTAATATAATCAAGTTTAAGATTTTGCTTACAATCATAGGTCATTATAAATGCCCTGTTATGCTTATGTTGCTAACAAGAACAGAAAATTCACTCTGAAATCTTGCTTTATAAATTGTAAATGAAATAAATGACTAAATTAAAACTGAATTAACTCAGTTGGATCCACAGTTTCACTTTTGAGCACTTTCTTCAAAGCAAAAATTTAAGGTTTTGGAGCTGGATATTTATTTTGTGCACCAAGGTCAATGATATGACCCATGTAGGTGCACAGAGCTGCTTTTGTATTACGGCATAATCCATCAGAGGGTTGTGTGATCTAGGACCAGCCAGAGGCCTCACAGGGGTGTGAGCGTGGACATAAACTCCAATATACTCCCTCTGAATGTAAAGTACTCCAAGATCTATGCCATTGTTCTTACATGCACACACCTGTGGGTAGAACAGGAAGAAACTGTGGGAAAAATATATAAAAAAGATATTCATAATGATTTCACATATTAAATTCTATGTAATAAAATGTTGAAAGGTCTTGAGGAAACAACAAATATTAGTGTTAAAGAGCCCATATTACACTATTTTCTGATCGTTGTTATAATGTTTTGTTTCATTCACACATGTTTAACACACAATCCTGCTCTACTCTGAGTTCTTCTCTCAAACAGAAAACACTGTCATGTGGTAATACAGGAAGTGCTCCACTATCTTTTAAAGTCTGCACACCTTTACCAGTATCATTTGGATAATTTCAGCCCTGGAAAAGCGCATCTCTACAGAACTAAAGGTAAAATGAGCTGTTAGCTTGAAAACTACTGCTTCATGACATCACAAGGTGGGACAGAGCATTTTGAACTTTTGAATGAAGACAGCCTAATCATGCGGGATTACTCAAAGATGTGTGAATGAAACAAAACACAACTCCGGGTATGTTTTTGACGAGGTTCCAACATTATATAACATGGCAAAAAACTCACAAGAGGCCATTTTGCGTAATATAGGACCTTTAATATCTTTCTCATTCTCTCCAGTGAGTGTAATGTAAAACTACAACAAAAGGTACTTCAATGAAATGCAAAAAAACCTTTTACAAATATTTACATAATTGTTTTTAACATTGAGAATATTCACATTAAAAGCTCAAATACAAAGACGTGTTTCTAAAGCCTCCATGTTATCAGTTGTATCCACACTGTTTGTACATGTGGTAATACCTTGCTGTGCACTGACGATCTCCTGCTTTTGGGCTTATCGTACGGGCTTCAGGACACGGACAGCTCAGGCCAAACCAACCAGGAAATACTAATCTGCTTTGTGTAAAATAAAAGACAGCAATGCATTTTTAAAAAGAGCATGAATTATATAGACGACTTCCCAACCTGATGTGATACTCTTTCTCCCTGGATCACTTGCTGAATATGTCAAATGTAAAAGAGATGTAATATCTAAATAGTACGGTTATCTACTTTTTTGCAGCCGATTCATTAACATTCCCAGTGGCTGTGGACTATTTTATTAACAATACTTCATAATACAATCACTGTGGTACATTTGTTCTTACAGCTCCGTAAAATTCTGAATCAATAACACCTTTCAGTCATAATCCCAGTGGGCTTTGTCCCAGCCCACGCACACCTCTACCAGACTAAACTGTTTCCGATTTCTACAGGTTTGTATGAAGTTAATCTTATCAACAGCATATATAGTCAGGTCTGGTACTTAAAACCCCCTTGATGTTAGGTATTGATGGTTGTGGAAACAGCTGTTACATGGCTGTGTGGCGCGATACAAATTAAAATCGGAAAGGTGAAACTGAATATATATCATAACAACAACTCGAGAACAACAACCTAGAATTTAGGTTTAGGGATGTTTGTTCTCCCTCTAAAAACTCATCTGTAAATAAACATATGATACACTAAGAATCCTGTACCTGCCTCTGAACACTATTCAGCTGCTTGTCTTTATGTTAATAGCTTTGATCCTCCTCCAGTAAGGCATCAAACATAGTATCTGTCTTGCATTTATTTATTAAAGTATTTTTTTATCTCTATAATGGGCTCTATTCACACTTAAGTCACAAACCAGGAAAACGTTTGGAAAAATGTGATGACAACTTCCTACGGGCTCTGTTCGCGGTAGTAAGTCTGAAAAAATCTAGGAAAAATGAGGAAATGGCCCGGTTTTCTTCATCAACCTGTCATTGTAGTGTTAGGTTATGTTCGCCTAATCAACAATTACAACCATACTTCATTTTCCATAATTTCCCCCACTGACGCACAACTCTGAGCGCACTGGGTACATGTGATTAGAAAAGACGAGGGTGCCAAATTCTAGATGATTCCGAGCAGCACATATGCAGTCTTCATTTTACCAGCAATCACATTTACATCAGTGGGATTTGTCACAGTCGGTCGATGAGCCCAGTGTCGGGAACTACACTGGAAGTTGTCACCACATGTTTCCAAACTTCTTCCTGGTTTGTGACGTAGGGGTGAATAGAGCCTAGACTGTTCCAAACGTTGGCGGTTCGAATTCTGCTCTCGACATAAACATCATTGGTTGAGCTGTCAGATCCACTGACCCACAGGTTGGCGGTGCAATTCCAGTTCCCACAGATAAACGCTGTTGTTGTTTCCCCCTTGGGCAAGACACTTAACCCACCTCGCCTCCAGTGTCTGTGTACACCGGTGTGTGAGGGTGTGAGTGGCTTCTTGATGATGGGAAACTGCTGTATGAAAATGTGACCTTTTACCATTTATTGCGAGCGGGATCTGACATGTAATTTGGTCTGGTGGTGTCAACTCCTTATCTCCATAGAGACAGATGTTTATTGCCATACTGTGGAACATTCTGGACAAAGCCATACACTTACAAGGCGACAAGTGGGTAGCATTTAAAAGTTTAAAAGCACACTCGACTCATCCTGTATCCATGGCATTTCTTATGGTGTCCCGTATAACTTTACAGTTCATTTAAGTCTGATCCAGAGCATCTTGAGGTGAGGTGTAGAAACTGCTGATGTGTGCGTTCTGGCCCAGCTGCACAAACACTCGAGCAGCATTTTTTGTGTGTGAAGATGAAATTAAAGAGAGGTCAATGTTCACAGCAGCACCATCACACTGTTTCAAGCTTATGGTCCCAGTGTACGCCTCATAAAACTCACACAGGACCACGCTCCCAGCAAATAATGAAAAATGCATATGACTCACCACGGACATCGCTCATCTGACGGACAGGGTAATTAAGATAATGAAGTGTAAATGCATTAGAGGTTCTATTTAAAACAGCCACTTTTATTAATGACAGGAAGAGCAAGTTTTCTGCTGTGTCATCACGTCACACAAACTTGAGCACGATAGTCATGTCAGTGGATAATTCAAACTTTAGTCAAACGGTGTCATTTGTCTCAACCTTTCCAGGAGGTGCGTTATGAGATCTAGCACCGACCGGCTGCAGTAATCCCAAAGAGGAGCTTTACACTGGCACATGGGGATTTAATAAGGGTGAATACTAAAACTCCCCAAACTCACAAACAGAAAAAAAGAACATTTGTGACATTTGATGGTGAGTTATTTGCTCACATATCAGATCCCTGTCCACTGGATGGTTTAAGATGGCACAGTGTGTTGCATCAGCATGACCTGACCTCATCAGCAGAGCCAAATTAACTGCTAAAGAGTTTGAACAAACAGATCAGTGCAGGGAAACATTCAAGCCAACAGATTTGAGTGTAATATTTAATGTGTTTTGTGATTACAGCGGTACACTGTTTTTCTAAAATGAAACATTATGAAACTCTGTAAATGAATGGCAAACTCAGCTTTCAACTAACAGATACAATTTTTATAATAAAATAAAGTCAAACTAACGACTAGCATGACTGACGCAGATTTGGCAGTGACTCAAATCAAATATACTTTATTGACCCAGAGGAAAATTTGTCTCAGGCAAAGTGTTGGCATCTGCAGAACACGCAAAGACAATACAGACACGACAATGTTAGAAATATGCAAATTTAGCTGAAAACACCTAAATTCACATGACAGGCACAGCACAAATCAGCTTAACCTGTTGTAGTTCCAACTAAAGGCCGCCACACACTACAGGAGAGTTTGCCCCATTTTGGCTGCGATTTCTTCTCCCAGAGTTCGTGGAGACATGACCCGACTTTTTCTCTCCGTGTGCGATTTTGAAGCCGCTGCTCGTCATGTGTGGGGTCAGTGTCAGATCTTAACCACCAAACATCAGCAACACCACAGTACCAGCCAATGAAACAGAGCATGGGGTGCAGAGGAGTGACAGACACATACAAACTCGGGATATAGCGAAAATAAAGACTTTATTATTACCTCACCTCCCATAAAGTGGTAAATTCAAAGTGCAGCATCTGATCCACATTATCCACAGAAATGAAATTGTCCTCCGCAAATAATGACATCCAGTCCACAAACCCGTGCTATTAATCCAGTTTGAAGTGTTCTTTGAAAGTAAAAAGGCAAAAGTTGTTCCTCGCTTGTGTTTTGTTTACGTCCACAGAGCGTAAGGCTGCAGATTAGCGATCGAGACTAGCAATAGAGACTCTACTTCCTGTAGACTTTATCGCCAGTCTTTTATGCTTTCAAAATACTGTATCTGAAGTATTGCACCACATTTCACAAATAACATTTTTGACTTGTGTCTAAACTGGAAGTGCAGAGTTCTGATCTTTGAACACTTAAGATTCCCAGTGTGAGTAGTTTTACTGTAGACACGAAACAGCTGACGTGATCGTGTTCACAGCTTTACAGCCTGTTTCACGCAGACATATCCCACTGCAGTCAGAGATTTTAAGTCTAATAAGTAAGTTTCTCCTCATGTCTGTGGTGCGAGCATTTTGTCGCACGTTTAAAAATCGTTTAAGACTGAAAAATCCTGTCGTGTGTAGCGGCCTTAAGTCAGTTCTTTATGATCAGATTGTGTTAAAACAAAGCTCAGATTAGGGTGTACTTTGAGAAACCAAGCTTCAGACAGAGCATTGTCCACAGTTAGCATCACAGCTCCAGGGAATGTTGATGCAATCAGCTGCAAAGTATCACTAGAAGCAAATTAATCCAAACTGTGACTGGAGTGTGCAGTGTGGCTGAAGCGTCTTGCTCGGCTCCTAACAGCAGAGACTACAGCAGAGCAGCAATTGAACTGCCAACCCGCTGGTCAACGAACAGATGAAAACTGGAAGACTGTTTTGAGGTGGCCGTCTCTCACAGGTATTTTCTCATGACCTTTAAATAGAGTGACACGCTGCTATAGCTTCTGACAGAGCTGTAGATAAATTGCTCTTCATATTCCTATTCCACCTTTTTGAATCCTATTTGCTTCAGTTTCAGAGCACCATCCATCTCTCCAGTCACTCCGCTCCTCCCGATGGCCTGTCAGCAGCCTTGGGGCACAGCAAAAATGTACAAATCACATCTATACTAGCATGGGAATGAAGAAATACAGAGACAGGTGCGTTAATGGCTTTATTCAAAAAGGTTTGCCATGGTAAAGCTTAGGGCAGATTGAAAGGGGCAGGTTGTGTTGTTCCTTTTGGGCATTTCAATTTTATTCTGGGAGGTATTTTTCCTCTTGATCGAAAATGGTCTATGCAGGAACTAAAGTCAATGTGAATGAGACTTTTTTTGATTGATTTGTGTTCTGTTTTAGCTCCAAAATAGAGGGATGACCGATGATACTTAAGAATTTTTCTGAATTTAAGACAAAATAATATGAATTATGTTTTGAAAGTAGAAAAAGGGGGCTACTGCATCTTTGAAATATAGAAAAAGAAGGTTCACGCTGTAACTTTTCTGGTGTTGGTCTGCCATCTTAGCCTAGAATATTCGACAGTGTGATATTGAGCTGTTCTTTCTTTCTTTCAGTTTTAATTGCTGAAAATAACTTGGAAAAAGTACTTGCTGTGAGTGGGTTTGCCTCTCTAATCATACGACTTGTAACTTGGCCTGCTTACCCCCATGGAGGTAAAAAGGGTTAATGAGATGTATTCCTGAACATCACAAGCAAAGTAATGACATCTCAGCAAGGAGTCTAATGAAGCTCATTGAGGTCTGCAGTTCTAGGGGTAAATTAGGAGCCAAGTACCTCATACCTCATTTTTTTCCGAGACAAAAAGTAACATTTTTAGACATTTTTGTAAGTTAGCCTGCACTCACAGTCTTTATATGCATATCTGCAGAAACCAGAAGGTCTAAGCTTTAAAATGATGCATTGCACAAGCATGTAGGGTCTAAGATTTTCTTGTAATAAGCTATGACATTTGGGTATGTGTTACTGTTGTGCACACACAAAATGAAGTGGGTGGCATCAGGTTTTAATGTTCATACAAAATAACAAACTAAAAGCAAGATCATGTAGAGCGGGTTAACACGAACATTTTAAGATTAAACTGACGACTCTGACAGCAACAATTACAGAGAGAATGGCGATCTTTTTTCAATAGAAAGTAAATTGGAGCCAGAGTCGATGGAGCCAGAAGCACACCCATGCTCACTTCCTATTTAGAATGTGGCAGCGAGCAGGTTAGATGTCTATTTATAGTCTCTGCATCCATCATAACTGAACTAATTTCTTTGTCTGTACATGACAATATGGTTTGGTGACCTTATGTAGTGCATTACTTATTCTTATCATTAGCTATTGCAATAATTACATGTCAAATATCATTACTCGGTTGCTCAAGTTATCTGATTTTTCTGACCATGTGTACAGACACCACAAGGCAAGAGAGACAACTGCAAACTGAAAAGAAAGTCAAAGCATAAAGCATGGAGTCAGTGTGGTAATGGCACATGCTGTCTTTGGCTAAGTTTTTTTACATTCACCCTTAAGCAACAGCGCCACAAGAATATATTTAAACTCACCATAAAAGGGACAGTTGCTCAGAGCCTCGGGCATAAACAAAATACGGTAATGTGAGACAGAACAGTAAGACCAAAGCTCGATGAACTGGTCACCATTTATTCTGATCAGTGGTAAAGAAATAGTATTAGGTATTAGTAGTATTGTGGCAACCTGTGAAAATTGTTAAAAATCGTCCAAAAGAAACATTTCATACTCAAAAATAATGTGATTTTCAACAGAAAGAAATGTAAAGCTCGTTCTAATGACTGTTCTAAAATTAAGAAAAAAACAGCTCATCAATAAAAAGGAACAAATTAATTATAAATAAATAAATACTATAATAGTATTTCATTTTATAGTAGTTTCTTTACAAAGATGCAAGAATACAGAGAATCGAAGTTGGTTAAAGGTCCTATATTTTGTTTCATTCACCCTTTATTATTAGTCCCCAAAGCGCAAAATACTCTGTTCCACCTTGTGATGTCATGTAGTGCTAGTTTTGGCAGCTGCCTTTCACTTTTTGTTCAGTAGAGATTGGCAATCCAGGTCTGAAATCATCCCAATGATTCTAGTGGAGGTGTGTGGAGTTTAAAACCCACAGTGGAGCACTTCCTGTATCACCACATGACATCACAAGTTGGAGCAGTGTTTTCTGCATGAGAGAAGAACTCAAAAACCCCTAAATATGCAGGATTTGGGTGTTAAACATGTGTGAATGAAACAAAACACAACTCCAGGTATGGTTTTGAGCTCTTTAAATGTAGATATGTTTGGTTTGAATCAGAATCTTATTAAAGGCTGATATAATGATCTTAATTTTAAACACAAATGACTGCAGTTGTCAGCATAACTGTGCTATGAAAACATACTTGTGTAATGCACTCATCTTCTATCACACTGTATGGAGCTTGTAATGTACTTATGGGAGATAATGGAGATAATAGAGTGTACATGTGGTGTTAATGTGACGACACAGACACGCGGAGAAGACCCTCGGATCACTAAGAGCTTTCTCACCAGCGTTGAGCCCAAAACAATTTCTCGCTTGGCTGAATCCAGTTGCTTGTTCTGCAATCTGATTAACTCCAGCCTCGGTCAGCGGAGGAGGAGACGAGGAGGTAGGACACACGAAGAATGAGGCTCCACTGGGATGTGTTGCATCCACTCTGTTCCACATCTAACTGGTTTGTTAAGGTTATTTGAGAACTGGTTGGTAAAATGGGCCAGATGATTGTTGTTTTAGTCTAAAGGGCCATATTATGATGAATTTTCATCATCTGTTATGTTGTTTTCTCGTCCACACAGACATACCTGTGTTTTGTTTCACACTCAGATCCTACATATTTAGGCGGAGCTCTTCTCTCAAACACTCGGTTCAACCTCATGATGTCATGTGGTTATACAGGAAGTGCTTCACTATGTTTTTAAACCCCGTACACCTTCACTAGAATCATTTGGATAATTTCAAATCTGGAATTGCTGATCTCTACTGAACAAAAGGTAAAAAGCACTTCATGACATCACAAGGTGGAAGAGAGAATTTTGAGCTTTGGAGATGTAGACAGACAAATAGTAAAGAGTTACTCAAACATGTGTGAATGAAACAAACCACAACTCCATTTATGTTTTTGAATTATAGTATAGGACCTTTAACATGTAGATTTAATATCGAAGTGACAGTTAAAGTTGCACTGTGTAACTTTCTCGTGGAGAGTCTTCCACCTGCTCGTCTTCATGGAAATGTTATTGCTTTACCTTGAATGTCCCACAGTATGTCATTACACTTGTCTATTTCCATGGAGACTAGTCCACAATGCCCCCAGGCAAAGTCAGAGATCAGATCTGTGGAGAGGTGAGCTCATATTCACTGCAGGGATGCATGGTTTTTGTTGACTTTTTGAGCAGCAAAACACATATAATTTAATAAATGCATCATAGATTAGTTCAATACTACACTGACACCTTTTAGGCAAAGCAGTAATATCTCCATGGCAACAAGTTTGTGGCAGATGCCCTAACAGTAAAGTTGCACAGTGCACCTTTAAATGCAGAATGTTACAAAACACTATCATTCAGTGCTCTGTGAACATAAATAATTTGCTTGTCAACAGCACTCACATATTTTTGTAGCACGTTTCGTTATAAAATTGGTTGATTGCATTGGATTTTCATTAGGTGATGTCATGTGTTAATACCGGGCATGCTCCACTGTGTTTTTAAACTCCATCTCGAATAATTTCAGCCCTGGAATTGCCCATCTCAACTGAACTAAATGTAAAAGGCACCTGTTGACTTGAAAACTACTGCTTCATGACATCACAAGGTGGAACAGATCATTTGGAGCTTTGCAGATGTAAACAGCCTAATAATGCAGGATTACTCATGTGAGAATGAAACAAAACAAAACAGCAGGTTTTTGAGGTAATGGTGCGTAATTTAGGGCCTTTAATATCTCATTGTCAATATCTACCTCTAGCACATACTGTTGTTGTGTTCTTAGGCAACATTACACCCACCTTGTATGTACGGTATGTGCCAGTGATTGGTGGCGGTTGAAGGGGCCAATGGTTCATATTGGCAGCCTCGCTTTTACTCCAGGGCAGCTGTGGCTACAATAGCTGTTTACCACCACCCGGCCTAAATCCTGTTATTATGCAGGTAGTGTGTGGTCGTGAGATCATTACGTAAAACTACAGCGGTGAAACAACAAGCATCAAACATCACTGTGACTTCCAGCACTGCACTGTCCCCTCCACACTCCCTCACACTCCTCTGCACACATTATTATTTGATGACAGAGCTTCTAGTTTCCCCTGCCTCTCTTTGTAAATACGATCCTGCTGTGAATAATTAAGTGTGGAGATGGAGAGGTGGGAACCAAAACAGCAGGTTAGTCCCAGTGTCGACTGTCGAAGTAGTACACACCAAACTACCCTACAGAAGAAGCAGGGTCTGGGATTTGTGTGTATTTTTACCATCTGGAGGTACTTTGATCACACCAGGAATCGCAGAGTCCAGTCCAAGTGCTGCCGATGGACTGAAGTACTTGCTTTGGTTTTTCACATCAGGGACACACTCGGCCATGGAGGAGCTACAGAGGAAACTGGACCAACGATACGAGAGCACCAGCCCCAGGAAGGTAGTGTGACTTTTGATATACAAATGACATATGTTGTTAATTATTAAACATGTTTTTGCGAATGTGCAAAATGTGTTACTTTAGTGATAACCGTAAACCACAAAATCTTCTATTCCATAGTTTAAGAACAAGACCCATTTAAAAACATTTGGCTAATGTTTTCATAAAACTGTCTGGCATGTGACAAGTTGGTTTTAATTAAATAAATAAATAAATAAATAAATAAATAAATAAATAAAGGAAACACTATGGAAGTTTTCTGGTGGAAGGTTTGCCACCTGCATGTCTAGATATGTTATTGCTCTAGAATGTTCTACAGTATTAAACTTCTGTAGCCTTCCTTAAATTTCAGTGTTTTTAATGCTAAAAAGTACCTTGAAACAGCATGAAAAAACACAGTGAGTGGGCTTCCCTCTCCACAGACCTGACCTGTAACTAATCAGGTAATGGCATCACCTTCTTGACTCTATGGAAGTTTAATGCTGTACTGTGGGACATTCAAGGCAAATAAATAAGACCAACATAAGAACCAACATACAAGTTACATAGTGCATATTTAATAGGCTGACTGCATTGTAGGCTTAAGGCTGTCTTCCTTAAGCCCTTTAGTCGATTAATTAGTCGATGATGCCTTAGTTATTCAAAATGTGTATTTCTTCACTGACCATTTTATTTAGATTAAAAGGGGAAGAGAAGTTAGTGAGTAAGTGAGTTACCTGATGATTTGGTATTTTTGGATATTTACTTTTAAAAAGTCAAATTAAACTCATGTTTCACAACTTCAAGCTTCCTTCCTTATTTCCTAGTATTTTTTTTTTCTATAAATTGTTGTTGCACAAATTCCTTGCTGTTGTAGTCTTTTGAGTGCAGTTTTAGTCAGATACATAAGATACATAATAGTTTTATTAGTTTAAGTCGACTAATCAACCAGAAGTACATGTTTTTAGCCCAATCATCTTTTAATATTTTCTATACTTCTTCAATTCCAAACTGTAGGTGCGTTTCAAGTTGGCATCATCATACAGCGGCCGGGTGCTCAAACACGTGTACGAGGATGGCCAGGAGCTGGACAGTCCCGCAGAGAAGTACCCCCACAGTTTTGTCCACAGGAAAATCCCCCCTAGCCACCTGGAAATGGACCAGTACTGCGGCTTTCAAGATGGATCCGGAGCCGACCACCAGGGTGCGCTGTGCTTTACACTCATCCGTTTGTGTGGGCGCAGGTGTGGGATGGGAGAAAGCATGGTGTTTGGTGATACGCTCTCCTGTAGTGGAATAGTGGAGGCAGGGAGGTGGATTTCCATAAAATGATATCCGTGATTGGCTCTACGTGTGTTTGTGAAATTACACCTCTCTCCGTGAGCGTGATGAATGTGAATGTGATTATGAAATGAGCAGTCATGGGGCTTGAGTAAACGGAACAACAGACACGTAACTATAATGATGAAGATTGGATGTTGAGAGGCGGATTTAATGGGTTATTTTATCAACTGGGAAAAGGGGGAATAACATTAAAAAAAAAAGAAGACATTGGGCTCTGTCACAGCGGAAGAAAATGTGATTCTATTCCAGATCTTCACCCTGAAGGCGCTGGACTGAGAAGCTACACATTTATAATACCATGAGCTGGATTAACCCTGTGACGTCACCGATAGCTTTCTGCTCCAGTCAAATGAAGCTCGTCGAGGCTTGCAGTTATAGGGGCAAATTTGGAGCCAATTTCCATATATGGAAGTTCAACCGCGAGTATCATAGCAACCAAAGAGCCAATCCGGAGTGAGGCTGTTGAAAATAACACCTTTTCCCCTAGCAGCAACCTCAGGAAAAAGAAGGAAAAGGAACCAAAATGATGAGCAGTTACAGAGGGGTGAGAATTTTTCAATGGAAAGTCAATTGGAGCCAGAGTTGATGGAGCTAGAAGAGCGCCCATGATCACCTTCTATTTGAGTATTAGTTCCAACCATGCATCTATACAGTCTATGATTTTAGGCTCTAAGAAAACTGTGATATCAATATTTAAAATTTTGCCTGTTTCTAGGCTCAGTGTTGAGAACAAATTTTCACCAATAAGTCGCAGTTTAGTGAGACTGAAACGCACCATTGAATCTATTCTCATTGAAAAGGAATTGAGAGTGATTTCTGGATTAACATCTCAGTTTTGAAAATGCTGGCCAAGATCACTCGCTATCTTTGAAACTTTTGTTACCATGGACCTACAGGAATGAGGGATTACACGGCCTCGGATTAGCCAATAGCAGCACAGTGACTCATAGTTTCAAGAGAGTCTGACTGCAGACCTCCAACCAGAGGATCTACCCGCAGACCTCCACCAGGATGCACCTCCACTGGCATTCCCGTTTTCATTTCCTTTTTCTAAACAAATCAGTATCTGTTTTTGTTTTAGTTCACCATTAAATGTTATTTATAACATAATTGCAATCCTTGCATTTATGAGCACTTAGCACAGATTTTAGTCTACATTTAATCCCAAATACATTTTCTTGCAGAGGGAAATGAGCAGTTGAAAACATGTCACAAATATAAAACATTTAATTTGCTCTGTGCACAAAAGCACCCAGAAATATCACTGTTGGTGTCACTGCTTCCTGTCCAGTTTTATTTCGATGAAGTTTTTGCCGAGTCACTCTAAAATGTATAAATATTTAAAGATAAGACAGTGGACAGGGAGCTGAGGGTGGATGTCACTGAAAATGATGACGCCATTGGAGGAAACTTGTGTTTAGAAAGAGAGATGCTTGTGTCTCACTGCTAATGCTATTTTTAGGGCATAATAAATGTTAAACTTTTAATAAAAGTGACTTGAGACACTTTGATCGAGGTAGTATGTTACTGTGCACAGAGCCAGTTATCAACATGTAGCCTATAACTGAAGGGTGCAGGTCTGTGGGGTGGGTCATCTGGCTGGAGGTCTGGAGCCAAATCCCTCTCATAGTTTTCCATCCCACTTTACAGCAGGACTGTTCAGCATTTCTGATCATCTGTATTTAGTCTAGATTTCCGTCTCATGTTATTATTATTTCCTTCACTCAACTAAAGCTGGGCGTACACTGTGCGATCTTTTTGATTGTTTCACTCAGCCCCAGCTCAAACTGTACGACCAACATGCATGATTCATGTTCTTCCAGTATATGAACTACTTCAACAGTGCAAAACCCTAACAAGAGGTGCCTGGATTTCAAACAAGTTTGATATTTTTGCAACCTACGAATGTCGATCGGGAGCTGATCGTAAGGTATTCATCGCTTCTTGTTACCCCATGTAAACTACACGAAGCACGACACACGATTAAGCCAAAACTCGGCCCGATCCCAAAAACAGTCATACAAGTGAAAAATTGTCTCAAAAAGGGCCAAAAAGCGCAGTGTACACCCGGCTTTAAACATGCACTTCAACATAATACTTCTGCTACTCCATATCAAACTTTGAGGAAGAGCCAACTCTGCATTTCTCCTGGTTTCAGGAGGCCAGCCTTTGGTAAATAGAACTGCCAAACTTTCAAAAGTTGAAAATGACTATTCGTTTCAGACATTTGAGGAATTTGCAATGGTCCTCCATTGGGATAGCAATTCAAAGCTTCAAATCTCATGAAAGGGAAAGGTCCTCACAAAATCCTTCAAATCATGAATGAATCATTTGCCTTAAACCCATGAATAGTTACTAGGGGGTGAGAGACACAATTTCCACAAGATGAGACACAGGATTGGGTTCATGAGAGCAAGACAAGATGAGATTTTGAAATATCTAATAAGACATTTTTTTTTACTTCATTGTACCTCTGCTTTTTGGAACTACATCTTCACAATAAATATAAAATGTAATTCTCTCGAACTTAACCCCTTTTGTCCTAAAAAGAGATATTGTCCCATCCCTTACAGTTGTGTACTAAAGACAATATAAAGATAAGGGCCTCATTCATGAATCTTTTCTTAAAGCATGTTCGTAACTTCCACTTTAAGAAGAGAGAACTCTGCTCCAGATTCACAAAGCGTTCAGCTGAATTCCTTCTTAAGTGACAATTGCACCGAATTCACCAACACCCAGCTACAAACACCTCCACACTCATAACCTTAACCCTACAATTAATTTACACAGAAAATGAATATGTATCTAGTTAGAAACCCCCTCTGAACTTCCAAATATGGCCAATATGGGTTTGGCATCTTGACAAGCAAGGGGGAAGTCAGGTGGAGCGTGTTTACAGACTACGGCGGTTTTACAGCTTCAGCAGTGAGTTCAAATGTCCAAACTCACATGAACACACTCAGGGAAGGAATACACTTATTGAAATAAGCGGCCGCTTTTGTCTTATTTATGGCGCTTTCTGTAATTGTTGACCTGCGATAAATACTGAGAGAGGGGGGCTGGGGTAGGGGTGTAAATAGCTCTGGTCATGGGGGTGGTGGTGGTGATTGGGGTGTTGAGCCCAGCGCAGTGACCAGGCACCGTGTCCCATATGGAGAACACAGGAGCTGGGTCAGACTGAGGCTCACTGCAGCCTGTATACTGTAAATCCTGTTAGACCCAATAGGCACATGCTCTAGAAAATATAACTTACAATCAAAGCCTTATCAAAGTAATAATATTCTAACACTTACAAGTGCTCCTGACTATTCGTAGGATTTGTTCTTCCAGAAGAACATTTTCAGTCAAGAAAAAGTTTTGTGAGTGCCATGTTCATGAGAAGAACTTAAGTACAAATGTGTTCCTAAGAATAAATGAGATAATTGAGTGTATATGATAAAATTTTAAAAATGTGCTCTTGGCTCTAAGAAATGTGTGATATAAATATTTTAAAGGGCCCATATTAGGTCATTTTCTTCTTGTTTCCTCATCACAAACATACCTGAAGTTGTTTTGTTTAATTCACACATGTTTAACACACAAACCCTGCATCTTTAGGTTGAGTTCTTCTCTCAAACAGAAAACACTCTGCTCCACCTTGTGCTGTCATGTATTAATACAGGAAGTGCCACTGTGTTTTTAAACCATACACACCTTCACTAGAATCATTTGGATAATTTCAGCCCTGGAATTGCCCATCTCTACTGAACAAAAGGTAAAAGGAGCTGTTGAAAACGACCTCTTCAGTAGACACGCTAATAATAAAGGCTCACTCAAACATGTGAATGAAACAAAACACAACTCCAGGTAGGTTTTTGAGAGGTTAACAGCATTATAACACGGCATAACTCTCACAAGAGTCCATTTTGTGTAATTTAGGACCTTTAAATAGCTCCTTGTTAATACTGTAATCACTTTTAAAATATGGTGTTTGATTTGACCATTATAAGTCCAGACATCAGAGTTCTATTTAGCTGCTTCCTGTGTATCGTGATGATGTTGTGGTGTGACTGCAGGTGCCTACCCCCCCGCGGGCCTCATCGCACACAGGATAAACGTGTACAGAGGAGTGGGGAGCTACAGGGCTGCTGAGGGCCAGAGCGAAGCCAATCAGGGAGACGCCAAAGTAAGACACAAAACTCCAGACTTCTGCTTTCGTTCAGATGGGAAAGAGAGCAACTCAGGACACAACGCAAAGTATCAGTTTCAGCGGTGGATGAAGAACTCCATTTTGTTATCCAATAAAAGTACAGATACTGAGGCAAAAGATTACTCAAATACAAGTAAAAGTATCACATGCAAAAAAGCTACTTAAACTATTGAAATACCTGTAAAAAATTTAGAGTAAAATGTGTTTTGCAGAAATTTTTAGAACAATTAAAGCATAAAATGTAGTGATTTTGATCAAGAAGTGTATCTGTGTATTTGGTTTTCTCAAGGTTTGGACGTTAACTCAAACTGAATGTGCTAAAAATAAGTCTCAGTCATTTCAGCAGAAAATAATTGTTTACTTTTCAGTCCAGATATAAAATGTAGTGGAGTAGAAAGTACAGGTACTTTCTCTCAAATGTAGTGAATTCCGGTAAAAGTAAGAAGTATCCACTGTAAAATGTACTTAAGTAAAGTGCAGAAACGTATTGTACCTTTATTTTTATTCTTCGGTACCTTCCAACACTGATCGATTGTGGTTCTCAAGTTTTTATCAGCACCACTTGGTAATAACCACACTAAATTAGCCTTAAAGCTGGATTGTGTAACTTTTCTGGTGGAGTCAAATGGTTTTCTCCTTTGTTTGGAATGTTTCACAGTACGGCATTAAACCTTTCTATCTTCATGGAGACCAAACCAGACCAAGTTACAGGTCAGATCTGTGCAGGGACTTCCCCGCTCACAGTCAGAATGGCTGTTTTTCTTGGTATTTTTGAGCTTTAAAACCATCTCTAAATTAATACATGTAAAGAATGTGAAGCAGTGAAACATTCCAGACAGAGAATGACATATCCATGGCAACAAGCAAACCCTCAACCAAAAAGTTACACAGTGCACCTTTAATAAAGCATGAAGAAAGACTTAAGGTGAGACACTGGAGGTGAATAGTAAAAAATAAATATATGAATAAATAAATTTAGAGATAAGAATTTGAAGCTTCCCCTGTAGTTTACTCACATAAATGTAAGAAAAAATGTACTACACATTTTTCACCATGTAATATTTTCATGTAAAAATAATGCATTTTAAGATTTAAATATCTTGCTTCTTTTTTTTTTTTTTTTGGACATATTGCATACAAAAAATATACAGAGGGGATTTTGGATACCTTATTCAGTATGTGAGTAAACCAGATGTGACTAAAAATTCAAATTTCACCACATTTTTTTCGTTAAAACTTGAATAAATCAGACTTGGAATCAAATATCAAAAAATTCTTGTTAAGTACAAGACTGTACAATATGGTGTGTATTTAGGGGCTTCTTTAAGAGGTGATCTTTATGTCCCTGTGGGAGAAAATGCATTTTGAGAAAACAGCCTTTGAAGTTACATTGTCCCATATAAATCTATGGCGGCAAAATGATTAAATATTAAAACATGTTTCAGTGCAGAGTCGACTGTTTTGTTGTTTTACATGAAATCTCTGGATTATGCTGAGAAACCAAACAGACCAGAACTGTAGCGTCTCCCCTTAAGTCAAAATGAACCAAGAGTTTATTATTTAAATAAAGGTGCACTGTGGGTCTTTTTGGTTGTGGGTCTGTCCTTGCTTGTTTCTATGGATATGTTATTGGCCTGGAATGTTCCACAGTATGACATTAAACAGCTTCATTTGACATTTATTCAATTACAGGTGGTTTTGTAGATAAAAAATACCCAGAAAAACAAACATTCTGACTGTGAGCGGGGTCGCCTCTCCACAGATCTGACCTGGAACATGAAAGCCATACTGTGAAACATGCTAAATAAAGCAATAACATCAAACGCATGTGGCAGACCCTCCACCAGAAAAGTTACACCATGCATCTTTAAGGGGTTAGGATTAGACTAGTTAAAGAGTAGTTTTTATAGTGTTTCCAACTCATTATTTCTTATGTTGCTGTTAGATGCATTTCCCTTTTGTATGTTTATGTTTTGTGATTGGATCCAGAGTTTGCATAAAGTCTGGTTGCTATGGCAATGTTTTATTCATAATTTTTGCTGCCAACTGTCACTACTACTACTACATAACAGTCATGAAAAAGTGTGTTACTGTCATTGAAACACCGGTCTGATTGCTGATTCTTCCGTACGGTTTTGAGAATACATTTGCAAGAAAGGAATTTTTATTTCATTCGAGTTTTAGTAAGAATTCAGTGAGATGAGATTCACAGTTAATTACAATCCTCATCTTCGGGAGGCTATAACAATAACTAAACAATGGCTCATTTAGTTGCTGCTTGATTTGTGCAGGATGCTGAGAATGGGGTGAATTTGCTTTTGTTTCATTCACACATGTTTAACACACAAACCCTGCAAACTGAGGCTGCGTTCTCCTTTCAAACAGAAAACACGTCGTTCCACATTATGATGTCATGCGCTAATATACGTGTATACGTGATATAAGTGCTCCACTGTGTTTTTAAACTCCATACATTATCACTAGAATCATTTGGATAATTTCAGCATTGGAATTTCCAAGCTCTACTGAATGAAATATGAGAGGCAGCTGTGAACTTTAAAACCACCACTGCATGACATCACAAGGTGGAACCGCACATTTTGAGATTTGCAGGTGTAGACAGGCTAATGATAAAGAGTTACTCAAATGTGTATGAATGAAACAGAAAGCTCACAAGTCAAACGTATAAAGCATAGAGTCAGTGGCCTTGCGTTTTGCTAAAGGTGCATTGTGTAACTTTTTAGCTTGTCTCCATGGAATTGTTATTGGTTCATTCCTGTAGTCACAAAACTATTTATGGTAAGATTATTAAGTAAACCTCATATGCACAGTTAAGTGGACATTTTAGACATCTACAGTACAGCACATGTGCTTTTAAAGTAGAGACTTTTCCTGTCTGAGAAAGTATCTGTACTTTCTAATACACACATTTTTTGGACTAGTCATGAACATCCACAAATCAAAGGACACTCAAGTTCAGAGGGCTGACCCACTGGAATAATTTAGCCCAGACTCTCAAATCTGTTTCGTCTCTGGACTATTTTAAAAGATAATTAATACAAACATTGATTTCTAATGATATTTAATATTTGACCTACTGAAAGTCAACTTGCTTCTTCATGACTGTTGTGCCAAAATCATGTTTATAAAGGAGGTTTATAGGGCATTTGAAGCCTTATAAGACCTCAAAATATGTCCAAAATACGAGTACATTTTTAACACTTTAATACTTGTACTGAAGTAGATTTTTTTTCTTTTACTTTTTAAATTTTTTTGCTCCAGGATCTGTACTTTTACTTAACGGTGTAACTTTTCTTTTCATCAAATTATTTTCTCCATAGTTATTGCTTTGTCTGGAATGTTTCACAGTGTGGTGTCATGGAGACCAAATCAGACCAAGTTACAGGTCAGATCTGTGGAAAGACCACCCCGCTCACAGTCAGAATGCCTGTTTTTCTAGGTATTACTGAGATACAACCCACTTGTAATTGAATACATGTAATGTAGAGCTGTTTAATGTCATACTGTGGAACATTCCGGACAAAACAAGTTACTCTCCACCAGAAAAGTTACACAATGCTCCTCTAAGTAATAAAACTGAGTCCTTCTTCCACCACCGCATATGCAAAAAGTTACTACACCACATGGCAAAACTGTATAACTTTACATTTCTTTCAGAACACAGTGTTGGACTTTGGCAAAATCATCATATACACCAGCAATCTACGCATTATTCGAGCTCCTCCGCGAAAACCGGAGGCAGAGAGCCACCAGGTAGCACCCGCTGTGGAGAAGGATGGGCACCCAAAGGCCAAAGACAGGGGCAGCAGGAGGAGGCGGGCGGCCAGCAGCACCCAGCACCCGTCAGAGGAGAGAGAGGAGAAGCATGCAGAGGGCAAGGTAATGGACCCTGGCATAATGGACCTCCAGAGTGTGTATGAGTTTTATGTCACTGTGCATTTTTACTGACCATTTCAATACCACCATGTCCTTCTCCTGGTGTAAAAGTCAGCGTAACGATGTTCTGAAAGCACGTTGTAACTTTTCAGTGCAGAGTTCTTGCTAAAACTGTAAACGGATTATTAAGGTTGACCAAATCCTAACTTGTAATTCAATAATGTTATGAATGAATGTGTTGGAGGAGGGGGAGCTGCCTAAAATATGAAACATTCTATATCTTACTTTTTGGGTCCATCACCTTCTTGAGTCTATGGATATGTCATTGCTCTGCTTTGATTGTTCCACAGTGTGACAATAAACAGCTCTGCCTTAAATTTATTCAATTACAGATGGTTTTATAGCTTAAACTACCTAGAAAAACAAGCATTCTGAGTGTGAGCGGAGTCGCCTCTCCACAGATCTGACCTGTAACTTGGTCTTGTCTTTGCCCCTTGCAGATAGAAAGCTTTAATGCCATGGTGTGAAACATTTCAGATAAAGCAATAACATCTCCATGGAGAAAATCATTTGACAGACACTCCACCAGAAAAGTTACACAATGCACCTTTAACAGAGAAAAATCCCACACACCGTCTTAAAGCTTTTTCACTTTCATCTGACATGTTCCTTTAATTGTTTGATTTTTTTTTGCAGTTGTATTTCACTCTGCTGCAAGTAGATGGCAAACTGCCCCCGATCAGAGTACAGGGAGCACTGAGACTGTGAAATTATGTCTTTGGCTGTGTCCAAATGTCCACCTAGTCCCTAACCCCTCATTCACGCACTCTTTAGTGGACTTTAGTGCAGTCAGTCACAGAGAGCTTCAGACACGCAACTCACTGCATTCAAGTCACATAGAGTCCATTAAACTCCGATGAAACTTAATTTCTGTCATGAATAATGATCAAGTCAGACTGACACAAGTGTTTATGGCCACATAATAATCATATGTCACACAATATGGATTATTTGTTTGAGATGTGGAAATTATTGGTGTTCTCACAGCTGGAGCTAAGGTAAGTGGCTAACGCTAACGCCTTTACACAGCAACAGTTTATTTAAAAGTGTTTTATTCAGAATCAGGAGCTACAGTGCCGTAAACCAGTGCTTGTGTCCAGTTATTAAACACCTGTCACTGAATGCCATTGTTTTCCCAACCCTCCTAATGCATTGTGGTCTATATTGACCGTTCTAGTAAACACCAATGCCACTGCTTTTCAAGGTGCACTACTTTTTCACTCACTGGACATTTGGATACAACTAAAAATGGCGTAACCCCTAAATGCCCTAAATATGGAATAGTGTGGACATTCGGACATAGCCTTTATATGGCCATACTTGGGAACTTTTCTGGCTATGCAAAAAACATCTCTGTGGGTACCCTCCACCAGAAAGGTTACATAGTGTGCCTTTAATTTCTCTTATACAACTTATTCTTCAGTATATGAGGCTTAAACATGTATTTATTGAAACAGTTAGTTATGTAAAACTACTGTCGTAAATACACCTGCCCTGTTCACAGATTAATAGAGATCTATCTGCCACTTTGACCACCACATATCACATATAGACAGATTGTTATGTAAATAAATGTTAAATGTCCTATATTACACTAACTTATGATGTCATGTGGTAATACAGGAAGTGCTCCATTGTTTTAAACCCCATACACATTCACTATAGTTATTGGGATAATTTATTGCATATATAGCTTTATAATCCTTATCTTTATAGATCTTTATAGAGTTCTAGTTTGCAGGGCCGGCCCCCCCATTAGGCAACATAGGCAAATGCTAAGGGCGCCGCCGCTCCACTAGGGGGTGCCGAGCGCAAAAATCGGCGATGGGGGATAAAATCCTCCACTGTCTAAAACATTGTCACTATGAACTGTTTGATTTCTTGTGAGTATCTGTACTCTGGCAGTATTTTTATTATTTTTTTTGCAATCCAAGGGGCGCCACCTGAAATCTTGCCTAGGGTGTCAAAATGGTTAGGGCCAGGCCTGCTAGTTTGTCTATCTTTAAGTAATTCTGTATTTCTATTGCTGCTACTGTTTTCTTGCTGTTCTCTTAACTGTGTGTTGCAACACTGCAATTTCCCCATTGTGGGACAAATAAAGGATATCTTATTATTATTAACTTATTATTTCAGTCCTGAAATAGCCAAGCTCTGTTAAAGAAAAGGTAAGAGGTAGCTGTTTACTTCAAAACTACCACTGCCTGACATCATAAGGTGGAACAGAGCATTTTTGAGCTTTGGAGATGGAGACAGACTAATCAGGGAGACTCAAACATGTGTGAATGAAACAAAACCCAGCTGTATGTTTTTGATGAGGTAACAATATTATAACATGGGTTAAAGCTCACAAAAATCACTCTTTTTACAGTAGAACCTTAAAGTCTAGTGCCTGACCAAGAAAAAAAACTATAAAATACAGGGTCATATTACAGTCAGAAGTACAAGAAGAGTACAGCTCCTCTTTACTGTTCCCACAATGCCTTTCTGTCCTATATTGCACCCAGACCTTAACGGACTTCTACTTAATGGCCAGTGCTATAGTGCCATTGTATTATCTGTCAACTCTCCTGATGAGTCCACAGTTTTTCACCATGTCCTTGCAGCATACGCGCCCCACTTACATTGTCCTGCGAGAACATAGGCTATCACCTTTCTGCTATTACTGCCCCTCCCTTATCTTATTATAGGGGTCCGCTGTACTGTAGTCTCTTGGTATAGTAGTCGTGGCATTTTCTTATAGCGCAAAATTGAACCTTTTGCATGATATCTCTTCACTGTTTGGAGTTTTCATTGTTCTTTCATGGTAATTGACGTTTAGATTTGTTTTCGTAATCCAGATTAGATCGTGGATTCACATTTGCCCGTGTTTGATTTCTTTAAAACTTTGGGTTGCTAAGCTGCATTCACGCCACATTACTTTGCATTACGGTAGGTACAAATAAATCAGATTATGTGAGATCCTGTTTTGCAGTCACAAAACATTAGTTGATAAATACGGTGGAGCGAACTGTCTGCAAAGTTTGGATGGTCCCCAGAATAACAACAGCTCCTTTTATCAGTTTAGATGTGATAACACGCAAAGTACACAGCCATGGCCAGTTCTATGCATTATTATATTCTCCTATGGATTGTGTGGATTTGTAATAGGCCTTATAATAATGTATGTCAGCTATATAGCACTTTTTCCATACTCAAAGACTTTTCGCATTGCTTTTTTTATACTTTGCACTTTATGTTATCAAAATTGTCTGGGGAAATGATGCTAAACTGGAGGCACTGCCCTGTCTGAAGCTCCGTTAGACTTTACCCTAAGCTTTGTTTTGACACGAACTGACCATAAAGAACGGATTTAGTTGGTGTTATAATAAAATTACCTGATTTTGTGCTCATAAATTGATTGATTTTCCCCTCTTAGTACATGCTTTTTTGTGTAACACAATCTGACCATAAAAATAAAAGCCTCTTACACATTAAATTACAGTCATAAACTAGTTTGCATTACTCAGAGGTTTTTCAGTTCGTCACTTTCTCCTTTTGTTGAAAATCAAACAACAAAACAGGATCATGAACCCTCGTATGAAAATGTGTAGTTTCATTCCATTTTTTGTCTAACCTTTCTGACAGTGTTTGCTAATGTGTGCATTCTGTTAACTCAAACATTCCGCCATAGACATACGTGCGTTTACTCCCCCAGCGTGGTGTCACTGCGAAGTATAATTTCATTCACTTCACCTCATTCCACTTCCCCATTGTCAGCCAAGTCTGTGCCCTGTACAATGAATGTCCAGTCAGCTTTTCCCATTGTAAATCTGTATGTAATGAGCAGATGGCAGAGGAAATGGCTGTCCAGTTCTGCTCTAGCCTGCCATACAAACCCCTAAATTAACTCCTCATAAGGGCCACATTGTCCAGCTCCTATAAAGTCTGTTTTATTGCATGTAGGTCAAAGGTGCTAAACTGCTCCAGTAAATGTGGATCAAATGATGACTGTTTTCTTTCGGGATGGACCAGTATGGATTTTTTTGAGCTGAGAGCGATATCCAATAAACTTTTATTAATTTGAAGTAAAGATCACAAATTAACTTAATGTATTTATCTGGGATATAAAATAATTTGTTATATGTTTGTGTAGACATAGTACAGTCATACCGATACTGGATATTAGCGTGTTCTTGCCTGTCACAATTAAAGTTTGGAGTTCAAAAAGTTTATTGTCAATTCATGTAAAGGATTGAATTTGTTTCTCACTCCCATGTGTATAAATAAATAATAATAAATGTAAAAGTCCAAGGGTTCTTTGGGGAGTTCTGTTCTTGGGTTGACACAGAAGCTTCCTGGCAGCCTGTTGGGTAGAGAGGAGAGAGAGTTCAGCATCCTAACAGCCTGGTGGATGAAGCTGTTAGTGAGTGTGGTGGTGGAGGCGAGTGGTGTGTATGTCTTACAGGGAGAGGAGTGGCTGTGTTCGCTATGCGCTGCAGGGCTCTCCTGTTGTTGTTGGCAGTGTGGGTTTATAATATTGTAGCTAAGGGGTTCATTTGTGTACCTATTGCTGCTTTACAAACCAAACAAAGTGGGGGCAGTACCATGGGAGGGCCATGAGGGCACAATACACAGTCTATAATTTAATTAGAGGCTTGGTCAAATTGCACGTATTATATTGAAGCCGATTATGTCTAAACACAAGATCTATGATACTACTTTAATCTAAAAGATATGGCCTCTCTCTCATTCTTTTTGGTACTACTTTATAATGAGTACATAATCATAAACATAATACATAATGAGTAATAATGAGCCATAATAAAGCATGGAAACAGTGACCAAATAGTGTATTATGAATGATTCTGGCTTAGTAACTACTTAATGAATACATTTACACCCAACTGCCAACCCTACACCCTTAATTTACAATTTACTGAGCCTGAATCAATCTTAATAAACTCTTTGTTCATTATGAATTAACTCTACGTTTCTGGTTTATTGTGTTATAAGTGTTTTTTTTTAAGGTTTTACTAATAATCATGCCTAGTTTCTCTCTTTATCTAATGATCACAATATCTTGCCCCAGAATGGTTGCATTGCAAAAGCAGCAAAGAGATTTGAGGGTTGGGAAAAGACAGTAAATCCATCATGATGACTCATTAGGATGCTCAGAATGCATTTGGCACATGAGCAATAACTTTGGACCACTGCAGGCTGCGTAAAATTAACTAGTTTCACTTTTTTTAAGACAGTAAAAATCAGGTACAGCATGTTCACATTCTAATCTTTATCTACCTGTTCCACTGCAACCCCGTAAGTGCCCCTGATGCCCTCCCTGTCTCCTCTGTGCAGGACTCGGACAGCTGTCAGCAGTGTGGGGGCTCCGGCTGTGCCCCCTGCTCCTTGTGTCATGGCAGTAAGCTCTCCATGTTGGCCAACCGCTTCAACGAGTCCATCAGTGACCTGCGCTGCCAGGCCTGCTTCCCCCACGGCCTGGAGAGGTGCCAGTCCTGCACAGCAAAGTAGCACAGCGCAGTTTCATCTGATCCAGAGAGGGACGGAGGGAGGGATGGAGGGTGAGTGTGTGAGTTGTGAATGAGTGAGTGGGTTCAGTGTGAGTGTGGCGTCAGGTCTGGCTCAGTGTCTGGACAGTCCCATTCTCAGGTCTTTCTAAGGCTGAAAAAATCTTAAATTGAGAGATGTCAATTTGAAACTTCCCCTGTAGTTAAGCCACAAGAAAAATATATAGTACATGTTTTTCCTCATGTACTGCAGTATGTTCAACCAAAAGTATTTTATGTGGCCAAAATTAACCATTTTTGGGACAGTCAAAACAAACTTGATAGTATCTAGCCAGGTTTAAATTTCTTGCTTCATTTTGTTGACATATTAGATACTAAATACTATATAGAGAGAGGATTTTTGGATATGTTATTTCATATTTGAGTAAACTAGAGCTGACTGAAAATGGGCCTAAAAATTCAATTTTCAGATTTTTTTTTCTTTTTTTTTTCTTTTTTACAATGTGTGTTAATAAATAATTATATTGGAAAAGTCCAAGTTCTTCGGGGAGTTCTTGGGTTGACACAGAAGCTTCCTGGCAGCCTGGTGTAGAGAGGGGAGAGAGTTCAGCATCCTAACAGCCTGGTGGATGAAACTGTTAGTGAGTCTGGTGGTGGACGTGGGTGGTGTGTATGTCTTTTACAAACAAATAATAATACTTGGAATTAAAGATGCACGTTTTGTCAACATCAGAACTGTAAATCTTGTGTGTGTGTAGGTGATACTTTAAGGGCTGATGGATTATGTCCATATAAAGGAAAAATGCATTTTCAGAAAACATCCGTTGAGATTACAATGTCCCATATAACTCTCTGGACACAAGCTGATTAAATAAAAAATGTAAAGCATCCATCAGTGCAGAGTGGACACTTCAGATGAAATGAGCTTTAATGCTCAGAGACCAAACTGACCAAAAAACACAACACTGAATGAGTTTTTCCTGTAACGTCTCCAAGTTCAAGTTGTTAAAAGAGCACTCTGTAACTTCTGATTTGTAACTTCTCATGGAGGTTTTGCCACCTGCCCGTGTCCATGGAGATGTTGATGATTTGCCTGGAATGTTCCACAGTGTGGCATATAACCTAAAAATGTTCATTTAATCTTCGTTTAGTTTATTTGTATAGCACACTTGTACACAAAGTAATTCATAGTGCTTTACAGAGTAAGAAATACATTAAAATCACAATACAAACAAATCAAAACATAAATAATCATCATAAAATTTTGCAATAGAGAGAGACATTAAATTAGAGAGAATTAGAGAGAAGAGTGTGGAATGAAAGATGAAAACCTTTCAGTCATTTTAAGATTCACAAACTGTGATTCTTAAGTTAGGAGACTCTGCCTCACCTTGTGCTTGATAAGGTTTAATGTTTACAGAGTATACATCTGTCTATTGAAGTCATGAACTAAACCAGACAAAACTAAGACTCAACTCGCACTCTCTCTCAATTTTATGAACAATTCTGGATATTTTCTCTCAGGGAAATGTGAATGAGAGGTATCAGATCAGGTGCTAAACCACCGTGAAGAGGTGGAACAGTGGCTCTAATCCAAGCTTTTCACATTATCTTTATAGTCTTGGATGATTGACGAGTAACTCGAGAGCTTTCCCTTTCTGCTCACATTTCCTTGTGCCACCCAAAGAAAAACTAATGAACCACTGGTTCACCCAGAACGCAGCTTCAAATCTGGAATCTTCAGGCTACAGCGAGCGCGCCGGTGATAAGAGAAACACATAATCAATTCTTTGTTGTGACATTATTTCTGGTAAAAATAAAGCAGGTTTATTTTCTGATAAAAATCTATGCAAATGTTCAGGTTCATATTCATATGAATTCTTACTTTCTCTCCTTTCTATTTCAGAATAAATGTATTTTCATTTTCATTCACATGGGCATGTGCATGAAACAGTATGTGGATTGTGGATAAGAACATTTTAAAGGAATCAAAAGGCTTAAAAGTTATTTATTTGTAAGTAAATAATAAAGCGTGATTAAAGCCACAGTATGTAACTTTTTAGCCAAAGAATAGAGTAAAATCAAGTCAAACATTTCGCTTTGGATGTTTTGATCTGAACAATATGAAATAAGAGCACATGTCTTTACTCTGTGCCGACTTGTACCTCCACAAAAACCTGCTCTTGATTTGTTTCCATGGCAATCTTCAGAATCCATCTCCAAAAAGTGGCATACTGTAACTTTTAGTGAAATGACTAAAGACGGAAGGTTGAATACTCGCAATAATGGTATGTGTTGTACTGATGTCTGTCTCAGGAATAGCCATGCTGTTGCAGATCTATATTTGGTCAATAAGAAATAAAACATTTAAAAAGTATGTCATTCTTTCATAATTTTGTGCAATAACTGCTCATTTCTAACTCACATGGGTTGGGGATCGCACGTTTTGATGCAATAAACAGGGCAAGACTCAGTACTAATCACTGTGAGGATATAGCGATACAATATACATTATACTGAAAATAAGATACTGGGAGCGCTCAGCTGGATCACAGAGAAGTTCTACTAAAAACAGGTACTAATTAAGGTCTTTAAAGGGCAGATACTTACAAAAATGCCAAAAGGACAAATTTAAAGGTACATTGTGTAAGTTTTCTAGTTAGAGGGTCCATCATCTGCTTGTTTCTATATTAAACAGTGCCTTTTATTCAATTAGAGGTGATTTTACAGCTCAAATATACCTAGATACCTGTGAAACATTCCAGGCAAAGTAATAACATCTCCATAGAGAAAAGCACGTGATGGGCGCTCCACCAAAAAGTTGCACAATGCAGCTTTAAATATTTATCAGATGCAGTATTATACACAAAATAAAATTATACAAAAAGATTATATATATTATATTACATGTATTAAAAGATAGTGCTGCCAAAATGTTGATTTCTGAATACAAATTAATAATAATTTTTAAAAAGTGGGGAATTGTTTTGAATTTTTTTTTTTAAACATTCGGGCTTACAAAATCCCTGTATTCACATACTTTCAAAACAAGTCAGTGAAACACAAACTTAAAAGTGCACTGTGTAACTTTTTGTTTGTGGGTCCATCACTTCCTTGTTTCTTTGAATATGTCATTGCTCTGTTGGGAATGTTCCACAGTATGACATTAAACAGCTCTAACTTACATTTATTCAATTACTGCTGGTTTTATAGCTCAAAAATACCTAGAAAAACAGGCATTCAGACTGTGAGCGAGGTCGCCTCTCCACAGATCTGACCTGTAACTTGGTCTGGTTTGGTCTCCATGATAGAAAAATGTATTATCATACTGTGAAACATTCCAAAGCACTAACATCTCCATGGAGAAAAGCATGTGACGTCCTCTCCATCGCAATAGTTACACAATGCACCTTTAAATTGTGACATTCAAAGTGAACCTGTTACACACTGACAATGAAAAAAACAAACATAATCAAGAGTTATTTAATTAAGAAATCTGATGTTTGTGCTAGAGTCTTAGCGTCATAACTACCCCCTCACGGGTTGTATGGGTTGCTATAGCGATGTTTACTAGTTTCCCACATGCACAAACGATGCCCAGTCTCCGGCCCTATATGCTACTGTATATCCTTTATGCTTATCTGATGTGCAATCAAATAAACCTCACTGTGCCTGTTCTGTGGAGCTGCTGAAGAGGCATTTTTCTCCACACAAAGTAGCAGGACTGCAGACTCCCATGATCCATCACACCAGGCTGTACAACGGAGCAGTGACCAGCACCTTTGAGGAGGAGGCGGGTGACCACAGAGCCTGGACCATGGGCTGTTAAATACACTATCCTTAGCCTGGGTGACATACATTTTTCCATTATGTTGTGATGAGGTGTTTTCATAACACTGGTATTGGAAAATGACCCACTACATACCATTCTCCATGTGTTATTCCCAGTTTGTTCTCAGTGCATCAGTTGTGTCTTTTTAAACAGACTACAGAGCTAATTTGTCAATTTTACTACAACTTTCAGTGGGTGGATCTAACCATGGGCATAAAAAAGAAAGAAAGAACAAAGCTGTTGTCATATTGCTGATTATAGTTCAGAGATAGTGTTGCTTATTTATTGAAGTAAGTACTTTATTTACAGTGTGGAGGTTTTTAGTTAATGCATCTCATTTCCTCTATGTACTTATACTTGTATGTATGTACTTTTTATTATTTTGGCGCATAGTCTTCAGCTAAGTCATAGGAGCATTATCTATAATGTACTATTTCCAAAAGTATTGATCACAGTCAAATGGATCTCTTAAAGAGCCCAAATTAGGCTGTGCTTTAAATAGTAAAACTTTGACTAGTACTACTTAAAAAATGGTAAATCTCTCAGAATTTCATCTGGTTCCAGTTGTGACGATACAAAGTCTGGATAAGTGGATGCCAAATGAGCAGGAAAAATTATTAAAGGGCTTATACTATCAAAAATGCACTTTTATAAGCTTTAAACCAAGTTATAATGTTGTTACCTCCTCAAAAACATATCTACTCTGGGTATGTTTTTGATGAGGAAACAACATTATAACTTAACTAGCATAATATGGGTCCTTTAAAGCAAACTGTTCACCCAAATGCAAAATAACTGTGCTTATTATTTCTTAGTAGTAGTCTTAATAGTACTTTTTAGTTTTACTTTCTTAACTCCCCTGTAATGCATGGCTACAGCAGGAGGCTCTTCTTATCAGATGCCCAGCCAACTGTCCAATGACTAAATCCGTGCTATTTTTGGTCATTGATGATGAACTCTATTCTCCAGATGATTCCTGTCTTTTTGAGTGGTCCACTTTTCCACACACTCTGCTTTTTAACACTGACATTTTAGAACCATTCTCATACCTTTTTTTTATTTCATTTTTTATTTATTCTTCTCTGGGGAGGCAAAGTGTAGCAGAATGAGGTCACAGAATCGCATGCCTGCTTTGTGAACACCAAAAAGACAATAAGTGAGCAGGTAATAACGACATGTGTGGGTCAGAATAATCTTGAAATGAGTGGAGAGAAAAATAAAAGCCTAATCAATGAGATAACATGGTCTGCTATGATGCACTGGTCAACTAAAACAAAACGGACAACTGAATCACAAAATAAGAATAAAGGAAAAAAAAGAAACAAGTCCACCAAGGTCACATTTTTATAAAGTGCTTTTCCACTTACAAGGGACTCAAAACGCTTGAAATGTCTTGGGTTAAGTGTCTTGTCCAAGGACACAACAACAGCATTCATATGTGGGAGCTGGAATCGCACCGCTACCTCTACCAATGATGTTTGTATCAAGATCGGGATTCAAACCTTCAGATCACTGGCCAAACACTCTACTAACCGAACTATATGAGAGGAAAAAGCTGAGGTCATTGGCACAGGAAAGCAAAACTTATCATGTCCTGTATCTCTCACTTTATCTCTCACTGATGTTGGAGAATGAGCTCCTCAGTTTTCTCAGTTGTTACATAGTTTTTACAATTTGACACTTGGAATAGAGTTCTGAAGAAGTCAGACTGCAGATGTCTCTACTACTGCTCCAAGTGCACCAAATCTGTTTAAATCAGCTGATGAAGCATGTCACAGCAACAACACTTCTGAGGAAGACAGCAGAGTGCAGCCCAAACTGTCAAGGTTTGAAATAAACAGAGCTCTGCACATGAGAATCTAAACTCTTTAAATTCTAGCTTACTTTTTTTAATTTCCAAAAATAACATGAAAGTGTCGGTGCATAAAGTGCATTGGAGGATACATGGAGCAGGTGTTCTCCGACTGCAGAAAGTGAATGATGGTACATGGTGCTTTATTTTCAATTGGGTAACTCCATACTTAAAATCCTCTGATAAAAATACCCATTAAAAAAGAAAGCATGTAAAGAAAAGCAAATACACCATGGAAAACTCCAACATGTGCGTGTCATGTTGTATTGCATTGTGATATCAGTGGTAGAAGACCAGTGCGATTTACCATGACCTTATTCCAAAAGTGAAACAAGGTTGGGCCTGTAAGTACTTAGTACTGTTAGTACTTAAATGGACTAATGGACTTAAGACTGCTGGGAATACCTGCCACAGTGGGGCAGCAGTGGCTTTAGTGGAAACTGACATTGTCTCCTTAGGCAAGACACTTGCACAGTCATACTCATTGCACGGTATGAATGGAGTGTGTGTTTGAGTGGTTGGTGGTCAAAGGGGCCGGTGGTGCAGATTGGCCTTGTTTACATCAGTCTGGCCCCGGGCAGCTGTGGCTGCTGTACCAGTGACAGTGACGTGAATGAATGATGTCCTGTAAAGTGTCTTGGGTGTCTTGAAAAACACTATCATCATTATTATAATGAATGACATCCCTTTCACTTTTAGTTACCATGCTGTTTCCACGTCATTAGCATGCCATTGCTGTGCAGTAAAATCAGGTCATTTCATTTTAGTCTCTTTCCTCATGTCAGCAACAGAACCGTCTCTTTTACTATTTGAAGGGGACCAATTGCTTCCTATTAATAATACATTATCTCCAACAGAACAAAACCACTCACTTGACTCAACATTTTGCAGCTTATCTTTCCTTTATATTTTTTTCCCCCAGAGCTTCAGCCATATCCAAATCTGTGATCTATCATAAAGCATTGCACAATGCAGTCATTTGTTTTAGCCTCCCATTATGAAATACATAATGCACTGTTAAATCACAGCAGATGGCAAACAATGGCTGGATATGAGCACACGGGAGACATTCGCCTGCTGCTAATTTATGATGCATTAGGAATCTATCTGTGATCTCTCCCAACCCGGTGGCTCTGTGAGACATGGAGCAAACCGCGCCAGACTGTGTACATTAATCACATACTCTCAAATAAGAATGTTATTACTCTGGGCTCCGGCAGAGAAGTGAAGAAAACAGCAACTTTCTATATTGCGGTCCCACTCATCATGCTGTCTGCTTAACGCCACACTATTGGCTTTACAGGGTTTTAGAAAAGAAGGGAGACACTATAAAGCTGAGCAAACAAGACACACATGGGTAGACAAAGTGAGGGAGCTATGACATGTTTTTTTTATCTATTAGTGTGTGTGTGTGTGTGTGGGATAGGGCCTGTTCTAAATGTGTATCATAGTTTTACAGCAACAATCTTGTTATTGTATCGACTCTGGTGAAGCCCTGTCCATGATGCCTCTCTTCTTCTCTGGTGCTACTGTGTGTATATCGTGTATCATGTGTGTTGTGTGTGTGTGTTCTGTGTTGTCTGTTGTGTGGTGTGTTATATGTACATGTTGCATGTTTGTTCTGTATGGGGGTCATGTGCTGTGTGCTCTGGAACTCTGCCCTTGCCTTTCTGTCTTGCTTCTTTTGCTTACTGTACTCTTCTGATTGGTTTTAGAGCAGAAATCAGGTCATCAGAAAAGTGAGTTATTTGATTTATTGTCCTTGGTAAGCTTGTCTTCTGCATGTGATTCACCTTTCATTTCCTGTGGGGAATTTATGAAGAATAGGTCCAGTGCAGTGCCTTTGTGTGTTCAGCTCTTGAGTTTAGAGTGTCTTAAGCCCTATTCGCACAGGATAAGTACAACCTGGGCTGGGGATGTCTAGTAATTTGCAAATTCCCACCCCACCTCTGTGTTACTTGCAGCGCATTCACACGGGATAAGCAAAGTGCGTAAATGACTCTATTTTACTGAAATTATGACCGGATATGTCGTAACATCACATCCATTTCTATCTCTTTCGGGCTGCTATGTAAGTAAATTAATAAAGTATGCTAAAAATAATAATAATTAAAGCCGCTCGCGGCAATGATGGCCCTTGTCTGAGGTAGGGGGCGCTATAGAGTAACTTTTCATATACTTTATAGTGTATTATATTCAGGTCATGATCAGGCATTAATGATTCAAATTTCAGCACAATGTGACAAAGTCTGTGCGTGTAGTAATTTTGGAACTATTTATTGGGGGATTCTTTGCGCCCCTCCTTGCCAACCGTGGGAAATACCCCATATCCATAATATATTTTCTTGTTTGCTTTGAAACAGAGAATTTAATACCCATATTTGGTACAAATCCGATAATGTTGATCTTTCATGTCTGAGCAGGTTGCGCTATAGAGTTCACTTTTCATGTACTTTATAGTGTATTATATTCAGTCCATGTTCAAGCTTTAGTGGTTCAGATTTCAGCACAATGTGACAAAGTCTGTGCGTGTAGTAATTTTGGAACTATTTATTGGGGGAGTCTTTGTGCCCCTGCCTGGCCAACCGTGGGAAACACCCCATATCCATAATATATTTTTTTGCTTGCTTTGATACAGAGAATTTAATACCCAAATTTGGTACAAATCCGATAATGTTGACGCTTCTTGCATAGGCTAGGTGGCGCTATAGAGTAACTTTTCATATGCTTTATAGTTTATTATAATCAAGCCCTAATCAGGCATTAGTGATTCAAATTTCAGCACGATCAGACAAAGCCTGTGTGTGTAGGCATTTTTTAACAATTTTTTTAGGGAGTCTTTGCGCCCCTGCTGGCGAACGATGACAATTGCACCATGTCCATAATACAAGTTTTAGCTTGAAATCATGGATAGAATTTAATCCCCAAATTTGGTACAAATCCGATAATGTTGACGTTTCACGTACACACTAGGTGGCGCTACAGAGTTCACTTTTATTATATTTCATATTTCATCACATTCAGGCCACACAATAGTGATGTGAGTTTGAGCTCTGTAGGCCAAAGCCTGTGGCCGTGAGAGGTCATCAAAGAAACAAGCGGTTGCATGTAACTGCATTGAGTAAATATGAATGTGCTTTATTCATAATATTAAGTTACTGTAGTGATGTACGTGCTATGTAATGGTATTTAATACAACTTACTTAATACGTTTGAATTAGGGTTAAGAAGACAAATTCTTAAGATTTACCGAAGTATGTTGAGTAATTACTATGACATTTTTTATAAAGGAATTACGCAATACAGTTATGTATTTTGTAGTCAGTAAGGTTGAATATTAACTATGTAATGAAAATATGTTGCATATATTTAATCCATCTGCATAGATCCAATTGAAGAATGTTAAGTCCATAGTATATAAGCACGCTTTACAACAATTACTCAGGGTGATTGCATGCAACCGCTTGACGCAAGGCTTTTAAATAAATCTAAAGAATTATTTTTTGACTGTACTTGCACAGCAAAAATGGCATTGATATCTTTTGTATTTTTTCACTTGTTATGTTCAGCCTAGAAGCCATAGGGCTATCGTGGCCACAAACTTGTATTCATCAGCATGTTTAAGACTAAAATCATGTCATGTTAGCATGAGAAGCCTCCACACATTGTAGTTTTAACAAGTTTTTACATCTAAAGGTAGCATTGCATACATGGTCTTAGAATGCTTCTTATGCGCTGAAAAGCATTTTGCGGCCATAAAAAGATGACAACGGTTATAACTTTAGCATATGTGGTTTACATCCCCAATCCAGGAACTTACCCTCTCTTGTAGCCGCGTTTCCCCAGATGCTTCACAGAAGGGAAGATGTTTTAGAAATGATTCAAAAACTTTAATAAATGTAAATATGATTTATTTTACAGATAATAGAGTCAGCCAATTAACAGACATATTTATAGCTTTCCTATACCAGGACATCCCACTCTTAACCATCTGGAATTTCAGGAGAGAATATATTTCACACAGAACAAATATCCATAGATTACCCAACGATGATTGAATCACCACTGGAAGATCCAAAATGCATCTGGAAGCTGCATTTTGGAATGCAGACCTCCCAAGCTCTGTCACTTTATGGGCTCCAAACTGGTCATCCCAGACTGATGGCCCCAAAGATAACAAAAGAATCCTAGGAAAGTCCATGTTAAAGTAACAGTATATGAAGTATTATACAGTAGTATAACAAATACTACACATAGAACGAGATAGAACCAAGATTCCAAATGTATTTTGTACAGGTCCCAAAGCCCTACTTGCACAGCAAAAATGGCATTGACATCTTTTGTAGTTTTTCCACAACTTCACTTGTTATGTTCAGCCAGAATGCATTATAACACACAGAACACATAGGGCTATCCTGGCCACAAAATTGTATTTATCAGCATGTTTAAGCCTGAAATCATGTCATTTTAACACAAGAAGCTTCCACACAGTGTAGTTTTAACAAGTTTTTACTTCAAACGTCAGGATTGCATACATGGTCTCAGAATGCTTCTTAGGCACTGAAAAGCATTTTGTGGCCATAAAAAGATGACAACGGTTTATAACTTTAGCATAGAACGAGATAGAACTAAGATTCCAAATGTATTTTGTACAGGTCCCAAAGCCCTACTTACACAGCAAAAATGACATTGACATCTTTTGTAGTTTTTCCACAACTTCACTTATGTTCAGCCAGAATGCATTGTAGCATAGAAGCCATAGGGCTATCCTGGCCACAAAATTGTATTTATCAGCATGTTTAAGCCTGAAATCATGTCATTTTAACACAAGAAGCTTCCACACAGTGTAGTTTTAACAAGTTTTTACTTCAAACGTCAGGATTGCATACATGGTCTCAGAATGCTTCTTATGCGCTGAAAAGCAATTTGCGGGCATAAAAAGATGATAACGGTTATAACTTTAGCATAGAGCGAGATAGAAACAAGATTCCAAATGTATTTTGTACAGGTCCCCACGCCCTACTTACACAGCAAAAATGGCATTGATATCTTTTGTAGTTTTTCCACAACGTCACTTGTTATGTTCAGCCAGAATGCATTATAACACACAGAAGCCATAGGGTTATCTTGGCCGCAAAATTGCATTTCTCAGCATGTTTAAGCCTAAAATCATGTCATTTTAGCATAAGAAGCCTCCACACAGTGTAGTTTTAATAAGGTTTGGTACAAATCCGATAATGTTGATCTTTCATGTCTGAGCAGGTTGCGCTATAGAGTTCACTTTTCATGTACTTTATAGTGTATTATATTCAGTCCATGTTCAAGTTTTAGTGATTCAAATTTCAGCACAATCAGATAAAGTGTGCGTGTAGTAATTTTTTAACTATTTATTGAGGGAGCCTTTGTGCCCCTGCTAGCCAACCGTGGGAAACACCCCATATCCATAATATATTTTTTTGTTTGCTTTGATACAGAGAACAACAAACTTGCAACAAATTTTGCTTGTCCCCTCTCCCATAGGGGTCCAATTCTAGGGGGCGTCGTTGAGTGGGGTCACTTTGGTCATTGTTGCGATCTCCATTTCATCGAATTTTTTTGCCGGGCCAGTTGATTCTATACCCCCATGTGAGACTTTTCGTCAACGTTCAGGGGGTCAAAATGCTATCATTTTGGCGGAAGAGGAATAATAATAAAGAAACCAACGAAGAACAAAACCCCTCGCCAATTAACCTGTTATAAATGCACAGATTTGAATTACTCACTGTTTTGACCCTCAGTCTATGACCCTCGATTGGCCCTCACACTGCTCTGTGTTTTAATATGTGGCTCATGATGAAAAAAAGTTGGGCACCCCTGTACTACAGGTTTACAGTATGTTGTTGATGGGGGTGGATGCTCCACAAATTTGCACGACCTAAACATTCCACCTATTCCCAGAAATGTACGTCCGACATGTCAAGGCCAGTTATGGAAATGCACTTCTCAATGGTTGTCTCCAGTCTAGCACCAAGGATGAAGCACACCGCCGTAGGATGGTTTAAGTGTTTAAGCGCTGCACTCTAATGTAGAGGGTCCAGTGACTGATAGTAAAACTTCTTCCAGGTGACTGGCCTTGGAAGCTTTCAGTGGAGTTTGGGACTAAAGCTCCTGGATCATGGAGCGAGGAGCACCTGACGCAGCACCTGACGCAGCACCTGACGCAGCACCTGACGCAGCACCTGACGCAGCACCTGACGCAGCACCTGACGTAGCACCTGACACAGCACCTGACGCAGCACCTGATGTAGCACCTGGTGCAGCGTGTACGAGCTCTGGATCCGTCCAGGTGAGGAGCTTTGTCTTTGCGTGTCTGAACCTGGTGGTATCACTACAGACGGCGCTGTTGAGCTGCTAAACTGCCACAGCCCGAGTTCAGATGTAAAGCCTAAGTCTACCTCAGTTTTACTTTAATTTCTTTTATGTTTATGAAGCACTGCATATTTATTTTTAAAAATGTTATTCACCAGAGGGTGAACTTTTTTGCATTAAACTTGCAGTAAATATATATATGATAGATATATCAGATTTCATTATGTTTACATTTAACACTTTGCACATGTTTTTTTTATAACACTTTAGTTTTTTGAAGCATTTTAATATATTAATATCTTTCATTTTTCATTCTGATCATATCGTTGAACATATGTGTGGATGTTCCTTTTCCTTGAATGCCTATTGCCTGTCAGAGGAAGGTTAAGTTTAAAATACAAATGTTTAAATTTAGTATTTTTCCCTCCTGGTCCTTATTTTAAACAGGTCATACAATGTTTCAATAATTATTGATATCGACCGATATGAAACACTTATATCCTGATACTTATTTCAGCCATATCTCCCAGCCCTAGAAACAATATTTAGCCAAGAATTAAGCCCACGAGTGAACTCGGCTGATTTTCAGAAGAATTTGTCTTTCATTGACCTTGACCTTGAATGTTGTCCTTGTGTATGAGATTTTGGATGGCGGCCATCTTAAACTGGAATGAAATCAAGATTTTTTTCTTCTCTTTAAAATCAAGGTCAGATTTTGGTGGCCTTTTTCATCTGACCTAATTTACCACTAATAAACACGTTTCAAGTGATAAAGCTTTGTAAGTGATAAACATTTTAATAAATGTGTATCTTCACAGTGAGCACTCGCTCTGATTCCAGAAGTAACTTTTCCATTCATTTCCCCCCCAGACTTTTCAAAAAATTCAAATATTAAGAGTTTGAGATTGCAGAGGCTAAACAGCTACATGCTAACTACGGTAATATCCATAACACAACTGTTTTTAGTCCAAAGAGGCTAATTAAAGCGCACAGTTCTGCCCGAGTGTTTTAATAACTTTGTGCTTTCAGAAACAGACAGTAAACTTAAAGGTCTTGTGACCAGATTCTTCTGCAGTAAATTATCATATAAGATCATGTTACTGCTGCACGTCTCGAGTTGTAAGACTTGATTTACAGGATATCACTGGCCCAACACAGACACACACCAAACAAGAGCCACCTTTCAGAGGTTTGTATGATAGAAGAATGTGTTTGTTTTTTGGATGGCTCTTTATTTCATGATTAAATCTGTCCCACTGCCAGAGGTGTGGTATGAACGTTATGGACCATGAAGACCACACCTTCATTCCAAAAGGGCACAAATGTTCATTGTGTCACTCCAGAAAGTCCACAATCTTTCACAACCAAGTCAACAATACAGCAGTGTGACGATACAACACAACTGCTGGGTGTTGGAAAGTGTGTTGGGGTCTTTTGACATCTTTTTATTTTAATGCAGGGTTCCCACTCTTTTTCACTGACAAATTTCAAAGCTTTTCATTGACATTTGTTGCGGCATTTCATTTGTTGTGAGCTCCCCGGCGTACATATAAAATAGTGAGATAAAAACACCAGGATCATGTCGCGCGGGTTATTTTAAAACCAAAATGAAAAGCCTCACAGCAGCAGTGTGTAATGTAAAGTCAACTGGACATTCAGAACACGGTGGTTAGCACGTTAGTAGGGCTGTAACAGTACACAAATACAGTTCAGTACGTACCTCAGTTTTGAGCTCACAGTTCGGTTCATTTCCGGTACAGTATGGGAATGAAAGGCAAAAATGTCACAGGTTTGAATGATAAAATGCAGCACTTCATTCCCCCCAAAAGCCCCCTCACCTTGTGTCTGCTACAATACAAATACAATACAAATACAAATACAAATACAATACAAATACAATACTGCACAATACTGAACGCTCAGGGAAATAGTAAATAGTAAACAAACTGTGAAAATCATTACTAATAATAAGAATTAATAATTATTATAACTGTTATAATTATAATTGTTTAGATCTGGTTTAGCCCTGGTCCAGTTTTGGGTTTAGACCTGGTTCAGTCCTAGTTTAGATCTGGTTTAGACCTGGTTCAGACCTGGTCCAGTCCTGATTTAGTCGACAGTTGCTCATGGAGCACCCGGGGACTGAGACAGAGCAGCTGATCCCACGGGCTGGAGTGCAGCCGCCTGCACCTCCGCGTCCCGGGGCTGTGGCGAGGTGCAGGCGGCTGCACTTTACAGCTCCTCTCGCCCGGATCTCGCTGTTTCCCGGGGCTGTGGGATCAGCCGCCAGCGACACTTCGAGGGAATCTGTCTGCACCAGGCGTCCGTCCTTTCCCTTCTGAGCATATCGCTCTGATGAACAGCTCGCTCGCAAACTAGCCCCATCGTGCTCTAACTCGACTATTTTATAGAAGCATGACGACATTCTGAGTCGGGATGTAGTATTATATGTCTGCATGTGGTGCAGGGGAGCCTGAATGAAATCTGACAAAATCAGTCGTTTTATTCAGAGCAGCATCTCGTCGGCTTAAGTCGACACCGAACCAAATGTCCCGTACTGAAACGGTTCGGTACAAATACATGTACTGTCACACACCTACCGGTTAGCTATGTCCATTTGTATATACAGTCTGTATTTTTTGTTTTCTGTTTGGTTTAGTGTACAAATGCCTCTACAAGTGCCAGAGTAGTATCGGGGTTATATTACCTATTTAGTGACTAAGCCTTTTCCCGCTTGTGTGGCTCTATTGTTATAGAATTCCGATAAGTGAAGTTTCAGATTAATTTCCGTGCCTTAGTGTAACTATTACCGTGCCTTACTCGAACTGGACTAACAGGAAACAATCAAACCTGACAAAGATACAAAGATTTTGACCGAAACAAACAATGCTTTCGTTCCCTCCCTCCTGCTCCTGACTCTATAAATGCGTATGTATCTTCTGGCAGCCTCAGTGACCCTAAAGAGGCTCTGGAGGTAAGTTTCGAGTCTGTCTCATCACGTCTAAAACCCTCTTCATGCATTCACACACAAACCTTTTATTTCAGATGGCTGCTCTTCCACTTCTGATGCTCTTCGCCTGTTTGGCCACCGTGGCCCTGCCGACCGCTCGAGCTGTAAGTGGATAAAGTAGAATTAGTACTAGTTGGTCCTGGTTCAGTTCGGTCTAGTCCAGGTTTAATTCTGGGTTTAGAACAAATTTTTTTTTATGGTTTGTGTAAATGCTGTCTATGATAAAATGGTTTAATTTATAATTTTCTTTTTCTTTAGGCAGATGACCAAGGTAAGTGAAAGTTATTTTACAACATCTTTGTTTTGCATAATTTGCACTGATTGTTTCTGGTGAAGGCTGTGAAGATGGCTGGACTAAGTTTGGCTCTCGCTGTTTCAAGTTCTTTCCAGAGAAAAGCTCCTGGGTCGATGCTGAGGTAATAAAAAGACAATAAATGGTGATAAGTGTAATAAAAATAAAGTTGCTCACTAACCCTTCCAACTGCAGAGGACAGTCTGACTACAGCGTCTCTCCCCAAAACTCGGCATAAATACTACCCCACTCATCATAGGGGCATGTTCTCATTAACTTTTTAGTCCAGTATAATGTGGAGAATGTATTTGACATGACGACGAAGTTCATTTTTGGACCCCACAGTAATTTTCCAGAAGGCGCTGTAGAGCAGTTTTAGATCAAATCCCTGTAAGTGATTCTTTGCGTTCAGGATGTCATTGAGCAAAATGTTCCAAGGGCGTGAGTCAAGTCAAGTTGTTTTCCAAGTTTTTGTACTTTTGACTTTTGCAGGAAAGCCACACCCACATTTGACATTTTATAAACAATTGAAATAACACATTTTGATTAGTGGTTTTAGTAACTCTTTACTCCATAGAAAAGCTGCCACGATCTTGGTGCAAACCTGCCCTCCATCCACAACGCCGCTGACAACACCTTCATCGTGGGTTTGACCAGAGCAGTCACAGGGGGAACCACTTACTCCTGGATCGGCGGGAGTGATTCTGTGAAGGTAAATGTTCACACGTACACTTCCACAGGTGCTTCTTCTTCAGACTCTTGTCCTGTTTTAAACTCTTTAAACGTGTGTGTTTCCGCAGGAGGGGAAGTGGCTCTGGAGTGATGGAACTCCCTGGGACTTCACCAATTGGCTATCGGGCCAGCCGGCCAATTCTGGAGGCGCAGAGCACTGTGTTACTTTCTGGACCGGTAGGGACATTTCTATTTCTTTTTTCTCAACACATGAAAGTTTGTGTCATTCTGTTGCAAGAAAATGTCTCTTTGTGTGTTTGTGTCTCAACATTTTGGGCGTATCTTGTGCCTCACAAAGACTAAAAACGGTAAATTATGTAGAAAACATATGGATAATGCCCCTTTTGACGCCCTGCTCTTCCAGATTTCCACTAAATTTGAGACTATTTTGACAAATGCCCAAGAAGTTCATGAAGGCGTCATGTGTTAAAAACATCTGTTAGATTCGGTTATTTTAGATTACATTTTGATATGGTCATGACAAGCACAGGAGGAGGAGGATTTGTTAGCACCAGAGCGGCTGTACAATACGAATAGGCCCTTCGCTGGCTCTCAGGCCTAGTGTATGTGTTAACTTTGATATTGATGTATCATGTTTCACTCTCCCCACACATTCTGCCCATAAAGTGATCATATATTTACATTCCCGCCTTTAAAACAGGCAACAATGCGTGCTAGTAAATGTTAGCACGTCCCCCTCTCTTCCCTACACAGCTGGGGTTCCTCAGGGGTCAGTTCAAGGCCCCTGCTCTTCTCACTATGTCAACTGTATTTAGCTCTGAACCTACTGACTAATTAAGGAAACATCAGAGAAGCTGTTTCACACTTAATAATATCAGTCGAGAACCCATCTGTGGGGCTGATATGTGCATAGGCCATTATTGTGTTTGGGTTAGACTCCTTTCTAAAGAAAAATATATTAACCTTTAAAAAGTACGTTTGACAGAGTTTTGTGTGCATCTGTGTATTCCATGGTTTAGTTTAATAGTACCTGTGGTAAATATTTATCATAGCTTTACAGTTTGTGGGTAAGAAAGTTGAGAGGAAAAGTACAAAAATACAGTAAGTGGTGGTGAGCTCTAAAACAGAATCTCTATCGATGTTATCAACATGAAAAACTCCAAAATCTGGAGCTAATTTACACAGTTTAAACACTGATGGAACAAAAGAAAGATGTTGACGTTTAGTTTTATTAGTCTGAATACAACTATTGTGTAATTTAGACTAGTAAATGTGTCCCTCGTTTACATTATGGTTACAGGGTTATTAAATTACTGCTGCGATTGTCACATTTTCTGGCCGTGTCCAATCAGGAAGTAAAATCATAAACTAGACAAACATTTTCAAACTAAGGGAATGTTTGAAAAAAAAAAAGCAAAATATCAAATATAATAATGTTTACTTCATTTTAGTTAGGCACTTTTTTATTTTATTTAATCTTTATTTAACCAGGAAAGTCCCATTGAGGTTACCAATCTCTTTTTCAAGGGAGTCCTGCCATGCACACACCACTTTCATACTAGGCAATGTGGGTGAAGTGTCTTGCCTAAGGACACAACAACAGTTTTTTGCCACTGGCGCCCCCTTTTGGCACCTGATTTTCCCAGTGGTCTCCCATCCAAGTACAGGCCAGGTCCTGCTGAGCTTCTTCACACTTTTCTCTCTTTGAACACAGGAGATTTCTGGAATGACTACACATGCGCCACGACTCTGAGCTATGTGTGCGCTAAAGCTCCTCCTCTACCTAAACCCATATCTGGACTCCTGACGCTGGAGGGCTTCACCTGCCAGTGCACCCCTACAGAGGATTGACCACTGCATCTGTGATCCACCAGATTCCTGTTTATAATCAAGCTGAACGCCCAGATGGAGATCTGCTTTTTCTTTGTGATTAAATTTCATTTCTGAGCATCAACCTTGTGGTGTGTGTTGTCTTTTACTTTTTCTTTGGATAAAATTGAAACATCGACCACCTAAAGGACCCCGATGTCACTTTTTGTCTGGGGGTTTTCCGCCGGCTTGTGTCCATGGAGATGCTGTGGATTTCTATGAATTTGTATGAAACATATCCCAGTATAAGCGCTAGTTCAGTAGTTCAGTATTTATTTAGTTCAGGCATTCATAGCCGGCTCAGGGGTTCACATGAATTACTTCTGACCTTTAACATATCTAAGTCTTTGCGTCCCTGCTGGCCAACCATGGAAAATACCCCATATCCATAATGTACTTTTTGGTTGTAGGCATGCATAGAATTTAATCCCCAAATCTGGTACAAATCCGATCAGGTTGACGTTTCATGTTTTTGGTAGGGGGCGCTATAGTGCAACTTTTCATATGCTTTATGGTTTATTATATTCAGGCAATGTTCAAGCTTTAGTGATTCAAATTTCAGCACAATCAGACAAACTCTGTGCGTGTAGTAATTTTTGAACTATTTATTGGGGGAGTCTGTGCGCCCCTGCTGGCCAACCGTGGGAAACACCCCATATCCATAATTTATTTTTTTGCTAGCTTTGAAACAGAGAATTTAATACCCATATTTGGTACAAATCCGATAATGTTGATGTTTCATGTCTGGATAGGGGGCGCTATAGAGTTCACTTTTCGTATACTTTATAGTGTATTATATTCAGTCCATGTTCAAGCTTTAGTGATTCAGATTTCAACACAATCTGACAAAGTCTGTGCGTGTAGTAATTTTGGAACTATTTATTGGGGAGTCTTTGTGCCCCTGCCTGGCCAACCGTGGGAAACACCCCATATCCATAATATATTTTTTTGCTTGCTTTGATACAGAGAATTTAATACCCAAATTTGGTACAAATCCGATAATGTTGACGCTTCTTGCATAGGCTAGGTGGCGCTATAGAGTAACTTTTCATATGATTTATAGTTTATTATAATCAAGCCCTAATCAGGCATTAGTGATTTAAATTTCAGCATGATCAGACAAAGCCTGTGTGTGTAGGCATTTTTAACAATTTTTAGGGAGTCTTTGCGCCCCTGCTGGCGAATGAGGACAATTGCACCATGTCTGTAATATAAGTTTTAGCTTGAAATCATGGATAGAATTTAATCCCCAAATTTGGTACAAATCCGATAATGTTGACATTTCACGTACACACTAGGTGGCGCTACAGAGACGCTACAGAGGCGCTACACTTTTATTATATTTCATATTTCATCACATTCAAGCCGGGATCACACAATAGTGATGTGAGTTTGAGCTCTGTAGGCCAAAGCCTGTGGCCGTGAGAGGGCATCAAAGAAACAGGAAACAAAGACGTTATTAGCTGGCGTGCTACGGACAAACCGTGAAAAAGTGCGCTGAGAAACGTGATATTATTTGTGGACCCACATCTGTAGATGCGACGTGTCAAATCTGAGCTCGTTTGGAGCAAAAACAAGACACTTGAAGACTTTGGCGTACACGCAGTCAAAACGGCGGCGAGTTTTTTGATCCAATATGGCCGACTTCCTGTTGGTCATAGAGACGTGCTCCAATTCATCTTTTGGCTTGTCTCATGGTTCTCTGTCACTGTGCCGAATTTCGTTTCCCTGCAGCAAACTTTGCTTGTCCCCTCTCCCATAGGGGTCCAATTCTAGGGGGCGCCGTTGAGTGGGGTCACTTTGATCATTGTTGCGATCCCGGTTTTATCGAATTTTTCACCGAGCCGGTCGATTCTATACCCCCATGTGAGACTTTTCGTCGACGTTCAGGGGGTCAAAAATGCGATCATTTTGGCGGAAGAGGAATAATAATAAAGAAACCAACGAAGAACAATACCCCTCGCCATTCACTTCGTTAACTGGCGAGGGCCAATAAATATTCCTTACCGCCTGCTGCTACATGTCATCCAGGTCAACATCCTGTGAGAATTGTCCCTCCTCTTGGATCTCTTGCCCATTTTGCAGATCGGTTTCCATGTAGATGCTATGAGGCTGTGTTATAATTTGCCCCAAAAAAGCTCAAAACTGCTAATCAAAATTTACTGCAGTCTCCATTACTCAAGACGGAAAGAGATATAAAAGGCACAAAGTGATATAAAATGTGCGCAATATATATAGAAAAGACCATGGAAATAAATAGACAGAAAAGACGCAATTACAACAACAAACACTGAAATGCAGATTGGCACTGGACGATTATCACCGGACGTCTGTGTTTGGTGAAATATAGGAGTAGGTAATTTGCGGCGGAATTTTTACTTTACAAATTACAGACATGGCACATTCGCACGGGATTAAGATCTCAGACGTCCTCTTCAATTATTACAAATCACCAAAGGTCCACAGGTAAAACTAATCCCGTGTGAATAGGGCTTTAGTGGAGGTTAGACTTGTAAAGTAAATGTCATTATGATGGGTAAAAATGTAATTACTGCTAACATTTTAACAACATACACACGTTTTAAATGAAGGAGACTTTAGTCGTGAGTTTCGTGTGCGCCCTTGGTTCCTTAAAAGCATGAAACGTACTGCATATTATTTGCATTTAAACAGGTGACCAACCGCTGCTTCACGAAGTGGTGATGTAGAACCAAGTGAACCCTGTAAATGTTCTAATGTATCCCTCTCTTTGTTCATAAAACAGACACCGTGCGTCCTGTTTGGAGCTGATGTCCTGCTGCGAGAGAACATCAGTGAGTTCACGTCTTTGTTGCTGTTTAAAGCTGCTCACTGGAGCTTTTCTGAGAATTTGCACCACACACAAACATAAGCAGATCTGAAGTGTGTGTGAAGGCTCATGTTACATCAGCACATAATGGAGAATAAGCACTTTCAGGGGGACATGTTATGTAGACCCTGAAGGAGTTTTGAACCATGTTATAATGGTGTTTTGAGCCATGTTATAATGGCATTCCTTCATCATTAGCTTACTCAAAGTTGTATTTTGATTGATTCATGTATGTTTAAGTAAACTTGCAGGGTCAAACCGATTTGAGGTTTGAGTGCTCAGAAAATTCCAGTCCAGTAATTTGCAACTTGCTACAGTGAAATGTCATATTAGAGGCAACGATTTTGGGCGCTACAAAAATAAATTGAATTGAATTGAACTGAATTGAATATTGAACAGGAAATCCGTTGACCTATTTCTACTAAGACATTTTAGATGAATGAACAAAATGTACAATAATAATGTACTCAAGTAAATGTATAAGTCGCCCCACCCAAAAAATGAAGAAAAAAACATGTATAAGTCACACCGGACTATAAGCTGCACTGTATATTATAACATCAGAGACCAAGAACCAACATTTCATCTTGAAAGGCAAGTTATAGTTTTTTATAGTAATAAAAACAACCCGATAGAGAACAATCCGTGATATCATTCATTTGTTAGTTTTTCAATATAGAACCAAAAATAAGAAAAAAACAAAAAAATAACTCTTTTTGTCATTAAAAAAAAAAAGTTTCTTCATTATTTGTCTCTAAACCCAAAATGAAAAAACAGATAATGATTTTTTTTTTTCATTTTTCATTCATATATATGATTCATATATATGGTCTAAGGACTGTCAGTGTAAAAAATATAATATCGAAGTCACAGGAACCACCCAAATCCTGAAAAAGGTGCGATTTATAGTCCGAAAAACACGGTATCTGGAAATACATACTTCAAACATATACTTAGACATAGATAAATTATTTTGATGGAGTTACCCTGAATGAAGGAACTGAAAGGAAGTAAAATGTTTAGATTTAACCCACTCAATTATAGGAAGCTATTCAATATTCAAATAACACTAATATAAAATATGAGATGGATTAGGACATATTTAGATCAATTCAGCATTCTATTGTGTCGTTTGTCGCCATTCGTTTTGTCTCTTTGGAAACATAAAAAGGGTGTTATGCCATCCATAAATCTGCCTAATCTCATCCCACTTCCAAATTTATGGTCCTGAGTGGAGTCCTTGTAACTGTATTGTACACGCTGGTGCATCTGAGAGGATTATTTGTGGAGAATCGGAGCACTGAACTCAGAGCTGTATCAAATGAAGCGCACCCCAGAGGCTTCACAACATCAACATATTCTGTATTAACATTTGCATAAGTCATTTCACACTCATTACCAGATTAAATAATGCAGGACTTTTACAGAGCCGAGAGAAAAAGGCTGAAGCTTCATTGACCATCTAAAAGGGCAGGCTTAATGCATCAAAGGCCAAAGAGCAGTCACCACAATTGAATTACTACTATTAAAGGGTTAGTGTCATTTGAGAACCTCAGAATAATGTTAAGGGTGCACTGTGTAACTTTTCTAATGTGTTTTTTTTTTTTTTTTTTTACCTGCTTGTCTCCATTATTCCACCAAATGGAATAAAAAGTATCCGTCCAGCATTTTTTTAGTTGCAGGTATTTAGATTGTTCAAATATACCTTGGGAAAAACATGCACCTTGTCTTGCTTATTTTCTTGGAGACCATTAATGCCATACTGTGGAAAAACATAACGATATCCCCATGGACATGACAAGCAGACAGGGACCATCCATCATAAATGTTGCACAGTGCACCATTAAATACAGTGGGTTTATTTTATTGTATATATATATATGGTTAATGCTAATATTATGAATTGTATAGAAAATGGTTTTCTTAAGCTTAATAAAAAATAAATATATGTAATTAGAGAGCTTTATAAGTATATCTAAGGAGTCGGCATGACATAATGAGGAGGCCCTATTCTGTTTCATGTTATGACATTTCTGCAGAGAGAAATTGTGGTAATAAAGTTTGACTAATTAGAAAAATAAATAAATAAATACAGTAGGTTTCTCCGTTAGCTTAGGATGGAAATGCACTAGTCTATCTTAAAAAAGCCCAAACTTCAGTGTCTCAGAAAATTAGAATATTATGAAAAAGTTCAATATTAGAAAGTCAATCGGCTAATTAGCTCGAAATACCTGTAAATGTTTCTGTTGCTTTTACATGGTCTCTCAGTCCGGGTCTGTGGGCTACACAGTCATGGGGAAGAACTGTTGCGTATTGGTACTTTGCAAAGACATCACGCTGGGGGTGTCCTACATGGTGGTGTGTTTAGGAGTTACTGGACGAAGGGCGATCGAGCCTTTTCAGTCCTCGGCTTTGGAATAACCTGTCTGAGGAGATGAGACTTGCACCATAAATACGCCTAAATGTGCAGGGTTTGTGTGTTAAACATGTGTGAATGAAACAAAACACAACTCCAGGTCTGTTTTTGATGAAGAAACAACAGAAAATAGCATAATCTGAGACCTTTAAATGAATGTTTAAACTGAAACTGAAACTACCAGAGTTTTCTTTGTGCATAAATTGTCACTGCACTTGGATAAAACTAATAAAACTAACCTGTCTGAGGAGATAAGACTCACACCATCAGTATCATCTTATAAATCACTTCTTAAAACCCATTTTTATCGTTTGGCCTTCCTTTAACTGATTTTTAGCTTTATTCCTTATTTCTTTTTATTCTATTTATGTATTTATTCATTTATTATAATGAATTGATTTGTTCGCATTATTGTCTGTTTTTGTTATGCTTTTTGTATTGTTCTTTGTGGTTTGTACAGCACTATGTAAACCTTGTTTTTAAAAGTGCGTTAGAAATAAACATGTATTATCATTATTCTTGACACAAAGCACACATTAGCAAACACTGCCAAAGACAAGTTTTAAGATTGTCTGAAAACTCACGAAAAAATACTGAATGGATTTAAACAACACATTTTTAGGAGCCTGTGATCAATAAAAGCGTCCAGGATCATGTTTAGGAGTTTGATTTTCAACGAAAGGTGTTGTAGTTCCAGCTCTGGTCAGATTGTGGTAAAATGAAGCTCAGATTAAAGTCTCAAAAAGCCTCAGACAGAGCAGGGCCTACAGTTAGCATCACCCCCCCAGGGAATGTTCATGACGTCAACTGCTAAGTATCGATAGAAAGGTCAATGGGTCTTTTTTTGCATAAATTCGATGTCAACCCTATGACTGTGGTTGAAGTTCTTGACTCATAACCTGTCACTGAGGAGGATGCAAAGTGACTGAAACCTGCTCAAACTTTTATGAACTCAACTGGGGATTTTCAACTGGGTCTGTCTCTCCCACATTTGTCAAAGTGTCAGACACATCAGAGGAGGTTCAGGGCTTTTCTCGTTTCAAATAATGGATCTTTATTCGCACTATTCTGAAAGTCCTTCCCCAACCCATCCATCTGAGGGGCCGAAAGCAAGCAGTTTGTGAAGGGGCGCAGTAATTCACATATGGAAATACGGAAACCCCAAAGACCCATAATGATGAAGTATGGGGTACATAAAGCATATATGGTAATGAGAAAGAGGGAGTGTGTAGTGAAGTCAGTCAGTGGTTAGAATTAATAAACAGTTTTGGTCTATAATGATAATGTTCTGAAATGAATTCCTCTCCCACTCACTGTCTGTAGAGTATGTGGGCCGTAACCACGTCTCACTCTCCCTGCGTGCGAATCGAGAGCCGGTGTTTTAAAGGGAATCAGACACGCCATAAGCTTTACTGTCGTCTTAAAGCAACACCGTGTAACTTTCTGGAAGTGGCACATCACCTGTATTCCATGGAAATCGAAATAGTTCTAACCATATTTGTAACTTCATGCAGACAGAGGAGTATGATGCCATAATGTGGGATATTAGAGCCACAGGAACAACATTTCCACAGAGGCAAACAGGCCACGTAAGAGTCAGGTTTGTGGATCCTAACTGCAGGTCCGCTTACAGTGGCAGGATGCATGTGTTTTAAGTATTTTAGTACAAAAAAAAGCGCACAACCCAAATAAAACAAACATGCTCCATCGTGTAACTTTTTGAGTTTCATGATGGAGATTTAAATGTCCCATATTGTCATACCCCAAAACAAATGTGTTTTTTTGGACCTTAAATGCCATAGACTCTGCCAATATAAGTACAAATAGTGGGGTTTCGGAATTCTCTTTTCATTTATCATTTTCATTGGTAAAGATCTGGAAGGAAGTCTCAGAAAAATGTGTACAATAGAAGATATGAATTAGTATTAGTTATGTATATATATAAAAAATAAATGGTGTAATGATTAATATTGCATTATTATCAAAACTCAAAACCCCTCGCCATTCTCGCTTCACACTCCGCCGACCCGGCAAACCCTAAGGATGGAGCTGTCTCTAGACCCGGTCTGGTCCTGGTCCAGTCCTGTTTCAGACAAAGTCAACACACACTGGAAGTCTTGACGTACTTCATTGCCATGGCAGCGCTGTGCAAAATACAACATGGGTCTCATTTACTTTTTGATCAGGATGATGCGCCCGTGCTCTCATCGCTGTGAAAGTACTAGGCCCTACTCGGGCTTGGGCCTATTTATAACATTATCTATCATTATTTAATCCTTCTTTCATTTTTGTTCTTGACCTTGGAGTATCTGCTTCTCTGGTGCACTCTCTCACTCATTAGTTAGACTTTTTCCCCCGGCTCCAGCTCCCATACGCCCTGAACCCCCAACGCACCAAATCCAGAAGACCACGCTAACTTCTCAGCCTCTCACTGCAGCAGGATCCTAAGCTCTATTCACTCCAATCATCTCAGTGTGAACGTTTAACTCTGGTCTTTTGTCAGGGCAGTTCTTTCCGGGCCAAACAAATCCTGCAAATAAGAAAACCTGACCGTGGTAAACTTAAGCAGAGTAATTATTGTGTGCATGCCAGTTCTTTTGATCCCCAGCCCCCCTCTGCGTCTCCCCTCCGTAGCACACTTAAGTGATTTATTTGCTGGTAATTTGTTGTCTCGTTCCAAGCAGATGGAGGCACTGAGGCTTCTGTTCTTGCCTTGCTGCCTGCTGGCCCTGCCTTTAGCTCCAAATATAGTCACTGAAAACAGCGTATTATGAACGTTCCAGCAGTAATGGCGAAGCTAAAACCTGAGTGGCATTAGTTTAAAGGTTTTCAAACTTTTCACAGCAAGGAATTTAAAATATGCTGGCAGCCTATCACTTGAGGAATGATAAGTTATGACCATCACTTCTGAAGGAAATAAGGATTGCCTTGGTTTAGGGACTCAGAACAAATCACTAAACCAGGGCTAAATCATGACTGTACTAAAAATAAATTGCAATAGGATCAAAACTTGAATTAAGTACTACTTCTTTTCTAATTTACACAGTAGTTGACAAAAGTTTGTAAAAAACCTTCATTAATGGTCCCATATTACACAAAATTGACTCTTGTGAGCTTTAAGCCATGTTATAATGTTGGTACCTGCTCAAAACATACCGGGAGTTGTGGAGAACTCAGCCTAAATATGCAGGGTTTGTGTGTTAAACATGTGTGAATGAAACAAAACACAACTCCAGGTGTGTTTTGATGAAGAAACAACAGAAAATAACATAATATGAAACCTTAAAATGAGAGTTTAATAAATTACCAGAGTTTTTTGTGCATAAATTGTCACCGCACTTGGATGAAACTTTGTGTATTGATAACATACAGTAGATAAAGGGACTTAGCATTACGTCCTGTATTTTAATCTAGTCTTTTCAACTTTTCTATTTAGAAAAACAAACATGCATGTAAACCTGGCGGCACGGTGGCTGAGTGGCAACACTTAAGAAGATTGCGGGTTTGATCCCCGGGTTGCCTGGGTCTTTCTGTGTGGAGTTTGCATGTTCTCCCCGTGTCTGGATGGGTTTCCTCTGGGTACTCCGGTTTCCCCCATCAACCCAAAACATGCCCGCATTCCTATGAACTAACATCAGGGGCCCTGACGTCCACCCTCCTGTGGGCTCACCACCTGCAGAGGGGTTCATAGGGAAGGTCAGGTGCTATGAGGATTGGGCAGCAAACTGCCCCCGCGACCCAGCCGGATTAAGCGGGAAAAGATGGATGGATGTAAACCTGCCAGATGGTCTTTAAGGCCACAAAATCTTCATTTCATTGTGAAGCAGTTTGACACAAGCTCTATGGCAAATCATAACACATTTTTTTTTGATAATCTATAGTATTTCAACATGGTTTGAAAAAACAAACAAACAAACAAAACAGTTTAATTGGCCTCAACCCCTTCAGAAATGATTCAACCATTGACATATAATCTGTCTGCATAATGAACTCCAAACCAGGACTATGTTTTTCATGTATTTGGGCAAAATTACACCAGTACAGAATAAACAGCGCTTGAAGTTCAAATAAGTCCTCTGTCAACTGTCTGCATCTAAGTGTCCAATAAACAGGAAGTGCACATTAGCATACTAGTTGGTGGTAGCATTAACGTGATGGCAAAACTCCACTCTGGTCTTTGAAAATTGTGCAAAAGCAAAATTGTGCAAAAATTGTGCAAAAGCACAATTTTCAATTTTGTTATGGGCTGGGCCATGTTTGTGTGCATCTTCCTTGCCTCCTCCTCTTCAGCTCCGCCCAGAATCAGGAGCACCTGCCCAGCTGGTAATTAGCTGGAGTATATAACACGGGGCTGGCGCCTGACGAGAGCCGTGGTCTCGCTGGAGCACTTGTTTTCGCCTTAGTTCATTATATATATATTTTGTTTGTCGGAATCTTCTTTTTGTAAATAAATAACGTTTTTGTTAATACGCCAACGTTCTCACCCATTTTTATTTTCTTTCTGCTTCCTACCGGTGACCCGATAACATCTTGTTACGTGAAGTTTTGAGTCTAGGGGTGAAAACTGTCACGAAGAGATGTTATCGGGTCACCGTAGGAAGCAGAAAGAAAATAAAAATGGGTGAGAACGCTATGTTAACAAAAACGTTATTTATTTACAAAAAGAAGATTCGACAAACAAAAATATATATATAATGAACTAAGGCGAAAACAAGTGCTCCAGCGAGACCACGGCCTCTCAGGCGCCAGCCCCGTGTTATATACTCCAGCTAATTACCAGCTGGGCAGGTGCTCCTGATTCTGGGCGGAGCTGGAAGAGGAGGAGGCAAGGAAGATGCACACAAACATGGCCCAGCCCATAACAATCTATCAACTCATTACAGTGAATAATTAGGATGTGTGGAATGCATAAGATAAGTGACGAATAACTGTGGACCACTGCAAACTATTTCAAATGAAGTATACTCCTGTTTTTCACATTTTTAATACAGTAAAATTTAGTACGGCTCCTTTGGACTTAAAAGGGAAATCTGAATAAAAATAAAAATAGCAGAAAAATATATTTAAATTAAGATAAATTCCGTTGGTAGCCCCGATGTACTCCTAGCACTGCTCTAATTGCTCCATATCTCACAGAAAACTCTGAAGTAATGCCAGGGAATGTGTCTTTTAACTCTGTGTGTGGCTAGACTTGCTGTTAAATGCTCTCCTCTATACCGTGGATGGGGCAGGCTCATTTAAAGTAAACAGTGGAGCGATGGGAGCCTGCCAGCTGCATGCTTTGAAGAGGATTTGAAAGGACACCCCTGATAGAATAAAGTGAACGCTAAAGCAGATGTGACACAGACCTGTTTACACCAGTTATCTGCAGCAGCGCCCACTTCTTAATGTCTCTAACTACTCTATTGGGAGTCGGGGAGAGCTGTGAGACTGACTCAGGCCTGGGCAGAGGACAAAGGAAACTTGATAGTTCCAGGAGTTTGTAAGAAAGACATTTCAGAGGTTTAGAGGAGAACTTATTGGTTCAGCAGTGATTTTGAGGAGATAGATCGATGCACTTTATTGATACAGAAGGACATTTTTTTGGCAGCAACAATGAAACATAATAATAATCAGAAGAACAATACAGCAGTAGTATTTCATCATTTATAGTGATGCGTTGTACAGAGTTATGCCGAGTGGAACAGCCTGTCCCCAAAGGTGCTCTCCTGTCCAGTGATGGTGACGTGCAGAGGTCCTGGGGTTTATCCAAGAGGGACAGGAGCTTGTTTAGGACCCTCTTCTCAGCCACAGATGTGAGTGAGTCAAGCTCCCCACCCACTACAGATCCTGCCTTCCTCACCAGCTTATCCACCCGCATGGAGTCCTTCTTCCTGAAGAGAACAGTGGAGATAACTGTCTGGTAGAACATCGGCAGGAGAAAGTACAGCCTGTTTAGTGCTTTCTGTAGAGCAGGTCTGTGTTCTCAGATCAGTCCAGTCCGTGGGCGAGATGTAGGCCCAAATACCTACAATTCTTTACAACCTCCGCAGTGTTCCCCTCAGCCTCACAGGCTGCAGCTGTGGCCTGCTCCTCCTAAAGTCCACCACCATCTCTTTGGTCCTTGCAGTGTTCAGTTGAAGGTGGTTAGCCCTGTACCTCACCACAAAGTCCTTAATGATCAGTCCGTTCATCCCGTTCATCACCATTCCTGATGCACCCCACAAGAGCTGTATCATCAGAATACTTCTGCATCTGACACAGCTCTGACTTGTAAAGTAATACCTTGGGAGATTGTGGTTGTTTTTATACAGTATTATATGGTTATTATACAGTTGTTAGATTAGAATTCCTCAAAACAAAAATCAATAATTGGTTATTTAAACACTATGACCATAGGACACACAGGGTCTAATTTTATGCCTTTCATTATTATTAATTAAAAACATTTCAAGTATTTGTCAGGATAACATGCTGACATTGTCTAGTAGGTATGGTATATTTTCTCAAAGTATGATACATTTATTCAGATTATTTATTAGCTTTGTGTTTAATATAGGACCAGGGCTGAACTAAATGTGTGTGTTTAATAGTATAAAAAAAGAGTAAGTAAAAGCGCTTATTTGTTCTTTTTTCAGTTCCGGGGAAGAAAAGTCATGATGTTAAAGTTTCTTAAGTTCATACTTTGTGTTTTGATTCTTAATTATTGAAAAGCTTTTGTAAAGAAGTTTGTTGTCAGATTGTAAATACATGCAGTTTAGTATTATGTAGCACAAGAAACCACCATTTTTGTGCTGAAGAATTATCATGTACAATATCCACGTGAGTCAGCTCATGGAAAGTTTTGGCCTTGGCTGCCTGGCCGCGGAGGGGGAGGTGGAGACATCTGCCACTGTATCACATCCCCTCCCGCGGTATCGGACAGACACAAGGTCAGTCTCACCAAGTTTATCTATTGTTTTTTGCTTATGTGCAGAAACTGTATCACACTGTTTAAATGGGGACGCCCCGCCCTGCGTGGTAGGGAGCCGCTCATGCTGAACTTAATAAAATGAACGGAGAGACAACTGGTGGATTTGGAAGAGACTGAGGGTTTGCTCCGAAGTTGGGCACCCAGTGGGACGAGCTGTCAGAAGCGCCACTTGTCTCCCCGTGCACGTAAAAACTTAAGTTGAGTTGTGTCTTTGATTCCTGGTGTTAATGCTCAGTCAGTAGCAGGTTGTATTCTCCGCAGTCATCTCAGTTTAACACTGTCATTCTCACAACACTGTTTTGTGTGTGTAATTTCCTGACAATTATCCAATCTCATTTAAGCAATCAGAAAGCAGACTAAGCTTCTGTGGTAAGATTATGGGATGATAAGAGTTGATAACTCCTCTGTGGCTAAGACCCATTGCAGCAACCGGGACGCAAGGAAAGAGTTTGTATTGGAGTTCTTCTGAACCTTTGCGGCACCTCATATATGGAACTATCTACTGCGTGCTGCTATTTTTCATCTCTCATCTGTTCATAAAGGTCCTATATTATGCAGGATTGACTCTTGTGAGCTTTTAGCCTCGTTAGAATGTTATTACCTAATCAAAAACAGACCTGGAGGGTTTGTTTTCATTCACATATGTTTGAATAACCTTTTATTATTAGTTTGTCTACATCTCCAAAGCTCAAAATTCTCAGTTCCACCTTGTGATGTGCAGAGTTTTTGTTAAACATGTGTGAATGAAACAAAACACAACCCCAGGTCTGTTTGTGCTGAGGAAACAACATTATAACATAGATCAGAAAATAGTGTAATATGGACCCTTTAAATGTTCCATGATGAATTGAGGTTGAGTTACTGTAATCGACAATCAAGTTTTATGAGTGCATTTAGTTTAATTGTGTGGAGATGGATTGGTCCTGGTTTAATCCAAGTATTAATAATGTATTTGCAGTGTACCGTGTAATCGGAAGACTCAGGTGTGTACGCGTGTGAACTCATTCAACTTAAACTCACCTCAATCAAACAGTCGGTCTATTGCATCTCATACGGCCTTTTCCAAACACTTTCTTTCCTACTTTCTGTTATTGTTGTGCAAATGTGCGGCTGCTGATGTTGCTGTAACATCACCACTGCTTCTTCTAATTTACAACATTTACTGCAGACATTTTGAGACATTTTGGTTGTGAATTCCAAGACTGCTTTCTGCTTCATGATCTGCATGAAATTAGGGCCCCCATAGTACTGAGCTAAATCTAAATGTACAAGTTAACAACGCAGGTCACATCAACCCGAAGTCCTGACCTTATGACAGGGAGATGAGTCCGAGCTGTGCGTTGTGTAACTTTTCTGGTGGAGGGAGATGTTATTGCTTTGTCTGAAATGTTTCACAGTATGGCATTAAACCCTTCTGTCATCATTGGGGACCAAACCAGACTAAGTTACAGGTCAGGCGTGTGGAGAGATGACCTCGTTCACAGTCAGAATGTCTGTTTTTCTTGGTATTTTTACGCTATAAAACCATCTGTAATTGAATAAATGTAAGGTAGAGCTGTTTAATGTCAAACTGTGGAACATTCCAGGCAGAGCAGTGACATATCCATAGAAACAAGCAGGTGATAGACTCCCAACCAAAGAGTTACACAGCTCACCTTTAAGGTCAGGATGGGTCAAGTGCAAAAGATAAAGCTGCAGGAACAAGTGGGACAAAAAATGAATGTAATGTTGACCCTAAAGAAATATATTTTCCAATCTTTTTCCATCGAAATATCCAGCCATCCATTTTCTTTTTCTTTATCTAGGGTCAAACAAACCAGAATGAAGGGAAAGCACAAAGACACTGGTGAGTAACATTAGTTTGAAATAGTTAAAAATGAATAATATTTTGTAAGATAAGTGAATTAAGCCTTAGTTAAATTGGTGATAATTTGATTGACTAATTTATTTTATTTTATGGAGCGTCTAACTTTGATTGGGCAGTGAATTTATGAATACATGCAGAGGTAGTGGGTTAGTTTTCATCCTTAAAATCGTAAAACAGAATTGAATAATTTGGTTTGATTGGAAGTTAAAAGCTATTTGGTAAAATTAGATATAAAATTTAATGTTGTAACTAGTCATTTAAAATGGTGTGTATGAATGACAGATACAAACAGATTCCCATGACTCATTTACTCCTCACACTCTCCTAAAAGTATCTTGTGAACTTAAGTCTGTTTCTCCTTGTGATAAAATTAGCATCTTAGACAATCACTCTGTGCTTTGCTTCATGATTTATCTCCACTAGTGAGTCTTCGTAGGTCTCATATATTTTAGTACTGCAGATTGGGAAGCTTAATCTTAATGTCATTTGAGAGGCTTGTTGCAAAGACAAAGCGTTTTATGGTTTCATTTTAAATTGTACTTCTCTCACGTGTTTGGATCTGCAACAGTTTGATGAGTTCTTGATAACGCATTCAGTCTGGTCTTGTCACTGTTAAAATCAGCAATGAAAATAGATCAGTTTAAACCTGAACATAATGAATAAACCACAGATCAGGCCACAGTGTCTCTTCTGGTTCCAATCTACATTGTAGGGTGTTATTGTTAACAGGGATGCACTTTTTCGGTTCTGATATGGATCCCGATACTATACCTTTAAGTATCTGTCAGTGCAGAGACTGATAACAGCATTTAATTCCTTCAAGTAAAATAAAACAAGACACAACTAATCTAATCCCTGTAAAGAGCTTTGGGTATCTTATCTATATAAATCCAGTGATTCATTCATTAATTGGTTAATTCATGAATAGAACAGTAAATGTACCTCATACTGTAAATATTAAGCTTTCTAAGTTTTATAAGGACCAAGACTGAACTAGGACTAAACCAGGTCTAAAAAGTCTTTCTCCCATTAAGCCCACAGAAGAACTAAGATAATACTTAGATGATATGTGTATACTGTGTATCAGAATGTAATCGTCTCTCTCTGTAAACCTCTCTCCTTTCGTTCGTAGGCTAATAATTACAGCCTTTCGCCCATTGTCACTCAAAACTACATTTCCCTTTAACCATTTGGAAGAATACTTTGATCTTGCTCCTGGTCTGTTTGCTCTCTTTAGCGCCGCTCTGGCTGTGTGGAGGTGACAGTGCGGGGGCTGCAGGTCCACGGGTGATTAACGAGCTGTTAGCAGATCCGTGCTGAGCATACATCTGAAATCTGCTCTCTCTGTGGTGCACAGAGAGGCATCTGTCATTAGCACATGCAGAGAAAATACAGGGATTGTATAAACTCTCAGACAGGAAAATAACAGAGAGAGCATTTTGGAAAATGGAGACAGTCTTACTCTCTATACATAGACATGCAGCTCCTCCTCATCTGAGTGACTGGAAATGTGTCCTGACCCCAATCTGACAAATTAGCACAGCAGTGATGTCTGCTGATTTGGGTCTAATAACAGTCACATTTGCAACTGTTTTACTTTTATTGTAGTAAATCTAGCCATACATTTCCTTCCCCTATATCTGAAGCCACGTTAAAGGGAGCAGTCTAAGTAGGGACTCCCAGACTTCCACCTCCCTGGACACTTCCTCTGGCTCCCTGGCCAGCCAAGAGACATAGTCTTCATCACTGCAGATGCTGCACCGATCTGCCTGTCAGTCTCACCCTCCATCCTTCCGTCACTTGTGACCAAGGTCCTGAGATACTTGAACTCCTCCACTTGAGGCAGGGACTGTTCACCCATCTGGAGAGGGCAAGACACGTTATATGGTCAACAGTCATGGCCTCAGATTCTGAAGAGCTGCTCACTCAGTGCATGTTGCAGGTCCTGGTTTGATGAAGCCATCAGAGCGACATCATCTGTAAATAGCAGAGATGAAATCCTGTGGTCACAAACTGGACCCCCTCTGGTCCCTGACTCTGCTTATATAAAAACATAATTTGATTTTTTGTATTATTATATCAGCCTTGATGATATGGACACAGATTGATTTAGTTAATTATGCTTACTCCTGTGCATCTTGGATGTTTCACCTTGGGCACTAGTCCTACTTCCTTATAGCTCTTTCTTAATGCCACTGTGATGGTGACTGGATTATGTTAAGGGAAGTTGCTGTGGTCTTCTCAGAGCCACTAGCCACATACATCACTATTATGTGCCTCCTCCTATATCAGGGGTGCCCAACGTTGATCGTGATTTACGAGCTGATCGCCAAGGTAGTGTTGGTAGATCGCCAAGGTAGACTGGCCTCAAGACTGTTTTTTATGGTCTTGGTCTTGTCTCAGATTCAATCATGTTGGTCTTGAAGACGCTTGGACTCGGTCTTGTCTCAGACTCGAGGTCTGACACTCTTGTGGTCCTCACCTGTCCATCTGCCTCATGTCAGCACACTGCTCCTCGCCTTTTCACACTCTCGCTCCTCCCCACATAGCGCTCATCAGCTCTTTCCCTGTGCGCTGATTATAAGAGCAAGAAGAAACGCGAAGCAAAAACTATTTATGTTACAGTGTTGGCACAGAGCAGGCCTACAGCACAAAGCAGGCCTAGAGTTTGCACATTTACCAAACGCACGTTGTGACAAATACATATACATTTGTGTTTTTATGAAGCAGAGGCTGGTATACCACTGCAAAATCAGTAAGATAATGTAACTCCAGAGGAACTTGAAAAAACAAGTTTTAAAATCCTACCCACTTATTTCACTTTCAGTGCCAGTGGAAGTTCTTAAAGGAGTTGGAGTGTTTAAGTGCAGTGCAGTCTGCTTGGCTTATTTTAAGCTTAAATTAACATTTATCAGATAAAATGGCGATAGATCTATAAACTTATTTATGTGAGTCAGCTTTTTCCCACATGAAGCCATTAAGTCCAAGTACCGTTCCACCATGACTGATTCTCAATATATTTGTAGATCACTTTGATTTGGTTATTTTATAAGTAGCTCTCATGCTGAAAAAGTGTGAGCTGCCCTGTCCTATATGCTTATGCCTTAGTGGGTCTACTGCTATTGTTACTCTGCATTGAGTGTAGAATCACAGACTGAGTTGCAAACAGCCTGTGTATTCGTCTGTGTGCAGTATCTTGCATGCAGCGCTTGACTGCTTGCTTTTGTTTTCACAGTTATCAGTGCTTCAGGCATGGACATCTGACACTGCACCTTTATAATGTAGCCACAGTTGCCCTGGGCCAGACTGTGGAAATGATGTGTGCCGTATGTGCCATCAGCCCCCCTGACCACTGCCAACACTCACACACACAGCACATTTGTACTTTTCAGAAATTCTGTTAGTTCACGCTGGATGTTGCTTATTCCACCCCTTAAATAAAAAAAGTTAAAAAAAAAAAAACTGATCCCAATATTAAATACCATGACCTTAGTCTAATGTCACGGTGAGTTCCAGTGAACTTCCCAAAATAGACCCGGACCATGTGTCCTGCGGCTGAGGCTCTGCAGAATTATATTTAATAAAGCAGCTGTGTCTTAATTAAACAGACTTCAATTATTGAGAACATAATTATGGCTGCATTATACTCCGACAATGATGAATGCTGGTTTCACTTTCTCCATGAAATAGAACAGCATTTTAATCATACACATTTACCTTTGTGCATCCAAACTATTATTTTAGTAGATACACAAGTATGTGTCTTCTCTTATTTCTGATACTGCTATGAGCTCTAATCTACTTAGAATATCCTCAGAAATATGGACATGTTTTTATCTATTCTGGCTGTTCTTGAGCCCTGCAGAGAACTCAGTCTTGCCATGACCACTAGCTGATTTGATGTTTGGATAATCAGTTACTTCTAGTCAACTTTATGTTCCAGTGCGTACTTCTAGCCGGGCTTGTGTCTTGTAATATGGTCCCACATGCTACCTCTGCAATCCATTAAGAGCAGTGGGCAACTGCAGCACAGCACTCGGGGGCCCATCCTCAGATCTTCTTTATAGTGATGTTTTTGAATTAATGAGGGAAGCCAGAGTGCCCAGAGGAAACCCACCCAGATACAAGCAGAAACATCAGAATCAATTCAATTTATTTTTGTAAAGCCCAAAATCACAACAACAGTCGCCTCTTAGGGCTTAACAAAATCTTGATTTATCCAACAGAAAGTTAGAAAATCCAACAGTGAAACTGATACTGGTTGTTATCAAATAAACAGAATGATCAACACTGATAGAAAACAAGCAAAAGCACAGGTCCCAGAACATCCCCTGTCCTTAGACTATCTCCGCAAGGAGGAAAAAAATAAAAAATAAAAAAAGTGTGACAAATCAAAACTTCGAAGATGACCACAGTGATGGACAGCGTGAAGATATGTCCAGGATCCACATACATCCATTTGCAGATAAAGTTCTAATCTGCAGGGCCAAAGAGAAAGAGGGGGGGGGTATCCAAGTTCACAGGGGTCCAGTCATCACCGGGCAGTTGGTGGCCAGGCATCTAGTCTACTGTCTAAAGCACTTGAAGAGACTTATCCATGTGTTTGTCTCCAGTAGGTTAGATACTGTAACGGCCTCTCACTGGCCTCTCCAAACGAGCTGTGAGAGCTTCAGAACATCCAGAACTCTGCAGCTCGAGTCCTGACTCGAACCAGGAAGTACGAGCACATACGTCCTGTGCTCAGGTCTCTCCACTGGCTGCTGGCGCTCAGAGACTTTTAAGCAGCTCTGCTTGTGCACAAGTTTCTCCATGGCCGAGCTCCAAAGTCCATCTGTGACATGTTAGTGCCACATGAACCATCTGCTCTCTGAGGAGCTCAGGGGCCTCCTGCTGGTCCCAGAGTCAGGACTAAACTTGGGGAGTCAGAGTTTCAGGCTCATGCAGCTAAAACCTGGAACATTCTGAACACATGAGACAAACTCTACTTCGACTCTGTTTAAATCCAGGCTAAAAACGGTTCTATTTAGCTGCATATGACTGAAAGTTTTTTTTCATTCCACACTTTACTCTACATCTAATTTAATGTCCCATCTCTGTTTTTTTTTATTTTATGATTTTTATTTATGTTTTGATTTGTTTGTATTGTGATTTTAATGTATTTCTTATTCTGTAAAGCCCTTTGAATTACTTTGTGTACGAATTGTGCTATACAAATAAACTTGCCTTGCCTCGCCTTGCTTAGTCGAATCCGGAAACTTCAACAACAATTTAAAAAGAGCACTTCATAATTTGTTAATTTCTTTTTTACTAAACCATTATTAAACAAGAATCAAATGCATAAAATCATACTAATTGTAGTTTACATTATAATAATGTTCTACAGACATACATATTTATTGGATTTATGATAATACAATTTGAAGATGAATGTTTCCTCTTTACATTTTTAAGTGCGGTAAAATAAAAATGGTTCCAACATGAAAGACTCTTATTGCTATTGTTTTACTTCTTGAAGCCTCCCGTGGTCCAGCGTATAGTGCAGTAAATACCAAAGCAGTGGATAAATTGCAGCCAAAGTCCACTGTCCTCTGAGGACCTTTTGACTTCATGGAGGTCTGCAACAAAGTGAAATGTCAACTAAAAAATAACATTATGGGTTATTGCTTTGTGACTCTGCAGACTGGTTTGAGCTTAAATGAGTGAAAAAAGTTTGGCTGAAAAGTTTAAGGGAGTATACCCTTACTAAAATCAATTCCTTAAAACTTTTATCAGTTCCTCAGTATCAGTATGCCCTTGTAGTGGAGTATGCTACAGGTGCTGTTCTTGTTTATCAAGCATATAGCACAGTCAGTATACCAGTTAAAGGTTATAACCTTTATGTCTATTGTTTCTTATGCATTTTTCCTTTCGTTTTCTTTTTCCTTTAAATTCATAATATATTTGTTTGGCACTAGGAGGAAGAGCAGAAGAGCTTTCAAAAATAGAAAAAATACTATATTTTTAAGGTAAGGTAAGTTATGATGGAATAATTTGTTAGTAAAATGTGTTCCGGATACTTCTTAGTGCCTGTGTCAGGAGTGTTGTGTGACTGGTGTGAGATAAGGTGTATGGTCCATTGTCTTGGTTCATAGTTTGTACACATGTCCCTGAGTTTCACTACTTCACTATATGTCAAATGCATTTCAGCTGCTTAAAGGACACATCACAGGGTCATTATATTGACTCTTCAAGTCGCTACAGGTTGTTGAAACATGTAAAGGAGGTAAACAAATACATCTGTCAAAGAGCTCATTACAAACTCATCCAGGAGAACAATTAGAATGCTTCGAATGCATAAAGCAAGTGAGGAATAACTTTGGATCACCGCAAACTGTTGAAAAAGAAACATGTTTTTATGGTCTCAACCAGGTCAAACATATGCACATCTGGACAGTGAAAAGACAGTAGTTCAGTAGCTCAATAGTAAACTCTGGGCACGTTAGAATGTTGTGTGATGGCACGTGAACAGAAATCCATTACTGTATATGACACTAGTGCAGTGAGTGTGATTGTGAAGTGACAGTGATAACAGAGCTTCTGGCTGTGATTGATTATAATGTACAAGAAAACCATTATGGCAAACCAGCACAGGCAGCTGAGCCCATTTAGCTCTTTTATTTTGCAATGAGGCATCTTTCAAAAACAAATGTATGGAAATATATACATGATATATACATACGTATTCATGAACATATGTCAGAATGTGAATATGACTTCCTGTGATGCACTTACTGAACTGCATGGGAGTTTAATCAGTCATAAAATGCTGTAAATTATACAAATGTCAAGGAGTGTTTAATTGAGTTACATCAGTGCCACAGGAAACACTGAAAAGAACAGCATGAAAGATAAAAAGAAAAGAAAAAGAAGAATTTTAATACATTAAAAGGCCCGTACTATGCTATTTTCTGATCTATGTTATAATGTTCTTTCATCACAAACATACCTGGAGTTGTGTTTTATTTCATTCATGTCATGTGGTAATACAGGAAGTGCTCCACTGTGTTTTTAAACTCCAAATACCTTCACTAGAATCATTTAGATGATTTCAGCCCTATAATTTCCCATCTTTATTAAAACAAAAGGTAAAATGCAACTGTTAACTTGAAAATTGCCACTAGGTGACATCTCAAGTTGGAAGGGAGCATTTTGAGCTTTGGAGATGTAGCCAGACTAATAATAAAGGATAACTCAAACATGAATGAAACAAAACACAACTCTGGGTATGTTTTGAGGAGGTAACAACATTACAACATCACTTATAGCTCACAAGAGTCACATTTTCATAATAAAGGACCTTTTAGCTGTAGTTATAATACCGAGGTCCCTACTATGGCATAAACAATTATAAAAAGCAATACATCTTGGACTGATAGCGATTTCGAAGCAACTTAAGACCTAATAAGAACTCCAATAGTTGTTTTATTGGAACATATAAAGAAAATAACCTAAAAGTATCATTTTAAAGAGTGCTTTGCTCCGTTCCCTGGGGTCCTCAGTGAGTAGGTGGAGCACACAAGAAGCACTTTCCCAAATATGATGAGGAGGAGCATTGTTATTTTTCATCTCCGGCCTCCTGTCACAGAGAGCAGGTAATCACAGCAGATTTACAAGGAAAATACACCGGAAGGAAAGACGATAGTGCATAAGAGCGGAGTGCCGAGCAGGCTGTATGTTGACTTTTGGTTTTATAGAGAATTTTTAGCACCAAATTCAACTGTGGAAAGACTAAATCACATCAAATATACAGGGACTAGAGACAAGTACAGTGAGTGTCAATGCAGCATGGTACTTTTTATTATAGGTATAGAATTAAAGGGCCCATACTATGCTATTTTTGGTCTGGAATAAGCAGAAGCATGCATATGTAGGCAGAAATTAGCCCATGTTATGTTTAGACTTCGACAAACCGTACTGATCTACAAGGGAAATTATTTGGACACAATAGCTCACACGGCCAATATAATATAATAACAAAGAGCAAAAACAATAATAGTAATAATACATTCAAAATAAATAGCAAAAATACCAAGAACTGGAGTCAATCAGGCATAATAAGGCATAAGGACATGTACATAAATAGTTTGGTGTGTTTCATTTGTTCAGCTCAGTCTGAAAAACCAAGTTGGGGAGTTAGTTTACATTGGGATTCACAATCAGGACCATCTGAACGGAACAAGGTGGATACTATAATCCAGCCATGTACAAAACCAACAAAAGGGGCAAGGCGGCAGCTCCAGCACCCACACCACAGCTCTAAGGAGTCACATTTAGAAATTAAAGTTACTTCTAATCCTACAGCTAAACTGGTAATGAAGAACCGTAGCTCCAACAGCCCATTTTCGCCTCACAGGAACGGCATTGCTGGGCTTCGACCGCAACACTGAAACTATCCTGGACCAGTGATCACATATATGGAGGAGAACATGCGGCGCCAGGTAACAGGCCATGGCCCTAAATGGAACAACCGTATTAAAGACCAAAGTAAATGAGTGAAGTCAGTAAAGAAATATTACGTGGAGAGCGGAGGACACGGAGGTACACCGGGGGGACCAAGAAGTGCAAAGGTCAGAAGGCAAGTGACACAAAGGAAGCGCTATTTACTGATTGACAGCTGTCACAGTTGGCCAGTGGGTCTCTTAAAGTGGAAAGACCAGCCTGCAGGTCACACTGCCACATATAGAGTATGGTATGAGTATATTCCTGTGTCTCTCACTGTTTGAGCGGAGCTATAGGAGCCTGTTAGAGAATGAGCTCCTCTGTGCCTCTATCATCTGGTGCAGTAGGTGAGCAGGAGTGTCCTTAATGAGAGCAGTTTGGCCAGTGTCCTCTTGTCCCTCACTGTGACAAATGTCTCCAGCTCACAGCCGATCACGTGACCAGCTTTATGAATCAGTTTGTCAATCAGCCCAATGTCCCTTTTGCTGGTGCTGCTCCCCCACCAGGCCACAGCGAAGTACAGGGAGCTGGTTACCACAGACTGGTAGAAAATCTCCAGTAACTTGCTGCTTGCATCGAAAGACCTGAACTTTCTCAGGAAGTAGAGTCTACTCAAGCCCTTCTTATACACAGCGTTAGTGTTGTCCCTCCAGTCCAGGCTGTTGTCCACATGGATGCCAAGGTGCATTTTGTGTATGTTCATAAACTTGCACTGTGCCAAACAAACAAACAAACAAAAAAACAAAAAAGAGCTTTTAACCAACCTGGAGGTCTGATCCTAACTCACTTTAGTTGGCCTACACACAGACTGAAAATTGCACTGAGCACCTCACCTACTGCCCCAAATGCTCCACAATTCTGCAGACACAACCAAAAGACAAATCTACACTTTTACTTCTTCCCTACTTCTCCGAAATTACCCAAATTTACCGGATCATTACGTTCACGAGATGATGGAAATTAGAACTAGTGTAGTCTTAGCATGTAGCGTTCCTTTTGGGTTTAATTTGCTTGATCTTTCCCCATAATAGGCTCAATGTTGTTTAAGCAATTATAAAGAGCACACGGTGATTGAAAGTGTGGCTCCCCAACATCAATATTAAGAATTGGATGGCTGAAATCAATAAATGATTCATAATGGGGCAAATGTTAAATTATTCCGCTCCAACACTTTGCAGAGACGAGCTTTGCGAGCTTCAACCAGGTTTAATTGTATCATACATCATTCAGACTTGGCTGCTTTGGCTCTCCTGCACTTTCTACCTCACGAAAAGATTTGGAGTCATCTTGGACTTGAATTTTGCAAGTCACAAAAGAGTAATAAATCACTCCGGATGTACCTTATTGTGTACTTTTAATGCGTTTTTGATTCTCATTGTCGGGTGGTCTTAAAATGGCTGCTTCCATTGTCTGAGTAATTAGTAGTGGGTGATATTATTTTATGGCTGGAGTAAAAGTAAATGAATGATACAATTGTGGCTTTACAACATGAAGCACATATAAATGTACTATAAAGCCATTCTGAAACGCATAGTCATTTGTTATTGCAGCCATATCAAAAGTGATCACTCTAATAAAAATAAAAGATTTTGGAAAGTGTAGACCATGCACTGGCAGCCTACTCATACATAAGCAATGGCTCATACCAGGAATCTCTTTGCTAATAGTAAATGCTTGTGATTTTAGATAATAATAACGCCAGCTGTCATCTTTTGGCAAGATACATTTCAACTTGTTTTATATAACATGGTATTAGTTTAATGCTGAAAAGCTTTCTCACATATGGGGAAGCGCTCATGGGCACTGCGCAGAACTCCTCATTTGAACTGTTAACATGAGCCTTAAGCCCTATTCGCACGAGATAAGTACAACCTGGGGACGTCTGGTAATTTGCAAATTCCCGCCCCACCTCTGTGTTACTTGCAGCGCATTCACACGGGATAAGCAAAGTCTGTAAATGACTCTATTTTACTGAAATTACCACCGGATATGACGTAACATCACATCCGTTTCTATGTCTAAGCAAATTAATAAAGAATGCTAAAAAAAATAATAAAAAAGTTCCTTACCGCATGCTGCTACACATGTCATCCAGGCCAACATCCTGTGAGAATTGTCTCTCCTCTTGGATCTCTTGCCCTTTTTGCGGATCAGTTTCCATGTAGAGGCTATGAGGCTGTGTTATAATTTGCCCCTAAAAAGCTCAAAACTGCTAATCAAAATTTCTACCGCAGCCTCCATTACTCAAGCTGGAAAGAGATATAAAAGACACAATTACTAATACTAATACTAATCCCGTGTGAATAGAGCTTTAGAAAAACAACTGTTAGTAACACTTTCAAAGTTCTGAAACGTGGCCTATAAGTCTGGGTTCTAATGATATCAACGGCCATACAAGGATACAAGTAATACACGTCTCAAATCTTGGGACAGCCTAACAGGGAATGTTCAAACATCATTGTAAGTTTGTAATGAGAAACACCTGACTTTAAACAGAGCAGCTTTGCGGGATGTTACATAGTAATTGAAATGCAATGGCCACTGGAGAAAGTACACAGCAACTTTAGTTTGGTTTCTAACTGCTAAAAAGATACAGTATACGATACACCAGGGCTCTACAACCTTTTTTTTCCCGGTGAGTTACGTTTACAAAATGAAAATACCAGAGAGCGATTAGTCTTAGCGGCCACAAGAAATTCAGTATGTAAAAGAGCCACGGCAAGCCTTAGATGAAGTACAATTATATGCCTATAAAACAAACCATTATCCATTTATTACAGTGCAAAGTTAGGCGTCAAAATGATCCGTACAGTCGGTAATAGAATGTGAATTAAGCATGCAAATGTCTGAGAGGATAAATATAGAACCCGAATTGTCTTTTCAAGGTCGAAAAAGTATGCAGCATGACTCAGAGAAGAGTTGATGAAGTTTAGGTTTCAGTCGTGAATCTTTAACGTGAGATATTTGCAGTTCACCATCACTTCCACCACATCTGACTGAATCTCCGCAACAGAAAGCTGAGTTGCTTGCAGTCAAAAGTGATCAAAGAGGAAGTTTTCTGTTACGCATCAGGGGCCGAGAAAGAGAGAGCGAGGAGGGAAAAAGAGAGACAGACAGAGACAGAGAGGAGAGCGACAGAAGAGAGAGAAGGAGCGATGGAGATGTACAGAGAGAAAGAGGCAGAAGGATAGAGAAAGAGAGAAGAGGAAGGAAGAGAGCAACAGATGAGAGAGAAAGAGTGATGGACAAGTACGGAGAGGGAGAGAGAGGAGAGGGATAAGGATGTAGAAAGAGAGAAAGCGAAAAGGGAGGAGAAGCCAAGCCGAAGAAGAGAGCGAAAGAGGGCTGGAGAAGTACAGAGAAGAGAGGAGAGCTGTGGATAATTTTGAGGGGGCAGAAGAGAGATAAAAGATGCAGGAGATGGGGACTGCACAGTGAGAAAAGTCTGCTGCATTAGAGATTATGGGATGAACAAGATTATATGCTTTCAAGATTCAAAGTCCGCTGCCTGCCACATAGGGTATTTCACCAAGTACTTGGGAAATACTGCATTTCCCCATAAATAATGCAATTTATGGTGCACATGATAATTAAGCATTAAAAGTATAGTACTATGAATTTTGGCATTATTTTATGTATAAAACGAATATAACACTTTAAGCCATGTTAGAATGTTAAGACCTGGAGTTGTGTTTTGTTCATTCACACATGTTTGAGTAATAAAGTCACTTTATTATTAGATTTGTGTTGCATTTTTTGTATGAAAAGCGCTCTAAAAATAAAGTTTGATTTGATTTGATTTATTAGTCTGTTTACATCTACAAAGCTCAAAATGCTCTGTTCCATTTTATGATATCGTGTTTAGTTTCATTTGAACATTTAACACCCAAACACTTCATATTTAGGCTGAGTTATTCACTGTTCCACCTCGTGATGTCAAGTGGTAATTCAGGATGTGCTCCACTGTATTTTAAACTCCATACAGTTTCACTCGAATTGTTCGATTTGAGGCCTGGAATTACTCATCTTTATTGAACAAAAAGTAAAAGGTAGCTGTTAACTTGAACAAATAAAACCAGAATTAGTCATAGAGAATGGAATAAAACACAACTCTGGGGATATTTTTGAGGAGGCAACGTGGCTTAAAGCTCACAAGAATCCATTTTGTTTCATATTTAACTCTTCCTTCCAGCGTAGCCAGTTCCTTAGTACCACCTAGAGAAAACATGTCTTTTGCCCATTGCTCAGTCAGAGGTAATCTCCACTAGATTAGCCTCCAATTCTCCGCGCCGACAGGAAGCTAATTGCTATTTGTTTACGTATTGTTTTAAAGATGTGAAAGCTTCCCCCTGGCAAAGCATTGTGGGAGAAGGCCAGGGGGGTTATAATGACGCATAGATGGGCCAAGCTTGATTGTGAGATAGTCCATATTGCCAACACTAATGAGAAATTAATTACCCCACAGCTGGCTGGGCAGACTGCATTACTGGAGGCAGGGCGTAGGGGGCAGCGGTTAGCGTGAGGGAGGCTCTGAGGCATTTGAGCCGGATGACACACCTGACTTTAGATGAAGGGGAAAATCTGCAGCTCAAAGCAAAGTGGCAGAGTAATTCCACTTGGCAAGACTAAATGGTAAGTGCAGACTGAGCTAGCCCCAGTGGAAAACCAAATTTCTATGCTATAAACAGTCCCAGGCAAATAGTATAGTGTCAACACAGCCGGCCAGGGGAGTGCTAATGCATATAAATGTAAGAGGCTGACATTCAATACAAGAGGACGCTCAGATACTACAGATTTGATGGACAAGTTTAAACAAAAATCTGGTTATGAAGATTATTTGCTCATGAAAATTCACACCAGGACTCTTGCAGTATTTTCTGTTCTGCATAAGTAAGCCGGCCGTAAAATGCAGAGGGTGATGGGGCTTTATGGCGACCGTTATAGCCGAGCGGAGTGGTGACTTAAAGACAGTGAGAGCATTTCTACTTAAAAGAGATATTTTATGTTGTAGTACTGAAAACATATATTGTCCTGATGATAACAATAAAACATTTTTGCTGTGATGAAATGATTAGTACGACTGCAAGATATGAAATTACTGCTCGCTGTTTGAGCACCTCTGGCTACTTATAATGATTTGGAATACTTGCTGCACTGTATGAAGTCTAAGGTAATCAAGACCAACCAGAGACTGTATATATTCATAATCCAAAAACGTTCATTTTGTCTTCTTTTGTACATTAACTTCTTGTTTAAAGACAAAACAGTGGGAGGTGTATTTACCTTGTTGACATGTTTGGGCTGCTAACTGAAAGTCATCTTCAGAACTGTCACCGGTGTTGGTGGTGACGTGTCGTATATCAGCTGTTGTTACTTCCTGTAGGCGTGGTCACCCTGATAGACCAAATCAGGTCACTCAGACTGACCGTCCAGTCTGTGGTCTCTGGAGGAGGGACCCAGGCGTGTGAAAGGAAGAAACTGTAGAAAGAAAAAATAAGCACATTATTGATTGGGACGTGTCATGTGTCATTGGATCAGAGAACAACAAATTGAAACACTGGATCAGGAAGGATACTGAAATCAGAAAACAGAGCACACCATTAACCATGATGACAGAGTGTTCCTCTTTCATACGCTCCATGCAGGAACCACTGGGCAACAGGAAGTGTGGTCAGTCTGAGTAACTTTCCAGGTCTATCAGGCTGAACATGCCGATGTTGCGCAAAACAAAACAAGAAATGTCACCCCTGTTTGTAACTGCTGCTGTCAGGCTTGTCATTTAGGTCTTAAAATGTTTGTATTGACACACTCTACATGATGCTGGTGTTTGATTTAGCTAGTTTGTCCATGAATTGAAGTATGAACATTAATATCTAACCAATGAGGTGCCTTCTTTCCCTGAGGTCACTCCGGCTAACGTTAGCAACAGGTTTGATTGACAGTGTTGCTAAGCGCCTGCTCTTTCCGCCTGCGTAACGCCCCTTTGCATCTTCAGCAGCCTCACTCCGGATTGGCTCTTTGGTTGCTACGATACTTGCGGTTGGAATTCCTAATATGGAGTTTATCTCCAAGTTCAACCCTATAGCTGCAGGCCTCAATGAGCTTCATTTGACTGGAGCCAAATTCTACGGAAGACGAAACACTCACTTAGTCCACTTCCTTACACAGTCTGAGACCAGCCTAAATTAGGACTTAATGAGAAAAATCATGAATAAAGTTTGTTTATTCATGATTTTTGTCTGTTTCTAAATACAGTCAGTTTCGGTCAAATGGAAAATGTGTGCTGTTGCGATATATTTACTTTCTGGCAATTTCGATGAAAAAAGTTACATTCTGTGGCTTTAAGTCAATCTAGACAGTGTTATATACATAGTGTATGTAAGCTCTAAAACGAATATCTTTTAATTTTTAACACTTTAACATTTGCAGTATATTCAGTATTTCCCAGCTAAGAAGTGAGGACCCTTGGGGACACTTATGCACTTGCCAGGGGGGGTTTCAAAAGGTGAAACTCAAATAGTATTTGAATAAAGAATGTTCCTGGCAATACATTTACCTAAAGAAAGTCTTGGAAGATTTTGGACATTGTTATCATCATTAAAACAATACAATAATTAGAATCATCATGACAATACAGCTAACTATATTTTTGGTAGTATCTGAGTTAGGATGTCTGAGGGTCTTGTGTCTTGTTTTGGTCCTGGTTTGGTCCTAATCTGGTGCAGGTTACAATCCAGATTTAGTCCCAGTTTTGAGTTTTCACGGTGTGTGGTAAAACGGTTATTGAGGCCTATGGCGTAGGTGCTCTCTCCTGGTTCCCTGCGGCGCGGCCTGTTGGCCTTTATAAGCACTTCCTTTCTCGTTGCTCCCCCTTTTGCCCACATGCATTTCCGGGTCCCCATGGAGGCTGCTCTGTCCTCCACGTCCAAGCAAAATTCTAATCCTTTGGCCCCCATTCATTAAAATATGCAAACTCTTAATCAGTGGTCTTTTAGTACCGCCGTTGAGTGAGAGTCCGGCACCGCTCCGCTCTGCTTTGGAACACGCTGAGCTTTCTTGTGTGCTCTAGTCTTCAGTGACAGGTAAGGAATGCCCATGGCTCCCGTTCATTCCCAAACCTGTCCTAGTTTGTCACCATCCCTGTTTTCCTGTAGTTTTTGTCTCCATCTTGCTTGGGTCACGCACGCCATCGCGTGCCCTTTTCTGCTGTGACCTGTAACACCCCTTACAACCTCTTCACAAAATACCTAAATTCTAGTCTATCTGTCCCACGTAGCCATGCTGCTTGGCTGCATTCACCGTATCTGGATTCCTGTGCACCGTCCTGCGCCTTTAATAACTGAACAAACTGGTCTTTCACCACTCAAAGTGGGCTGCGTAAATAACCTTTTCAACTTAGCGGTATGCACTCTTTGGGCAGTTCCAGTGCGCCTAAAGGATTTATAGGCTAACTCCTAAATTGTTTCATGTGTCATCAGCAGTCAGCAGGGGTACAGGCCACGCAGTCTCTGCAGGGGTACAGGCCACGCAGTCTCTGCTGCTTTGCTTTGTGCTTCTTTGCTTTGCTCTGTTTTGCTCTTCTTTGTTCTGCTTTGTCCTGCATTGTGTTTTAGCTTCGCCTTGCTCAGTGTTTCGCTACTTTTTTGCTTTATTCTGCTTCATTGTTCCACTTTCACCATTTTCCTCCACTGTTCTTTCACTGTCTTTACTAGTTTTAATTAGTTACTTTTAATTAAATAAAAAAAATGTATTTCTCTTTTAAACAAATCTAAAATAAAGCTTTTTTGTAATTAATGAAACCTGGCTCTTGCATTTGATATGCTTACCTGTGTGCCTTATACCTAGACCCTATTTCCCCACACTATATTTGGGGTGGGTGCACATCACTCCCTAATGTGTGTGTCTACCCCTCGACTGCTACAGGTGTATTGTGTAATTTTTCTGGTACAGGGTCATTCAGATGCTTTTCTTCATGCAGATTGCTGTTGCTTTGCCTTTCTATCTTCATGGAGACTAAATCAGACCAAGTTACTGGTGGAGACTGCTGTGGTCAGAAGGCCTGTTTTTCGAGCTTTAAAATCACCTGTAATTGAATACATGTAAGAGGGATCTCTTTATGGTCAAACTGTTGAACATTTGAAGCATCGTGCATCTTGAAGTGTGAACAGCATACCTGAAACAAAGCTTTGGTGGTAATTAAGATGAAAAAGTTGGTAACCACTATATGAATTAATTCTTTACTTTACTCACCAGCAGCTGTAAATTCTCTTCCTCACTTCATGCTATTTTTAATGACATTTCTCTGACAGCCATCTTATCTTATCTAACAGTGCGGCCATGTTGGAAGATAATATTATGTTACACAGATCTATTGAGCAGCAGCAGCATTACCTCTGGCCATACATCTGCTGTTTGCATTTACACTGATTCTCCCATTTGGCCCCACACCGCTCTGTAGCCCCAAAGCTCCTAACACCCCATTATAAACACATGCTTGCTACCAGACACAAAGGGGAAAACAAGGCTCTTACCATGAACCGAGCATCTCATACGTAACATGTTTAGGTTATATGCTTGCAGTTATGGGGACCGTGGGTTGCTAGGGACCCACAGACCAGCTTTTCAATTACATGATGGAGCCTTTCGTGAGGTGAGACAGATACAGCAGTGTAATATGTGCGCTCTGAAGCTACATGCCATGGTTAATTTAGCTTTGGTAATAAGATGACCAGGAGGAGCTGAAGCCTGTGTGGGACCACTATCTGGTTTTATAGAGCTGGACCTGGGGGTAATATAGAGAACAAAAGCCATCTGAACGTTTTGTGAAGGAGAGTGCTTTATAAGAAAGGTGCAAACACTATAGGAGAGATGTTTCATACACAGTTTACAATAGACATCTTGTACTGTTCTGTTTAGACTATAATAAACAAAAGGTGACTCAAGCTTGATTAAACCACAAAACAAGGAGCTAACAAACTGGCAAAGGAGCAGAATTTTTGTAGTTTTGCACAATTTTGCATCTCATAAAGGTCCTGCATTATGCAAAAGTGACTTGTGAGCTCTACCCCATGTTAAAATCCTCAAAAACATACTCAGCGTTGTGTTATTTAATTCACGTGTTTGAGTAATCCTTGGGTGACGTCACTCACCTAGTCCACTTCTTTCTATGATTTGAGAGAAGAACTCAGCCTGAATATGCAGGGTTTGTGCGTTAAACATGCACCTAATTACAAAGCAGTTTATGCACCCAGAACCAGATGTTAGCACTAATGTTTGTCAATTCATCAACAACTCATTGTGAATAATTACAAAGCATTAGGAAAGTGAGGAAAAACTTTGGACAGTTGCAAAGTTTACTTTAATGGAGCGTATAACTTTCCTGGTAGAGGTCTGGTGCTTTTCTCCGTGGAGATGTTGTTGCTTTGTCTGTAATGTTTCACAGTATGGTATTAAACCTTTCTATCTTCATTAAGACCAAACCAGACCAAGTTACAGGGCAGATCTGTGGAGAGGCGTCCATGCTCATAGTCAGAATGCCTTTTTTAAATTTTATGTAGTTTTGAGTTATAAAACCACCTCTAATTTACTAAATGTAAAGAAAACCTGTTTAATGTCATACTGTGGAACATTCCAGGCAGAGCAGTGACATCTCCGTAGAACCAAGCAAGTGACAACCCCTAACTGAAAAGTTACACAGTGCACCTTTAAGTGAACATACAGTGTGTTTACGCTTAGAGCAGACTCTATATTATATTGTGCCTTCTATGATAGCATATACAGTATCATGTACATAGCCTGATCTAACATTACATGTGTTTGCCTTGTATTTATACATTTGTCAATGGAGTTGATCTGGCCTGTGTAACATAACTCCCTGTCGCACTCGAGGACCAGCGGCCGATCACACAATCAATGGAGTGAATACAAGTGCTTGAGAGGGGTCGATACTGCTCCTGGGAGACTGTGTGAGGCAAATGTTCAGTCCACTGGCACAGTCCGCACAAGAAACAATAGAAAAGTGTGGCTGGCCAGGCCTTATGCTACTCAGTCGATAATCATAGGATTTTGTTAGTTATAAATACTTTCGATGTGTTATGCATATGAATTCGGAGTGTGACAGTGTTGCCACAATGTTCTAAACATTCACAATATAATATGATCTGAAGTCATGTCACATTAGAAATACTGTCAAATGTTAAATATTGCAATAACTGGTGCTTTATTGGGAATAGAGGGCAAACACTCCTCCAGCTTTTAATATAAGAATGGTAATTACCCATAAATGAGAAGATCTGGGAAACTGCAATGATTCAATGATCCTTATGATTCAGTATTTATTTATTTATTTGCTTAGTTAGTGTTTTGTCTGACTTATCCTTAAATGCTTAACAGTCTTTTCCTGTCAACTGCATTGTGTAACTTTTCCGCTGGAGGGTCCGTCAGATGCTTTTATCCATGGAGATGTTACTGCTTTCTATCTAATGGAGACCAAAACGTACCAAGTTACAGGTCAGATCTGTGGAGAGGCGAACGCATTCACGGTCAGAATATCTGTTTTTCTAGGTATTTTTGAGCTACAATGCACCTGTAAGTGGAGTTGCGTACTGACATACCTGCCATATCCTTACATATTTAATTTTTTTTTTTTTTAACTTTTATTTTGTTCTAATTTTTCCTTTATCCAGCAACTACGGTGATACAGTAACAATAAGGCAGACCTGGCTGATTTAGTGCAGAGACTCCCTCCTCTGAATCACAATTAGACCACACCACACAACATCTTTGACTTTGTGGAAAAAGGTGGAAAATCGTTGTGTTTTTTTCCCCCTACTCATTTATGTGGCTATGACTGCGGTGCATTGTGGGTAATCTCTCCCTGCTGTGATGTTCCCTATACAGCGGTGAGTAAATTACCTTCCTATAGGTAGCTAACACAACACAGGCTGGCAATGATTGACATGAGAAAAACAATGTACCCACATGGAGCCTGCAGGATTTCAGTTTCTGTCTATTAAAGCGGAAAATGTCACACGTTTTGACCTGCAAACTCTGCTTTTGGTACAATGAGAAATAATGGGTAGACATTTTGAACTGGGGAAGTTTTGTTGCACACTTCTTGTTTTGTTTCTAAAAGAAGCCAGGAAAACTACATTAGTTAACCAAACAGGACATTTTCTAACATATACACACGGGTATAGTTATAAATCAGATCTGTAAAGAGGCGACCCCACTTCTATGTTTTTTATTGTAGTTTTTAGTGACAAAAATGAATCATTTTTAATGTGCACTATGTAACTTTTTCGTTGGAGGTCCGTCACCAACTTGTTTCTATGGATATGTGTGTGTGTGTGTGCCACAGTGTGACATTAAACAGCTCCACCTTACATTTACTCAATTACAAGTGATTTTATAGGTCAAAAATAGAATAACAGGTATTCTCTCCATAAATCTGACCCGTAACTTGGTCTGGTTTGGTCTCCATGATGAAAGAAAAGTTTAATATCATACTGTGAAACATTCTGGACAAAGCAATAACATTTCCATGGAGAAAAACATTTGACGGACCTTTCACCAGAAAAGTTATGCAATGCACCTTTACTTTGGGGTTGACTAATGGATTGTCTATTTGAATTTTTAGGGGAAAACATAATTTCACCTTAGTCTGTAGTTTGTGCTGAGAAGGAATGGAAGAAGTTTTTGTTTCATATGGGCCAGTAACTACAAATAAAACAAATCATCATCATCATACATTTTTTTTCTACCATGTTATAATGCCTGAAAAGGTTTTAGATGTCATCCATGCATATTTGAGTAATCTAGTGATCACTCCCGGGACCTATTCGAACCCTCTTACAGGTTAGCTGTAAGATTCTGTCCAATGCTCCGCCCACAAGACCTGATGCGAAGTGCCGTAGTGCATGAGTTGGACACACGCTGAATGTGTTGCGATAGCGGATTGCGCTCTGAAGAGGGAGTGACTTTGTGCATGTTGATTTTGCTGACTATAACAATAAAAAATAACATGGTGATCTAAATATGTTATGGGTTAGCAGTTAATTTCCTACAGAAGAAATTTTCCTGTCTTTAACATAAAAAATTTAAAAACACTAATTTGAATAGAGAAAAAGTCCTCAACATGTTTTGACAAAATCTCCTTTTGCCTCAATTTTCCTCTCTTTCAGCTTGCCAGGGCACCAACTAATGTACTTGTTATGAATAAAATATATCACCAAAAAGTCTTATCAAATCAGGTGCTATTTGTAGAAGGCTTTTCACTGTGTCGCCCATATCCCCATTGGGAGCAGGATTTCGTGTTATGCATTTACACTCATAACTGCCACTCTTCTCTTCTACTGACCACGGGAGTGGTTTCTAGTTTCCTGATCAAAGTGCATTTGAGTAACACATATCCTCCTCTCTCCAGCTGCTGTCTCGCTCCCCTCTCGCAGCCGTTGCATCACCAAATGCTCTTATGAAAATGTTGACATCGTAGCGCCCCCTGGAGTCACCTCAGGACAAACCCAGGTATGTGTGTGTAATCAATGGCTGTAATTAGTGTCTTGTTTACCCCAGCGGAGATGCGCTCTGGCCTTTTCGCATTGTTTTCTGGGGCAGGGCATCTCAAGTGGGAGAGGGCTAATAATCTTGCTCAAAAAGGAAACGCTGTTGTACAAGCAGCGTGCATAAGACAAACTCTGAATACAATAGCCTGATGGGTTGTATGGAGAGGGGTAATGCGAAGGTGGCACTGGTAATGCATTTATCATAATGCATTAAGCTCTGCCATAGTGTGTTTACAGAAGCATTCAACGACAAGAACAAAATATGTTCTATAGGATCTATATTACACAAAAATAACTGTGAGTTTTATGCAATGTTAGAATGCTGTCATGTCCTCAAAAACATGGAGTTATGTTTTGTTTCATCCACACATGCATGGGGAATCCTTTATTATAAATCTGTCTACCTCTCCTAAGCTCAAAATGCCCTGTCCCACCTTGTGATATCATGTAGTGGTAGTTTTCGAGTTAACAGCTACTTTTTTTTTTTTTACCTTTAGTTCAGTAGAGATTGGCAATTCCAAGAAGTTTCTGAAATTATCCAAATGATTCTAGAGAAGGCGTGTGGAGCACGTCCTGTAGTGGTGTCACAAAGTGGGGTGTTTTCTGTTTGAAGAAATCAGCCTCAGTTTGCGGGGTTTGTGTGATAAATATGTGTGAATGAAACAAAACAACTGCAGGCATTATAAAATAGCCATCCATTTATCCATCTTCTTCCGCTTTGTCCGGCTGGGTCGCATGTCATGAACAAATTGACATTACTGACAAAATGATCCAAACGTGGTAAACGTTTCATAACTGCGTTTTTTTTTTTTTTTACTCTTTATTGTGACTTTACACAAACATTACATTGACAGTAACAAAGTAATAACAGAGACAACAGCAGCAACAGCAACAAACAGAGAGTAGACCACAGGTTTCAGTTAAGTGTATGGATGAGTGAGTATGTACTGATGCATGTGTGCGTGTAGGTGGGCCAAGTGGTGATGCACTGTAAAGCCATAGATAGATAGACAGACAGACAGACAGACAGACAGACAGACAGACAGACAGACAGACAGACAGTATTATTATCATCGCCACCACCATCATCATCATCGCCACCATCATCATCATCCCCATCACTATTATTCTTTTCCTGTTTCCAGAAATGTTTTGCTAACCATTATCAGTAACCAGTACAGTCATAACTGCAGTTTAAAGAAGTCAGCAAAAAACCTGTGGGACAGCGCTGGGTGAACAGCTGAGTCACTACAGCATACATACATTATATAATTATAATTGTGCTGCAGTACTCATTATTCATTCACAATGTACTTGGTGATAACTACTATTGTAGCCACAGCTGCCCCTCCAACCACCTCACTCCCACACACACTATAGTCATACTAGGCAATGCGGATTAATTGCCTTGCCTAAGGACTCAGTCATTGTCACATGTATCACACTATAGTGTCAGAATACATGAATACTTCTGAATGAATGGTAAAATAACTCTTAAAATCTCCATTCATGTGACTGAAAACTCTATAAGATGTGACAACACAAATCCCAATCTCTTCGTCATTATTTAACATTCTGATATAAAGATTCAGTCATGACAGAGACAGGCCCAGCTCCGACTGCTCCAGACACAGTACAGACCACAGTACAGACACAGTACCACACCTGACAGTACAGGCCCACCCTGGTCTTCATGATGGAGGTGGCAGTGACACAAAGTGCCTGAGACAGCAGATAGCCAGTGTTGGTCCAGAGAGGAATGTTCTGCTCCACCAGGCGTTCAGTGAGGGCCCAGAACACATTTAGTCTCACTAGGTTGCTCCTGTCGCCTGCTTCTGTCAGCTCCTCCAAACCTGCTATGAAGATACTTCCCTCTGCAGTGTTTCCATCAGTGTTAAAATCCAATAATGTTCAAATGGTCTTTTTATAGGCAAATAACAATTTCAGTTTCATGCCGTTGTTTTGGTACGTCTACTTCTGCTGACTAGGAATTGGAGACAGTATAAAAATATATCAATAAATAGGCACGCATATACTTTAGCCATATAATTCTGTATATTTAAAGAGATGTTTTGTTTTTATATGGACTAAATTATAAATGAAGGAATGAATGAATGATTTATTTATTGGTAAATTTACAAAATCAGTAGATTCAAATCTACTATTTTATCTAATAAATAACCAAAAGAAAGGCATAGGCTGAAGCCAATTAAGGCTTATGTTTACCTACCCTGTTCAATCCATTTACATAGAGAATCAGCATTATAGAACAAAAATACAGTATATATACATGATTACACAATACAGCGCATATATACATCTGAACTTAGAATTACAAAAATAACTCCTTTTTTTTTTCTTTTTTTTTTTTTTTTTACATAGGATTAACAGCATAATCATTAATATTTTTCCTTTTTAGAGCTCTTTTGAAGCTTACAAGAGAAGTACATAATTTGATCTCATCATTTAGTCCATTCCATAATTTCACACCGATAACTGAAACACATCTAAATTTCACATTGGTTCTTTCTTTGGAACATATATACAAATAAACAGGCCTCTTAAATGATATTTACCTTCTCTTAACTTAAATAATTTCTGAATAGCAGAAGGAAGACTTTTGTTTAATGCTCTGTACATAATTTCTCATATTTTAATATATACAGTATCCACAAATTTTAATGTATTAGTTTGAATAAAGAGTTTATTAGTTGGTTTACGATATTCTACTTTATTAATTAGTCTAATGGCTCATTTTTGTATCTTAATTAACATTTCTATATTTGTTTTATTTGCATTCTCCTATATTTCTGAGCAGTATGACAGACAGGGAATAATCAGGGATGAATATATAATATACAAGCCTTTTATATTTAGCAAGTCTTTTATTTTATACAATATTCCAACAGATTTAGCTACCTTGTTTTTAATATACTCAATATGCGGTTTGCAACTAAGTTTATGATCTAGGATCACACCTAAAAATTTGGTTTCATAGACTCTTTATCTTTCAACTCCATTTAAGTGTAACTTTACATTAGTGTAGTCCTATTACCAGAAAATATCATACATTTGGTTGTATTTTCATTTAAGGATAACTTATTATTACCACTTTTTTAAGATAGCTATTTCTTTTTCTACAGATTGCAATAGCTCATCCATATTCTTTCCAGTACAGAAAACATTTGTATCATCAGCAAACATAATCAATTTCAACATAGTTGATACTGTAAAAATGTCATTTAAATAAAGTATAAATAGTTTTGGTCCCAATACTGAGCCCTGAGGAACACCACTTATTACTGTTTCAAATTGTGATTGAGTATTGTTAATTTGTACATACTGAAATCCATCCATCTTCTCCTGCTTAATCCTGCTGGGTCGCGGGGGCAGTTTGCTGCCCAATACTCATAGCACCTGACCCCCCCATGAACCTTTCAGCGGGTGGTGAACCCACAGGAGGGTGGACAACGTGGTCCTTGATGTTAGTTCATAGGGGTGGACATAGCTCTTTAACCACTGATGTGTGACACCTCGTAGGCCATATTGTTCACCTTTTCCCCGCAGTAGTGCAGGGTCAATAGTGTCAAAGGCCTTACATAAATCAATGAACACACCGACTGTGTTGAGTTTCTGATCAACTGCTGCTGCCATATGTTCAACAAACTCCATCACAGCCATCGATGTGGAGCAGCTGTTCCTAAATCCTGGTGCTCATTTAGAACATTATATTTATTAAGGAAGGAGTCGAGCCTATTTATAAACTATTTTTCATTTTTGAAAATTGTGGTAACAGTGATATAGGTCTGTAATTTGATAATATTTGCTTATCACCACTTTTGTATACTGGAAAGACCTTGGCTGTTTTCATTTGATCTGGAAAGATTTCAGCTGAAAAGGATCTGTTACAAATGTAAGTAAAGGGTTTACTAATACAGTATATGACATCTTTGATAAGGGCCATATCAATATTATTGCAATCTGTAGATCTTTTATTTTTAAACTTTCTTACGACTTCTATCACATCACTTTCGCATACTCCTCCAAGAAACATTGTATTTATATTATTAAACGTTAAATTCATGTTATACTTGCTTACCTTTGGTAGGTCATTTGCCAAATTTGGGCCTTTGTTAACAAAATACTGATTAAATACATCTACAATGTCCTCTCTATTTTCAAACGTATTATTATGTTTAATACATGTTGGAAAGTCTCTGTCTTTATGATTATTTATAACGTTATTAATTATCTTCCAAGTACCCTTAATATCATGTCTATATTTTTGCAATAGCTGATCATAATAATCCGTTTTTTGCTTTCTCAGAACTGATATTAAGCTATGTTTATATTTTTATACTGTTCCTCCTTTTCTTTGGTTGGACACTTAATGAAATCCATGTATAATTTGTTGTTTTCCATTCTTAAACGTAACTCATTATTATCTAACACAGCAAACACAGGCAAATGATCCGTAATATCTGTTGCTAACAATCCACTTTTTGTTTTTATATTGACTTTGTTTATATAGATATTGTCAATCAATGAGGCACTATCTTTAGTTATTTGAGTTGGTTTTAATATTAATGGATAAAAGCCTAAACTGAACATTGAGTTGAGAAATTCAGTTGTTTTAGTGTGCTCATTAAACTGAATCAAATCAATGTTAAAGTCTCCGGAAACAAAAGTAAACTTTTCATTATGCCTCTCAGACATCTCTGATATTCTCTTATTAAACTCATCTATACAAGAACCTGGGGTTCGATAAACACAACTGATTAACATGTTCTTCCATCTATTACCCTCAATTTTAACAGATAAACATTCCATCAAATTATCAACAGAAAATGTCATGTTAGTAATAACCTTACATTTTAAATCAGACTTGACACACAGTGCAACACCACCTCCCCTTTTATTGTATCTATTTTGAGTCCTGTTAAATGTTATGCCAGAAATTGGTCTCTGGGTCTATATCATTTTCTATATCATAAAGTTTATGATTTTCAAAATCAAAACTTCTAAAATGTCTGTTTTCACCCATGTCTGTACAGTTTATCTCCCACCACCATTAACATAAGCAAAACTGAAAGACATGATCTTTCCCAGTTTGTTCATTTTCATCTATATTTCTGCAGCTCAGACACATTTCTGATGGTGAGGACTTTAGCCTGCTCCGGTGAACCATTGAGTTTTATCATTATTTTACAGTTCCTGTGCACTGTATTTTTTTCTCCTTCTTCAAGATCCTTGCTTGATGAGCAATCTCTGCATTTTTCTTTGTAAGATGTTCTTGCACAAACACATTTTTGCCCTTAAGTTTTTCTCTTTTTGGCATTTTTTTAAGAGCTCTGTTTTATATTTCTTACTCACAAATCAAATGATGATATTTGTTTTTTTGTTTTGTTTTGTTTGTGCGAACTTGTGTTCTGTTTTTGTGGGATTCTTCAATCAGACGCATCAGGCCGGTCTGTTGCTTTGCCTCCTTACTGAGATCTTCTGATATAACACCCAATGACAGCTTAAGTTCCTCCATGTCTTTTGCCAAACTTGAAGCCATTTTTGCTAAGTGATAATAGCTGAAGCTCTAGGTAAATTCAATAGGCCTTTTTGGTTGCCTGAGCACATGTTTTTAAAAAAGTGCTCAAAAAGTAAAAAAAAAACTGCAGAAATACTGCTGCAAGTCTAAGCAAAACGTGAATGTCATTATGCAGAACAACAACAAACACTTAGATGTCAAGTTGTCTTTGAGATATTCAGTAGATTGCAGAGCTGATCAACACAGCCCTCCTAACCAGCGACCATCTTTCCCTAAAAAAAGACATACAACATAGGTTTTTGCTGCCAATTTTTCCCTACCCACCAGGCAGCTCCCTCAGTCTTTTGTGTTCGTGACTGTAGCTCCCAGTTGTTTTGATTAACTTGATGGTGATAGTGGTGGTGATCATTTTATTCCTGGATGTCTCAAGATTTACTTCAACTGATTTGGGTTGAGGAGTTTGGAGCGGGCTAACCACCGCTACATTAGACTTAGAAAAACTTTATTGATCCAAAAGAGAGATTATTTGGACACAGTGGATAACACATCACAAAGAGTAAAAAAATCTAAGTGATAATAATGCATTCTAAAAAAGAAGTAGCAAAAATAGCCAGAGACTGATGTCAAATTAGGCATACTTATATACAAGTATAAGCACAAATAAAGTAAATATAATATAAATACAGTATATCACAGTTATATGCAAAAGGTCGTAAGGAAAAACAGTGCAAAATGATCAAAATCTATGTCTAATGGGTGCTACAGTCACTAGCACAAAGCCCTGAAGAAGCTCCCTGGTTGATAGTGAAACTAATGTGACTCAAGGGGCCCAGGCCTCCAGTTCTCTGGCTTGTTTTGTGTATGTTTTAATTTCTTTTGCCGTCCCTCCTGATTTCTGCTGTGACAGCCCTGGTACCTGATTGGCGGGGCACTTTTACACTTTAAACTGCCGCTATTGGGAAGATTCCCAATATCTGTTCGGGGCTGCTGGGCTTTGTGGCCAGTCTGCCATTTTGTGTCTCTTGCGAGTCAGTCACTTTGGTTTATATGTATCTGATTTTGTGTGTTTTGAGACATTTGTTTACTGTTTATTTGTGCTTTATGTGTCTCTTGTTATATCACTTGATTCAGTACAATTAGATTACTTTGTGTAAATTATTTTGAACCATTTATGTACATATTTTAGCATGTTGTGTTAATTTAACCTGATACAATCCTGTTTATTAAATTCTTACTTTATTTATACCATTTTCCAGCTTCGTTTTTCTTACTTCCCTAACCTTAGCGAGCTGGGTCGTAACACCCGCCATCACAAAAGTCACAGAGTGCACCTTTTAGTGTTAATTCAAACAGCTGCCTACAATACGCGCCAGTCAAACACGCCCGAACCCCGTCATTGTTGGTGAAGTTGGTGAGGGCACATAAGTTTCTGGGTACAATCTGTTCACAGTGAGTTGTCAGCCCCTGGTGAACTGTCTCAGCAGAGGCAGAGTGCAGTAATAGAAGAGCCACTTAATTAGCTTTAGCAGATCAGACTGAGCAGACTGTATACAGCGGAGGAGACCCCAACTGCGAAACTGCTGTGCTCCTCATTAAAAGTGCTAAGTCATATTTGTAAAAAAAATGCATTGTTAAGTTTTGTTTTTGTAGAATGTAAAAGTCTGGCATAGAGCTAAAATGTTAAAAGGTCAGATGACAGACCATGTATTATAGTGTTAATACAAATCTCACAGTACAAAATCCCTGTAAAATCCCCTGATGTCAAATGCTTTTCACCATGAAGATGTTATTGCTTTGTCTAGAATGTTTCACAATGTGGTATTAAATCTTTCTATTGTCATGGGGACCAAACCAAACAAAGTTTCAGGTCAGATCTGTGGAGAGACACAGTCAGAATGCCTGTTTTTCTAGGTATTTTTGAGCTATAAACTACCACCTGTAAATGAATAAATGTAAAGAAGAGTTGTTTAATGCCATACTGTGGAACATTTCAGGCAGAGCAATGACATATCCATAGAAACAAGCAGGTGATGGACCCCCAAACGAAAAGTTACATAGTCCACCTTAACAAAATTGAGCATTTCTTCCACCTGTGTACAATACTGACCTCGATAATCCTTTTGAACGCTTAATATTTCTTATTTTTGAAAAGTCTTTGGGAAAAACAAATGGAAAATTTACTTCCTGAACCAAACACTAGGATTGACACTTTTTCAAAGAATTAGTTTTGTTGGCTACTAGTTTCAGTTTCAGCATCAATAATTATCTGGGTATCTCTTTCCAAAAAACCAAAGTCAGAGTTCGTAAGAACAGATTTAAATACGGAGCTATACTGTCCTGTAAGGAATCGTTCCTCAGCATTTGACCCATTCACTGTTAAAGGGACAACCACAAGAAACAGGATAGATCATATACATAAGTCTGAGTTAATAAAGACGGATTTAAGTCAGTAAATACAGACCTATACTGCCCTCATAAAGAATCATGTATCTGTATTTGACCCATATGCCTTGAATGGGATAACCACAAGACACAGGGTAGATCATATTCAGTAAAGTTAGTAAAGACAGGTTTAAGTCAGTAAATACAGACCTATACTGCCCTCATAAGGAATAATTTGACCCATATGCTTTTAATGGAATCACCATAAGACACAGAATAGATTATTATTAGCAAGTCTGAGTAAATAAGAACAGATTTAAGTGGGTAAATACAGACCTTTACTGCCCACATAAGGAATAATTTATCTGCATTTGACCCAGTCACTTTTAATAGAACAAACACAAGACACAGGATAGATCATGTACAGTAAGTCTGAGTTAGTAAGAAGAGATTTAAGTGGTTAATACAGACCTTTACTGCCCACATAAAATGTATTTCTCTGCATTTGACCCATTCACTTTTAATGGAACAAACACAAGACACAGGATAGATCATATACAGTAAGTCAGTAAGAGTTAATAAGGTCAGATTGAAGTGGGTAAACACATAAGGCATAACTTATTGACCAATTCAGTGGTAATGGGCAAACCACAAGAAACAGGACAGATCATAAACAGAATGTCTGATTTTTACCTGATACCTGTGGAAAATAGAGTAATATAGGCCCCTTAAACTCTTCTTATGACACAAGTATCTCTAAAATAGGTCAATTTCCTTTGTTGTGTAATATAAATTATGCAGTAAGTCTATTCTCTTCCCCTGTACTTGCACCTGATGATGCTCATGCTGTGATTATTACTGGTCCGGTACAGTGCTCTTTGTATAGCGAAGGTGAATTCTAATTTTCAGTCCTAGCTCAAAATTGCCTTATTTTCTTCCTAATGATTATTTAATGGAAATTCTCCTCCTCACTGATTTCATTCTGTTTTGCTCTCCTTCCTTTATCGCCCTCCGTCACACTGCTCCCTCGTTCTTTTTATTGCCATGTGCAGCCGCGTGCCATTTTGAGCATGTTTATTAGTGATCAAGTTAAACTCATACATATTTCCTGCTTCGTTGACAAGCCTATAGGGACGATTCATGTGGGAATGTGGAGGTGTGGAAATAGAAACATATAGTGAAAGGAGGAGCAGGCAGAGAATAGGGTTGTGTCTACTGGGAGTGGGGAAAAACGTGTGTTGTGAGATGGACTGAGTGAAATGATCAAGTCATTCCCAGCTGAGTTGTCTGGGTTACGGTGGGGTAGATACAACAGTGGAATAGTAAAACACACATTATGATATGGCTTCCTTTACATTTTGTATTTTGAGGGGATTTGGCACAGTTGATTAAAGGTCCTATATCATGCAAAATTGACTCTTGTGAGCTTTAAGCCATGTTATTAATGTTATTATTTCCTCAAAAACGTACCCAGAGTTGTGCTTTGTTTCACTGACACATATTTGAGTAATCATGCATTATTAGTCTGTCTACATCTGCAAAGCCCAAAATGATCTGTTCCACATTGTGATGTCATAAATTCCAGGTCTGAAAAACACAGAGGAGCACTTCCTGTTTTACCATGTGATTTTACAAGGTGAAACTGAGCGTTTTCTGTTTGAGAGAAGAACTCTAAGTGTGTAGGGTTTGTATGTTAAACATGTGTGATGATGATATGTTTGTAATGAGGAAACTACATTATAACACAGATAAAAAAAAAAAAAGTGTAATATGGGCAATATGAGCAAAAAAAAGAGTATTGGGTCCCCTTAAGGTACAGGTTTCTGTAATTCTGTTAAAAGGCTTGTGCACATTTTTTGCTATTTTCTCAAAAACATAACAGGAGTTTTGTTTCATTTCCACGTGTTATATTTATGGGGAAAACCACCTTGTGATGCCAAGTGGTGATACAGGAAGTTCTCCACTGTGCTTTTATACTCGATACTCCTTCAGACTTAAAGCTCACAAGAGTCAGTTTTGTTTAATGAAGAATCTTTCATGTATTCTTGTTAAAATAAATCCTCTTTGCATCGTGCATTGTACAGTAAAAGCTGAAATAAAGTTTCTGTGTGATGGTGCTATATCACAGCGGCAGTGGGTGAGGTTAAAAGTTCAAACTAAACATGTTCCTGACTTTGAAATCAGATATCGGTCCTTTAAGTGAGAGGTTATAGTTTATAATTGTATAGTTTATACCCCGAGAGTCACCAGTGCATTTATTACATCAATAAACAGTAAAGATTCATAGTTATTTAGCGTGTTAGATGCTAGAATGTGTAGCTCTATTTTGCATTGGCTGATTGTGTGATGTATCCATAAAGGCGTTCGATCCTTCCTTACCTCTGGGCCAATCTGTCAGAAGCAGTGAGGGATTAAACCTATTGTGTTGTGCTGTTTTGCTGTTGTGGGTTGATGGGGGAACCAGCGCCTGGAGGAAACCCAGATACAAGGAGAAACATGCACATTCCACACTGGTGTCATTTTTTCCATGGTGCTTGTCTGCTGGAGAAACTCAGCCAAGTGTTGAAACGTGAACTCCCTGAAAAATCATACATCTGAATACATCGATCCGAGGCCACATTCAGAGAGCAATTTCTAATCATTTACATTGAAAAATATCTTGCCTCTTGAAAGGATTCTAATTCAGCAAATCTAAAGGTGAAGAATGCAGTTTTTCTGGTTTATCAATCTCAGAGGAGACAATGCAGGCACCAGACATTTTGTTTTCGGCGTTCTTAAGCCGTGGGAGTATTATGAATGATATAACAGTCAGTCTGCTTAAACCTCAGTCATGTTTTATTTTCCTTTATGTTCTAATGTCTCTTTTTAACATTTTCTTATGAACGGTGAACATTCCAATTCTAAAGACTGTTGTTTAAAGGCGCATTGTGTAACTTTTCTGCTGGAGGGTTCACCGCCTGCTTGTCTCCATGGTGATGTTGTTTGATTGTTTGTCTTGAATATTAGCAAGTCAACGGTTCTTCTATTGAACCTGCATATGACAAATAAACAATTTTGAATCTTGTTTTGCCTAGAATCTTCCACAGTACAGCATTTATCTATCTCCATGACAACCAGGTGACACCACTAGATCAAGTAAGAATAAAAACACACACTGAATAAAAGCATGATGCTTACTGTAAAACAAAGCGATAACGCCTCTATGGACACAAGTATGTGGTGGACCCTACACCATAAAACTTACATTACACCACAACATCATAATAATAGTGCAATACTAAAGCTGTACTGTGTAACTTTTCTGGTGCAGAGTCTGTCAAATGCTTTTCTCTATAGAGACGTCATTGCTTTGTTTGGAATGTCCCACAGTATGGCATTAAACCTTTCTATCTTCATGGAGACCAAACCGGACCAAGTTACAGGTCAGGTCTGTGGAGAGGGGACCCCGCTCGCAGTCAGAATGTCTGTTTTTCAAGGTATTTTTGAGCTATAAAATCACCTGTAATTGATTAAATGTAAAGTGGACATTCGGAGCAGCGCAGTGACATATCCATAGAAACAAGCATGGAAAAAGTTACATAGTGCACCTTTAAGATTCAAAAAAGCAGGCCATGATGCCACCTACAAGTCAGATGGGTGGAAAGACAACTCTACTCACAGTGTCACATGTTTTTAAAGATATTTTTAGGCAATAAAAGCGACAGAATTGGTATCTTCAAGACATTTTCAATTACTACTTGAAAGATCCATGTTACTATCCATTTTTTTTCAGAATTGCTCTCACCTCTTTACCACCCTCATGGCTTATGGCACACGGGGGCCTCTCTTGTTAGTTTACGCACTGGAAAACACAGTCAAATGCCTTTTAACCTGTACACATGGTACATTGAATCAATTCTTCTGCTGTGTTAAATACCCCTGAGAAGACATTATGAGCTGACATATCACGCAGATGAAGCATAAATCCCCCTCTAATCAATTAAAGCAATGATGCGACAGTGAAGAGTGGAGGAGAAATGAAAAAAAGACATGATTGCGAATGGGCACCCAGGGACCCCAGCGAAGCAGACGAGATCATGTAATTAGTGCTTTTAAAAAGAATTAGAATGAATGGGGCTGTCACAATGGCGGTAATAGAAAATACTGTACGGCAGAGATGAAGTAGCACTGGTCTTTTTGTGGGTTTGAACTTTGAATCGGAGAAGAAACATGTCATTTGCGTCGCCTGCGTTCAGTCGTTGTATAAATGTGCGTTTGTGTGTCTCTCATTGTGTTTATTTGTTTTGGGGCAAATACAGAAAGGAACGACACGCATCAATAACCAGTCAGTTTTTCTTTTTCTTTTCTTTTTTTGTTCTAACTTTGGACCAAATCAACTTTGTGTCTGAAATAAGAAAACAATGAAAGAAGTATATGCATTTTTTTTTCTAAAGCAGTGTAGAATGTACAGAGAGACAAGGACTGAATCATAAAGTCTGAAGTATATAAATAGTTAAAAATAAAAATAAACTATCCAAATAAATGTCCTATGTCCACAAACAATATCAAAACTGCCCCATATTACCAGAGTAAACTATACGAGTGCTTATTTTGGATTATTTGATATTTTGAGTGTATTTTATAGAAGAGGATTACAATAAGACCTATCAGTCTATTTATTGCTATTCAGATGCACTTTCCTATACAACTAATTAACTTGGGCTCTGTTTTAGTTATTGCATTACAGCCATTAGCCTGAAATTATATATATCCAGTTTTTACCCCACTGTAGCTCAGGGATTGGGTGTAATGTCCTAATTGTCTAACATTGCAGGTTGTTCATAATGGAAATAAATGAAACAAAAGTTTGTTGGAAAAATAAACTCCTCATCTGCTGCAATACAAACTGATAAGTGTGTAATAACTTCTTACAAACTTCTTACAAACTTCTTACAAATCAGAAATACTGGGGCACCGGGGAACGTTCCAGTGTTCAGTGAGATCAGTGCTTGACTGTGAGACAGTCATCTTTAGTGAAGAGTCTTTGGACATGAGCAGCAGAGTGGGGTGTGCATAAGGATCAGATTGTGAAGATACTGAGTGAAGATAGGTGACCCAGATGAGGAGAGGTGACCCAGGTGAGGAAGGATGACCCAGGTGAGGAAAAATGACCCAGGTGAGGAGAGCTGACCCAGATGAGGAGAGGTGACCCAGGTGAGGAAGGACGACCCAGGTGAGGCTATTTGGATGTTGAGCCTGTTTGGATGTTGAGGCTGTTTGGGTGAGTCAGGAGAGGTGACCCAGGTGAGGAGCGGTACAGCTGAGAGGCTGTGTAAATGTGGGTGAGGCTGTTTGGATGCTCAGTGTGACAGAAGCAGCAGTAAACAGACTGAAGGCTGCAGCTGCACTCTCAAATGTGTGGTTTTAGTCAAAGTAGAACTCATTTGAGAGAGACTTGGTAATAAGCGGCTTGGTTCAGTTAAAGGTCATTTTACCAGGGGTTCACCCAGCCTCAGTGTGTTTGTGGAACCTTAACTTTTCTTAAAAGTCTCCAAACATAAACATTTGGAGAAACAGTGGAGACTGACATCCATCTCACAACTGTTTGGGCTCTGCACCTGCTCTCCATGCACATATGGAGCTTTTCAATCAGCGAGCATGACTGCTGGCTTTGGGTACAGTAGCACAGATGGCATTTTAAAATTTTAAAATGAGAAAACAACTTAAGTTGGATAACTTGTGCAGCATATGTTGTATGTCCATATGTTTTCTTTCCAAAAAATGTGAATATTCTTTGCTCATTTCAGGCTCCTGTGGCATGTTTTATAGAGTCCTGCCTACAGTTGTATTTGTGATTAAATGACATTGATCTGCAATAAGCATAGACATCTTCAGTTCTGAATCTTTGCTCTGTAAGGTGAGTTTGAGAACTGTTATACTGTGCACAGCTCCTGTGAGGATGATGGACCTGTGCACCCTGTAAACACATGCATCTGTGCTCTGCTCAAACACTGTATGAAGTAATTCTATTGTTTAAAACATATAATGCCATAGACACTTTGCATTAAAGGTTTTTGAACGTTTCAGGTTCATCTGAGGTAATCCAATCATATTAAATATATTGAATTGCAGCAATCTCAATATTGTTTTCACCTTGTTGTGTTCTTCCTAAATTACATTTTGTTGTTTTAATTTTCCCAAAGAGGACGCCTGCATACAGATCACTGCAGCAGATACAATGGAGACTGTGGAGCAGGTGGGCTGCCCTTCAAACAATAGAAATCGTTGCTGATATTCATGGACATGTATGTGTGCTGCACACAGAAGTCACTGCAGGTATCAGAGCAAATATACATGACAAACTGCATGAACACAATGTAAATATATAGTTAAGACTTGGTTATGCTAAGGGTTCTTCACCTGCTTGTCTCCAAGTTACAGGTCAGAATTCTCATTTATAAAGCATGCATACATACAAAAAAGTTACATAAGCAATTCTCTAAGTTTGTGATCTGTACGTTTGTGATGTATAAAAAGATGAGATGAAAATGAGTATCTCATCTGAAACTCTGAATATTGGCCAGCAGGATTTTCAGAGCTGAGGCAGAAGGAGATCCGAACGCAGAGAGGCGAGAAGTGAGCAAATTTGAGGAAGTTTGTGGAAATGTTTGTAATTCCATGTAAAGTTTTATGACCCCATCTGCAGAGAGGCAAACCTGGTCACAGTACTGAACTCAGAATCAGAAAACATTTTAATGCTATTGCTAATGAACAAAATTCACAGACTAGGAACATACGTCTGTGTTAACCTGCAACATAATAGTAAAATCTGTTAAGTACAATATATAGTCAGTCTTCTTTACAGAACAACTGATAAAGAGTGACTCTGAAGTGTACTGCAGTCCCCAGTGTTTCTAATGCAGCAGACAGACAAGGACAGCCCTGTCCACTGGCCCCGTCTGCCCCTGCTGATCTCCACTGCAGTGGCCCGAGCTCATACAGAAGCCTGCAATTTTAATGAGAACAAGAGTCCAATATGAGTCCACTCTATACCATCATCCACAATACAGCAGCTCTGTAAGAGGAGCGGGCCATACAAGTTATTTTTTTTTAAGTTATGTGCAGTTTTTCATGCTGTACTATTTCACATGATGACATTTTAAGTTATAGAATTTAAATTTCACAAAATCAGATCACCAGAATTTCAATTTTGCCATCATGTTGAGCCAAAAATAATAATGCATACATTTTATATAGCGCTTTTCTGGACACTCAAAGACACTTTACAGAGCATTATTCATTCACTCCAGACCCGGTGGTGGTGCTACTCTTGTAGCCACAGTTGCCCTGGAGCAGACTGACAGAAGTGAGGCTCCAATCTGCACCATCGGCCCCTCCGACCACCATCACTCACGCACACACCACTTTCATACTAGGCAATGTGGGTGAAGTGTCTTGCCTAAGGACACAACAACAGTTTTTGTGACTGGCGCCCCCCTGTGGCACCTGATTGTCCCAGCGGTCTCCCATTCAAGTACTAACCAGGCCCGGCCCTGCTGAGCTTCTGAGATATGACGGGATCAGGCTTTGACAAACCGATATGGCCACACAATAAAATCAGTTTTGCCTTCATGAGTTAAGATGTTGAGCTGAAAATCTAAATTGAAGATTGAAGAAATACATCTGCAACATTATAACAAAAATATATTCTTAAAATAAATAAATCTGTGTGCCCAAATCTCTCTAAAACTTAAAGGTGCATTGTGTCACTTTTCTGATGGAGGGTCCATCAAATGCTTTTCTCCAAGGAGACGTAATTGCTTAGTCTGAAATGATTCACAGTCTGGTATTAAAGCAGAACTAAATAACTTTTTTCCCTAATTAAATGTCTCTAAAGCCCCTCTGATGGTCACATATGACGTTTTGGGTGTTTGAAGGGTTCACTGCTGCCCCCATCTGCCTCTGGGCGGAAAAACCGCACATGCAACTTGGCTCCTACTGATCAAGCTCTCAGTCTGTTCTGTTCTCACAAGAGCCAAACTGCTCTACGACACTTCAGCTACACACAGCTAACCGAGCCACACACCCTGTACTGACGCTGTACACAGCTCACTGCAGGAACAAATATCTGGTGCTTACGTGTGAGGTGTCAGCCATGGCCGAGGACGGAAGAAAAAGAAGCGTAATCGGACAGAGCCCGAGCTCACACACAAGTAAATCTGGGGAAGACGTTTGAAGAATGCTGAGAGCTCAAGGAAAGAGAAGAGAGATATTGTTACTGACACTAAGTTTCACAAGCACTGCTCATATCATTGTTATACTGATGCAGTTTGAGTAAACTCCGGGAGCTGCAGGTCAGATCTGTGGAGAGGCTCACTGTCAATGCCTGTTTTTCTCGGTATTTTGGAGCTGTAACACCACCTGTAATTGTAATGATATACCCATAGAAACAAGCAGGTGATGGACCTCCAACCAAAAAGTTACACAGTGCACCTTTAACACAAAAGAAGGTGGAGTAAAACTTGAAAGCCACTCCTTAAAATTGCATTTACAGTTACGCTATTTTGACCCACTTATGTTCCATTTCCTGCAAAATGGCAGCCAGATAAGAGGTCTCTCCTGCTATAAAGTGCATTTAAACTGATACAAAAGATAAAGTATTATGTTTCTTCTATCTGAACCATGAGAAATAAAAGCTGACAGGCTGTTAATCGATGGTGCGGATTACCAGGGCTCCCCAAAGTCGTCTAGGCTTTCCAATAATGCTTCAACATTGTAATGTAAAAGTATTTTTGAACTGTGCTCAACTAGAGGTGGGAAATAGAACTGGAAGTGCGGTTCTAGAAATGCAAAATCAGAACATCATATCTATTCTCTATCATTAGAACTATTTAAAATCACAGCAAAGATGGAGAATTAAAATTGAGATTTTGTGGTTAATTTGATTCATTCATAATTAAAGGTGCAGTGTGCAACTTTTCTGGTTGAGGTTATGCCACTGTATGTTTTCACTGTACTTGGGTTAGAGTTGCCAGGAATGTTCCACACTACAGCATTAACCTTATCCATCAAATATGTATTCAATTGTATGTGTTTTAATTGCTCAAAAATACATTGAAAAAGGGCGGGCTTGCCTCTTCACAGATTTGACCCATAAACTTGGCCCAGTGGTATTAGATGGACGCTTATTTTGAGCAAGCAGGTGACAGACCCTTCACTAGAAAATTTGCGCAGTGCACCTTTAAACGAAGCCATATTTTGGCACATAAAATAACATATAATCTGAATATTGCAAAAAACAGCTCATTTGGCCACTTCTACCCTGGACAATGGACAATAACACCAAGACATGACAGCCATTCTCCATATACTGCACAAGAATACACAAGACACAGACAAATGATGGGAAGAATACTTTGAAAAGGTATTTAATAATAATAATAATGCATCAGTTTTATATAGCGCTTTTCAGGACACTCAAAGACACTTTACAGAGCATTATTCATTCACTCCAGACCCGGTGGTGGTAAACTACTATTGTAGCTACAGCTGCCCTGGGGCAGACTGACGGAAGCGAGTCTGCCAATCTGCGCCATCGGCCCCTCCGACCACCACCACCATTCACGCACACACCACTTTCATACTAGGCAGTGTGGTTGCTGTGCCTTGCCTAAGGGCACTACGACACTACAGTTTTTAGTGACTGGCGCCCCACTGTGGCACCTGGAATTCCCAGTGTCTCCCATCCAAGTACTAACAAGGCCCGGCCCTGCTTAGCTTCTGAGATCTGACGGGATCAGGCTTTGACGAGCCGGTATGGCCACATTTAGTTACAGAATACTGAATACCTGCAAGATGTATTTTGTAAATCATTCTGTTAAATAGCCCAAACAGAGTAGCATATTCTGAATATAGAATACTTCTACATCCAGCTGCATTTAAATGATAGTGTAAAGAACCAACATGGCATTAAAAACAGCTTGATAATTGTTTCACCGTTTGTTACACATTTCCTATCACTATAACTTGTGATTTTAGGACAATAACCAAAAGAGTAACTGTACCAGAACACATTTATTACAGTATTCTACATATGTATTCTCAGTTACTTCGAAACACGGGACACAGACTCCACTCTTTACCAAAATGCCAAGAAATTGAACCCAAAACCTTCCTGCCAAGAAACAGTATTAGTAACCACCTTGCTACAGCCATTAATCAAAATATCAAATCAATTATAATAACTCCTCAACAGCGTTATTTCTCTGTCTTCAAAAGCACAGCATTGTTTCCACTTTGAGCTCCCACCTTACAATTCCTTTGCTGTGCATACACATCATTTTCCATTGCTAATTGGTTTATTATGCTTCAGAAATGACTCTCATTTAGTTCACACGCACTATTCTTGCCGCTTTTGAATCTTGACAAGGCTTTCTCCCTCACTCAGCGGAGGCGTAGAAAGACTTAGATGTTATTATTATAAAAATAGAACCCAGCTTTAATTAACAGTGTGGGAACATTTGCTGTTTTCACCCTCAACCCGGCCCACGCTAACAAGAAATGTGATTGGCCCACTTTGCGCCGCTAACCCCCCTTATGTCTGCAAACTGTATGATCTTTAATAGCTGTCTCGTTATAACGTAAATACATTTGACCCTTGGGTAGCTGCAAGACAACGACTGTACATGTGGTTGTCTGGACTTAATTCATTCAGTTATTATGTTATGAGTTGCCATGGTGATGTTGTTGGTTTAGCATGGTATTAAAGGGTCCATGTTATATATTTTCCATGTTATAACCATAGACTGTATAAAACAGTGAACTAAATGAGTGTGACGTCACCCATTATGTGCAGCGCCGCTCAAATGAAGCTCTGAGCCAGGCTGTATATTATGAATAGAATTTTTCTGATGGACAAAACAGCGAAAAAAACCCCACCAGGATCATGTAGAGCTAGTTAATGTGAACATTTTAGGACCAAAATGATGAGGCTCACAGTAGCAGTTACAGAGAGAGCTATGTCCATTTATATATACAGTCTATGGTTATAAAAGGCGGACCACGGGCCAACTCTGGACCGGCCCGAGAGCTCATTGTCATCTGTCGAGTAGTAGCGTGTTTGTTGCAGCTGATCATGATGCGATATCAGGCTCCATTCAGAAATGGGCAACATTACCTCCTTCTTTGTCCATCCTTCTCCTTATCGCTGACCTCTGCATGGACGTGCACAGGAATTTTGCCACTTTACTGAAAAAAACCCCAAAAGAAAACATGAAGGCCTACCTGCCCGAAGTGCCTGGTCCACATTTTCCTCACTGTTCCTCGTCTTAAATGTAAATTATGAAAATTGCCATTAGTAGGCTAAAATGTGAGGCTGATAAATTAACCAATTAGCCTATACAGTGTCATCTTTGTCACAAATCAGTGTCTTTGTCCCACCTGCTGGTCGGCTTCTTCTCAGCCAGCCCTGCAGTGATGTGCTCCCCTTAGCTGCCTCTTATAATTGTCTCTCTCTTTCTTGAATGCTTCTCTTTTCAGTGGGGATTTCAGCTTCATGTAATACACAATATCCAAAATAGTGATATTAACCATTTAGAATGAAATAATTGTGTGCATTACTTCCATCATTCATTGCTAAAACGAAATGTTAGAATTAGAAACTATCAGAAGAAATGTAGCTTAGTTTGCCTCCATGAAATGAGCAGCCTGTCCTGTCTGCGTGTGCGATTTTGAAGCCGCTGCTCCTCATGAGTGTGGAGTCAGTGTCAGATCAGAACCACAACAACGCGATGGTAACAACCAATAAAACAGCGTCAGGGGCAGAGGAGTGACACAGAGGCGCAAGATATAAACTCGGGATATAGCGAAAATAAAGACTTTATTACTCACCTAATGTAAAGTGGTACATTTAAACTGCAGCATCTCATCCACATTATCCATAGAAATTGTCCTCCACATAATGACATCCAGTCCACAAAATGTGCCTTTAATCCAGTTTGCGGTGCTCTTTGAAAGTAAAAAAACAGTTTCCTCGTGTGTGTTTACACAGACAACGTGCGGTGAAGCTGCAGATTAGCGATACTGACTCTACTTCCTGTGGACACCCATCTTTAATGCTTTTAAAAATCATGCATCTGAAGTATTGCAGCACTTTTCACAAATAATAATAACACAGTTTTGTATCTAAACTAGAAGTGCAGAGCTCTGATCTATTGAACACTTAAGAGTCTCAGAGCGAGTGGTTTTTACCGTAGACAGGAAACAGCCAACACGATCGCGCTCACAACTTCATATCCTGTGGTCCACACACAGATCCCGCTGCAGTGTTTGAGATCAGAGTTTAAGTCTAATAAGTTTCTCCTCGTGTCTGTGGTGTTTGCGCATTTTGTCTCACGCTTAAAAATCGTTGAAGACCAAAAAATCCTGTAGTGTGTAGCGACCTTTACATGACTTAAAACTCACATTAGTCACCTTTGTGTAATATAGCGCATTTAAACATAGCAATATCTACAGACAAGCAGGTGACATTATCAGGCTGAGTTACATGTCAGATCTGTGGAGAGGTGACCCTGCCCACAGTAAGAATGCAGGCGAATGCAGATTTTTGTGAGCAATAACACTCTTTTAAATGAATAAATGCATTTGGATTTGTTTAATGCCACCCTGCAAAACATTCCAAGCATGGCAAGAACAACTCCATGGAGACAAGTAACCACCAGAAAAGCTACACAGTGCACCTTTTAATCCTGCTGTCTTGCATGGTCCATTCTGTTCTCTACACATTTCTATGCATTTATGAGTAAAGTTGCATTCACATGTGCAAATCATTTCACAGCATCAGAAGACAATGGTCCACTGATGGAAAAGTACAATTAAATATATGATTTTAAACAGTAACTCAGCTGATCAAGTGTATTTATTTGATAGGGATAAGCAATAGTTTAATGGACTCATGTCATACACTATAACATCTTTGCTAAGGCTAATTTTGAATATTTTAACCAACATTACACAAAAGCGATTGACAGGCATTTATTTTTCTTCTCAATGTAGTTTAGATCCTGAATCCAGAATCTTACCTTTTTCAGTAGTGTTCCCCACCTGGGTAGCTGTGGCCTTACCGAACTGGCCCACGGGCCTGGACATCTATAGCCTGTCCGTCCATGGGAGTGGATCTCTCCTTCACTGTAGTTCTTCCCGAGGTTTCTTCTTTTTCCCAGGACCCTGGGTTTTTGGAAGTTTTTCCTTGCTGAGAAGGAGGGTCTAAGGACAGGGGATGACTGGACAATGTTTCATTTGCTGCTTTACATGAATGTTGTTTTTTTCCTGTTTTGATATGTCTGTGTGTATGTTTTACTCATCTAAATCTTGGAACGCCCTTAGAGGCAACTGTTGTTGCGATTTTGGGCGCTACAAAATAAATTGAATTGAATTGAATTGAATTTTCCCCAGATACCACGCAGGTGGGCAGATGCTTGAGAAATGATTTATTATTGATTATGACAACTCTAGTAAATGTAAATATGATTTATTTTACAGATAATAGAGTCAGCCAATTAACAGACAGTTTACGTCTGGATCTCCTCCAAGCCCAGTGCAGAAGACCCCGATTATTAACATGATTTTTATAGTTCCTTCTTTTCTAAAGGACATCCCACTTTTTAACCATCTGGTTTATCAGACAATCATGGTTTTCTTGGACAATACTTCACCCACCCTCCTGTGGGCTCACCACCTGCAGAGGGGTTTATAGGGGGGGTCAGGTGCTATGAGGATTGGGCAGTAAACTGCCCCCGCGACCCAGCTGGATTAAGCGGGAGAAGATGGATGGATGGATGGAATACTTCATACTTGACCTAATCATATCACTTTTGACATGGGTCCCTCTTCCTGCTCCCCTAACTCTAACCTCTTTACCTAAACCAGAGACCATATTATTAGAAACTTAATGGTTACTGTAGTAGACGCTTCAAGAAATATGCAGTAAACAACATAAAGAATGATACATTAGTATAACAGATACTACATCCACATCATGTTTTCTTTGTTATACTTAGACAGACTTCCACTTGATCCACAAGGGAAATCACCAGGACATAGGGTTATGTGTTACATAAGGGTGATTTCTTGTTTTCTTGTACAGGTGTACGGAGTATGGTCTGAATGGTGTCCTGTATCTCTCACTGTTGAAATAAAACATGCGTCCATCTTTGAGGACTGAGGTCAGCTGAAGTCAAAAAGCCAATTAACACTCTGGAGGGTGTGAGTGCTTCATTTGAACATGCGAGTGCTGTGACTGCCCGAGCCATGTTCCAGGAAAAGTAGCCCCCAGCTCGAGCCTGGGGGAGTCCAGCTGAGGCTCCTGGTGCGGGCATTGGGAGGTGTGATACAGATGGTGTAGCAACTAAATGCTAACATGCTAACACCTGCTACAGCACATTTAACAGAGAGCTCGCACCTCCTCTGCACTGGAACGGTGTGAGGTTATTAAGGCTAAGGGGAACGCTAATGGTTCAGCGCTAATAATGTGCAACAGCAGACTGCAAATTGGTTTTAGGATGAGGGCAGTTTTGTAAGACGTCTTGTAATGTGGGTGCTAAAATCTAAAATAAAGAAAATGTGTGTAAACACTTGTCTGCATACACTGCAAAAAGCAATATCTAGGGAAACTAAAATGATTTAAATAAAAATGACAGCTGTATGTATAAATCAGTTTGCCAGACACATCACAGCAACATTATGTGACCACTGAGGAAAACCATAATGAGCTTTCGAAACAGGTATGAAAACAAGCCCTAATAACCTAATAACAAACATATATTACATTTAGAACATTTAACTTTATTTGAGTAGATTCAACTTGATAAGTAAAATGATCTACCAATGGAATAAGTGTTTCTCTTAATTCAAGCAACATTAGATTTAGTGCATTATATTAAGCGCAAAGAGTTGTTTTTCTTATCTTAGGTGTAACAAGATGTATTTGCAGTACAAAAGGTCTTATTTCATTGGTAGATCATTTTACTTCTCAAGTGAAATTTACTCAAATGACAAAACTTTCTTAATTCAAGTCATCTTAATGAGTTTTTGTAGTGTAAAGCCGATCCTAATGTTTTCTTGTACATTCATTTACTTGCCACCGAAATGTGTTTGTCTTGTCTTGGGTGAATTATAAACTTGTCATGCTCATTTACAACTGTAAATCCTACAGTTTAATATATTGCAGTGCTTGTCAGAAAATGATCCATTAGATTTCTTTCCTACATCATGCAGCCTAAATCCCCAGTACAGCTATTATAACAGAATCTTTTAGGGTGAAAATAGGGCCAATATCTGTTATTCATTGCAAAACAGGAGTGCATTGTTAGCATGGTAATGTATGCTAGTTTTAACATGATGGCAAAACTCCTCTTTGGCCTCTTAAAGCTGTGTGTGCTCATAAACCGGGGTGTCCAAACTTTTTTAATTCCAAAATGTTGCATATTAAAACACAGACCAACGTGAGGGCCAATCAAGGGTCAGTGACTGGAGGACAAAACTGTGAGTAATTCAAATCTGTGCATTTATAACAGGTTTAAATGACCCTTTGTTCATGCTTCGACCCTCAGAAGGACACACTAAATTTGCTCGATCAAGGTAGAGTTCAAAAACATGCAGTAAAAAGTACCGCTTGCAGTTAAATGGGCCAATTCACCTGGAAGCCTGAGGGCCACATTTGGCCCCTGAGCCCTAGTTTGGACATGCCTAAGATTATTATAGATTATAAACTAATCTTAGACTTAGACTTTATTGATCCACAAGGGAAATAACTTGGACACAGTAGCTCACATATTACCTTATATTACAATAACAAAGAGTAAAAATGACATGTACATATATTAAAACAATATATAATAAACTTCTAAATAAATAGCAATAAAAATAGCATGTATGTATGTGAATGTATGTACAGTAAGTAAAACACAAATATCATAATATAATAGTATATCACAGTTATATTCAAGAGGTCATAAGGAAACAGAGCAAGTATGAATGTATTCCTGTTTCCCTCACTGTTTAAGCAAAGCTATTGGAGCCTGTTAGATCACAGTGAATAAATAGTAGGCTTTTAAATAGTTATCTTTTTCACATTTTCAAGACAGAAAAAGAATCAGTAATTTAAAAAAAAGAAAACAAACTGAAAATTGTGATTGACTTTTTGCCATATTGTCCAGCTCTATTATATATAGCTGGTATATTGATGACGTATAGCTAAAACAAAATCATTTCTCACAATGAATGAACTCTTTGCCGCACCTGAATAATACTATTACTTATGGTACATTCTTGCTAACGAGCCCCTGTAATTAGCTAGCTCTAGGGCCTTGTAAATCAATATAGAGTCAATGCGAACCTTGTTAACTGGATTATATTAACAACAAGAACACCTCACATCCATACACTCTTAATTCTGTTCTGTGTTCACTCCTAAGGTATTTGCATAGACATAGACAATCAACCAACACAATGCAATATTTTCCTCTTTCAACTCTTTCGATCCATCTCTCCATCCCATGTGTAATCAATAAAACTGCCTGTTGGGGAGACGTGAAGAGAAATTGACTTAATGCCCAGGAATAGTTTGGTCGGAGAAGTTCAACCAGCAACATGGCGTCGGGTAAATACAGAGGATAACAGTCAGTGGGCGAACATAACAAAGATGGTAACAGGAGGTTAGAGATCTTGAGCTGTTTGATACTCTTTGGTAGTTGTAGGTGCTTTGAGGTGAGAGACAGAGTAGCAAGAGGCATGTTTAGTCTTCGATTTTCCGCGTGTGTCAAATTTAAAGATACATTAGGCAAATTTTTGTTTGGGAGCTCCACAGTGTGACTTTAAACATCTCCACCTTACGTTTATTCCATTACAGGTGGTTTTATAGCTCAAAATAGATAGAGAAACAGGCATTCTGACTATGAGTGGGGTCGCCTCTCTACAGATCTGACCTGTAACTTGGTCTGGTTTGGTCTCCATGAAGATAGAATGTTCAATGCCATATCGTGAAACATTCAAGACAAAGCAACCCTTCACCAGAAAACTTAGTGTACACAATACACCTTTAATTTAAAGAGGGTTTTCTATGCGACTTATCCGGTGGTCTGTTTGTCTCCATGCAGATTTTTTGGGGTTTATTGGAATGCCCCACAATGCAGCATTAAAGGGTCCATATTACGCTATTTTCTGATGTATGTTATAATGTATGTTCCTCATCAAAGACATACCTGGTGTTGTGTTTTGTTTCATTCACACATGTTTAACACACAAATCTTGCGGTAATACATGTAGTGCTCCACTGTGTTTTTAAAATCTATATACACCTTCACTAGAATCCTTTGGATAATATCAGCCTTGGAGTTGCACATCTCTACTGAACTAAAGGTAAAAGTTGCTGTTAAATAAAAAAACAATCGCTTCATGACATCACAAGTTGGACCAGAGCATTCTGAGCTCTAGAAATGTCGACAGACTCAAACATGTGTGAATGAAACAAAACACAACTGCAAATATTTACACAATAAATCACTCATGATGTATTTGTATATAGGCTCTGTTACAGTATACAGTAGGTAGTATTTAAATATACATAGGTAAATGGGCCTGCCTAACCTGCTACTAGCATATTAGTTTCAGAGTAATTTCATAGTAGCTACCTCCTCCCTTTTAGGCAGATATAAGGCAGTGTCCTCCAGCATTTAGACCAGAACTGAAGAAGCTGATTGGATGAGCTGCAAAACTTATTCAACTAAATAAACTTTTGTCCAGTTGACAAATTGCATTTCTCCTTTTGCCACAGATTAGCTGTTATCACTGCTGGTCTCGATTGGCTGTGCTATACAGCATCTAGAAAGGGCACAATGTCAGATTATGACTGTTGTTGTGCACTTTTCCATGGACCTTCGACGTGCCTGCAAAGACTGATATAACCTGGTTTGGTTTGGTCAGGTTGAACTTTGTATTGGAGTCTTTGATCTGCTCTGAACTACTCAGTTTATTCATTTTTCTTTATTTGATGAAAATATTCACACTTTCAGCCTCAGTTATCACATAATATTTATTACTTTTTCAGCAAAAGTTATTACATTGGCAAACAGACGTACAGAGGGCAATACTGAAAAGATAAAGTTCGGTACTAAACCCCTGCAGATACAGCGATGAGATGAAGAAAGTATACTTGATTGTGGATGGTTAATGTCTCTCTCTCTATCTAAATATTGTTGATGGTGAAAGTTTTCAAATTAGGCTGACAGGCCTGATGGTTCTGCATGATAAGTGTGCACAAAACTGAACATTAAATGAATCCAAAACACAGAAATCTTGTGAACATTTATTAAAACAACATCATCAGCGTTAATAACTTTTTGCTGCTAAGTTCGATTCTGTAAAAGTTTCACAGAATCGTGCATAATGACAGTAATCAAGCTTCAATCTTCTAAATAAATGTTTGTATTCATGAATTCATTTGATTAATTTGATTGATTACTCACGTTATTCAAATTTTCCAATATGACTCAAATGAAATAATTACTGGCTTAACTGTCAGAATAATGATGAGGAACATTGCCACACTGATAAACAAGAGGAAATTATTTTTGATTGCAGCTTTTGGGCTTCTTTTTTTCTTTTGTAATTAACATCTGATTAAAGACAAAGAGGTGAGGTTTTCTGAGCTTGTGTGGTTTGGAAAATGTCATAAATTTGCAATTACTACTACTCAGTGGCGGCTGGTGGTATAATTTTTTTGGGGGGGCGCATAAATCAAAATTATAAATATGTATTATAAATAAAAGTATTATGTATAGGCTATATAAAAATATAACAAATGCCAGACACAGACAGTCATTTTAGACACTATTGGCTGAACTTTATTTAGAGCACAACGCACAGTGCAAAGTTTACGCAGCAGCACAACTTGATGCACCTGCTCACACCCAACCGAAAACACACCGTAACACAACTAACACCCCGTAACACACCGTAACACACCGTAACACACCGTAACACAACGTAACACAGCATAACACAACGTAACACAATGTAACACAACTAACACACTGCTTACAAACAGCCCCCACAACCAGACCCTGTAACGTCATGAAAATGCTGCAAAACTGAGGCTCTGGCCACGGCATCAGCTCCGCTCCTACAGCACACGGCAGAAACACCAGAGCGGCTCCGTTGCTCATTCATTTACGCATTTACCTGTTAACAATATAACACTGTTTACTGTAAGGCTCCTCCTCAGATTTGCCCCAAACTAACAAAAACAAGTCTCTTACCTTCTCCAGAGGACTGATGCAGAGTGTGTCCGCTGCCCGCTGTCCTGTTGGTTCTGTCTCCAATATGTCCTGGTCCAGTCAGGTCCACAGGACAAGGTCCTGGAGCCGAGTGCAGGAGCTAGTTCTAAAACTCGTCTTAATCCCACTTTCCACTTCAGTCTGAAAGTTACACCAGTCCATATTAGCACCAGGGCACCGGGTGGACTTAAGCCCTATGCCCAGGTCAAACTTTTACGCCCAGAGTGCCCCGCCGGTGGCAGAGAGCGACTTCCCCAGCTCCGGCAGCGGGCGTCTGTGTCAGTGTGTCCCGTACTTTAGGTCTCTCCTCCCGCTCTCCTGTTTCGGTTTAGGCGAAAGTAGCTAGTGGCCATAGCAGACAGCTCTGTAGTTCTCCATTCATTAGCTTGTAGCATTAGCCACCAGTGCAGAGTTGGGCTGAGGCAGGACCATATACGGTCTATGAGCAGGACAGAGCAGCTGATTTCTCATAGGTCAGAACTGTGTTAATGCTTCTAAAGACCAATCACTCGATTTGAGTCGCCCCCACCCTGCGCACTACAACGTTTTTGAGAGCTCTAATGTTACGTAATGGGGCGAAGCAACATAATGACGTCACATTTTCTAAATGTTTCAGCCTGCTCCATAGACCTCCACTGGAGCGCAGAGTCTCTGCGCACTCAAATGCACCACTTGACTCAAATACAGCGATATGAGCACATGATAAACACATGATAAAAACATGTCTATGCAGATACACGTTCGGTTTTAAACTAAATATTAAACATATAACCTAATACCTAACCCTATTTATTATTTATTTTAATTGAGGTTAAGTTAGGGAGTGCGGCGCACTTGAGCCTCTATTCACCAGCCGCCACTGCTACTACTACTACTACTACTACTACTACTGCTGCTGCTACTAATGTATACTATCGAGTACAACTGATATTAATTTTTTTAATGACCAATACCGATACTATTGTTTAGAATCCAGGGAAACTAATATTTTGAGGTCGATATGTAGAACCAGTTTTGGTAACTTTCCCCAAATGATTGATCAGAATTCAGTATAAACACATCCACAACCCTATTTTACTACAAATCTTTGCAGTACTCGCTTTGGACTAAAATGTTTAAATAAAGCTTTATGCAGATATTTTTCATACATATTTAGGCAGATGTTGGGCCAAACTAAATATCAGTCACTGCTGGAGATTTAAGGCCGATAGGAGATACTCTAAAAAGTGCAAATATCTGTGCATGAGCCAACCCATATGTCTCTGTATCTCTAATGCAAACCATTCCGCTGACGAAAGGAATTGTTTTAAACCGACTTGTGTTAATAAAACAACAAAGAGCTCAATGATTTGGTGGTAATCATTATCATTTTAAAGTGCATTGTGTAACATTTCTAGTGGACACCTGTTTGTCTAGAATGCTCCACAGTATAGATTAAACCTTTCTATCACGAGAGAGGGACTAGGAGGTTACACATTACAGTTCAGATCTGTGGAGTCGTCCCTATTCACAGGAGGAAGTAATGTATTTTTGAGCAACAGAAACCCCCATGATGACTAAATGCTAGATGGATATATGTTTAATGTCAAACTAAAGCAGTAATATCTCCATGGAGACAAGCAGGTAGCGGACCCTCTACCAGAAAAGTTACACAATGCACGTTTCAGAGAAATTCTGTAAACATATTTTACTTTTGTAGTTTGACCCTGGAAGCTATTTGGAACTAATGGAACAAGACTTTTTGCACTTAAAATATGAAAGTCTTGCTACACAAGATAAGAAAAGCAACAACTCTTAAGTGCACTTGTGTAACTTTTTGGTTGGGGGTCTGTCACCTGCTTGTTTCTATGGATACGTGATTGCTCTGCCTGGAATGTTCCACGGTGTGACATTAAACAGCTTTACCTTCGATTTATTTAATTACAGGTGGTTTTATAGCTCAAAAATACCTAGAAAAAGAGGTGCTCTAACATTGAGCAGGGTCGCCTCTCCACAGATCTGACCTGTAACTTGCTCTGGTTTGGGCTCCATGATGATAAAATGATTTAATAAAAATAATAATTCCAGACAAGGCAATAGCATCTCCATACAGAAAAGCATTTGACGGACCCTCGGCAAGAAAAGTTACACAATGCACAGAAGCAAAAGCTAATATTGCTTGAATTAAGAAAAAACAGACTTATTCCATTTGTAGATTGCATGTCAAGTTGAATCTACCCAAATAAATGTCTTAATTTAAGCCATTTTAACTTACCTAGATATTCCTTTTTGCAGTTTAGGTGTTGGTAGCGATAAAAAGGAGAAGATGGAAAGGTGGAGGTATGTGATAATTCTGCTGCTCCACAAGATTAAGGACTGTAAAGGTAACTGAGACTTTAAGATGATGAAGATGAAGGGAAGAGGGCTCGTGATTGGTTGAAATGCAATGATTTTAATAACTTGGGTCCATGTAACATCACACCATTCTGAATTGTCCGTTTGCATTTCTCTGTTATCTGGTCAGCCTCAAAAATGGCTTGAAGTTGAATAACAAATGAACAATAAGATCATTACAGATTCCCCGATCAGGGCGAAATGCGGCGGTAATATTCCATCACAAATGGCTTCAGTTGTCAGTGGAAAAGACCTTTTAGCCACAAGATTAATAAACTATAAATTTGTCTAAACCAATATCGTTCAAAATTTGTGGATTGTCTGTTCAAAAACTGTGAATTTCCCAGTGGCTGACGGAGCCAAGGTCATTCTCAGGGGCTGCTTTGATTTCAACCATGGGCCAGTGTGGTGGACACCTCTGCCACCACTCCAGTGTCAGTATTTTATTAAGTTTATATTTACATTTTCATTTATACCCATAGTTTAATTTACTTACTCTTGTGTTTTTTTCCTTTTTTTGGTATAATGATTTGTTTTTGTGTTGCTTTAAATCCACATGGTCCCCTGTCTGGTGTTTTTTTTTGGTTGTGTTCAGTTGACTTTAAGTTCCCTCAGTTTGGACCCAGTTTTGTTGATGGTTTTCTTGTGTTAAATTACTTCGGACTTTATTAAATTTAAACAGCTTTTTATACCTTGTCCCTTGTTTTCCCTAGTTGACCCCTGACAGTCGGTCTTCATGATGGTTCTGTTACTTGAATTATCACATTGGAACTTTAGTAGCTGTTGTAGCGCCACTGTACAAACAAACAATGATAGCCTATAAAACAAAAAAATTGAGTTAACATTTTAATAAATCAGACTTGGAATTAGATATCTAAAAACAATCTGTATGTTTCATCAAAACTATGTAAAGTACAAAACTGGAACGATTAGTGTATGTACAGTAGGTGCTTCTTTAAGGCCAGATCCTTATGTCCCTATAGAGGGATGTACATTTTGAAAAAATGGGCACTGGTGGTCAGTGTTATTTTTTCAATGTGCTGGTACTTCCTGGTTCGAGTCAGGAGCCGAGCTGCAGCGTTCTGGATGTTGTGCAGCTCTTACAGCTCGTTTGGAGAGGATAGTGAGCATAATAGGTCAGATCTGTGAAGAAGCAAGTCAGAATGCCTTTTTTCTAGGTATTTTTAAGCAATAAATCCACTGTAATTTCATAAATGCAGGTTAAATGTCACATTGTGGAACATTCCAGACAAAGCAATGACATATCCATAGCAACAAGCAGATGACGGACCCCCAACCAAAAAGTTACATACAGTAGTGCACCTTTAAGTATTAAAATATCCTTCAGTACAGAGTGGACAGTTTTGGAAATATATTTGCTTTTAATGTCTCCCCTTAACAAACACAATAAAACTGACGGTGACTGGGGGAGATTTTAAATACAGTTTAACTATCAAAAGTTTTAGGTCACAGTAGAGTGAGTACAAAAGAGACTTCTTCGACCTCAGCACATCTTGGTTTTGCCTTGGTGTGACCTCCCCATTGGCTCCGTGGAGTAGATATATTCCCCTTTAAGCAGTACTTAATGTGAGGCCCAACCTGATAGACCATTACCTCTACATCTATCTCCATTCGACTGCCTTCTGGGCTCTATATCTGCGCCATAAGTTAGAGAAACGAGCACTTGGGCAAACGCATGGTAATTCACTCTGTACGCAAGCTGTCAAAAACACCGGGCAGGTGTTTGATCAAAGTTTACGGCCGTTTTGAGGGACTTAAACTGTGAAAAGATGATGGAGGTTGGAGAGGTGAGCAGAGGTAACTTTGTCATATAGACTTCCAGGAACAATGCCTCACTAAAAAGAATAGGCTGGGTTCTCGCGATGTCATGCCATTCGGAAGTGCTCGTATTTTAAAAGTGCTGAACAAATGCTATGCCATGCTATATTTTGTCTTGGTTTGTGCTTAATATATCCGTGATTACTCGAGCTAGGCATATGAGACAATAACTGGGACAAAGTATCGTGTCTTTGTAAGGGAAATGATTGTTTTTACACCACTGTATTAAAAAAAACTGTGGTATATTTAAACATACTAGCATTTTAAGGCAGTTCTCCTATTGCCCAATGTGCCTAATCTGATGTATTTTCAAGCCTAATGCATGTTTATATTGTCTTTTCACCTGCTTGTCTCCAGGAGATGTTATTACTTTGCCTAGAATTTTCCATAGCATGACATTAAACACATCTATCCAGCATTTATTCATTTATTCATTACAGGTGTTTCTATTGCTCAAAATTACAATAACTCTCTATGTCGTTGGAGTAGCCTCTCCACAGATCTGAATTATAATGGAAGGAACATTCTACATCTCCATGAAGACAAGCAAGTGATGGACCCTCCACCAGACAAGTTGCACAATGCACCTTTAAGCCACTAAAATGTAAAGCCAGAATAAAAAACTTTTTTTTATTTTTTTTTTTTTGAAACCCAAATCGAATTGTTAATCGATTTTCAATAGCTTTTTCCACTTTCAAGGAATTCGAAATACTTTACATTGAGAAATCATTCACCCACTCACACACACCCACACACACACACCAGTGGACACAGACAATGGGGGTGAAGTGGTGTCTTGCCCAAGGACACAACAACAGCATTCATCTGATGGAGCTGGAATTCGACCTGCCAGCCTCCGGATCAGTGGATTCTACCGACTGCGCTACTGTCATCACATCACATCATCAAACACTTTAAATTCTCTCCTCTAATGGCAAGTTTATGACCATAATCTCTTAAAAAAGATAAGGTTAAACATATTTGTAATTTTCTATTCTCTAAGTATCACTAATTTCTTCCAAAAACAGTAAATGATGCCCATAAAGCTACACACGCCTCTGCCCTCTTTCTGAAACTATGAGACCAAATCTAGAATGTCGTTAATCCAACTTATTACAGAAGAGAGGCTGTACTGAAATAGTAGCTGATTCTGCGGCGTTCATTTGGCTTTCATTTCATGGCTCTGCTCACTTGGAGTAAATAGGACACAGCTCTGTGGTAATCCTGCCATAAAGCTTTTCGTCAAACTCAATTATTACAATTATGCACCACTGAGGCAACTGCAGACTCCATGTTCCTGTCTGAAACTGCAATGTAAAATAAAATTACACTGAAATTAACTTTGCAAATGTTTTGAGATGTCAGACTTCACTGCTAAACGCTGTTGAGAAATATTGTATAACGCTGGATAACTATAGCAATTGTGCTGTGAAATTTGGAAAGGTGAGATTTTGAGATGTAAATAAAATGCACAAAAGTGACTCTTATGGAGGGTCATCAATTGCTTTTCTCCGTGGAGATGTTATTGCTTTGTCTGGAATGTTTCACAGTATCGCTTTAAACCTTTCCATCATCATGGAGACCAAACCAGACGAAGTTACAGGTCAGATCTGTGGAGAGGCGACCCCGCTCACAGTCAGAATGCCTGTTTTTCTAGGTATTTTTGTGCTGTAAAACCACCTGTAATTGAAAAAAATGTAAGTTTGAGCAGTTTAATGTCACACTGTGGAACATTCTGGGCAGAGCAATGACATAGAAACAAGGAATTAACGAACCCCCAACCAAAAAGTTACACAATGCACCTTTAATGCCCATTGAATGCAGAAAGAAAAACTTCTCTTCCCTTGTGTTTAATCTCCCTTTCAGTGCTATAAAATGTCACTGGTCTTTACACAAATGGAAACATCTGCCTGGATTTATAATCTCTTCTCTTAACGGGATTTAGTTTAAGAAGAACAGATGCCTTTTTACAACCTCACTGCTCCTGCTATAACGTTTCAATCATTGGTTGGGAGCTTTCACAGACCATCGGTTCAAAGACTTCTGCCAAAAAACACACGCTTTGCCTTTAAGATGATCTTTGTAGATGATAATATTCACGACCCTGATAAAGCCTGTGTAAAATGCAAATACAGAACTGGTTAGGAGTTATGAGAAAATGTCCCAAAATACATAATATCTGAAGTTTAGGTTTTAAATGTGTTCTTTAAAGGTGCACTGTGTAACTTTTCAATAGGGGTCACCTTCTTGTTTCTATGAATTTGTCATTGCTCTGGTTGGAATGTCCCACAGCTTGACTTTAAACAGTTGTGCCTTACATTCATTCAATTAAATGTGATTTCATTGCTTAATAATACCTAGATCAAGGGTGTCAAACTCATTTTGGTCCGGGGGCCGTATACAACCTACTTGGATCTCAAAGGGGCCGGATCAGAAAACTCATGGCATATTTACCCCAAAAATAGCAATAAGTCCAAATATTTGTGCAAAGAAATGCAAATCTATTACAGAAATCTATTTTTATTTGATTTTATTTTACAAAATATTATAATATTATGCTAGGCCAGGCAGCTTTCACAGCAGCATCACTAAACTCTTGGCCCCTGGGTGAAAACAGACGTCTGTTTCTTCAGTCCCAGCAATAATTTGTTTATCTGTTTTCTCAGTTCTTCGTTCAAGTTATTGTATTTTTTGCCGTGTCTCGTAGTGGTGTTTAAGATTATATTCCCTGAGCACTGCCACTTGTTGCAAACACACTGAGCACAGGTTTCCCATTCACCTCCATGAACAAATAGGAATTAGTCAATTTTTCTTGGAAAATCCTGCACTCAGCTCCACTTTTCTCATTTTTGACATTTTGCTGATGAGGGTGTCATGGTGAACAGTCAAAATGATCGTCCTTTAAGAGCGTTTGGAAAGAGGAAAGTCTTCATTTGTGCCTGTTCTGGTGGAGGCGCCAACGCACAGAAGCGCTGGAGATGCTGCTATGCTAAATACTAAAATCTGAAAAATGTAAATATTTTAATAGAAAATCAGCCGAGGGCCAGATTAAAGGTCTTGGAGGGCCGGATCTGGCCCCCGGGCCGCATGTTTGACAGTTGTGACCTAGATAAACAGGCATTCTGAGAGGTTGCCTCTCCACAGATCTGACCTGTAACTTGGCTTGGTTTGGTCTCAATGATGATAGAAAGGTTTAATGCCATACTGTGAAATATTCCAGAGGAAACAATAACTTGTCCATGGAGAAAAGTATGTGACGGACCCACCACTTCTAATTAGATGCAGCGGACAATTTTAGATGTTCAGAGCAAATACATGAGACAAAATCGGGTGCAGGGCCTTTAATATTTGACATTTTTGAAAAGTCTATGGTGGAAATGAATGGAAAATTTACTATTGGAACTGCAGCAGGCTTGATTGGGTGTGACTGTTGAGATCCCTGATTGTGTTTGTGTTCAGATGGGTTACTTCCATCCCACATCAGCCTGAAACATAATAGCCTTATCCTCCAACTATAGAGTCCAAGATTCTGGACCAGATTTGGTTCAGTTCAGTGTAGTTTTCTACTGTTAAAGGTCCTATACTACGCAAGATTGACTCTTGTGCATTTTAAGCCATGTTAGAATCTCATCAAAAACATACCTGAAATTATGTTTTGTTTCATTCACACATATTTGTGCAACCCTTTATTATTAGTCTGTCTACATCTCTAAACCACAAAATGCTGTGTTCCACCTTGTGATGTCATCTAGTGTGTAGTTTTATGCGCCCGTTGTGTAAGACGGGACGTATTATGGTATGGTGCTGTCCGTCCGTCCGTCTGTCCGTCCGTCCGTCTGTCCATCCGTCTGCCCGTCCGTCCGTCTGTGGACACTTCAAAGCTTTGAAGTCTTTGAAGCTTTGTCTTCATGAAAGATCTGAACTCTCTTCTCAAATGTTATGCTGCTGAAAGCGAGAACCCACATTCTCTGCTTCTTTGAGCTTTGACATATTAAAGCTTTGTAGTGTCTTTAAGTTCTGTTGCTGCAATCTGATTGGTGGAATTCCGATTCTAGAATTCTATATACAATAATTCAAAGTACGGGCGTATTTTGCCCCGCTGGCGGAGCTCTTGTTAAGTTTCTTTTTGCCTTTTGTTCAGTAGAGATGAGAAAATCCTGGTCTGATAATATATGCAAATGATTCTAGTGAAGGCGTGTGGAGTTTAAAAGCACAGTGGCGCACTTCCTGTATTGTATAACATCATAAGGTGGAACAGCATGTTTTCTGTTTGAGAGAAAAACTCTAAATATGCAGGGTTTGTGTGTTAAGCATGTACGTGAATGAAACAAAACACAAGTCCAGGTATATTGATGAGGAAACATTATAACATAGATCAGAAAATAGCGTAATATGAGTCCTTCAAAGCCCTGTTAACGTATGGGTTCAAAATAAATACATTTCGGGCACTCTGAAGTCAACAATTTCATTTTTTTAATTTTATTTTGTATGTTTTTGACAATTACTGTAAAACCACACGGACAATACATGCTCTTTTATTCTCTGGCACATTTTTAACACTGTTTCTGTTGGCATTTCCATTACAAGAGAAGTCCATTACATCACTGCCTGAAACCATCACATTATGCAGACTCTAATAACAGGGGACATCTTATCGGTGGTGGGAAAATGAAACGGACACTATTAGATATTATATTTGTTCTGCTAGTTCAGGTAATAATGCCATAAAATGTAGAAACGGATAATTTAATCTCCATTTATTCTGAAATTTCCCTCGCCAGCACTGACCTGACCACACGTCACATATGGATGAAAGATTAGACAAGACTAGTTCTGAAATGCTGTAGTGTAGTGATGTTATCTACTGGTGGGTCTACAAAGTTATCAGGAAATACCATAAATGGATTACTGTATAAGAAATTTCCTTTATCCCTTGAGCTCTATCATACTGTTATTTTTCCCTCTTAATCGAAGGTGCAATTTTTTCTCCCGGAAGGTTCAATTCACTACCTACTTGTCTCCTTAGAAATGTTGTTACTTTGCCTAAAATGTTTCACAGCGTGGCATGAAAGGGCCAATGTTAAGTCTTTTTCTGATCTGTTATAATGTTTCCTCATCAAAAACATACCTGGATTTGTGTCTGTGTGTGTGTTTCATTCACACACAAAAATCTTGCATATTTAGGCTAAGTTCTGAATACTGAATACACTCTGTTTCACTTTGTATTGTCATGTGGTAATACAGGAAATGTGCAACTTTGTTTCTAAACTCCACACACCTTCACAAGAACTGTTTAGATCTTTTCAGACCTGGAATTGCCCATCTATACTGAACTAAAGGTAAAGCGGTAGGTGTTAACTTGAAAACTACTACTTCATGACGTCGCAAGGTGGAACAGAGCATTTTGAGTATTGGAGATGTAGACAGACTAATAAACCAGAATTACTCAAACATGTGTGAATGAAACAAAACACAACTCCAGGTATGTTTTTGAGGAGGTAACAGCATAATAACATGGTAAATTTTTCATAATATACAACCTTTAAACGTACACTACTGTAAGTTTGGGGTCACCCAGACAATTTTGTGTTTTCCATGAAAAGTCACACTTTTATTGATCACCATGAGTTGTAAAATGAATAAACTATAGTCAAGACATTTACAAGGTTAGAAATAATGATTTGCATTTGAAATAATATTTTTTTTCCTTCAAACTTTGCTTTCATCAAAGAATCCTCTATTTGCAGCAATTACAGCCCTGCAGACCTTTGGCCTCTAGCTGTTAATTTGTTGAAGGATCTGGAGAAATTTCACCTCACGCTTCTAGAAGCTTCTCCCACATGTTGGATTGGCTGGATGGTCACTTCTTACGTAGCAGACGGTCAAACTGCTCCCACAACAGCTCAGTGGGTCTGTCCATAACACTTCTTCCCAATCTTCCTCTGTCCAGTGTCTGTGTTCTTTTGCCCATATTAATCTTTTTCTTTTATTGGCCAGTCTCAGATTTGGTTTTTCTTTTGCCACTCTGCCCTGAAGCTGCATCCTGGAGTCACCTCTTCACTGTAGATGTTCACATTGGCATTTTGCAGGTACTATTTAATGAAGCTGCCAGTTGAGGACCTGTGAGGCGTCTATTTCTCAAACTAGAGACTCTAATGTACTTATCTTCTTGCTCAGTTGTGCAGCAGGACCTCCCACTTCTCTTTCTACTCTGGTTAGAGCCTGTTTGTGCTCTTCTCTGAAGGGAGTAGTACACACCATTGTAGGAAATCTTCAGTTTCTTGGCAATTTCTTGCATGGAATAGCCTTCATTTCTCAGAACAAGAATAGACTGTCGAGTTTCACATGAAAGTTCTATTTTTCTGGTCATTTTGAGCATTTGATCGACCCCACAAATGTGATGCTCCAGATACTCAACCTGCTCAAAGGAAGGTCAGTTTTATAGCTTCTCTAACCAGCAGAACATCTGTGCTAACGTGACTGCACAAGGGTTTTTTAATCATCCATTAGCCTAGACACAACAAGCAAACACATTGTACCATTAGAACACTGGAGTGAAATGGGCCTCTATACACCTATGTAGATATTGAACCAAAAAACAGACATTTGCAGCTAGAATAGTCATTTACCACATTAGCAATGTATAGAGTGTATTTCTGATTAGTTTAAAGTTATCTTCATTGAAAAAACAGTGCTTTTCTTTAAAAAATAAGGAAATTTCTAAGTGACCCCAAACTTTTCAATGGTAGTGTATCTATATGGCATTTATTCAATAACAGGAGTTTATTGCCCAAAAAAAATACCTTGAAAAACATGCATACTTATTGTGAGTGGACTCGCATCTTCACGGATCTCACCTGTAACTTGGCCTGGTGACGTTTCTTTTCTCTGTGCAGATACACTAGATATAAATAATGCTACACTGCTGAACAGTTCAGGCAAAACCAAAGCATTGCCATGGAGACAAACAGATGACAGACCATTCCTAAGAAAAATGAAGACAATGAAGACTTATATATTTGTGCATTCACTATATTTTCTGGCATAAATAAATGATGAAATAATAAATAGCAAGAATAAAACACTATATAACAAACCGTAGTGGATGAATAGCTGATTTGCGAGACATAATTGACACAATAAATTCTACATCTCTCACTCACCAGAGGCAACATTTCACCTGATACACGATGTCTCTGTCAGGAAACCATTCATTGTGAAGCTGTTTCATGGAACAAATGAATTTCTGTTCATTTCTGTTTCCTCTGATAACACTCACGGGTCTTGGGAAAATTATTACAATTATTGTGGTCATAATCTTTTTCTGTCAGAAGTTTATTGATATCTACATTCAAAAGTAGTATTGACTCAAAAAAGAAAAACTAAAGAAAAATACTCGACTGAACTAGGGGGTATTACAATAGTATGGGGAATTAATTGCGAAATCATTACATATTTAGATCACCGTGTTACGTTTTATTGTTGAAAATGTGGCAGAAGACCTTCCAGAAGAAACACTCCAAGAACTTCCAGAGGAATAAACCATTTCATTACCAACCAAAACAGAGTGGAGTAAGAACGAGGCCTTTCCTGCTGTGACTACAAGACATGATGCTACTTTGCTGCACGTTGGCGCTTAGGGAAGGACAGAATGAGGCCATGTACACACATACACGGGTATTTCTATAAACGCATATCTGCTACACTTCGTTTCATAAAAAGTCTTGCGTCCACACTTAACCCTTTTAAATATAATTCCATCCACACAACCTCACATAATTACACTCTTTCAACTTTTTTAACCACATCGACAGGCGATGGCATGACAGTAGTTTGTCCTTCTATATGAGGACGAAGTGAGTCTGACAGTGGCAGGAGGGAGGACCTGGACATGCGGAAGTTTTCACACTGTTCATCCAGGAGGACGACTTCTGACTCAAAGTTCTCCCACCAGCTGCAGTGCGTCCAGGTCGGACCCAAAATCTCCGACGGCGTCTCTCCCGAGTGACACCTTCGAGGAGGAGGAGGAGGAAGGGATATTTGGTGGAAAATAGCCGAATGCAACACGCTTCTTCTCCTTTGCTCCTTCACAAGAAGAAGTAGTTGCCTTTGTAAAAAAAAAAGCAGCTAAAAAGCGCCTGTAAGAGGGTCAGAAGCAACACGCTTCTTAGAGTGTCCATGCTCCACTCTCTGACATAAACAAGGCGCATCTATGACGTTTATGCACTTATTGTCGCAAATAGTGACGTTTAAAAATGCAAATCATCGGTTATTCATGTCCACATCCAAACGCAAAACCGGAGATTACCAAAAGCTTCACTTTGGCCGGAGTTTTCCAAAAGCACGGTTTTAAGGACCAGGCCAAATCGTATAAAAATAAGTTTGTCTAATCAGATACCCGACTATGTGTGGACAAGGCCTGAGAAAAATGTAACTGGTTGAATAAAACTGACACTGAAACAACAATGTGTGCTTCAGTGTCGCAATTCATTACTGACTGGAGAAAAATAAATCCATTCATTTTAAAAAATCTACATCTAGTATCCATCCTAAAATGTTACCCTCAACAACTTACTGCCACTAGTCTCACCTACCAGATTTGAAGTAAAGTCAACAGAAGTCTTGCACTCAAATCTGCAGCTTATTGTCATACTAGGCACGCTATCAGGTATTATTCCGACTTTTAAATAGTTGTGCTGACCCCTGTTAAAACTGCCACAGCCATCTCCAGCCCCGCCAACACTGTACTTTTCAAGCCAAAGTAGCAGCCGTCACTCCATTTCTGCACTGGTTCTGTCAATGGGACTTCACAGCACACAGGGTAAAAGCTGATGTTTTACTTCACACAACTGTTGTCCGAGTTTGAGCAAGTTTTGGAATGACAAGCTGGAAAAATAATGGGTAACGCACCACAGAACATGCACTGGTTTAGAATTTGGGTCAGATGCTTTCAGTGTACAAATTATACTGGCCCATTACGCTATTTTCGGATCTAGATTATAAAATTGTTTCCTCATCACAAACAGATCTGGATTTGTGTTTAGTTTCACTCACACATGTTTAACAAACAAATTCGGCATATTTAGGCAGAGTTCTTCTCTCAAACAGAAAACACTCCTGTTCCACTTTGTGATCTCATGTGGTAATACAGGAAGTGATCCACTGTGTTTTCAAACTCCCTACACCTTCACTAGAATCATTTGGATGATTTCAGCCCCAGTCTCTACTAACCAAAAGGTAAAAGGAGCTCTTGAATCTTGAAAACGACTGCTTCATGACATCACAAGGAGGAACAGAGCATTTTGAGCTTTGAAGATATAGACAGACTAATAATAAAGGGTTACTCAACCGTGTGAAAGAAACACATATCCAGGTATGTTTCTGAGGAGGAAACACTATTATAACATGGCTGAAAGCTCACAGTCCTTTTTCAATTTTATCCTACCATACATACTTTTACCTTATGCTCAAATCCCATTAAAATAAGAGTTTGTTGTTGATCAAATACAAAATCAAATTGGTCTGTTTGTTATTACTCTCAACTTCAAGTTTAAAGTACTTCCAAGTAATTGTAATTTAGCTTGAGTGCAGTTTTAGATACACTACCCACCTCCCCAAAAAGATTTCAGTGCAGTGGTGAATGAAGGTTGGTGTTGATTAGGATTCTACTAAATTGGAGCCCTTTAAAACTACACTTCAAGCCCATCATGGTCATGGTTCACCATTTTAAGAATGATCCATGAGCTTTGACATACTCAAACTTATATCCCCTGTACACTGAGTTTTATTGTGTTTGTGGGTATTAATATGTTTGTGAGGCTTACATGAATGAGCCTACGGCATTTGTTCTTTATATTTATCATGATTTTGGCAATATAGATGAATTTATGTACTAGCTTCCTATTAAAATCCACATCCCCACGAACCCTACACTCTACTAAACTCGCTTTTAACACCAGCTTAACCTTGGTTCTAACTAGGCTAAGCTAAATATTATAATAATAAGGTATTAAACAGGCTACAGGTAAACTGGACCAGATGTGGAGTGGTGCACAGGGCTGAGCATGACTGGCTGAAACAGTGCTTAAACTGAATGCAAAACATTAACATTGACAGCGCCTTGAACCCCACTGCAACCTTTGACCTCAGGGATATCCCACCAGCCCGACCAGCCCGCTGCCGCAGCCACACGCCAACCACATTTACATAATTACAGGGACTCATCTGACCCAGAGAAAAATGGGTGTCGTCCGGCTGTCACCAAACCATTTCCATCTGAAGACTAATAAGAGGCAAAACCACCAGGAATAATGGAGGATTATACAAACCACTAGAAGCTCATTTGACTGGACTCCTGCTCACACAGGCTTTGGTGCCAACTGCATGCTGGGATCTCTAATCTCCTGTTTTCACTTTTAAATAAACTACTCTTATTCATGCCTTAATAAAATATAAACAATTACTTGATTTGTAATGATGATCCAGGCTTGGGTAATAAAGGGGTCAGGATATTAATCAAGCAGGTAATTAGTGTTCATGCTTTATTAAGGCAAGTGTATTGTGTGTCATTATACACTTTTATCAAGATAGTGATTTGAAACTTTGACTTAAAGGTCCATTGTGTAACTTTTTCCAGTGGAGTGTGCATCAAACTCTTCTCTCCATGGATATGTTATTGCTTTGTCTGAAATGTTTCACAGTTATGGTATTAAACTTTTTTTTATCATCATGGAGACCAGACCAGCCCAAGTTACAATTCAGATCTGCGGAGAAGCAAGCCCGCTCCAGGTCAAAATGCCTGTTTTTCAAGAGATTTTTCAGCTATAAAACCAACTGTAATTGAATAAATGTAAAGAAGAGCTGTGGAACATTCCAGGAAGAGCTATGACATCTCCATAGAAACAAGCAGGTGACAGACTCTCAAGTAAAAAGTTACATAAGGCACCTTTAACTTTCATTTAAATGAGCGGTATTATATATTTTTAATTAAGCATTGTCATTAACCCCAAATCACCCAGGCTGAATAAGGGCTCAGGGACACAGGAATGTTAACCCTCTTCTCTAATTAGGACCTGCAGTTGGGCAGGAGACAAACTAAGAAGTCAGCACTGACAACACCAAAGGTTCATGGTGCACACATAAGGCCCTAGGGGTGCTTGACCCACTGCCCTTTTTGTATCGTATTAAAAAGTGCCCTGTGTGTCCCAGTATTTTAATAACTTTAATAATTTCCTGTTAGGAATGTAAAACAACAGAGGTACAAAAACGCCACGGTATTCTATCATACCCATTTTCCTGTAATACGGGGTTGTTATGTGTGTTGAGCTGCTTCTCTGTCTGTTGTGGCTCCTCCACAGAGCCGCCAGAGACAGAAAGCAGGAGACTGAGTGAGAAGGAGAGAAGCTGCTGTTCATTGAACATGCAATAGTATTCAGCTTAGACCAAGAGAATAAATTGTTTTAAGTTGTTTAATGTAATAAAGTAGGCTATCCTTTATCCCCGTTTAACCATGTTATGCTCCACCCATTTCCATAATGTGGCAGCATCAAAATTCTAAGGCCAAACGTTCATAATATTCTGTTTAGGCTAAACTATGTTGTAGTTACTATAATATACAATGCTATACTACTATAACATAGTAGTTTACGTAGACCTATTTCCTAAAACAGAGTAGGAAAACCTTTTCTAAATCATCATAAGCCGACAACCTGCATTGTTGTTTCGTTTAACTGTTGAACCTGACATCACATGTTGTTCTCTGTTCACTTAGTTTACACATATAATTTCACTCAGGGACCACACGCACACACATACAACTGCACCACAACAGCTTGCCAATTGTGTGGGACAGGAAATCGTGTACTAAATACAAAATAAAACACTGGGTTAATTTAAAAAAAAATCGCGCACATTCTGCCCTTTTCTGACTTTGAGCCTTGCCCCTTTATAATCATGTGCACGTCCCTGATGGTCTATGTAGTTCCCTCTGTTTTTTAGCGATTGCTGCACCAAGGCAAGGAAAAGCAAGTTTATTTCTAAAGCACAATTCATACACAAAATGATTCAAAATGCTTTACAGAATAAGAAAGACGTTAAAATCACAAAAAACACCATAACTATGAATTTAAACAAAGAGACTTTGATATTATTGTGAGACTTTTGATGACACAATATCACAATATTTCGGTTATTGTCTCATCCCAATTAAATATCCTTCAGCAAAGTCACTCCAGACTTCGAAAGTACAAGAGTGAAAATTTTGATGTGAGTGCATGTCTGAAATTGTTATTGTTGTTGCTTAGAAGTCACTGGATAGATTATTTATTATTGTAATTAACATGCTGAAGATGAATTTGCAAGATAAAATATTACAGCAATAAAAGAGGGACAATTATTATGGTAATTAATCAACTCATAATTGCTGTCAGAATGTAGTTAAGTGGTGATAACACACTAGATAAACAAGAGATTGAATAATAAAATGCGTCACTCTCCTCCAGACTTTCCGTTAAGAGAGTTGCAAACTAGAGGACCTGGGACAGCTCCAAATCTTAAACCAGGATTTTGGCAAATATCATTATATAATATTAATATCAAATATAATATTAAGCTATTTTTTGTTTAAGGTTGATAAACCAGGTAACAAACAAGCTCCAGAAAGACTCCATTGTCTTGGAATGGAACCTAAGACCTTCAACATCAACATGCACATGCAACATCAACACAAACTGAAAGTGGTTTAATGTTTGTTTATAAATTATGGTTTAACAGATACGATATTTGTTTAATTTTCGAGTTTAGATTTTCATTAAAGTGCGTATATGTCTGTTTTTTTGTTTTTTTTGATAATCCATTTTTGGCTTAATTTGGTGGGATTTTAACCATTGTAAATATAAATTATAGTTTTATACCAATCAAGAAGCAGCGTGTGAAGAATTGTTGAAAAATCAGTTAAAAATGACAGGAAGTAGAGAGCTTTATTCAAAAGTTTGGCACAATTTTCACGTAATTTTTTTTTTTTCCCCCTGATATTTACTGTCACAGTTCTGCCTATTGTCTACATGTTCTTCCCCAGTCCAGCTCCAGGTCTGTTCCAGTCCTCCTTTTGCTCCCTCCCTGTTCTCCGACACCTGTCTCTCATTCCCTAATTATCCCTGGGGAGCCTATATAAGCTCCTGGTCTTCACTCAGTCTTTGCTAGATTGTTGACCTGTGAACACCCATTTTCAAGCTCTGTATCTGAAACCCTGTATCTGTTGTTTGCATTTGAGCAACTCTGATTAAAGTCCCTGAATCTGAGTTCTTTCCCTGCCTGTTTTCTTATTGAAGAGATTCCCAGTTTTGGAGGATATTTTAGTTCACTTTATAAATCATATAATTCCTTTGTTGTTATCTACCTGCCTTGCCATTTAGGCCTTGCCTTTTGTAGGACACTTTCTGTTGTACTGAAATAATACTTTGTGTTAGACGGCATTCTTTGTGTTGCATTTGAGTCCTGTGCTCCTGCGTGATAGTACAATCTAGCCAGTATGAACTCAGCACATAAGAAAAGCCCCATGGAGAGGCTTGCTAGGCTAGAGGAAAGTCTACAGAAACAACAGGCTGAGTTAGCATCTGCTGCTAATGCTGTTCAGCAGTCAACTGCAGCTAATGAACAGAATATTGCCACTTTAACGGCTCAGATCCACCAACTGGCGGTCACTGTCAACGAGCTAGTAACTGCAGTTACTCCTGCTCCTACCAACCCCGCCCCGCCATCTTCTGTTGAAGTGATTGCACCTGGACCAGTTTGTGAACCCAGAGTAGGCACTCCTGAATGCTATAAGGAAGACCCAGAAGGGTGCAATCCATTTTTGACCAACTGCTCCATTCTCTTTGCCTTACAGCCGCACACATTCTCCACAGAAAAAAACAAGGTGGCATTTGCCATCAACCACCTCACAGATAGGGCTAGGCTGTGGGGAACTGCTGAATGGGAGCGTCAAACCATTGCCTGTGCCTCTTTTGGCTCTTTTGCTCAAGAACTACGCAAGGTGTTTGGTGCCACGTCATCTGGACCTGATGCAGCCGGTGGTCTAATGGGCCTGCGACAGGGAGCCCGCACCGCTCGGCGTTACTCTGCTTCCGCCAACCGTCGGCGATCAGAGACTCCTGCTTACCAGGCTGGCCACATGGTTTGGCTGTCCACTAAGGATCTGCCTCTTCGGGTTGACTCCAAGAAGCTGGCTCCTAAGTTCATTGGGCCCTTTGAAATAGAGAAGATGGTCAACCCAGTGGCTGCCCGCCTCAAACTACCCAAAGCTATGCGGATAAATCCAACATTCCATGTGTCGAAGTTGAAACCTGTCTGTGAAAGCCCTCTAGCTCCTGTCGTGCCGCCACCACCGCCGACACGCCTGATTGATGGGGAACCTGCATATACTGTGCGTCGTCTCCTGCGCTCCCGACGCCGTGGTCGAGGTCTCCAATACTTGGTTGATTGGGAAGGCTATGGCCCAGAGGAGCGTTCATGGGTGCCTGCTAGCTTCATCTTAGACCCTCTTCTTATTGAGGCCTTCCATGAGCATCACCCAGAACAACCTTCAAAGTGCTCTCGGGGTTCTCATTCTGTCCCTTCTGCTACCCTGAGAGATCCGTCTGAGGACAAAGAACCTGAGTCCAGCTCTGACTCTGATCTTTCTGAGGAGTTTTGACCCTCCTCCAGGCCCCCTCCTCCCACGCTCTGTTTTATTTTTTTAGGACGTCAGGAGCCGTCCCTTGAGAGGGGGGTTCTGTCACAGTCTGCCTATTGTCTAAATGTTCTTCCCCAGTCCAGCTCCAGGTCTGTTCCAGTCCTCCTTTTGCTCCCTCCCTGTTCTCCGACACCTGTCTCTCATTCCCTAATTATCCCCAGAGAGCCTATATAAGCTCCTGGTCTTCACTCAGTCTTTGCTAGATTGTTGACCTGTGAACACCCATTTTCACGCTCTGTATCTGAAACCCTGTATCTGTTGTTTGCATTGAAGCAACTCTGATTAAAGTCCCTGAATCTGAGTTCTTTCCCTGCCTGTTTTCTTATTGAAGAGATTCCCAGTTTTGGAGGATATTTTAGTTCACTTTATAAATCATATAATTCCTTTGTTGTTATCTACCTGCCTTGCCATTTAGGCCTTGCCTTTTGTAGGACACTTTCTGTTGTACTGAAATAATACTTTGTGTTAGACGGCATTCTTTGTGTTGCATTTGAGTCCTGTGCTCCTGCGTGATATTTACAATGGGATTTCAACAAATTAAAGCTGTTTTCTTATATTTGTATTGTATTTATCAGATAATTAGCTCTGTGTACATTTCATTAGTTTTGCTAGGTGATAGTTCCCTAGTGCGATATCAGAATTTCCAACCAGGAAATCAAATTTAAAACCTAAAAAATGGCCAAACTAGGAAAACGAGTGTGAATGTTTCTGTGAAAATCTTTATTATTTTATTATTTTTCTCAATGGAGATATTATTGCTTTGCTTGGAATCTTTCACAATATGGCATTAAACCTTCTAAATCTTCATGCAGATCAACTTGCAGGTCACATTTGTGGAGAGACAACCCTGCTCACAGTCAGAATGCCTGTTTTTCTAGGTATTTTTTAGCTGTAAAATCACTTGTAATTGAATAAACGCAAAGAAGAGCTGTTTAATGTCATATTGTGGAACGTTCCAGGCAGAGCCAAGGCATACATCCACACAAACAAGCAAATGATGGACAAAAAATTACACAGTGCACCTTTAAACATAACAATATTAACAGTGTTTTAGTAAAATAAGTAGTCTAACCAGTCATAGGCACTGTTTACTATGGCTCCACTTAATGTCTACTGGGCTGGTCCAGACAGAGATGGTCGACGTTCTGAATTCATTGAAAATACAGAGCAGTGATGGGAGGATCTTAGAGAAAAGTACTGTAAAATAAATGCAATTCATAAGGACTGTTGATGAAGGGCAGCTCCTGAGTACAGGGTTAGAAAATCCAGCTCTGATTATAATGACAGTTGATTGCATGGCCCAGCTCTAGCATTAGCCTTCCATACACAGGATGTACAGTATAGCTGCAAGTGGAAGTTTTGAATTATACCCATTATTACACCTTCCTTTAATAAATAGTTTTCAAATTTTAGAGGGATTTGTTGTTGCTTTAAAGATGCTGTCATTTTTTTACTTACTAAAAATATGAAATTGGCAGTTCCAGGTCTTAAATCATCCAAATGTTTCTCGTGAAGGTGTGTGGAGTTTCAAAACATAGTGGAGCACTTTCTGTATTTACCACATGACATCACAAGAACTAGATAGTCTAGTCTAAATATGCAGGATTTGTGTTAAACATTTGTGAAGGAAGCAAAACACAACTCTGTGGTTTCTGGTTTCAAAATTATGTTTCGTTCTTAATAAAAATAATGCATCAGTTTTATATAGCGCTTTTCTGAACACTTAAAGACACTTTACAGATCATTATTCATTCACTCCAACCACCACCATCACTCACACACACACCACTTTCATACTAGGCAATGTGGGTGAAGTGTCTTGCCTAAGGACACAACAACAGTTTTTGTGACCCTCATGGCACCTGGAGTTCCTTGTGGTCTCCCATCCAAGTACTAACCAGGCCCGGCCCTGCTGAGCTTCTGAGATCTGACGGGATCAGGCTTTGACGGTGTGGTATGACCATAATACCACATTCTTGTATAAAAGCTTCATGCATGATGACATTATATTACAGTTTAATCTATCCACATATCATATATTGTAATATGGTTTGGGGCAACACCTTTTAAGATAAATCAATAAGATTTTATTAACACAAAAGAATAATGAATTATGAAATTCAAATAGACTGACTTCCCCTCCTCCTTTGTTTCGTAAATACAATATTTTGACTATATATGAGGTCAACATATTGTATTTGCCTGTTTATGTTTAAGTATGTCCATATGTCCCAGGTTTTACCCAGAGTTTTTGAGAACTTTTTCATGTCCTCATCAGATGTTCACACCTCTTCTACAAGACACTGCAGAGACTTTTACCTTCCCTTGTGCAGAACATCAATCAACCAAAGAACACTCAAGTTCAGAGGCCCTGCCCTCTGGAATAATTTATCCCCTATGCTAAAGTCTATTTCCACTCTTTTCTTTTAAAAGACAATTGAAACAAATGTTGCTCATCTGAATGTACAGTATTGTTAAACATGTTCATAAATGTGATCTTCTGTTCATGACTGTAATGAAAATGTTTTAGGGGAGGTGGCCTTATAAGACCATTAATGGTCTCCTGCACTGAAATGTTTACATTGCGAAATTGTTTTAACTTTATGTGCAAATAAAAATCTAATCTAAAACTCCAGGTAGTTTTGATGAGGAAACAACATTATAACATAGATCTTTCTGATCTATGTTATAATGTCGTTTCCTCATAGTGTGATATGGACCATTTCATGTTCCAAAGAAATGCACACGGACTACATTAAGATATAGCCTAACTGCACAAAATACACTTTGCTTTTTCACATTAAAAGAGGCCAGGTCCATTAGCTTCACACCAGATTACAGTTATGGACATCCCCTCATCCCGCAGCCAACCAAGACAAGACTAAAGCAAGCAACAGTAGTGGAAAAGACATGGGATAAAACTTGAAACAACACGGCATGATCAGATGATTGAAGATGTGTTGACCATTATGGAGGATAATTCCAAAAAGGAGAGACTCTCAGGTGTTAACAGGTTGATGGATGAACAATGCGAGAAAGACGGGGAGCTTGGCTGAGTGGCCAATTGAATGTAGGTATAGATTTCTTTGTGCTAACAGAATAGCTTGTCATGTCCGACCCGTACCTTGGGCTAAAATCCATGTGATCCATAATCCATCATGAGGTGTAGAGATGGGGATCGATACCCGTGGAGCTATGGTGGCCACAAATTCATTACGGTGCGATGCTTTGGGTGCAGAAAGGCAAGTAAGAGAGAATAGAAAGGTCACGGAGGAGTACAGAGCATGCAGCAAAATGGATGGGCAGAAACACTGGACTTACAAGTGTGGTCTCACCTGGATGGCATTTTAATAGATGGCTCAGAGTTCAGATTGGAGGCATGAGTCAGCATTTTAAACACCAGCGGGGAGGTTTTCAAAATGGCTGCAAATATATGTTCTGTATATTCGGCGCAATATTGCAAAAAAGTTCTCAGATGCAGTTTCAGAAGTAGTTTAGTCCTAGTAGCGTTGTGATGTAGTTGCAATGCTAATAAGACTGGGAAGCTTTGGGTGGCAGATGATGAAAGCTACAGCGCATAACCTTTTAGCAAAATAATAGATTAAAATAAAAGCAGCTTTTTACATTTTGGATGTTTTTATTCCACTGAAGAACACTGAAATCATGCATCATTATTCTGAGTGGGCTTACATCTCCACACACCTGATTTTTAGTTGGCCTGGAGGAAGGCGTTCATCTGCTTGTTTCCATGTGTAGCAGAGCGGTGTGTTTTTAGTGGATGAAGGTAGCAAAATTTCCAGCAATGCCACTTGGTGATACCAGGACACATTTTTCCCCAGCGCCCTATAGGCACACAGATTTGCTGACTGAACATGGCATGAGACTGGAACCTCCTTTACACTGAATTTATTGTACATTTAAGTAAGGGTTTAATTAAAGAACCACTGGGAACCACTGGGAATTCCAGGTGCCACAGTGGGGCGCCAGTTGTGTCCTTAGGCAAGGCACATCACCCACATTGCCTAGTATGAAAGTGATGTGTGCGTGCGTGTTGGTGGTGGTCGGAGGGGCCGATGGTGCAGATTGGAGCCTCGCTTCCGTCAGGGCAGCTGTGGCTACAATAGTAGCACCACCACCGGGTATGGAGTGAATGAATAATGCTCTGTAAAGCGTCTTTGACTGTCCAGAAAAGCGCTATATAAAACTGATGCATTATTAGCCAAATATCCTCAACCAGCCCATTATGTTGATTGTCCATTTGGTCACGTGGCCTCGTTTACTTGGGATTACTTTAGGACTATTACCACAGTCAATATCGCGTCTTGCAGTAGCGCTTCCGACAAGACAAAGCTGAGCGAGTCCTTTCACCAAGGCCACGACTGAAGGACAAAACAGGTACACGGAGAAAAAGAAGGGGAGGCTTCCCGCCAGCAGGAGCCTTCACACACAGGTTACATTAAACATGCAATACACATTTGACAGGTTAACACAAAATAAACCATGGAGACATACCGGAAAACTTTAATCGTGGCATACCACCCAAACACGCCCAGCACAACCCAGGGCCGAGCCGCAGATGCTAAAACACAACCCATATTAGCCTCATGCATGGCGTTACTGAGTCGACAAGACGATTTCCCACTTACCCCCACGATGCTGCACACTCTCCGCAATTACTGGGCTTGATGCCTTGCAACAGTGATCTTAGTGCGCCTAAACGTGGTCTACTCGGGACCTCTTGCGGCCATGAATAGTTTGGCTCCGCTAGCGTGTGACATCAGAGGTCGGAATTCAGGAGGGTGGACAAGCATAGCACCCTTTTTATAGGCGAGTTTGTGACCAATAAACCTGATACTATTACACATGGAAATGACATTCCTTTGGCTAAAATCTACCATAGTAATCTTATCTATGGAGAATGTTCCAAGTATGGTTTTAATTTTCTATTCCCATTGAAAGTTACATACAGTACGTTTACAGAACAAGACAAAAAAGTGTTCCAGTGATGAGTTTCTAAACATTTCCACACCTGGTAAGTTTCAACTGTAGCCGGAGCTGCCCTGAGGTAGACTGACGAAACCAAAGCTGCCAATCTGCACCTATCGGCTCTTCCGACCATGCTTAATCTCTCACACTCATACACACCCCGACTATACTAGGCAAGATGGGTGAAGTGTCTTGCCTAAGGATACAACACAAGATACCCACTGTCGTCCCACTATCTTGTATTCTCAGTCATCCATCGAAGTTCTAACTAGACACAAATCTGCTTAGCTTCCTCAGTGAATCTCAGCGGTATTTAATAGACCTGAGGGCAATTTTAGTACATTTCTCCTTGCCTGGATTTATTTCTTAATTTTGCTTTTAAAACTGCCCCTTTTACCCTATAATGAAGTGTTCTACATCCTTTTGTTCAGTACAACCTGTCATTTCACAATCTGCTGCTGTAGTTGTGTCATGTGGCTGTAATAAAAGCTACAGGACCAGAAATAGAGATGAAAAAAAAAAGAAAAGATTCATACTCTTTTATACAAAACACACAGCAAACATGTAGAAACCACTTTTTGGACATAAAAAATGCTTAATTTAGGGCCTACAAAAATGCAAAATATCAAGTCTAAGTAAATTAAAAATATCCTTATTGCCCTAAAAATAAAAAAAAGTGCTCCATGACTTTTCTGGTGCCAGTTATGGAAACAGCTCCTGTAAAGTCCATGGCCAGAGCATAGAACAGAGCCACATCACTTGTAATGCATTTCTATGGCGTTTATTACATTTGTATTGCATTTTGAGTAAAATAAACCTTTCAAATAAAAATAGAAAGGGATGCGAAATTACACACACCAAGATGCGTAATTTGCCATTTATGTGAGAATTAACTCCACTTAGAGCATCTTTTTCACTCATTATAAACACACACAGTCGAGAGGAGTCGACCATCTTGACTCACTTCACTCTTTGGCAAAGTTTGGCATGAGTTTGGCAGAAAACAAAGTTCCTATTAGACACTCGTTTTGCGCACGTCATCACACAGTGTGAGTGGGACGTAGGATGAAGCCGCAGAAATGTACAGAAACCTCTATGTCTGCACTTTCTGAGGGAAAAAAGTACGTTTCTATCTTTTACGGTTAGAAACGTATGCGCGGTTATATAAAACATATTCCTCGGAACACAGAAAAGACTCATTTCTTGTGTATTTCCTACATGGCCTACTGCTCAGTGCATTTTCAGATGTGGCGGAGCAGCTGATTGGGCTTTGTTGTGGGGTCACATGGGGTCACTGTGGGCCTTCTCAGGGTCAGTAGTTATTGCCATTGCCATTGTATATACCTTGTGCAGTGAATCAATGCAAATTACAGATAATTGGGTTGATTGTAAATGTGTTGTGGAGTATTTCCTGTGCATTCTTGTGCATGTTTTATGTCATATGTTTTAGTCAAAGATACAACAGCAGTAAGTAAGAATCCTCAACCCAAAATAAAATGTGACAGGTGGCAAATGTTGTTGCAAGTATGGAACCTAATGAAGATACCCTGGAAAGTTGACAGACAATTATATATTCATTATTTCACTGTGGCCAATGATCACAAACAGGGCCGGCCCCCCCATTAGGCAACATAGGCAAATGCTAAGGGCGCCACCGCTCCACTAGGGGGCGCCGAGCGCAAAAATCGGCGATGGGGGATAAAATCCTCCACTGTCTAAAACATCGTCACTATGAACTGTTTGATTTCTTGTGAGTATCTGTACTCTGGCAGTATTTTTTATTTTTTTTTGCAATCCAAGGGGCGCCACCTGAAATCTTGCCTAGGGTGTCAAAATGGTTAGGGCCAGGCCTGATCACAAATAATAAAACATGCAACACAGTGGACCCTCACAGATTTCAGCAATTCATTTAAATTCATTAATACAAAGCATCGTACTCTTGGATGGAGATGTCAGAATTGTTTCCATAAATAACATTTTGGCCTTATTAGATTTGTCAGAACTTTTGCCCCTGCATCTTCACCTCAAGAAAGATATTTGCTGTGCGTAACTCTCTCTTCTTTGCCTGGGATCCAGAATATACAGTACACTTCTTCAGTACTTTACAAAGATGTGAATCTGGTCAGGGGTGAATTTCCCTGAGTTCATATGGGCATGATTGACAAGTGGGGCAGCCAGTCAGGGGCACACATGGTCCTTCCAAATCAAATACGTCTGCTTAAAAAATCACTGGGTCTTAAAAAACATTGTGGATTTCTGCACTAAAGCACTAAACTCTGTTATTCTGATGTAAAAGAAATGTAATTTTGTTTCTAAATGACCAATGAGCTCCTCACAATTCACACACACACACACAAAAATAAAATTGCATGTTCATGTTTGGCTTGAGAGTCGACAGAGGGTATGGGGACCAGACTTATCTTCCTGTAGAATATAAAAAAATAAAGACAGATATCTTAGAATTAGTTATTCTTTTTGCCAGACAGGAGAGTTTGTTTACCTGCTTTACTTCCTGTATCTTCCTCACAAGCATCTCGTGATCATGTGGTGATATGTCTTGTATCAATCAATCAAACAAACTTTTATAGAGCACTTTTCATACAAAAATGCAACACAAAGCGCTTTACAGTGATTAAAAAAGAACAATCCCACATTTCCCCTCCACCCTCCACCCCCCACAAAGCTAAGATGAGTCTAGAGATTACAATCCCACATCAAGCTGAACTAAACAGTCTAAATGCCACATAACTATTTTTATTTATGACTAACTGAAACAGGAAACTATGAGCTTACTACCGTGACATACTATCTTTCATAACTCTCTATACTAACTATAATAACTATAACTACTACAGATAAAAAAGGAAGATAGAGGAAGAACAACAAAAGGAACACATGGAGAGTAAAGCGGAGAGAGTTTGAGGAATAAGACACATTAGACCAGACGAGACATAGAAACAAAGCAGGAAAGATAAGGGGCAGGAGAGGAGAGAAAAAGCGCCCACCCTCACCAAGAGCCAGAAGAGAAAAGTAGGCTGCTTTACTTGGTTTTTCCAGACAGTAGGGAAAGCTCATGCCCCCTACTGTTTGAAACCTTTCCCAGAACTCCTTCCCATGTGTGTGATAAGGTGTATGCTCCCACATCCTGGTTTATGCTCCTAGGACCTCGCTTGTGGATGTGGACGGCCTCTCTGATCCAGCACTGGTATTTAGTGCTTTCAGAACAGATGACACACACGGGATGCTGTAGGGGGCGTAAGCTTCTCCTACTGTCTGCCAAAGCCAAGTAAAGCAGCCTACAAGACACGTCACTACATCATCACGAGACTTTTGAGGAAGATACAGGAAGTAGCCGAAACATGTAAAGCAGGTAAACAGACTCTCCTGTCTGACAAAAGAAAACTGAAGACAGACTGAGCTTGTACCCAAGACAGAAAGACATCATTGTGAATTTGCCAGCCAATTTTCTCTTGTAACTAAAGCTCTAACAACTTTAAATGCCACTGGGTGCTGGTAAAAGAGAGCACCAAACACAAGCTGAAAGACATGGACTCTAAACCCTGTCCAATTTTGTCGCATTCACCTTCTGCAATTTGATGATGTTGTAATTTCAGATGGAGGGCATGGGCCTATATAACTCAAAGGGCATTTACTGTTTTTGAATGAAATATGCAAAGTTAAGTTTCCCAGAGTTCAACCTTATCGTTATTTGTTACAGACTGGCTCCACCAACTTAGCATATCAATCTTAGTCCGTTCAACTGACAAAAATCACGTCTTTGGGGTTGAATAATGGCACCATTTTCTGCAGCGACTGTGAAAACTTTCTGCTGAAAGAGAGGCTGAACTTTGTCCCACTTTTTGTTTTATGTGCATTGGCCAGTGATTACAGATGATTAACCATCACCATAAATGAGGACAACAAACCTGACAGTTAAACAGCGAATTCCACCACAGATTTCCGACCGGTCTCCTGGCTCAGTTTTAAAGGGCCCATATTTTGCTTTATTCTAATCTGTGTCATAATGTTGTTTCCTCATCACAAACATATCTGGAGTTGTGTTTTGTTTCATTCACACATGTTTAACACACAAATCCTGCATATTAGGCTGAGTTCTTGAACAGAAAACACTCTTTTCCACTTTGTGATGTCAGATAGCAATACAGGAAGTGCTCTACTGTGTTTTTAAACTCCATACACCTTCACTAGAACCATTTTGATAATTTCAGCCCTAGAATTGCCCATTTCAACTGAACTAAAGGTAAAGGGAAGATGTTAACTTGAAAACTACCACTTCATGACAAGGTAGAACAGAGCATTTTGAGTTTTGGAGTTGTAGACAGCCTAATAATTCATGAAACAAAGCACTTTGGGCATGTTTTGGGGGATGCAAGAACATTCTAACATGTCTTAAAGCTCCCAAGAGTTTATTTTGCGTAATATAGGACCTTTAAACTATAGGGCTTATCACAGCTTTTCAGTTTGACCGGCAAATGGTATTACTTATTGTTACAGTGGGGACTTCACACCTGCCAAGTCCCATTTTTTCCATTACATTTGTCATGACGGAAAGCACACGCAATCTTTTCCATCATTCAAATTCCACATCACACTTCAGAGACCACGGCCGCTTTGAGAACTCCCAATATTCCACAACCAGTCCCTTTTTTATTCACAAATTACAGAGACGCTCGAACGCTCATCACTGGGCCAGGAATGCGTAAGACAAACCCAACTGGCCACTTGATTGACAGCCGGAATAAAAAGGAACGCCACACCACCATTTTGCCAGTCAAGTACCCATGACAAATGCCCCAATCTGTTTAACAAGGACTCTGCTTGGGTTTGCCTACGTGCGGTGGAAGGGATTTGAGATGCTAGCAGCGCGTTAGTTGTTTCGGAGCCAGGAGAGACCGGAGATCTTACGCGTCCAGATGGCTTGCGCTGGTGCTGTTTTCACTCACAGTTCTGGGGCAAGCTAAAATAGATAATTACACACCTTACTGCCAGAAAAAAAGAACTCGGGTGTTGTAGTTACTGCTACACGACACATGGTGCAGATAAAAGAGAGGGGGGAGATTGGACGTACATAAAAGAAGGTGTGAACTGCTTTTGAGTAAACATATCTGGTCTTGTTTTGGTGTTTGCTGCCAAGATGTAGTTAGCAGAATTGGGCTAAAAACAGTAAAGAATGATGAAGAAATATATAGAACTGCTTAGTATCATAAGATATTTTTAACTGTGCTGAAATATATCGTGGAGGAGGCGTTAACTTTCAATTATGCTTGTTTTCAACTTTATGGCATCACAAAAAGATTATCCTAATATAAATTTCACTATACTAATAAAAAACAAGTTATAGAAACATTTTGTAATTTGCAGTTATACAAAACTCTATCAGTTTGAAGGCAAAAGCAGATTACAGTCATTTTTGAAAAGGAAAACAGTCTTGTTTTGGCCCTAACCTACCATTTGAGAACCACTTCCCTATATGATGAAGGCATCCAGGTGAGAAAAATGATATACATTTTATTTATTAGACGCCTTTCTGGACACCCAAGGTCGCCTTACAACAACAGCTATAGCACTTTTCACAGACACACGTCCCCAAGGAGGCTTTACAGAGCATTATTAACAGAGCATTCTTCATTCACTCCATATCACTCACGCACACTCCACTTTCACAGCTACAGTGCATGTTTTGGGTTGATGGGGGAAACCGGAGCCTGGAGGAAACCCATCCAGACACGGGGAGGACATGCAAAAAAACATGCTGCACTATATGGAAAATAATCACACTAACTGCTAAACCAGCTCTACTTTCCATGCAACAAGCAGTTTCATAAGTTTTTGATTGTGACTTCCATAGGTGGTGAGGTATCCTTGCTTCTCAGTCAGTAGGCAATTTTATCTATATTATGCACAATTTACTCATGTGTACTTTAAGCCAGGTTATAATGTTGTTACCTCATCAAAAACATACTTTCTGAGCAGCCCTTTATGTATATGTACATCTCCAAAGCTGAAAATGCTCTGTTCCACCTTGTGATGTCATGATGCAGTAACTTCCAAGTTAACAGCTCCTTTTACCTTTAGTTCAGTAGAGATTGGAAGTTACAGGGCTGAAATTATCCAAGTGATTCTAGTCCACATGACATAAGGTTGAACATTGTTTTCCATTTGAGAGAAGAACACATCCTAAATATACAGAACATGTGTGAATGAGACAAAACTCAATTCCATATATGTCTGTGATGAGGAAACAATGTTGTAACATAGATCAGACAATAGTGCAGTATTGGCTTTTAATTAATACTAGACCTGGACTAAATCAGGACTAGGGCAAATATAAGTACATACATTATACATTAGGACTCAAACATCAGGACCAAACAAGTAAACACATCCTGTATCTCTCCATGTGTAATCTATTAAACAGTATATTCTATTCACATTGACAAGTTTGCAAATGAACACACAGTACAACCCTGTTCACTCACATTGAAAAGAAACTCACTCATACAGATAAAACAGTGGTGATTTGAATCAAAAACCTCTCGACATTCCCATCTTATTTCTGTAGCCTGTAATTTGCAGTACACATAACTATGCCTCACACTCCCATTATAAGCCCCTTTGTCGTAAATGCGATTCGTCCATATATTAAGCAGCAGGGGTCAGACTCAGAGACCTCCAATACAAGACGCATTTATAGTCCCTGGCCGTAGGGAACAGGAGAAAAATTGGACTGCCGCCTGCGCACTAGACCACTGCAGGACAAATGCAACCATGAAAAACATGTCTATAAAGAGGAACGCTGCTCCCTTCTGATTTTCACGTTCAAAACAAAAGCCCTGGGTATTTTTCATTTTAAGTAGTACAGTCTTTTTTTTTTCTTCTTGTTCAAATGTGTTTCAAAAGATCAGCCCAGAATGGAGGTCAGTAAGGTCTCTGTATTAGTGTTGCCAGTGTGAGGTAAATGAGATGCAGGTCAAGATGTTTTAATCCCAATTGGTAAAAATAAAATGTGGTTTCAAACAGTAAAGTTGTGATACTTGTCAGCTACAGTACAAAGGTCAGGGGTGTGTGCTGGACTATGGTGTAAAGAGGTTGTGGCATCTCTAGTTTCGTTATCTGTGCACACATAACTGTAAATGTAGACATGTAGGTTAAATTTATCATATTGATCCATCACAATCACAGATTTAATTTTGTGATTGTTTAAATCATAAATATACATTTTTAATAGCCATACTGTCCCTATCCCTAATCCAGTCATCCACATTCATGGCAGTCTTCTGCAGCAGATGACTGAGTCCTGACCCCTGCCTTTGTGTCTGCTCCTCTCTCTCTCAGGTTAAGTGTTCAGATGGTAGCTGCCATCAGTCCACATCTGTCCCAGCAGGTGTCTCTGAATACGTCTCACTCCAGGCCCAGAGGGGACGCCCGGGATAAATGAATAGACCCAACAGTTCAAATGCTGACGTTTGGAGAGAAGCTGAATTTTTACACATTAGTTCCTGTTACACTATTAATTAGGAGTCATGATTCACCAAAGGCTGTGGCACAAAAATGAATGCAGTTTTACCAAGGCAATAACTGACTATTAAAATATCCATTGTCTTGATGGCTTAGGTTGTGTACATTGTTCTGTTCCTCAGTCCTTGTTCCTTTTGTATGTACAGTTGTTCTAAGTAGTTTTGGTGCCGACAGAGTGGTGCTTCTCTTACATCCAGTAGCACTAAATCAAGAAACCAAAGTGGGTTTAAGTTATTAAACTGCACTGTGCCTTCTCCCAATCGTCTGCAGCTAGACCCTTCACGAACTCAGAGATAAAACTGGTGTCCAGACATGTTTTTTTATTTAAGTATTTGTGAATCATGTATTCTTGGCTGGTCAGGAAAATAGTGAACAGCAATTTTGTTCTGTTAACTGGAAAAAAAGTTTTGTTAGAGTGAACGCTGAATGTTTTGCTGTAGTAGCTTCTTCATTTCCTACAAGGTTCTATACGTCACTGCCTTATATCTGTCCAAAGGGAGGAGGAACTACACTGAAATTAACACCCCCTGGTTGGTCACAGTAAGGAGTATCTTTTTAACTATGGAATACAGAATTATATTAAGTTCTTTTGCTCTGTGCCCTGCCTGGCAGACTGAGGTACTACGCTACAGTGGCCATACTGACGTGTCAAAGCCCGATCTCGTCAAATCTCAGAAGCTCAGCAAGGCCGGGCCTGGTTAGTACTTGGATGGGAGACCACTGGGAAAATCAGGTACCACAGGGGGGCACCAGTTGCAAAAAAAAGATGTCATTCTTGTGTCCTTAGGCAAGACACTTGCCTAGTATGAAAGTGGTGTGTATGTGATGGTGGTGGTCAGAGGGGCCGATGACGCTGATTGTATTGGCAGCTGCACTTCTGTCAGTCTGTCCCAAGGCAGCTGAGGCTACAACAGTAGATTATCACCACCGGGTATGGAGTGAATGAATAATGAACTGTAAATAACCCTCTGTAAAGCATTTTTGTGACATATGTCTGTGAAAAGTGCCATATAAACACTCACTTAGTTACTTACTATATATATACTACCATATTACGCTGCTTTCTGATCTATGTTGTTTCCTCATCACAAACATACCTGGAGTTGTGTTCTGTTTCTGTTGCTATACAAATCCTACATATTTATGCTGTTCTCTCAGAAACCGAAAACCACTTTGTGATGACATGTAGTAATACAGGAAGTGCTGTCCACTGTTTTTTTTTTTTTACTCCCTACACCTTCACTAGAATCATTTGTATAATTTCAGTTTTGGAATTGCCAGTCTCTACAAAACTAAAGGTAAACACATGCCATTTTACTTGCAGCAGATAGTACCACTTCCCCAATACAGCAAACCCCCTGCCCCTCAACACCAACAAACAAACATGCAGCTCCCCCCTCTCTATATGAGCCTGTGATCTGCGCGTTATCACTCCATTTCCTTTACCACCGCCAGGAGTCTAAAACCAAGATTATCTGATGTTATCTACCTCCAGCTGAAATTTCCTTTACGCAAGAATCAATGGAACACTACATCCTATACAATGGCCCCCGCCCCTTCTTCTTCACCTCAGAACTTATTGGTGACAGTTCTAATTCATGCACCTCCCCACCGCCTTCCCTGGGACATAGCACTTTCTCTGTTTTATTGATATTTATAGTGCGATCTTGTCTGGTCTTTGGGAGGGTGACAGCTCTTTCTCTCAGATTGCTTGCTGCTGTGTAAAAACCAATAATGGGTTTGTCAGACACTGCCAAACGCCATACTCTGTGCACTTCATCTTTTGTGCTTCTGTTTTCTGTACAACAAAGCAAAAGTATGTCCCACTTTTTCTCGACAGGTGTGTAGAAATACGGGCTACAGAATAAGTGTGTGGTGGAGTAGGAGCCACATTTGTTTCATGTTATTTTTTTCATTAGTCCATATACCATTGTTCAAATTTAAATGCGTCTAAAGGTGCATCATGTAACTTTTTTGTATGGAGGATTCCGCTACCTGTGTGTTTCATGGAGAAGTTTTCTCCCCCTGTTAAAGGGCCTATTATGCTATTTTCTATTTATGATATAATGTTGTGTCCTCATCATAAATATACCTGGAGTTGCCTTTTGTGTCTTTCACACACAAAACGTTAAATTTCTTCTCCCATACATCTGTTGTGATGTCATGCGGTAATACAGGGAATGCTCCACTGTGCTTTTAAGCTCCATACACCTTCACTTGAATAATCTGGATGATTTCAGACCTGGATCTCTACTTAACCTCCTGAGACCCGAGCTTTTGTCTGGTGTGCATTTTTCATTTCTTCTTGCTATTTGGGATAAGTAGGACCTACTAAGTAAGTCTTCTGTATGACACTAAAAAATGTAAAAACATTAAAATGTATAAATAAATTACAACAAACAAACAGCAATTAGCTGTTTATTTCAAGCCCTAAACCTGCCAAATGTGACGTAGGTCGACCGTGAGCGGGTTGGGGTTCAGTGAGTGAGGTTAAAAACACACAAAAAGGCCTGAAAATGTGGTCCACAGTTTTAATTTTTTCTGGTTTTCAATCGTTACAAAAAAAGTAGAGGTGCAAAAAGTGGAGACAGGCAGCAGTTTCCCTATAGCAGCAGAAACGTCCAGCAATTTATAACTGTAAACTCATCTAAATATTCCCAAGTTTACCTAACAACATGTACAATCAATAATATAACACAGTCCCAATGTCTTCAAACGAGGACATGACATTTCCTGATGCTCTCGTCTGCTGTGGTCAATAAAATGTGTCAAATTTTAATGCCAAATGAAGATACATTAAGATACATGAAGAGACATTATTGTACATAAATACATTGGTTTTATTCATAAATTTTGCATCTAAACTTTACCATGCAGTTTTTTTTTACTTTCGGGAGCTGCTGTAGAGGTTTTTAGTTGATTACAGGTGAAAGTTTAAAATAATTGAAAATCATGGTGCTAAGAGGCAAAAATGTAATGTCCTCGTATGGGGCCACAGGGTCTCAAGAGGTTAAGAAGCAGTAAAAGGAAACTGTTAACTTGAAACTACCACTACATGACATCACAAGGTGCAAAATAGCATTTAGAACCATGGACAGATGAATAATACAAAATTACTCAAACATGCATGAATGAAGCAAAACACCACTCCAGGAATGTTTCTGGGGATGTATCAACATTTTACACTGGTATAAAAAAATATATAGAGTCAATTTTGTGTAATATAGGTTCTTTAATGTTGCACTATGTCATTTTTTTGATGGAGGTGGAGATGGAGGACCTGCATATTTCCATGGAGTTGTTTTCTTCCACCTTATGACATTAAACATATCTATCCTGCATCTATTTTATTAAGGCGAAACATTTCAGCTGAGAAGGAAAAAATCTTAAATTGAGCGCTTTCCATTTCAAACTTCTTTTGTAGTTTACTTACATAAATGTGAGGACATTTTTTTTTTCATCCGTTAATGTTTTCATATTGAAAATAAGGCATTTTATTTAACATTTTTGGGACAACAAAAACAGAAATATGAAAAGAGAGATTTAAATTTTTTGCTTCATTTGTTGACATATTAGATAAAAAAATATACAAAGGGGATTTTGGATATCTCTATTTAATATTTGAGTAAACAAGATCTGACTGAAAATTTGACTAAAAATACCAGTTTCACCTCATATTTTAGAGTTAAAACGTGATCAGTTTGCAGTTTTGGAATTAGATAACAAAAAACTCCTGTACATTTCATCAAAATCTTGTTCAGTATGAAGTTGCAAAGTTTATCTATGTAGGTATGTGTCCCTTATGTCCCTATGGGAGAAAATGCATTTTGACTTTGAGATGACAGTGTCCCATATAACTCTATGGGGGCAAGTTGATGAAATTAAGTATTAAAACATCTTTCAGTGCACATGAAAGTTTATATGCTGAGAGACCAAACTGCTAAAAAAAAAAAAAATGCCTGTAGTGTCTTCCCTTAATTCACATGAAGCCAGCCAGAGGTCTCAGACAAGTGTGCAATAACTTGAAATTTCCATTCCAGATAGAACCAACTTTTGACTTTCTTCTTTCTTCACAAAGTTCAGGCTAAATTGTGACAGATGCCAGAGCTTCATCGCACCTTTGCCTAAGCTTGAGTGAGGAACCGTCTGCCTCCTTTCACCGCGCTTGACGTAAATCATCCAATAGAAAGATCCATCTGAAATAACCTTAGAAATCTCAAATAGATTAAGCACAAAGGCTATTTATAGACCTGTGTGAGCGAGGGGGCCATTCTCCGGGTGGCATGGTGCATTAGGCCTTCACAATAGTGGGAGAAAAAAGTAGATTTGCAGAGGCAGAAAGATAGGCACTTCCAATGTGACGGTTTGAAATGGAGTCAGAGCTGTGACAGTCAGGCTGCTGCACACACCGTCGAGATCTAATCAAGATGGCGCGGATTCGGATCCACAATATTTCTTTAGTGGAACCACTTAAAAAAAAGAATATAAAAGATGTTCTCACTGAAATGATTAACCTTAAAGACGCACTATATAACTTTTCTTGCTTGTCTCCGTGAATATGTTATTGCTTTGACATGGATGTTACAGTCTGACATTAAAGGGCCCATATTATGCCATTTTCTGATCTATTTTATAATGTTGTTTCAGAGCTTTCAGACCTGGAGCTGTGTTTTGTTTCATTCACGCATGTTTAACTTCAAAACTTGCACAAGGACACAGCAACAACATTCAGCTATTGGTTAAGTGTCTTGCCCAAGGACACAACAGCATTCATCTGTGGGAGCTGGCATTGCACTGTGGCTCTGACCATTCAACCAATGATGTTTATGTCAAGAGCGGGATTCAAACCACCAACCTTTGGATCAGCGGCCAAATGCCCAATGAACTGAGCTATTGTTGCCCCTTTGTTGCATTTTTTATTCTTTATTTCTCTTTTGAACTTGCTTTTGGTCACTTTGGGATTATCTTATTTATGATTTATGATTTATATTAAAGGTACACACTAAACTTTCAGCGTGGGAATGGATACATCATTGCTCTGCCTGGAATGTTCCACTGTATGTACATTAAACAGCTCTACCTTACACTTATTCAATTACAGGTGATTTTATAGCTCAAAAATACACTACAAAAAAGGATTTTGTAGCATAGTTAAACTGACTTGAGATAAGCAGATTCATCTTAAAAGACCAATTTTAATATTTTTTTTACTTGTTTCAACATATTCCATCCTGATATATCTTATGTAGATATTACAACTTATTCTAAGCACGTTTTATATTAAACCAAGCCAGGTTAAGCCTCTTTAACTTCCTTCTCAAACCAATAAGGTGAAAAATCTTGCCATAAATACTTGAAACTAGTGTTTTCTGCTTAGAACAAGATTCGTATTTCATCTTGTTTTAAGAAAACTTAGTAAGTGAAAATTTCTTACTGCACTGGCAGATAATTTCACTTAAAACAGGGAATTTTTACCTCAAAATTGTTTTTATTTTTTGATAGGCCTTTTTTGCAGTGTACCTAGAAAAACAGGCATTGTGACTGTGAGCGGGGTCGCCTCTCCACAGATCTGACCTGTAACTTCTGGATTGGTCTTCATGAAAATAGAAAGGTTTAATACATGTGAAAAATACAAGACAAAGCAATGACATGTCCATGGAGAAAAGCATTTGACGGCAGAAGTTCCACAATGCACCTTTAAAATCATGACTACAGAATGTAAAATCTATTATGAACTTCACATCTTTTCCCACTGAGCCGTTCAGACAGTGGAGTCCTTATCCCCCGTGAATGACATCTTAATGGAGCTGTGTATTTGTTGAATGAGTTCAGTGATAGTTCATGGGCAGAATAGGAGAAGTCTGGAGATGTACCAGTGACACAAATAAACCTCCAATATGCTTAGTGTACTCCATATGCTACTGCCTCTTGACCAGAATGTCAATAAGAAATTGTATTTAATTAGCCTGGATAAATAAAGGAAAATAAGACAAGAACGAATGAAACAAAATACAACTCCACATATATTGTTGATGAGGGAATATTACAACATGGTTAAATATTAAATGGCTTAATATGTGTTCTTTAAGTGATGAAATAAAAACTAATGAGTCCATTCTCCATCTCTTTAGCCTGAGCCTAATGAACACATTAAAACTGGGTAATCTGGTGAAGCGGCCTCCCTCATAGCATGACCAGTTCAATTACAGGGGAGGGATGAAAGCCTCAGCCCGTATAGTTATAGCCAATATGTCCGATCAGTCACCCCATGGAGCAGGGAGTGAGACCGATTGTTTGGACAATTACGGAAATAGAAAACAAACATGTATTTTTTTTTTTTTCAGTTATTCTTTCTAAAAAGTAGCATGGATAAGTCTTGACTAATGTGTGGTTATTGACTTTGAAAAGGTTCAGAAATAAATGTATGGTGCATAGTATGGAGCTTTCTACCATGTAATTGTTCCCTCATCAAAAACAGGCCTGAGGTTTTAGATGCCATCCATACACCTTTCTATCTTCATGGAGACCAAACCAGACCAAGTTACAGGTCAGATCTGTGGAGAGGCGACGCCACCCAATCAGAATGCCTGTTTTCCTAGGTATTTTTGAGCTATAAAACCACCTGTAATTGAATAAATGTAAAGTAGCTAAGCAGATCAATGATATGTCAACAGAAACAAGGCGACAGACCCTCAACCGAAAAGTTACACAGTGCAGAGGTTAGCTGTAAGATTCTGTGCAATACTCCCCACACACCCACAAGCCTACATCATCCATGCTCCCACATGACAGGTCTTCATTAAAATTAAAACTGTACACACAGCAACTTGACAAACTTGATGCCTTGCACAGTAGTTTTATTAGCAAGATGCTCACTGATGGCTGTGATAGAGCTCTGACATGGGGAACAGAGAAAGGATGTTATAAAACATGGCAATACGGTTTCCAGTGAAAATTGTATTTTCAAAACAATAAAAGGTAATGTGGCGATTTGTGTAATATTTAAAGGTCCTATATAGATTATGTAAAATTGACTCTTATGAACTTTAATCCATGTTAGAATGTTGGTACCTCACTGTTTTGTTTCATTCATTCATAGAATCATCCTGGATTATAATTCTGTCTACATCTCCAAAACTAAAAATGCTCTGTTCCACCGTGTGATGTCCTGAAGCGGTCATTTTTAAGTGAAGTTTAAGTTTTTTAACAGCTTCCTTATATCTTTAGTTCAGAAGAGATGAGCACTTTCACGGTTGAAATGATCCAAATGATTCTAATGAAGGTGAATGGAGTTTAAAAACACAGTGGAGCACTTTCTATATGCCTTAAAGCAAACACCAATAAGTAAAGAATATCTGTATTTATTATTTGTAAATACTTTTTACTTTTTGAGATTGGAAAAAGTATATTGAGACAGACCGGACTGAATTCTCATATTGTTTTCTTCTTTGCGCTGAAATACCAATATAACAATGTGTTAAATGTCACCAAAGCTATTCTGCGACGCATCACTCATTTCTTGTTTGTGTATTTCAGTTTAAATGCCATCGAGACATACATCATCCAAAAACTTTTATGACATTCCAGTTCATGCTATATCCATTTGCACACCTCCCTTTCCTATATTTTTGTAGTTCTTTCAAAACCCTACTTTTTCTTCTAACGCAGGCTAATGCTGCTTTCATTTATCCATCCATCTCCCACTCGGATGACGGAAATGATGCCACATCCAAGCTTCAAGTGTTTTATTATGTTTCGTGTGTCTGACTGAGAAAAACATGGACACTAATTGGAAAGCTGTTGTGGCTTTAGCATTGGCTGAGTACTGAGTACCAGGCGCTCCAAACTAAGTCTGTACTTCAACTACACAACCTCGAGGAAGAATTCAGTATAAATAGTATAATTCAGTAGATTAGTGAAGTGAAAGAGTTGGTGTCGCATAATAGTTGATCATTTAACCAGAAGGAAATGGGCTAAAAACACGGGCGACACGACTACCGCACCCATACACTACAAAAAAGGATTTTCTAGCATTGTTAAACTGACTTGAATTAAGCAGATTCATCTTAAAAGACCAATTTTAAGATTTTTTTTACTTAATAAGATGAGATATTTTTGTACTTGTTTCAAGATATTCCATCCTGATTTATCTTATCTAGATATTACAACTTATTCTAAGCTCTTTTTATATTAAATCAAGTCAGGTTAAGCCTCTTTAACTTCCTCCTCAAACCAAAAAGCACTTTTTATATTAAATCAAGTCAGGTTAAGCCTCTTTAACTTCCTCCTCAAACCAAAAAGGTGAAAAATCTTTCCATAAATACTTGAAACTAGTGTTTTCTGCTTAGAAACAAGATTCATATTTCATCTTGTTTTAAGAAAACTTGGTAAGTGAAAATTTCTTACTGCATTGGCGGATAATTTGACTTAAAATAGGGCATTTTTACGTCAAAATAGTTTTTTGTTTTTTTTCTTATTTTTTGATAGGCCTTTTTTGCAGTGTAGGCACTGATATGGACGCAGTAAAGTATTGCAGTAATACTACCGTACCCACAGGCAGTGATATGGATATGATAAAGCTACTGCAGTAATATGAGTGACTGGAATTGTCACTTAAACCACCAAAGCATCCAAACACAATGAACAGTTCATACTACAAGTGACGCTGGGTGCTGGGACATCTTGGCTTATGTCTCAGAATCCTTGTTCGGTCTCCTCCGAGCTCCTCTGTCTGAGGAAAACGAGTGTGTCAGTGCATGTCCCTACACAGCATCCTCAGATCTCACCATAAGTAGACATGAACTTGGCCTATACATGGGATGCATCATTTTTTTGTGGTTTGTTTTGTTTGGATCTAATACCGATTTCCGATATTTGTCCTGCTGCTGTGGTTGATAACTGATAATTGTTGACTTTAAAATCAGTAGGCTTAATGCATAGTAGCACGCTAGCTCGCTCATGTTGTCTCAAAACTAACGGTAACTTTCATTAAAATCACACCTGAACAGGACTATGAATGCTCATATTGATCACAGGCTCCTGAAAATGTGCTGTTTAAATCTAGCTTGTGTATTTTCTTGAGTTAGACTATACTTTTTGGTCCGTGTTTGCTAGTGTGGTGTGTGCATTGGTTCAGCATGGTGTAGAGATGCATGTAGCGCACCCCCAGCATGATGTCACTGCAAAGTATCAGTAGTTGCATGATTGTGTAAACATACAGTCTCACTCTTCTGTTTCCATTTTTAGTCATTGGTCTGTTCAAAAAGACCAATCTGACGCACGGAGAACAAACTGGGAAAGACACATGGGCACAAGGACTGGAGCAGCTTAGAAAAGATCCTGGTGCCAAATACGTCACATTTTCATTTCACTACCAACAGCATATTGAAGCTGATCACACATCCCTGTCCTATATGCAGTATTACAAGTGACATCCTGTAAAAGCAGTCCCTCACTCTTCAGCTCATAATTGTGACCGTGTTCTGCTGCTCAGGGATGTTGAGGGTCTCCAGATATCGACAGTGTTCATCTGCTGACCTCTCACTGACCTCAGACTGTCCACACAGCCACGAGTAAGACTTCAGGTGGGTACTATCTAATCTAGCATCTACCGTCACTGGTACTGCTGAGAAAAGGTTTATGACATTTGGTTTCAGGCATGCAGTTGTTGGATGGGTTTGAAAGATCATGTTAGGTCCTTTCCTCATTCTAAAGATATAATATTTTGTTTATATTGTTGCTTTGAAACCCCTGAACAGCAGTGACTCAGTGTGGACTGTCGATCAGAAGTGGAGCAGCTGTGATAACCTGCTGAGTGTCTTTAAAGCGCTACACAAGGTCTAAAGGATGCTGACTTTATCCCTGGTCATTTTAAATTCAAACAGTCCATTCATACATTAACAATATATTATTAATTGCAATTTTAATGAAGTACTTTAATTTTTTCCAACACTTGAAATGATTTCTATTCAAATACAGTTTAAAATTAAGGATAACAAAGTGCCCTTTTTATTACCGGTATTTGGATTGGTCAGCTAATCTTTTTGTTGATTCACTGTTGAAATAATCATACTGAGTGTTACGTCCTGCTCAGAATTGTTACACTTTGTCACTACTTTTTAAATCATCAAATATCCATTTCCATTTTTAATTGCACAGTGTTATTATTTTAAACCTCCGTTTCTCACCTTGTCTCCTTGATTCGGCTCAAGTTGAGGCAGCTTTACTGGCAGGTGCTGCCTCACTGGCAGGTGCAGCCTTACTGGCAGGTGCAGCCTTACTGGCAGGTGTAGCTTTACTGGTAGGTGCAGCCTTACTGGCAGGTGCAGCCTCACTGGCAGGTGCAGCCTCACTGGCAGGTGCTGCCTCACTGGCAGGTGCTGCCTCACTGGCAGGTGCTGCCTCACTGGCAGGTGCTGCCTCACTGGCAGGTGCAGCCTCACTGACAGGTGCTGTCTCACTGGCAGGTGCTGTCTCACTGGCAGGTGCTGCCTCACTGGCAGGTGCAGCCTCACTGTCAGGTGCTGCCTCACTGTCAGGTGCTGTCTCACTGGCAGGTGCTGCCTCACTGGCAGGTGCTGCCTCACTGACAGGTGCTGGGGGTGTATGATGTTGGCAGCACGTTGACAGTTTCCCCATAAGGAGCTATTCTCACTATTGTCCCACACATCCACAGGCTCTTTGTGGAGCTGTTTTCACACACACACACACGCACACGCACGTACGCGCACACACACACACGCACACACACACACACACACACACACACACACACACACACAACACACACGCACACACACACACACAACACACACACACGCACACGCACACACACACACGCACACACACACACACACACACACACGCACACACACAACACACACACGCACACATTTTGTAATCACTGGCTCTGCCTCAGTGTGTCACTGGCCTGTATGTGCAGAATCTCCTCACATCTAACTTTCTTTCACTTTTTTGCTCTTTCTTCAACTTTGTCTTGAGAGGGGAGGAATGTTCAAAAAGGTTCAGTGTAAATACTTCAATTTAATTTGATCTCAAACTGACCTGTACACAGACAGTCTTTACAAATTCAATGTTTTATCTAAGAAGTTGTTTATTTAGGATACTTTTATGCACAGCAGGTGTGGTGCCAAGGAGTATGAAATGGCCATTGCAGCTCCACCCCCAAAGATTGTTGCCCCATTTTCATAAGACATCCAATTGCTACTGAAAATGTTCAAATGACCACCTCAGAGTGTTGAAAATGGCTCAATTGTGTCCTGGCATTTAAACTTTTTACAAACAGTGAAACAAACATGGTAGGGGCAGGGTTATGCTTCACTGTTAAAAGGATCTACATGAACATACACACCTACACTGAAGACCTTTGCACCCCAACAGCTCCTCTAACATCCCACAGCTCTGGAGAGTTGTAATAAGGCAAGACATGCAAATCTTTTCTTTTTTTTTTTCCTCCAGTTCCTTAAAGGTGCATTTTTGAAAGGTTATTGCTTTGTCTGGAATGTTTCCCAGTATGGTGTTAAACCTTTTTATCTTTGTGGGGACCAAACTGGACAAAGTTACAATTCAGATCTATGGAGAGGCGACCCCGCTCACAGTCAGAATGGTTGTTTTTCTATGTATTCTTGAGCCATAAAACCACCTGTAATTGAATACACTGCATTTCTCTAGTATAATATATGGCTCTACATAACATACACTATTGTCTGCGCGTGTCTCTGCTCATCTTCCAGGCCGCACTCACCTAATTACTAAACTTGTAATAATGACTGTCCTATTAATCCAGTTGGGTCTGACTCAAGCGGCTCCAGACAAACTGTGCTCAGGAACATTGTGCAAACATAACCCAGTGTCGAGAATGGGAGAGAGTGACGGTAATAGCGGATTAGATCATTTATTCCCCTAAGTCCTTTTAATTAACGCTACAATCACAACCCCACTTTAGTGCCATTAGACTGTGCAGGTTTGTTAAAAAATGAGGTGGAAGAGGTGAAAATCAAGTGAAAACGGGACCCAAAAATGGCAAAATTATAACAAGTGATTATACAGCTTGTTTAAATACAGATATTCCACATCTGTTACTACTATACCTCAACTACTAAGTGCGTTTAAAACAGATAAGTGCCATTTGAAAAAAAAAAAACATGTCTGGGGGCTATTTATGTCACAGTTTTTTTTTTTTTTATTGTTTTAAAAAAAGAGGAAAGAATAGTCAGGCAGTAGGTATCTAAAAGGAGAAGTGACTTGTACACACTGGTAGAATTTGAGTTGGCAGTGTTTTTACCACAGTAACCTAGAAATGTCCCCATCAATACATCATGGTGCCAATACTGTTTGCATTTGTTTCATTTTTTATTTATCAAGGAAGGAGACGTGTAATCCCTCATAACTCAGAGTAGGTTTCAGAATTGTCACTGAACAGAAATGGTGGATTGAGATTTCAACTACAGCTCTTTACAGAAGCATTTTCAATCCCTAAGGCCACAAGATGCCAATCAAGTACTAATCAGGTACTGAATAATCCTGAAGGTGAGGCAGCCAACAGGGCCATAATAACCATAATGATGTTCATGAGCTAGTAAACAAGGACAGGGCAGTTTCACTCTAAAACTCCTCCCTTTGGGGCTGGAGTTAGTGAACTCAGTGTCAAATAAATCCCAGTGCCTCAAGCCAGAACCATCAAACTGAAAATGGCTTCTGGATGGTAGCCAGAACATTTTTATCACTTAAACAGTGTCCATATGACCACTGTTGAAAGCTCCGCTATATTTCACCAGGAAACTCAAAAATTAACTTTGACACATTTGTTCCAATATACCCACTTTTTTATGTATTGTATGTATTTGACAATTAAATCAATTTTGATTCTAAAGAAAATGTTTTATACTTTTATACTATACACATTTTGAGACTTGTTTGACAATAATATAATATAAATTGTGACACCAAATAAGATAAAAATCATTCTAAAACTATTCAGAAAACACCAGATTTTGTCCAGTACATTTTTCAGTATCAAAAGCTGATCAAATCTAGTTTCAATACTAGTTTTAATATCAGTTATAAAGCACAGCTCTGGAGATTTGTAATTTTTTTTTTTTTTCAGTTTCTTAAAGGTGAATTGTATAATTCTGAAATGTTCTTGCTTTATCTGGAATGTTCCACAGTGTATGGTGTTAAACCTTTCTATCTTCATGGGGACCAAACCGGACCAAATTACAGGTCAGATCTGTGGAGAGGAGACCTCACTCACAGTCAGAATGGTTGTTTTTCTATGTATTCTTGAGCTATTAAACCACCTGCAATTGAATAAATGTATGAATGAACACATGAAAGGTAAAACTATTCAGAAAACACCCAATTTTGTCCAGTACATTTTTCAGTATCAAAACCTGATCAAATTTAGTTTCAGTACTCGTTTTAGTATCAGTTATTACTATCAGTTGTTGTTTTGTTTGACAGTCCAAATGTCCCGTAGTGGCCTCTGTAAATACAATGACCTCATGCAGAGTTTGTATGAGCGGACCAGGGTGAAGTGTGAAAATGATTTGGGATTTGAGACTTTGTCCAAAGCCTCATGCTCCTGCTCAGTGATGCTCTGTTCTCCCATGATGTTCTTCTCTTCTGTGATGGAGTCTTCATCTGCAGCCTGGCTCCTCTGCTCCTTCTGTTAGAGCGCTCTGCCAAACCTCCACCAGTCCAAAGCTAAAAATAGCCTGGATCACATGGGTATAAATAGACTGGTCTGCTGTCAAACTTGAGCTTTGATATGGAGAAGTATTTTTAGCTTCATGGAGCAGTGTAAAATCAGGTTGCGCACATAAAAATGTATTCTATAAAGTGTATGGTCTTTGTTTCCTCCGTGGCAGATGGCGACATTTAGTGGCTTTTATTGTCTGCAGGATTTGCAAACAATGCTACGCAAATTAGCATGTATAAAGCCCCGTGATTAGCACAATGGTATTATTTTAGTATGCAGTAGAAATGTAAAGCTGAAAGTTAATGCTTGCAGTTCCTTACAGGAGTCTGAGCCACTACCTGGTGCCAAAATTCTGTGGTAATTGGTCTGGAGGGCCCAGAAACGGCGCTTTCCAGGTATTTAGGCCAGTTAATTAATACTGAGTGCAAGTTATTCACTTATTGTCATTCCAGTCTTTTTCTTCACTTCTGACAACCAACTTCAAAGATGATTTAGTGATACAACATTGTCGATGAACTTTAAGGTGCACTTTTCTGGTGGTGAGATGCCAGCTGTCTTCATGTCCTTGCTTAGCCTTCAAAATGTGGTGGTGCCATCTGCTTATCTTCATGGATATTTAATGTCATACTGTAGAACAAAGCAAAAACATCTCCATGGAGGCAAGCAGGTGGTGCACCGTCCACCAGAATAGTTACGTCCCACCAATGTGACCATTTTAGAGTAACCAAACAATATCCATTCATTTTCTTTGGTGTAAAACATATTTAAACAATCAAATACTGACGCAAAATCGACACAGCTGAATTATAAGGTTTAGGTAAGGTGTATTTATATAGCGCTTTACACAGACACAAGTCCCCAAAGTGCTTTACACAGCATTTTACAGAGCTTTTTTTTTTTAATAGTAGATTTGACTGCATGATCCTAAGTCACTGAAGTGAAAATGATTACCCATGTGAACATGCCCGTAGTCTGTCATTTGCTCATTGTAGCTCTGTAAACTTCAGCTGTTAATGGACCCCCACCCTGACCCTGCAACACTCACAAAAATTATGCTGCTATCTCTCTCTCATGTAACACCAGCAAAAGTAAATGTTAACTCCACAAGAAAGTGAAGAGAGAAATCCATTGTACAACAGAACAAAGGTGCCTCGTTTGAATTGTAATGGCTCTTACGTAATGCACCTTTTAATGCACCTTTAGTTACAGAGCTGAATACATAATTTGAGTAATGAAATTAAGGGATAATTGCAGCTTTTCCAATATGGTTCTAGACCCACATATTATTCCTTTAATAGTGTAAGTGTGACACTGCGCATGAAGTATGAACTTTCAAATAACTCTTGAGGCTGCAGAAAATTATGCTAAAAGGATAAAGTTATGCATCAGACACCCTTCCAAGAACTATATATATAAAGCTCAAGAAATGCCTTTTGCAGTGAAGTTTGCATGAAGTTTGTAGTTTTGCCCTTCACAAAAACAAATCTGATGCACTGAGGACATACTGAGAATGACAAATGATTAACAAGATAATGATATATATATAACATCTATCAAGATTGATTTGCACCTTAATAATAAGTCCTTTAATAAGCAGGTCTCTTTGAATAGACAGGCATACAGATGATCTCTTGGCATCCGCTGAGAGCCCTGTCAACTTGGCCATGCCCTTACACGGTCCCTAAATAATGCACTCATTTACACACAATTAAACAGCTTGTATTTTCCATTACTTTTATTGTCCCTGTAACAGCACCTTTGATTCACGGCTTTGCATTTGGCTGGATGCACTCCACACAAAGCCTCGCTCTTATTGTTGCCTGTTTACCTCCTCAGTACAAAGCAGCTCCTTGTCTGTGGGACGAGTGGAAAGCTGCAGTCTTTTGTGGACTTAGCCTTGCCCCATTGTTGGCTCCACAATGGCTGGCAGTGTAGAGAAAAGCATGTGTTTGGTTGAAACTGTGGTGAACCAGGCAGGGCATCTGATGGTGAGAAAACGCATTATCTCCAAAACTGACAGGACTTTTTTTCTATTTGTTTGTCTGTCTTTCTTTTTTTAATTTGTGAATCTACATCTCTTTTTTTTTGAGTAGAGATTGGCAATACCAGGGCTGCAATTAATCACGTGATGTTAGTTAAGGCAACACTCAGGCCTCACAGCGAGAAGGTTGCAGGTTCGATCCCCGGGTCGCCTGGGCCTTTCTGTGTGGAGTTTGCATGTTCCTGCCCGTGTCTGGATGGGTTTCCTCCGGATACTCCGGTTTCCCCCATCAACCCAAAACATGCAGCACCCCTATGAACTAACATCAAGGACCATGTTGTCCACCCTCCTGTGGGCTCACCACCTGCAGAGGGGTTCATGGGGGGGGTCAGGTGCCATGAGAATTGGGCAGCTAACTGCCCCCGCGACCCAGCTGGATTAAGCGGGAGATGATGGATGGAGTTTAACAATACAGTGGAGCACTTCTGAAGCACTACAGGACATCAGAAGGTAGAATCTGTAAATGTCAATGTAAAGCCAGTAAAAGCCTTCTTCTATCTTTGATAATGTGTACATCCTGGTGCACAACAATAATCCACAGTCTCTGACACTCCCATTTGTTCATTTTGTTGTTGAGCTATTCATTGCAGCCCACACTTGGCCCACACCATTAGTTTCTATAAGAGTCCTCAGCTGTGACCACTGCCAGTATGGGATTTGGAGGTGCATGCTGGGACTGTGTGATGAGAGCTGCAGGAGCTCTATAGGACCTTTAAATAAAACTTTGAATTTGATATCCTGGAACGTCATTCTCGACAAAGAGATAATATCTCAAAAGAAACAAGCAGGTGACTGAGTCCATGGCAGAAAAGTGACATAAAGCACCTTTACAGTTCACTGTTCTGTTTTACAATGCAGAGCTGGGGTCTGTTCTGTCATGGACGTTTAACGGGTTATTCTCTATAGCATTAGCTGCTCTTTTCACACAAACTAATTCTGACTTAAAGCTTCTGTTTCCCTGCCTTGTTGTCTTGTTTTGTCAACTTCCATCTCGCTCCAGTATTCCCACATGCCTCATCCAATCTTCCATTCTCCTCCAACAGCTTTTCTTCTGTCCTTCACTTAATGACAAAGCTTAATGATAAGTTTTTGTGCTCTGACATTCGTAATTAATTTAGAGGATATGGTACCTGATTATCTCCTTGTTATTGCAGTATGGCAAAGAACTTTTCTATCTCCACTGATACAAGCAAACACTTCCAGGGCAAAGTATAGATCAGATCTGTGGATTTTCCAGGGTATTTGACTGTTAACTAGAGCTGTAATTTAATAAATGCAATCAAATATTTAGCAGGCAAGCATCAGATCAGCCATAGCCCTTTAAAAGGCCCATATTACGCTGTGTGAATTAAACAAAACACAACTCCAGGTATGTTTCTGATAAGGTAACAGCGTTATAACATGATAAGAGTCAAGTTTGTGGTGGGTCTTTAAACAGACTTAAAGTTAACACATGTAGATGAGAGGGAAGCCTTTTTTAATCCTGTATCGTAATTACAAACAGTGTTGAAAAGGTGCACGTATATCTTACTAAAGCTTATTACATTTTGTTTTTTCCTAAAATATTCCACATATCAGTCTTAGCTCTTTCTCCCTATATTTTTCACCAACCTTGTCCTCTCTCCATCTTCTGCCCCCACCTCTTCACCTCCTCTCGTGTCATCTTTTATCAGATCTCCAGCTCAGACCATCTCGGAGAACCACGCACACCCTCCTGTCCCCCATCTCGAGATAGCTTATCCCCTATCCGTGGTGCTATTTTGGGCCACCACATGCACACTCTCTCCCTCTCCTCCTCCTCTTCTTCCTCCTCTTCTTCCTATTGGCAAACCATAAAGCGGCTACATGAAACTCTCATCCTTCACTCCCATCTCCAGTTTCAGTTTGTGATAGTGACTTTGAAATCAGTATAATTAGCTGTATTGTCAGGGGAGAAGGCAGGGAGAAGGGAGGAGGACAGAAATAGCAGATTTGTCTCCATATGGCTCCGTGGTTTAATTGTGTTCAAGTTTTGTCAGTGGATGAAACAGTGTTTGGAAGGTTATTTATATATAAAGTCATATTATTAGATCTGGGTTTAAAAACACACATTTACTCTTCACTTTTCCGTTTTGTGTCACAGAGGTAGTAAACATTTTGTGTTTTTGAATATGGCAAAGCAAAGCAAAGACATGCCTCTTATAAAAAGCATTTATTCTACCAGGTTCACCACTTCTAGGATAGTTTATTTGCCATTTGAGACTGACAGAAGCGAGGCAGCCAATCTGTAACATCCACCCCTCTGATCACCACCAACCACTCTCGCACTCACCACATTCCTGCGAGGCACTGTGGGTGAAGTGTCTTGCGTAAGGATACAACAGCAGTTATTTATTACTGGCGCCCCCCTGTGGCACCTGGAGTTCATAGTGGTTTCCCATCCAAGTACTAACCAGGCCCTGTCTGTTTAGCTTCTGAGATCTGAGGAGATCAGGCTTTGACAAAGAGGTTTGGCCATAAGTGTATAAACAGTAAGTATTCGCTTATGTAATAAATGGCTTTGCTATCTAAGTACTGCCAGAACTAGACAGATACAGTAAACTTAAAGAAGCCTAGTAGTATGTAAAACTCCATAAGGCTCACGCTGTCCCAGCTGAGCTGTAGAGCCTCTAAAGCGTGATATGTTTTGATCTGTGTCCAGGTGAGGCACACCTTGGTCACAGTTGGAGGTGCTGGGCCCTCAGCTTGTTTGTGCAGGTGTGATGTGGACCAGAGCACTCTGCAGTCACTCGTGCCCACAGCAGGGATCCAATAGTCCTGTGTGAAAACATCCTAAGATGTAGAGTCCCAATAGAAGACATGTGCAAAACCACTGGTGTAACATATACAATAATTAATAATGCCCCAAATGTGACTCAGTTTTGATGACAAAACATGGACTGGGCTGACAGAAGAAGACCAGAGAGCACAGGTGAGTCTGCACTAGCACAGGTGAGGGGAAGGGGAACATCGACGGAACTATAAACCGAGATGAGTGGGCTTTATTATCTCACACACATGGGATACCTTCCTGAGGAAAACAGACTGTAGATGGCACTCTCGCCAGATTTCTTTAGTGTTCCAGGTGAAAACCCGGCTCAACACAGCATAAAGAGCCCTTAATATTTAGCAGTAAAACATTCAGTCTGGCAACACTAGTCACCAGCGTCGCATCGCTGCATGCATCATCGAAGCAAGACAGAACTCTTGATGCACATGTCTGCTGCAGAAAGAGCTGCTGTCCTATCTTGTATCATGTCAGTGTCTTGTAGGATTTCAGCAGATGTCATAGGTGTATCGATCAGGTATGAGTGGATGTCGGCTACTGCAATTTGAGACATTTCTTCTTCTCATTTACGCCCTCATCTGACTTAACGCATACAGGTCCTTAAGATGTACTGCACTCACTAATGTTAATTTTGCACCATAACTTATTTTATCACATGGTGATAAACTGTTTTAGTGCTGGCATTAATAGCTAGTGTTGCAATTTCATGTTAACCTCACAGACAGCAGTGCTTTCTGCATTCAGGCTGTGCAGGCATCCACTGTGCTGATAGTGAAACCTGCAGCTGCCACGAGTGTGGACTGAGCAGACAATGGGGAAATGCTGTTCCTTAAACGATGATGTGAACCCTGATTGAATAAAGATTCAAAATTTGACATGAAGATTATCACACTAAGCACAAGACACCCAAATGCGTGGCTTCAAACAAAGTGGTTTATTTCCAAGTCACAATAAATGCTGCACAGGGACAAAGACAATCTGACAAAAACAAAGGGGGAAGACTCAGACTATATATACTAAAGGGTGGGGAAACAAATGAGACACAGGTGTAACACAGGAGGGGTGAGCAGGCAATCACACACGAGGGAGGGGGAACACATAAGAAACACCAAACCCTGACAAAGATGAAATCTAACACATAGTTTCATTGTTAAAACTGATAAAATAATTCCTGTCTGTGGTTCTATATGGACTTTGGCATTGATACTGAATAATAATAGCTCACAGTAACAGAACTATAAAAGAACTATTAACAATTATGAACTATGAACGAACTAGTTCATTTTGAAATTTGTGAACTGAACTTTGAACTAGTTCATGTAGAAAATGAACTTTCCCAACACTGCAGGTAGCATACCCTGCACCCAAAAAGCTACATATTGCACCTTTAAAGTACTGTTCACATAAAATGGAGACTCTAGCTAGCTCCGACACTGGAGTGTAAGTCATACCATTGTAAGCCAAACAAAGGCACAGCACTTAGTGGAACTGTCTTTATTAGAGGCTCCAGCCCTGTCTTATTACACTGCTGTGTGAGTGTTGACTGTGCTCTCTCCTGTGTGTATCTGTGCTCTTATTTACCCTGAACCTGGACTTGTGTTTGCTTTGTCTTTGATCAGTTGCAGCTGTCCAGCCTTTCATACTCCGGCCCTGTCAGTGTAGTACCAGCCTCAGATCAACTGCCAACACCTGCAAGTGTATGCGGTACTTCAAAGTTAGTCTTAGCGCAGTGATGTTGTGTATTCAGTTGTACATATTGTTTGAATGACAGTATGTGCTTGGTACCAATGGCTCAATCGCACAAGGCAAATAAGATTAGAGATAAAGATAAATAGGTAAAATAAGAGAACCTTTATATAGTGTACAAGAACAACAGAGGAGACTGTCACCTGAACTGTAAGTGAGTGTTGTGTTCAGTAACTCAAGCAGAAGTAACATGTTTTGTACATAGGGTGCACTGCTACTGATACTGCTATTGAATATTGGTGCAAATCCAGGAAAATTTACAGTGTGAGGTGTCAGTTCCATGATATAAATTCAGTCACTACCCTGGGTGGACCCTTTCCTGACTGATGTAGGCCCAGGACGTCTCATGAAGTTAAAAGTTGAATTTGTATAAAGCTGTTCAGTAGTTACTTGGAAAACAAATATCAGTTACATGACATAATCAAATACATTTTGTACTGTTGTAAGTTAATGTATTTTGAGAGAAGCAAATACCCTTTTCAATCCCTATACTGGTACTGGTTAATATCAGATATTGGCAGAGATGTAGTATCAATATCGGTATCAAGGTTGGACCAAGAATCACAGCACAAAGTCTTTTTAGAGAAGTTGTTGTTTATTGGCTGTACTTATACATTTCCAAAAGGACTACATGATCTGGATGAAGACTTCAGATGCTTCCAACGGTCTCTAAAAGGCAAACTTAGAAACACGACTCCACACCTGGAACAAACTGTGGCTCTCACAATCACCATTTGACCCGCACAGAGTCATTTCATTTCAATAGGTTGAATTCACAGTGTTTTACATTTTGATCTCATGCTTTCATATGGAGGGCAGGGGTTTGTCCATGGGTTAAAACATTACTAATGTCTAGGACGGTGAACATAACAATTATCTAAAACAAAATATCCCAACTTTTGAATTGAAAATAAAAAACAGGACCCTGCTATATTAGTTTTATGGTTTGTAGTTCTTTCATAAAATATAGAGATGTAACGATATCCAAATCTCTCAGTACGCTATCATTACTATAAACATGTCACGATACGATATTTATTGAAAAAACGAAACTGTGAATATGCTACTTTTTCCTTTTAAAATGCTTTGACAAGACTTAATCCAGAAAACTAAGATTTAAATGTGCTTAGAACAGTTATTTCTTCATTCGATACTGCACTGAAATGGAGCAAAGGATTATGGTAGTATGTAGTTCCCTCTGTTTTTTTAGCTATTGCTGCACCATAACTATTAATTTAAGCAAAAAGACTTGTAATTCGATATATTGTGACGGTCCAGGATATTACTGCGAGACCTTTGACAATACGATATCGCTATATGTCGGTTTTTGTCACATTCCTAATAAAATCCATCCATCTTTCTATATGAAACTATTGTGAAACATTTAATGCACCATTTCTGCTCAGAAGATGTATGTTTCATGTTAATAGACAGGCAAATTAAGTAGGGATGCACTGATACGATACTGGTATCACATATCAGCACCGATATTGAATATTTTGATGGATCAGACCTGAGAATATTGAACTGTTTTTGAACTTTTTTTTTGTCAAAGCTGTGCTGTAATGACTTTATATGATAAATGTGTGACAAAAAACATGTGGATAACTCTTTCCCATATGCCATTTGTTAAAAGAAACAAAAGAAAGTAATTATCAGTGATCAGCAGATACTTAAAGCATTGTTATATGAACAGAAAAGCTTCAGTGCAGCCTTAATATTAACCATAAACCAGGTTAAATCATCTGTAAAGTGAAAAAGCCAGTTCTATCACAGAATTCTGACCTGCCCTCCAGCTCAGTTTTACACTGTCCGCATTTTAAAATATTCCAATGTCGAGTGAACCCAACCTAGTGAAAGTGAAGCCATTAACCTGGGATACTTGGCAGCTTCTGTTGTGAGAATCACTGTGTATCTGGCGTCAGTCTCGTAGTTAAAGTTCTCATTGTCATACACCAGTGAGGAAACAAAACACACATCAACACATTTGTGCTTTTTATCCATGTTTTCTGTTACATAGTTTTGGACGATATTCTTTTTCACAAGAACAGACTAGGTTAGATCTGTACGTTTTTGAATACCAACATGCTCACCATTTTTTCATATATTTTTTTCTCAAAGTGTCAGAACAACATACATCAATACATACCCTTGATATTTGAGATTTCGCCATGGAGAAGAAGACCGGCGTGGCGCTTCTATCGTTTTTTGCAGGCTTGTCAAAAAGGCAAAAGAAATACAGAAAGCCTGCAGTTCTCAGTTGGACAGCATTACAATAATTTTAGAAAACAACTCGTACACTTACATTGGACCACTATCATTCATATTGTGCATACATTTTGACCGAAAACAAAATGGCAGCCACTCCTTCCGGTGAATAAGCTTTACATCATCTATTTTTTCCCCACCAGGCCCCAAACATGTATTTCCATGTGCTAGGATTGTGTAAGATCGGACATCTCTCTCATTTTGGACCATAGACTGTATAAAGAAGTGGACTGAGGGAGCGTGACGTCACCCATAGTGTTCGGCTCCAGTCAAATGAAGCTCACTGAAGCTTGCGGTTATAGGAACAATTTTGGAGCCAGGTTATTTACGTACAGAATAGCTAAATAAAAACGCCAAGATTAAGTAGAGCAGATTAATGCGGACATTTTAAGACCAAAACGACGAGGCTCACAGCAGCGGTTACAGAGAGAGGGGCGGCGATTTTCCAATTGGAGCTAAAATCGACGGAGCCGGAAGCGCTTCCATGCTCACTTCCTATTTGGAGCAAGGCGGCTAGCGGGTTACCTATGTCCATTTATACATACAGTCTATGCTTTTGTGTGGATTGTGCATGTGAGCTGAGAACAAACTCCTGACTTAAATACTTTGTGACTCTTTGTTGACTTTATACATTGTGCAAAACAGCTGTGTTCTAGTCTAAAAGGCCTCCTGGTGACTCGGCTTCCGTCCTTCTCTCATGCACTTTTTTATAGGCAAGTTTCAAACTATTTTTTACAGAGTTTTGAATAAAGAATATAGGGACATACAGCTGAAGCAGTCAAGCAGAAATTTGGGATACATACAGATAGTAATGAACAGGAAAGGGGACAAAAATATAAAGCAATTTGGGACGTATTATTAACATGTGAAGGTGATGTTGAGGTGTTGTGCAAGGTTTAAAGGTGCATTTTGTGATGTGATCTGATGTGTAAATTCTAGTTGTAATTATAGATAAATAAGGACTGATGCATCTCTAACGTGTGTAGCCTGTAGGTGGTGAAAATACACAGAGTGGATAGTCATTTTCTGATCTGTTATAATGTTGTTTCCTCATCAACACATATCTGGATCTGTGTTTTGTTTCATTCGCTCATGTTTAACGCAAAAACCCTGCATATTTACAGGGAAAGCTCTTCTCAACAGATATGTTAAGCTTTGGAGATGTAGACTAATAACTAATAATGAAGGGTTGCTCAACAGGAATGAAAGAAAACACAACTCCAGGTATGTTTTTGATGAGGTAAAAACACTCTAACATGGCTTAAAGCTCACAAGAGTCAATTTTGCATACTATAGGACCTTTATTAGCCTTGGAAACATGAACAAATATTCAATTAATTATGAAAAAATATTTAATTAGGAATAATTCAGGTTTAGTGAGATTAGTATTGAGAGATTAGAGTTGGGAGTTATGGGATATTTTTTATTCATGCTTTACTAAAGGTGCATTGTGTAACTTGTGATGGAGATGTTATTGCTTTGTCTGAAATGTTGCACAGTATGGCACTAAACCGGACCAAGTTACAGGTTAGATCTGTGGAGAGGCGACCCCGCTCACAGTCAGAATGTTTGTTTTTGTAAGTATTCTTGTGCTATAAAACCACCTGTAATAGTAGAGCTGTTTAATGTCACATTGTGGAACATTTTAAGGCAGAGCAATTGCAATGGCATCTCTATAGAAACAAGCAGGTAATGGACTCCCAACCAAAAAGTTACATAATGCACCTTTAAGGCTAATAAAAACATTTTATAAAGTAGTAACATGTAATATATATGTGAAAATCTGATTACATTTTTGTGACCCATATTTATTCTGCTTGAGCTCACGCAAATCTCCACAATGCACCTTTAATACATGGTTAAATGGCTTGTAATCACTATCTGTCACTCCCACTAAGCTTTTGATATTCACACCAGGATCAAATGAAATGAAATGAAAAGCACAAGTGGAATTCTGAAATCTACAAATGTCTCCCTGACGCTATCCAAAAAGGTTGATTGTTTACTTGGCTCACTGCAAACTGTCCCTATTTTGAGCTATGATGAAAAAAAAAAAAAAAGTCACTGATATAAATTAGCATTCCTTTGCTTCATTCTGCCCTGTGCACTGCCTTGACAAACCTGGCATGTTGTGAAGTATGGAGAACGGTAGTAGCAGAAAGCAGTCCCGCCCCTCCCATTAGCTTCCTATGTACACATACTATAATACACATTCTTGGCTAGCTGTGATCTATGGCATTTATTTACATACAAAGTCAAGGGGGTTCTTCACCTTGAGCTCAAAAGATAAATGATTTTCAAATGTAAATGTGATCGTCTGAATGGGTGGAAACATAAGTCACACTAGCGCGATATTAACAACAGAGATATTAAAGGCGCACTGTGTAACTTTTCTGGTGGAGGGTCCGTCAAATGCTTTTCAGTTCTGTTTTACCAGGTATTTTTCAACTATAAAGCCTGTAACAGAGTAAATGTAAGGTGAAGATGTTTAATGTCACACTGTGGAACATGCCATGCAGAGGAATGACATCTCCATGGAAACAGTTGACGGACCCTCCATCTGAAAAGTCACACAATGCACCTTTAACTGAAAAATATGTGCTGCAAATATGAAAAAAGCGCAATTCACAATTCTTTATGTGCATCTTATAATGAAAATGAATTTGCGTTATTCTATGTTATATTTCATCATTAAAGGAATTTCTAGTCTCTATACAAAAATAAATAAATATAGCAAAGCATAGCTGATTTTCATACTTAAATCAGGGGCCTTTGGAAAAGAGCCAAACGTTTGGACCACACCCTCTCATTTTTACTGCTTTTTACAGTGTATACGCATACAGGAGACATAACTCAAAACTTTTTCATATTTTATGTTCAAATTCTCATAGTAACCACCCTTTGTTTTGTATATTTGGTGTTTAGAAAATAATTTAAAAAAAAGAAAATACAGTGGATGATGTGCATGTCCAAACTTTTGGCTGGTATATATTGTCTTCTTTTGTATATATTTTGTGCTTTGTAAAATATCCAAACATTATCAATAGCCCAAAGCACTCAAATTTGACTTTCTTTCAATGACCACAACTGTTCTACATACTACTATATCTTTTTGTTATCTTGCATGGTAATGTAATGTGCATTGCTTGAATTATTTGGTAACATAAATGTGTTAAAAGTCACATTTTGACATTGGAATATTCATAAAAGTTTGTCACAATATTTTAAATAAATATTATTTATGTATATTATTAGCTTTTTCATATATTCCATAAGGCAGGCTATCTTCAATATAAGGAATTATTATTATATATGGACACATGGTTGGGTCATATTGGGTAAAATCCTTTATGTATCTATTAAAAAATAACTAGATAAATAAACATTAGAAACCTGTTTTCTGGACGCTTTATAATCTATGTGACCTTCCTCAATGCATTTTAGCTTAAATCAATTTGAATAGAGTTATTTTTGCCATAACTAACGGACCAGAGTTAAGTATAGTTACATTTGTGCATTTTATTTCATTAATGACCAGATCCAGAACCTTGATCCAGGGCCACTTCAACATTCCACTGAAAATATATTAGCCACTGACCCACATGTGTATATAGACTGTAAATAAAGTGAAACACTATGTAATAGTGATTGCTTTCATCACTGCTCCTTCTTTGTCATTGACTCGGGGACTTCATTTATTACAGTAAACAAGAGGAGCATCCATCCCCTCCATTACGACATGCAATTATCAGAGACTATTGATGAACATGTCACAGTGTGGCCAGTGGGCATCAGTCAGTGTCTGTGTGTGCACAGCACATCACACACTCTGTCCTTCTCTGTCCACATTTATGACAGCGATACTGAAAACGGCTGGAATTACTGCATGAATTACAATGGATAAACTGTAAGTGATCTGTGTGTCAACTAGAAACTACGGCAGCGACTAAGAATCATTTTTGCCGAATTGATTGTTCAATGTATTGATCTAGTTCAACTCAATTAACCCTGATCAAGTATTTGATGCAGCCCAAAGAGAAACACTTCATATGGATGTGATGATGTGACTGCAGTACACTGCAGAATATGAGAAAATTAAACATTTTAATTATAAAGATGGACATTTTCATATCCAAGTCTGAAAATAGGCAACTATGTGTCTGTAAAACAGAATTCAAATAGGATATTTGTGCAGTGGTATCAGTGTGATCTATTCTTAGGGTTTTTCACATATTCTTAGGGTTTTTTACACAATATATCAATTATTTGGAAACAAACTCATAACAATTGGCATAAGACATATTAAATAATATAAGAATATCTTTATCATTTTATGAACTATTTAAGGATAAGAGGGAACTTAAAGTTCTCCTATGTAACATTTCTGGTTGGGGTTTGACACATGCTTGTGATTAAACTTATCTCCATGAAAAAAGCAGGTGCAGGTAATGCCAATTAAGTCAAAAATCAGATCTGCGGAGAGGCAATCCTCATTTGTAAAAGGAATGGATTTTTTTCAAGATGTTTTCTAACCAATAAAAGGACCAATGAAGAATAGAAGGATAGTTTAATGCCATACTGTGGAACATTTCAGATAAAGCAATAAGATCTCTATAGAGACAAGAAGTGAATCCTTCACCAGAAAAGTTACATAGTGCACCTTTAAATGACGATGAAAATGGATTGTGTTTGTGATAACCTTGTGGTGTCTTGTGTGCCTTAGAGCGCCTCCCTGTGGCCTAGTAAAGTAATCATCTGTTGCTCTGTCCTAGCTGCAGGGGGAGGAGGGTATTTTTAGCCAGAGCTCCGTCAGGACAGTTAATTATGAATGGATCCTGATGCAGATTCATCATTGACCTCTGGGGGGCCACCTGCGCACACTCGCACACGTTCATGATAAATCAGCAATATCTCCTTGCAAAGATTTGTCATTATAACATAAAAGTTGACATTGTGTTTTGGAGACAAATAGTGCTGCAGCCAAGGCCTCATCAAGCAAGTCCAAGAGAAGTTATTCATAGACACTGAATAGATTTTTTACATTTTAGAGTTAGTTAAAGGTACATTGTGTAACTTTTCTGGTGGAGGTCAAATACTTTTCTCCATGGAGATGTTATTGCTTTGTATAGAATGTTCCACAGTATGGCATTAAACATTTGTCTCTTCATGGAGACCAAACCGGACCAAGTTACAGGTCAGTTCTGTGGAGAGACAACCCCACTCACACTCAGAATGTATGTTTGTCTATGTATTTTTGAGCCATAAAACCAGCTGTAGTTTAATACATGTAAGATAGAGCTGTTTAATGTCATACTGTGGAACATTCCAGGCCGAGCAATATCCGTAGAAACAAGCAGGTGATGGACCTTGCACCAGAAAAGTTACACAATGCACGAAAACTAGGGCTTAATCATAATCATAATGTCATCATTACCCAAAAGAAACTACCACAGATAAGCTCCATTATAATCTCTGCAGTGACAAAAATGTAGATGAAAATTCAAAGCACAAAACCCGCCATTTAAAATAAGTAAAAATACTTGAACAAGGATCAAGGACATTGCAATTACATGGGGTCTTGAATACAAAACCAATGTCTCTTTCAGCTAAGTTGTCCAAAAGCGTAAGCAAGGTTAGCTGACGATCGATGATTCTTTGTGACTCTACTGCATGTCTTGGTTGCCGTTGGTGACAAAGTGTGAAGCATTCAGCAGTGCACAACAACACACAGTTTGTAACATCCTAAACTACATACGCACAAGGTCAACAAGAGTCTGAGCTGTCCAGGGTTCTCATCGAGTTTTTGTTCCGAAGTGAAATTTCAAACCACTTTTCTAGTCATGTTTTGTTAGTGTCTTTGCTGCGTTTCAGAGTCTTGTAAATCCATAGTTTTAAATCATAGGTAAATCTTGTAAACTTGCACACTGCCCCCATAATGCTCAAAGACGATATTTTCTGAGCAGATCGGCTTGCCAATTGTATTTCCTCTCCGGGAACCTCTCGGGGATCTTAATTTTCCGAAAATCTTGGATGCACCTCTCCAGCTCCTCCTCCACCGTCAGCTTCTCTTTCACCGGCCTCTTCTTGGAACTTCCGGATTCTCGAATCAAATCGCTCTTTCTCCGCGGTTCGGATTTCTGGAGCATGGCCACGGGACCCTTCTTTATGGGTCTATCAAGGGTTTGGACGTTGGCGTGGGGGTGCTGCTGGGGGCGTGCGACGGGCCCATGGATGACGGTTTCCTGGGGTGAGCCGACCTCAGAGTTGCTTTCGGAGCTGGAGGTGGAGAGGTCGTTGATGGAGGTGCCGCTTTCGCCTTCTCCGTCGCCCTTGTGGTTCTTACAGCAGCAGTCGCATGGAGGGGAGGACCAGCGGGAGGCCCCACCTGGGAGAGAGAGGAGAGAGGAAAGTTTGAGTGATTGGTTTAAAGGGCAGTCAAATGTTTAGCTTGAGTAAAATACATGGGGGTTGCTGGATTTCACAAGCAGACAAGCGTGTTAAAAGAACAAGTCATCTCAGACGCACAATAACCCCAACTAATAAGCGATTTGTCACACATTTATTTCATTATGGGTATTTTCATTTTTCACATTTTTATCAAGCACTTTTCCATCTCCAAAACACTTTACATCAAGGAACCACTCACCCATTTACACTCACCAGGAGACACTAGGGGCAAGATGGGTTAAAGGGATAGTTCGGGATTTTTGACATGACTCTGTATGGCATCCCCATCAGCAGTGTCATGCATCAACACTGAATTACCTCCCGACAGCGTCCGGTGAGCCGAGTTCTTCCCCGGTTTCAGTGCTGATGAATGTAGTCGGGCAAGTTGTCTGGAGTCACGAAAATAAAGAGTTTTTCTTCTCAAAACAAAACAAAAAAAAGTCAGACCTCATAATCGCTTGGTACTATTTTCTTTATGGTTCATATCACTGCGCACTGCCTCCAGGTGAAGCTGCACCTGTTTCACTGTGTTTATTGCTCAGAAAGTAACGACAACATGTGTGACTACGACACAGACAGTGAAGACATGGCCTTTAGCACAGAGCCAAGGGGAGATCTTTATGAACCTGAATATACCGATGCCCAACCCAGATGGAATTAGAACAGGACAGAGAATTGGTAAAAGTTGAAGATGGATTTTTATTGTTACAGCCTAGATAATCACAAGTCCACACCATTTTTATATATATTCTTCTATAGCTTGTACAAGCTTATATACTTATCGCTATAGCTCTCACATTAGCTCTCACAGTAGCTCCCTCGCATCGCGGCGGTCAACAGTCTGAGCATGTAAACACTGCCGAACTACTGAAAAAAGTGTTGGATTTGTGTGGCGTTTCACCCGGTGGCATAAACTGGCGGCAACGCGCAGTGATATGAACCGTAGAGAAAATAGTACCAAGCGAATACGAAGTCTGACTTTTTTCAAGTTCAGGATTTGTGTTGCAAATGTATCTTTTGGACAAATATTGTTTTTGGTAAGAAAAAAGCTTCATGACTCCAGCCAACTTGCCAGACACTTTTGTCAGCACCGAAACCGGGCAAGAACTTGGGTCACCGGACGCTGTCAGGAGGTCAGGAGGTAAGTCAATGTGGGGATGGGGACGCCATACAGATTCATGTCAAAAATCCCGTACTGTCCCTTTAAGTGTCTTGAACACACAACAACAGCATTTATCTGTGGGAGACGAAATTTGAAACATTTAATGCCATAATTTGGAACATTCTGGACGAAGCAATAATATTTTAGAGGCAATAAGCAGTTTGTGAACCCACCACCAGAAAAGTTACTTAGTGGAGCTTTAATATCATGAACGGTTTGCAACTTTAAAGGAACATCCCAGGAGTAAGTTTCTACCAAAAAAACTCAACTTTCAAAATTTCTAAGCAACTTCCACAGAATACTTGGACTTGGCAACTATGAAATTATTTTTTTTGTAGACTTTCTTCATTATTTGGTTCACTCCTTTGCCACAGTCACGTACACACATATACTGAAAAATGAATGTATAGTAAATGTTGACAAAGACAAAAAGTGACAGAATAGTGTAAAGTGGGAATAGCAAAATTAGGCTCTTTTAGTGCAGTACATGTGCCCATTATATCTAGAAAACCTCATCATGAATAACTATCCCTGTGTTATTTTAATTGCACATTTACATTTATACAATTATACCTTAGTTGACACCAGTCTCTTGCTATTTTTGATACTTAGAATGTATTGCCATTCACATTTTTTCTCTTTATTATAATATATTGTGATGTGAAAGCTGCTGTGCCCAAGTGATTTCCCTTGTGGATCAATGAAGTTAGTCTAAAGTCTAATTCTAAGTGCCCCTTCTTTCTATTCACAAAGGAAATCTAGAAACATCCGATGTCTCCATTTCTGCACCCGACCAAAACACAGTAACATCAGCTCCTATATGAACCCTTTAACTGGCAACTAGTGACGGCACTTTCAGCTCTTTCATGGGATCTGAATCTTTTGGATCAGTTCACTTCAAAGAGCTGTTCAAAAGACGGACTCTTTTATATTTATTTATGACAGAAGCCAATGTGAACTCATCATTATCCACAAACTGTTCACAGAGAAACGACCAAGGCACAGACAGTTTAAAATGGTTCAACTAGAGAATGGGAGTGTGTTAAATATCATACTGTTTTGTGCTGATTCTTGTGTTGGTTTAGGGTTAATCAGTATTATTATATTATTAATTAGAACGATTCAGGTCAATGAACATCCCTAACATCACATCACTACTAATAGACCATCAGTCTTAGTAGTATAAAATTTACAGTGAAATAATTACTCCGTCTTCTAGTACAGACAGTATTACCTGACACAATTTTCAAGTAAAACTGAAGTCCTAATATTGAGTTCTCAAATATTAACATTAAAATAATGTGACTATTTGTTATTCATTACGCGATCCCTGGTGTTTGAGCTATATTTACACACCTCAGTCCGTGGCTTAGTATTCCGGTGCATTCAAAGAGAGAGAATGAGACAGTAGCACAAAAGAGGTAAGAAATTAGCATGGCAGCTTGGAGAGGGTGAAAGAGGAGGCACTGAGAGGCACACAAAGGCTAAAAGATAGCTCATGCCAAACAGCAACAGACAGTGACACGGCATCAGGGACAGACTGGCGTGGATCCAGTGCAGTGCTGAGGGGAGCTGGGGTTTCAACTCACTGGATTGTACTGTCCAGAGAGGAACTATGAGAACTTTGAATGGAAACATGTTATGCTTACAAAGTCTGACAATAGAAACGTTGTAAGATAGGGTATAAAAGTTTGCAAAAATGGGAAAATTATGCACTCATTCCTCCAAACATTGTGACAGAAAAAAAAGTGGTATCAAATTGCCATTGAGGTTAAGTTAAGGGTCATGGTCACGTTTTTATACAGCGCTTTTCCAACTTCAAGGCACTGAGAGCGCTTTACATCAAGGAACCACTCACCCATTCACACACATATGCTGATGTACAACCAATGGTGTCGAGAGCGGGAATCAAACTGCCACTTTGGATCAGTGGACAAACACATCTTATCTTCAGTTGGTTTCCCTTTGGCTTTGGTCGTGTTTCCCAGGACACAGAGGATGGGTACCTTTGTCCTGAGTGCTCTTACTCACCTCACAGTGCATCTGTGGACCCTACCTGACCTCCTGTTAAACTGCACTGAGACATTTGTTTGACTGATTGTGTTATTATCATATTTATCTGCTCAGTGTACTTGAATTGCCCATCGGGGGGCAATTAAGTGTTATTGATTGATCCTCCACAGTACTGCATCCATTTCTTAGGCAATTAGGCAATAGCATAAGTCTATAGGGTTCAGTTTTGTACATTTTACATATGTTTGCTGTGCGATTCCCCTTTGAGTCATTGGGCAAGACCCATTTTTGGTTTGTTGTTGTCTTGAGAGGCGGGAAAGCATATTCACATTAAAAGAAAATCCTATTTTAGAATTTGAAGCCACTATGTAAAGAGGTCAAAAGAAAGTTGAATACTAAATATAACACAAACACTAAACTGATCAACTGACAATGTTGACTTAGAAAATGGCTGTGATTTTTCTCAGTACTTCTCAGCCTCACAAGAGCAAGTCTAAAAGTACCAAACCCCTGCTTGTCTAAAGTGCTTTGTTGTCCTTGTAATTGAGGTACCACTGGCCGTCAAGCCACCTCCAATTGAGTTGACCTTCTTTTAGATAACCTGCTTCTTCAACAACCGCTATGGAGACCTGACGTTTACCAGCAGAGTTTTGTTCAAATGTCTCTGGCTTTTGGTCAACAACAGATCCTACTAGAGCTTCATGCTATAATGAGACAGCGGACCACATTTTCCAGATAGCAATCAGTGTAGCTCAGCATAATGGGAATACTTTGCAGCTAGTGTCAGAAGATCGGAGCACCTCTCGAGAACAGGAAGCGACCATTTATATTTCATGTTAACCTTGTCAATTATTTAAGCACCGTCTACTGCCCACGGACTGTTTTTTTTTGAACGGAGAAATCTCGATCATTGAGGAAAAATGTACCCTCGCTAAAACAAGTCATACTACATTGGCGCAGTTATAAATGATTATTACCTTTCGTTTCACAAGTTCATTTGAGTAATGCGTGTTATAAGCTTTTGACAGTTTCCACCCACTGCCTGGGTTAAAGCAGCAGCGGCAGTAGCAGTGAGGCTTGCACAGTGTGGTAATGAAATAAACATCACCTATCAAAGCCAGTGACACAAGTGGAGCACAACAGTGGCTCACCGCGACCAGGAAGCAACTCTTTAATTAGACTATACTGCAAAAACACAACTTCACTGCTCATTTGTGGCCCACATGTGCACACAACAGGGGCTATACTGCATGTAGGTCTAATGTTCTTTGATTGTTTCCGATCTGGAAATGTGTTTACAACCTGATAATATCTACATTGAAGTATCTGAAAAAATGTGGTTCTTGCATATAAATCATATAGACTTTTTGGATGGATTTCTCCCTAGTGTAAAATAGAACTCTCCTCTTCCTGTAATTTTCTTCAAAACTGCTTCTTCATTGGTGTAAAACTATAATTTATATTCCCAACAGGTATTAACCCACCAAATAAAGTAAAAATTACGAAGGAACAGTTGGAAAATATGTTGAAAATTCCAGGAAGTAGACAGTTTTTATTTTAGAAAGCCCCATATTGATCAGGTTAGCAGAATTCTATCTAAAAATTTGTCACCATTCACACAAAAGAAACACATTTTATCTGATACATTAAAGATTCTTTCAACAAAACAAAGGTGTTTTCTTCTATTTTTATTTGCGAAAAAAATCATTTCTGTGCACATAAAGGAGTTTTAGCCCATGTATAACATGGTTGCCAGGTAACAGTTATGCAATGTCATGATTTCCAACCAAGAAGTAAAAGTTTAATGCTAAAAAAGGCCAAAGTGGGAAAAGAATTATACATTTTTTAGCAAAATCTTAACCTTAAGTGTGTTTTAGTAATAATGAATCTACAGTTACCAAAAGCATATCAAATCATCAAAGATCACGGTGCGTAGCATCAGCGCCCGCTCTAAATGCCATGTCAGTATTTTTGAGCTTTAAACATATAAATGGGGTAATTTATTTAGACTGACAGCTTTGTAAACTGTAAATTTAACAATTCTCTGGAGTCAAGCCATTTTTCAAACACCAATTACAGCCCTGCATCTCATCAGTCACAACAACAATGGTTTACTCAGTGACATTAATTAACGGCCTGTTGGATGAGACTCAAAAATCATCTGTAAACTGATAAGGTGTTTGCAGTAGTGTCTGTGTGTTTATTATTGCCCTGAAAAATGCTGAAAATCATGCTTTCTGGCATTGAGCAGCTTACATCTCAAAACGGGCTGTAGTTTGGTTTGGAGGAGGGCCTCCTTCTGCTTGTCTCCTTGGAAATATTGTTCCTTTAGCTACAATATTCCACACCATGGAATCATGTAGATGAAAGTTACACAGTGTTGCTTTAACTTTCAGTGTAAGGTGACTAAACTATAATACAAACTTTTACAAATCTAAGCCTGAGTCTTTCATAATACTCATTTAATCATTACGCAGTCTTTCTTCATGCTTAAAGAATAATTAAAGGTCCTATATTAAAAAAATAAAATAAAATTTTTGTGAGTATTAAGCCATGTTATACTCTTGGTACCTCATCTAAAACATATCTGGAGTTGTGTTTTGTTTCATTCACACATATTTGAGTTATCCTTTATTATTAGTTTGTCTATATCTGCACAGTTCAAAATGCTTTGGAACAGAGCATTGCCTAATTCCAGGGTTGAAATTATCCAAATGATTCTAGTGAAGGTGATTGGTGCTTAAAACCACAGTGGAGCACTTCCTGTATTACCACAAGACATCACAACCTGGAACAGTTTTCAGTCTGAGAAAAGATCTGAGCTTAAACACACCGGGTTTGTGTGTTAAACATGTGCGAATGAAACAAAACACAACTCCAGATATGTTTATGATGAGGAAACAGCATTATACCATCCATCAGAATATAATGTAACATGCAATGCCTAACTTTTATCATCAATGTCATACTGTGGAACATTACAGGCAGAGCAATAACATCTCCATGGAGAAAAGCTTTTGACGGAAGCTCCACCAGAAAAATGACACAATGCATCTTTAACTGCAGCTTAGTAAAATGTGTAGTCCAAATTGTCATAGGCACTTTAAGCCCAGTGACAAATAAATCCCAAAGTCTTTCTGTGCTAACAAACGCTCCGACTGTAATCTTCACATGCTTGGTGTATAACTGAATCACCATCAGCACGTTGGATGCTTCAAAGCAGTGCCGTCAGATGGTGAAATGGAAGCAGCAGTGTGCTAGCTCTAGCCTCACAAACAATTAGCATTTGGCATTTCCCAGAGGACACATTAGTATGCACTGTGGATGCATCACACCACAGCCATGTTTGCTCTCAAAAACTATTTTCAAGAAGAAAAATTTGATATCTGAGACGGTATAAATGGGACTGCAATAGGGTGAATGTTATTGTTAATGGTGCACTGTGTCACTTTTCGATTGGGGGTCCGTCACCTGCTTGTTTCTATAGAGATGCCATTGCTCTGCCTGGAATGTTCCACAGTGTGACATTGAAGAGCTCTATGTAGCATTTGTTCAATTACACTTGTTTTTATTGCTCAAAAATGCTTAGAAAAACAGGCATTCTGACTGTGAGCAGGGTCGCCTCTTCAGAGATCTGGCCTGTAACTGTAACTTGGTCTGGTTTGGTCTCTATCATGATAGAAAGGTTTAATCATATACTGTGAAACATTCCAGAGAAAGCAATAACATCTCCATGGAGAAGCATTGACGAACCTCCACCAGAAAAGTCACACAGTGCACTTTTAACTATGCAAGTTATTTTTTTACATGAAAAATTTGAAGTGACAAGAATGTATGTATTTCAGCTGTCATATGTGGCACTTTGAGGAGTTTTCACTATTCAAAAGACAAAAGATACATTTTGTTTTAAATTGTTTATCGCCATGCCAACAGCCTTACACTACGTTTACACAGAAATGGTGTGAAGCAAAAACGCAAAAGTGTGTTTTTGTTCTCACTCATTCCGTGTTTACACAAGCGTTTTGGGTGGGGAATTCTGCTACACATGGAGACAACACTTGCAGTTTGCCTCTGTAATATGCACGCCCAGTGCGTAGGTGGCAGCACCACCAAGACCAAATGCCTGCATGAAACCTTTCTGCCTCTCTACTTCCTCTTCTCAGCGAGTCAAATCAAAACAACACGGAGAAGCATAATAACACCAAAAATGTTGCCATTGCGGTCTAAACGATATGGACATCTGGCAAAATCCATCCATCCATCTTCTCCCGCTTAATCCGGCTGGGTTGCGGGGGCAGCTTGCTGCCCAATACTCATAGCACCTGACCCTTCCCTATGAACCCCTCTGCAGGTGGTGAGCTCACAGGAGGGGGCTCACCACCTGCAGAGTGAGCCCCCTCACTCTGCAGGTGGTGAGTTTGGAGGAGGTTCATCTGGCAAAATGCTTTGCATTTTCCACTCATTACCATTGTCGTGTAAATGGCCCCTTAATTTTTCATCAAACTGATTGGTCATTATTTCAGATTGAGGGCAGGAGCCTATGGAAAATATAGGTTTTGATGTATCTCAAATTTTTACTTAATATGGTGGGATATAACCTGCTGTAAATATAAATTATAGTTTTACAACAATCACAAAACAATTTGTGAAGAAAGTAGAAAAATATGTGCAGAGTGCAGAGTTCTGTTTTAGAGACTGTGCTATTTTTTTTTTTTCATAAACCTGCCAAAATATTCTCATTGCTTCTCAAGTCTTTTCAATGGACAACCAGTGTCATTGGGTTTGATTAATAGCGCTATAGTTTCTGAAGCTATTATGAATTTTTGTTTTTCATTTTGTGCCTTTTTGTGTTCCCCGGCTCAGTGTTTCTGAAATGCTGTAATGTCACGTGAACCAAACCTATCTTCTTCCTCTGCTTCACAAAATCTCCTCACAAAGAAAACCATTACAAATAGCCCCCGGTGCACCGACGTCTTGTAGAGAGGGCGTCCATTTTCCTGTCAGTCAAACCGAGAGCAGCTTGGCTTTTTCTCAGAGAGGTCCAACTGCAAATCAAGAGCTACACGAATGGTCAATTAGTGAAGAAGTGAATTATACTGACTCTGAGTAAAATAGGCCCACACCAATTTGGAAATCTGTTATAACCACTGACAAGTGGCATGAAGAGTGGAATTTGCATTTGGTAGATAAAAAGTATACAGGGTTTTGTTTGAACCTGCAAAGTACAAAGCAAGATTAACAGTGACTGAAAAATGAAATGTTTTATTTTAAAGGCCCCATATTACACAAAGAATTGGCTCTTGTGGGCTTTAAGTCATGTTATAATGTTGTTACCTCCTCAAAGACATAGTAAGAGTTGTGTTTTGTTTCATATACACGTTAAAGTATTCTTTTAATATTAGTCTATATCCGCATCTCCAAAGCTCAAAATAGTGTGTCCCACCTTCTGAACTTTTATTTTAGTTAGATGATTTTAGTGAGAGTTTTCATGTTAACAGCAACCATGTACCTTTAGTGCAGTAGAAATGGACAATTCCAGGTCTGAAATTATACAAATGATTTTATAGAAGGTATATGAGGTTAAAAAACACAGTGGAGCACTTCCTGTATTACCACATGACGTCTCGGTGGAATGAAGTGTTTTCTGCTTGAGAGAAGAATTCATTCTAAATATGCAGAGTTTGTGAATGTAACAAAACAGGTTTGTGACAAGGAAATAACATCAGAACATGGATCAGAAAATCGTGCAAAATGGGCTCTTTAAATGAAAAAAGTTATGAGTCACTTTTTCTATTACTACTACTTTTTCTACTTTTTCTAAATTCAAAGCCAATCATTTTATTTTAAGGCAATTATTTCAATATTTAACACATTATATTGAAAACGGAAATCAGAACATGTCCAGGACTCTTCAGTATTTTAAGTATCTACATAATAGCCAGAATATTGGTTGACTCTTGTTGCGCTCACTTATCTGCCTGCTTTAATTTACTTTAATCACGTTATCTCAGTCCCACGCTTATACCCTTTGTCTCATTTTCAAATCTGGCTTCCTTAGCTTAGACATCGTTGGTATAAATCAGTTTTGACAGCTGTCGAGATGTCCAGATACAGCTGTCTAGAACTGGAATAGAAATTTCACACTTTTTGAACTTGCTGCAATATAGAGAAGACAAACTGAGCAAGTGTATTACCATAATGTACTGTTGCTACGGTTACGAATGAGCAAACTTGCCGTGAATCTGGGTTGCGTGCAGTGGCGTAACCTTGTACATCTAAACATTATGGTAAGCAATAGCTATTAGTCAAATTGTTGTTATAATTCTTTGAGATTATGTCTTTAAGCGTAAGAGATGAATGGACCAATTATCTGTGGAAAGTGAGCGTCTTATCTCAATGTATTAGAGATTCTGAGATAATTAGTGTATGACCCTGCAGAGATTGTGCGTCCGTTAAAATAAAAGGGCTTCACTAGCGAGGACCACACCAACAACACATGTGCGAAGAGGAAAGTTTATTATATGGAGATTATATGGGTCGGCTGGGTTGAGGCTCTAGGGTGGGGGTTCAGTCTCAATTTCCACATGGCCCAGCAGGAACGGGACCCCCCCCCCAGAGATTGTGTGTCCATTAAAATGAAAGGGGTTCACTAGCGAGGACCACACCAACACCACATATGTGAAGCAAAAAGAGTTTATTATATGGAGATTATATGGGTCGGCTGGGTTGAGACTCTGGAGTGGGGGCTCAGTCTCAACTTTTCACATGGCCCAGCAGGAACGGGACCCTCCTCGTAGATGCTTTATGTCTGGAAGAACAGATAAGGGTTGGGAGGGTCGGGTCAAGTTATTCGGGGCAAACTGGGTTGCCGGGATAGGCAGCTACAAATAGACTTCTGGGAAACTGAGGTGTGGTAGAAATGAGCTGTGATTCGCTGGAGAGGAGGCGAGGGCGGTTGAGGCGTGGTCCTGCTCCTGAACCTAAGTTATTAGATAAGATATTAACTACATTTTGAAGAAGCTCTGTTCCACCTTGTGACGTCATGAAGCAGTACGTGGCTACTTTTTACCTTTTGTTCAGTACAGATGGGAAAGTCCAGGGGTTGAAATGATCCAAATGATTCTAGTGAAGCTGTATGGCATTTTAAAAACACACTGGAGCACTTCCTGTATGACCACATGGCATCACAAGGTCGACGTGAGTGTTTTCAGTTTGAGAGAAGAACTCATAAGCTGTCTGTTTTAGCATAAGAGATAAATGAACCAATTATCTCTAAAAAAAACAAGCATCTTATCTCAGTTTATTATAGATTGCACAATAATTAGATCCTGCAGAGATTGTGTGTCCGTTTAAAGAAAAGTGGTTTGAATAAGCGGAGTCTAAGCTGTTGAACGACTTAAGAAATAAAGAGGTTAAAACAGCAATTAGAATGCTTTGTCCTTAGCCAGGAGCAAAGCATTTAATCATCAAACTGCTTTGTAGCAAGTTTTATTGTTCATTGAGCTGATTGTGGGAGTATAAGCCAGCTCATTTAAAAGTGTTGTTTGGTAAAGAGAACATTTATATCAATAAAAAATGCAAGGAGAATGTAAAGTAGGTCTGGGCAATCTATACTTTGTAAACTAGGGATGTGACGATAATCCCTCAGTACAGTATTTTCACGATATGCATCTGAGGGTTCGATATTTATTGAGATATTTTGTGGAGGCGAATAAAATTGCGAATATGCTACTTTTTCATTTTAAAAGCCTCGGAAAAGCCCTTTGGTGCTGCTATAATATCACTTAAGATTTATTTCTTTGTGTAGTCTGCAATGACAACACCAAAGGATCATGGTCTATGTAGTTTCCTCTGTTTTTTAGCGTGGGCAAGCCAAGATTATTTGTACTGCACAACTGTACACAAAGTAATTCAAAGTGCTTTACAGAATAAGAAAGACACACATTAAAATCACCATAATTATGAATTTAAAGCAAAGAGACTTGTAAATTGGATATTGTTACATCCATAATTCAGAGTACAGTTACTTTTCTAAAATCATAGGAATACTTTGTTGTATTTGATCACACAATTTAGGCTTCAAACTGCTGAATATTAGAGAACTCTTGTGGTGGTGCATTGCCCAGTCTTACCCATTCTGATAAGTGATAAATAAACAACAAACACAAACAAACACAAAGCTGTTTCAATCCTATGTTTTTACACTATCTTTTAAATGTGACTGAATATAAAAGTATTCTATGTAGTCAGAATATAGTACTTTGTATCGAAATATGCTACAAAATACTTTTTAATGCAGATATTCAGTGTTTTCTAACTAAATACATTTTCAAAGTGTTCTTCCCATCACTGAGGAACACAAAGAAATCTGAATGTAACTCGAATAGATGCTGTAATATGCATTCAACACATATGTTTTCACTATAGGCAACAATCAAATAAGGTCATGGTTTACTGCAATCATAATAAACTTGTGTTCTTATGTGAATGCTGTGCGTGACAATAGTTCCCCATGGGGTATTCAGAGATGGAAAAAATAGCCTGGTAGACGTCCATGAGGAAAAATGTCATGTGACTGAAGGCTATGAATATAATAACATAACATAACATATATACAGTATATGGTCAATAGACATCTCCCCCAGGTAGGACCAACCAAACCGGCTCAAGATCTGGAGACGGGTCCCTGGCCGCTGCAGTGTTTTGGCTCGGCTCCTGACAGGGGCCCCAGCAGCACTGAGTGATGTTCAAAGAGAACCAATTTCTTATTTCACAACAATAAAATACACCTTATCTTAGAAAACACAAGCTGATTTTTTTATATAGTTATAGTTGTACACTTAGTAACTTCTTAATTAAGACCCTAACCCTAATTCCTAACCTTAACCCTTTTATTAAGCAATTAATAAGCCTTAGCAATATTTAAAGATCTTGACTCAAAATTGACTCTTGTGAGCTTTAAGCCATGTTAGAATGTTGATAGGTCCTCAAAAACATACCTGGTGTTTTGTTCTAGTTACAAATGTTTGAGTAAACCTTTATTATTAGTCTGTCTACATCTCCAAAGCTCAAATGCTCAAATGCTCAAAAAAAAAAGTTTTACCATGATTTGAGTAAATTTCACTTGTGCAGTAAGATTTTTGTAATTAAAATATGAAAATATATATCGCTAAACTTAAAATAAGAAAAACAACAACTTTCGGCACTTATATAATAAAATCAAATGTTGCTTGAATAAAAAACAAACAAAAAAACACTTATTCCACTGGCAGATAATTTTGCTTGTCAAGATGAAACTACTTAAATAAAGTAAAATGTTATTAATTGAAGTCATTTTAACTTAAGGTAGCACCTAGCTGTTATCTTTAGTTCAGTAGAGATAAAACATGGACAAGAAATAAAAAAACAACAACTCCGGGTATGTTTGCGATGAGGAAACAACATTTTAACAGATCAGAAAATAGCGTAACATGGGCTCTTTAATATTTGTTCATTATAAAGTCTTTTTTATATATATATTGCAATGTGCAATATATAATGTGCACAACTGTGCAGTTATGTGAGCATTACCCAGTATTTTAATATGCATGGTAGCCTTTGTTGCATTATCTATTTATACTCCCATGCTAAGAGGTCATGCTTCCCTCGCGGCTCCTGTCTTGCTCATGGGCACACATACAGTACAGCCTATATATATAAGATGATGGCTGGGTTGTGTTCTTTATCTGCGGGCTTCTCTATCTTTTCTCATCTGCTCCATGTTGCGTTAGCTGCTCTGGGCTTTTATTTCTTAGTGACTTTGGCCTTGGATGTATTATGGTTATGCTGAGGGGCAGGCTCCTGAGGGCTGGTGTCAGGTGGGGTTTTCCTCCATGTCACTGAACCTGTCACGGGGTCCCAAACACCTCTGGTGAGCATCTGTCACTGCACATACTTAGCCCTGTACTGCTAGTGTGCAACTATGTGATTCATGCTATCTAATTTTACAGCTTTTCCAGTCTGGTGAGCTACGCTATAATGACTGTCACATGGTATTATGGGAATGCAATGTCAAGTGCGTGGAGATACATGAGGTCCAGCCAGTGTTGGTTATGTATTGATCTAAGCAGAGACCTTTACCGGACTGCAGTTGTGCATTGAAGTGCATGGATGGTTTTTCAGGCAGTGCCCAGTGAGTTATTGGACTATAAGTAGTAATAAAAAATCTGATTAAAAAGCCCATATTACACAGTTTTCTGATCTGTTCTAATGTCATTTCTTCATCGCAAACATACCTGGAGTTGTGTTTTGTTTCATTCACACTCACTGTTCTTCTCTCAAACAGAAAACACAATTGTGATGTCAGGTGGTAATACAGGAAGTGCTCTGCTGTGTTTTTTAAAATTCATATACCTTCTCTAAAATCATTTGTATAACTTCATCACTACTGAACTAAAGGTACATGTAGAGATGTAAAAAGACTATAATAATAAAGGTTTACTCAAACATGTGATCGAAACAAAACACAACTTCAGGTGAGTTTTTGATGAGATAACAGGATTATAACAGCTTTAAAGCTCAGAAGAGTCATTTTTGTGCAATAATAGGACTTTTAAATACTGTGTTTGAGTGGTCAATTGCATGTAATTTTCCAGGGTTCAGGTCTAAGTGCTTAATTTGATGCCCAAGTCTCAAAGAAGCATTTGGACAGTACAATTTCCCTCTACTGTCTTCTTAACAATGAGTATACTGCACTTCATACTCATATCAACACCTTTTATTGTTGCTTTACGGTTTGATGCATTATTCATTCATTCCTCACACTCAGTTGTAATCTGTCCCTGTACCAATTGCATTTGCTTCTTGGGCTTCTTATTACATTTATTTCCTCGAGACTGATCCTCGGCCATAAAGGTCCTATATTATGTGAAATTGACTCTTGGAAGCTTTAAGCCATGTTAGATTGTTGTTACTTCCTCAAACATACCTGGAATTGTGTTTTGGTTCATTCATACATTTATTATTAGTCAGTCTACAGCTCCGAAGCAAATTAACGGTTACCTTTTACTTTTAGCTCAGTAGAAATCGGCATTTCCAGTGCTCAAATGATCCAAATGATTCTGGTAAAGGTGAATGGAGTTTAAAAACACAGTGGAGCACTTACTGTATTGCCACTGTGTTTTCAGTTTGAGAGAAGAAGTCTAAACATGTGAATGAAACAAAACACATCTCCAGGTATGTTTTTAATGAGGAAACATTATACAACATATACATGGATCAGAAAATAGAGTAAAACAGGCCCTTTAACCTAAACTCTCACCTTCACAGATTTTAATGGACTGGATTACTTGCAATCATCTGCTGTAGGGTTACAATCTCACAAGATTTTGCCACGCTAATACTAGCCTGTGTTTGCTTGATGCGTAGGAGAAGCGGGACTGGATCAGCTTCAGGTGCGTCCTCCTCTTCTAAAAACACCGTGACTGATCTGTGTTCTCCAGTAAACTAAAGAATGGGCCGGGTGCATGGGACTGTTTTTGGCAGCGCAGACTCACAGGCCGGCAGTCCCGCCCAAAGGAAGCCCGTGGACGGTTCATCTTACACGTCTGAATGCAGAAGCAGGCCAGGCTCTTCATAATCTCTTTTCTCTTCTGCTCGCTCCTACCACCTCCAGCGCACCCTGGACTTGCATTTCTGGACCTGTTGTGTTCGGTCTTCCTCGTACATTTTTATTTATTTGAACAGGTGACACAGAGGAAGCGTACAAAAACTGTTACACAGAGCAGTAAAAGGCCAGATTAAAAGTATGGATTATGGTATAGCATGGATTATAGTTTATTTGTCTCCCTGGAACTGGATTATTTGGATTCATTCTGAACTCTGTCCTCGTTACGTTCCTGAGTTACGTGGAGTTACAATCTGGATTCTAAAACCTTGCGTGAACTTTTTACCACAAGAAATGTGTTAAACTCTCGATTCTCAAGTGCACTTGAAGTTGTAAATATTATATAAAAGACTCGTTAACGCTCGCTATTTTGGGCACCACAACTTGTTTTATTGAGCACTTTTTCTTCTCCTTCTAACGAGAATTCATCTTTTTATCCTGTGTCCGAAAGTGACACTTTGCAGCTGACTTCATCAACATTTCCGGGGTGTGTGAAACTAACTGTAAGCACTGCCCTGTTAGAAGCTCCAATGAGGCTTAATCTGATAGTTATGTTAACACAATCTGATCAGAAAGAGCTGATTTGGTTGGAACTACAACAGGTGAGATGATCTGTGCACTGAAATTAATATCACAAACTAGCTACTCACCCTTTTTGGTGAAAATCGAACACCAAAACATGAACGCTTATCCTTTAGCAGGTGAGCATTCTGTATTGTATGGTTGTTTTCTTTTTAAATTCAGTCAGATATTTTTTTTTAATAAACTGCATTTGACTTTTGTAAATTAAATCATATTATAGCCTATACATTCATATTATAGCCAATAACATTCAATAAAGCCAGTTAAATAACCTTAGCTATCTCGACTACTAGTGTTTAGGCGGGACATTAAAGATGCGTTGTGTAACTTTTCTCATGGAGGGTCCGTCAAATGCTTTTTTCATTTCATTTTGTTTACAATTTTATTTCATTTATGAAAGATAAATACAAAATATCCATCCATCTTCTCCCGCTTAATCCGGCTGGGGCAGCTTGCTGCCCAATCCTCATAGCACCTGACCCCCCTATGAGCCCCTCTGCGGGTGGTGAGCCCACAGGAGGGTGGACGTCGGTGTTTTAGGTTGATGGGGGAAACCGGAGCAGGAAACCCATCCAGACACGGGGAGAAACATGCAAACTCCACACAGAAAGGTCCGGGCTCGAACCCGCAACCTTCTTGCTGTGAGGCCTGAGTGTTGCCGCTTATAACAAAATAATTCTACTGAAACATCAATGTGAATGAAAAGGAGCAGAAAGAAGTATAAACTTGTAATATCTGTCCCCCTTTTTTCATGGAAATGTTATTGCTTTGTCGGGAAATGTTTCACAGTATGTATTAAACCTTTCTGTCTTCACGGAGACCAAACCAGTACAAGTTACAGGTCAGATCTGGGAAGAGGCGAACCCTCTCACAGTCAGAATGCATGTTTTTTGAGTATTTTTGAGCAATAAAACCACCTGTAATTGAAATTAAATGTAAAATGTAAAATGCAGGGTAGAACATTCCAGACAGAAACAAGCAGGTAAGGCCTCCCCGCCATAAAGTTACATAATGCACCCTTAAGAACAATAATCTAATATATTGCTATAGAAACAAACTTAAGGTGGAATTGAATCAGAGAGAGATTATTACATAAATTAGTTGCTGAATTATACATGGAAATATGCCAAACACCACTCTGCAGTACTTTTGATTATATATTTAATACATTTTGTGAGTAGACACTTGAACTAAAGCAAAGTTCGGCTAATTGCAGTAGCAGCGCTCCACACAGCCCCTGATCTCATGAGACTCACTGGGGCCACCTCAGCGTTCCACAGTTCAGTCGGTGTGATTAGAGCGTGCGGTTTGGAGCAGGCGTTGCAGATAACATTGTATTTCCTGCACTGTTATTATTCATTCTAAAGCCACTTAGGTCAAAACACAATTTACTTTTGTTATCATTGAGAAAGGACCGTCAAATAATGCTGAGGGTTGCACAGACATACACATGCACACACATTGTTCAGCTAGTTCACAGTAACACATTTCTTTTCCAAAACAAGAATGTAACTCAATCACTGTACATAATGCAGTCAAAGGTTTTCCCTACAGACCGACTCCACATAATTTAAGCGTGTATTATATGTGATTTGAAGTAACTCTAATGCCTCTAAGCTTCTCAAACAGCTTTCCATAAGTTAATTTCTTATTCACTTAATAGTCGTCACACAGGGGAGGCTGTAAGCTGCATCTGGAGCAAAGTGAAGAAAATGGCTGCGGTCCAAGGCATTAGACAGGAAGGGGGACAAAGGGGTCTGTTTTCCTGTGCCCCAGGGTTTTAGGGACCCTCTTCCTATGCATTTATATTAGAGACTTCTTGCCCCAAAATTTCTGTCGATGGGGCTGCCTCTGTCCACCAAACAGGCACATTCAAACAAGACAGACAAGTGTTTGCTTCAATGTACACTGCAAAAAAGGATTTTCTAGCATAGTTATACTGACTTGAATGAAGCAGATTCATCTTAAAAGATCAATTTTAAGATTTTTTTTTTACTTAATAAGACAAGACTTTTTTACTTGTTATAGATATTCCATCCTGATAGATCTTATGTAGATATTACAACTTATTCTAAGAACTTTTTTAATATTAAATCAAACCAGGTTAAGCCTCTTTTCATCTCAAACCAGTTCTTCTCAGGCTCAGATCTGTACCTCAGCGTCCTGTGGCTTTTAGGTTATGTGCAGCATAAGATGTTGGGAAGGTGGAAAATGTGACATTTCAATAAATACAGTTTCAAATGTGATTGATTTCATGTTGTATTTGTGTGTGGATATTGTGTTGTTAAAACTAGGTGTTCTTCAAAATCTATTTAAGAAATAATAGCCTAATATAAGACATGTTATATACTAGAAATAAGAAGTAATAAGCAATAATTACCTAAATATACTCAAAATAAAGTGAAAAATCTTGCCATAAATACTTGAAACTAGTGTTTTCTGCATTTTGTCTTGTTTTAAGAAAACTTGGTAAGTGAAAATTTCTTACTGCACTGGCAGATAATTTTACTTAAAATAGAGGCATTTTTACCTCAAAATTGGTATTTTTTCTTATTTTTTGATAGGGCTTTTTTGTGGTGTATATGGGATGCAAAGCTGGGAGTGACAATGTAACCAACAACCTCCTTACCCATTGTACTAAAATAACCCATTTGTGATTAGCAACTTGAAACAGCAAATCCTTTTTACATTTTGAGTTTCCCTATAAAAAGTAACCTGGAACTTAACAGATTGTGTAGTCCTCTGATCTGAGTTCTACACATCGGTCTGGAACGGCGCTCGCTGAAGACGATCGGGACCAAGAATTGGAACGTTCAAATGAAGACTGGCTCTGACTGGCTGAAATATTGCAACAGGGGGACAAGACGGAAAATAATTTCTTACATCCAGATGAGAGAAAAGCACAGATGTATTACTAAAATGGCTAAAGTACATTTGTCTACGTTGCCATGTTTGTTTTTGTTCTTCGACCTTGACTTCCGCCTAAAGCACAATGCTGCTCTGTGATTGGTGCAGGATATATTTCAGCCTAACAATATGGATCGTATTTGAACTCACAAAAATCATAAAAATTTGTCAGCTTGCTGGCAAGGTTCATAAAAAGTATAGATGGGACTCATAAAAAAAGGCCCTTTGGAGCTTCTCTGGTGAGTTTGCATGTTCTCCTGGTGTCTGTGTGAGGTTCATGTGGGAACAAATTATAACAAATATAGATATATTTTTTTTATCTGACAGATTTTGACATCTGTTCAGGGACTACACCGTATTTATAACCATGTTTCCTCATCCTTGAAATAAACAGTGTTGTTCTCTAGTTTCTTCTGTACCTAAAACACATCTAAATAATACTCTAGGCAGGCTTAATGACAGAAATGTGGGGGTCTGGGGCAAAAAGCCTCACATGGGTCCCCTCTAATATAAATTAATAGGAAAAGGGTCCCATACTGAGCCTCTAAATCCCTATACTACCTGTACATTGAAGTGTGGGTCAAATACAGGTGACAAATATCTCTTTAGCTGCAATAATGCATAACTTTACCTTAACCTCACTGTAATCTCCCCATTTTTCTACCGTCTCTTACTCACTCAAGTTCAAAGTCAACATCTCTGTTTACCCGCCCCTAATTCATTTCCCTGTCTTATCATCTTTTATCCTGTCTGCCCTGCTCACCTCTCGCCCCCTGCACACCTGCCCCTCTCCGCACCCTCCTGCTAATGCCTGTATTGATGGTGTGCCACATGAGGGGAAGTGTATATGGACAATTGGCCCGTGATTGATTTGTGTCACGGAGCCGGAGAGCGCCGGGGGTCCGCTCGGAGTGCTGTATGACTGATGTCGGAGCTACAAAATAAACCAGGCTTTTCTATCCATCAGACCACAGCCCTGTCCACTCACATAAGCTCTCCAATGTGTGCCATGTGTCATGGGCTGAGCTGATAGTGTTACATCTGCGTGTGTGTCTCTGTATTGATTTCTATTCCGTCCTCATAACTTTGTGGATATATCTTAATGGACCTGAGGAAAACTGTAATAAGAAGTGTTTATTTCAAATCAATACACCCCACTGCAGAGCGTCGCATCGCCCATGTTTGATGCAAGTACTTTAAAGTTACTGTAACTACTTCTTGAGGTGAACTAAAGCTGTTATGGGTTTTAAAGTTGGGAATTTGCACTGTTTCCATCGCGATTAAAGGGCCCATATTACGCTATTTCCTGATCTGTTATAATGTTGTTGCCGCATTAAAAACATGCCTAGAGTTATGTTCTGTTTAGTTCCCACTTGTTTAACACAAAAATCCTGCATATTTAGTTCTGAGTTCCCAAACTGTAAACGCTCTGCTCCACCTTGTGATGTCATGTGGTAATAAATAAAGTGCTCCATTGTGTATTTGTCATGGAATAAAATCACAAACCAGTGATAAATCTTACAGTTTTACATTAAACCAGTCTCTGCCCCATTGAGATTAAAGCCACCTGAGTCAGTCTTTTTCATTTTACGTGCCACGGAGGAGCTGGTGATGTCTGCCTGTTACTCGGCCATACACATCCCAGGTCTCCTCCCCTGCTTCTGCAGCACGTCCCTTTATTTCCTTTATCAAATCAATCATATCAGTACAAAGCATAGTCAGAGAATACCTAGTTTACAACATAGTGAATACATAGGTTACAACATAGTGAAGTATATCATGGCTTTGTTTTACATTTGCTGAGATAAGCTATAAGTTACGACCTGTGAACCGTCTGCAAGGAGGGAAAAGGTCATAAGAGGTCATGCATCTGGTCTCTCAAAGCATTCCTTTTTAACAAAGAACTCTTTTAACCACATGTACATTTTTAATAACTCCATTATAAGCATTTTATTCTAACAGTATTAAATCTCCATACACCTCTGGAATAATTTGGATGATGTGAACCCTGGAATTTCAAATCATTACTGAACTAAAGGTAAAAAGTAGATGTTAACCTGAAAATTACAGCTTCATGACATCACAAGGTGGAACAGAGCGTTTTGAGCTTTTGAGTTGTAAACAGACATGTGAATGAAACAAAACATGAGGTATGTTTTTGATGAGATAACATTATAACATGACTTAAAGCTCACAAGAGTTAATGTTGTGCAATATAAGACCCTTAACATTTCCAAAACAAAGTATAGAATTGTTTTATTGCTGAAAAATGTTCAAAATGTTAAAAAGAAAACTAATCCATGTAATGCAATAAGTGAAGGCCTAGTAAGTGCTGATGAGTTCTGAAGTGGGAGGAACAGTTTTCATCTCTGAATAATAATAATAATAATAATGCATCAGTTTTATATAGCGCTTTTCTGGACACTCAAAGACGCTTTACAGAGCATTATTCATTCACTCCAGACCCGGTGGTGGTAAACTTCTCTTGTAGCCACAGCTGCCCTGGGGCAGACTGACGGAAGCGAGGCTCCAATCTGCGCCATCGGCCCCTCCGACCACCACCATCACTCACGCACACACCACTTTCATACTAGGCAATGTGGGTGCTGTGCCTTGCCTAAGGACACTACAACATTTTTTGTGACTGGCGCCCCACTGTGGCACCTAGAATTCCCAGTGGTCTCCCATCCAAGTACTAACCAGGCCCGGCCCTGCTGAGCTTCTGAGATCTGACGGGATCAGGCTTTGATGAGCCGGTATGGCCTGAAGAGGGCCACAATCTAATACGCTGCATTTATCAAATGTGTAAATGAAACGACTGTCCAGGTATGGGTTTTGGAGCAGCTTATGATATCTGTATATAGAAATGGACATTGCTAACCCATTAGCAAAGCCACATTGCAAATAATCAGAATCAGAATTTCTTTGTTACAGATGCAACCGACCAAGAACATGTAGTTAGAATCAAGTTTTCAACAATAGGATAAGACAAATACAATAAGATAAAAGATTAAAAAAAATAGTTCTTTCTCAAAAATGATTTACATCAAGTGACATATTGATGTAAGAAGTGAGCACGGGCACATTCCCTACTCTCTCTGTGACTGTCAGTGAGCCTCTTCATTTTGGTCTTCAAATGTTCACATAAACCCGCTCTACATGATCCTGGTGTTTTTATTTCGATATTAAACACCCCGATAACTGCTGGCCTCTGTGAGCTTCATTTGACTGGAGCCGAACGCTATGGGTGACATCACACTCACTTAGTCCACTTCTTTATACAGTCTATAAAGCTCGATAGCATAGAATTCTTATCAGTATTTATATCAAAGCTATGTAAAAGTCAAAATGTCATTGAGCTAGAAATTTGAGGTAGAAATTGATGTTTGGATTTGTAAGTTTTGACTTTTGAGGTGAAATCAGGAAGTCAGAGTCAGAGTTTATGCCTCATTTGTTAAATAAATAAATAAAATACTCAGGTCCAATACGTATGAAGACAAACTCAACTTTACTGTCATTTCTAGTCCAAAAAAATGAAATAAACTGACAGATAATAGTTTTAATGTGTAAAGTCATAACTGTCAAAACCATTAAATGTCCAAATGTTAACAGTGAACTTTGCAAAAGAAACTGCTACTTTTGTCATTATTATAAGCAATTACATAAAGCCTTCATGCTGGTTATTAGCTCTTCTTTGTTCCATACAGACTGAAGAGACTCTTTCAGAAGACGGCCAGTGAAAAATAATGACTGTACAAATAAAGAAACTTAAGTCTGATCAATGGGGACTTTAATTGCAACTCGGCAATCACATTTCAGCATTTTGTGTGCGGAAGATTAATATCCGCTCAAAGTGGGCCAATTATGTAAATGCCCAGGCCTGTGCTTTTTATTTGAGTGCACCATAGTCCAATGGCTTTGCATGATTTAGTGTGGAAATGCCTATTTATCTTGTACTGGGCGGTTAAGCAGACCTCAGTACATTCTGTCTGCATTAGGCTACACTATAACTGGCCTGCATTAATTATGTGTAATGCGCGGGAGATAAAATATAATCCATAGGACATTTGGTGCAAGCCTTAATGTTGATATAGTGTACTTTTAAATGCTACATACATCACTGTTTATTACATGGACCATTGACTTCACCAGCCCTATGCCAAAAGCTTTGTAGTGTGCAGAGACGAGGTTAAGGAGACCAAGATAAGAGTTTAAAGTGAATGTAGACTAGTATAGGAAGTATTTTTGGTTTATTTGGGTGATGCAGTGTGTATTTAAAGGTCCTATATTAAGCAAAATTGACACTTGTGAGCTACAAAGGTGGTGGAGGGTCTGTCAAATGCTTTTCTTCATGCAGATGTCATCGCTTTGTCTGGAATGTTTCACAGAATGGGCTTAAACCTTTATAACTTCATGGAGACCAAATCAGACCATGTTACAGGTCAGATCTGTAGAGAGGCAACCTGTCTTTTGGGCTTTCACATGCGCAGTGGGAAATCAACAGAGGGAAGTGTAAGGCTGCTTATGAAGGTGTTTTCTAATGTTTCCAGACACTAATGAGTGAACCAGGCAGAGGGTTTTTTTTGTTAGACTCGTGGCTGTGGTAAGATGGTGTTAGAAAGTGATGTTAAGCTTCTTCAATGTGCAAATTGGTGTTTTACCTGGAAATAAAGAACTTGCCCCAGTCACTACGCTAGTTTGTTGCCTTGACAGATTCACTGCCACAGCGAGATCTCTGCCTAGACAACACTGATCTGTGCCGATTTTTGGCTTCTGACCATATTCGACCACCTCTAGCAATGGACTTGAGCTTGTGCCGGAGTTCCCCTTTAATGTCATACTGTGGAACATTCCAGGCAAAGAAATGACAAATCCACAGAAACAAGCAACATAAGCCACATTAACCCTCGAAGACCTACGAGGAATATGTTTTATATAACCGCACATAACTTTCTAACCGTAAAAGATAGAAACGTACTTTTTTCCCTCTGAAAGCGCAGACAGAGAGGTTTCCGTACATTTCTGCGGCTTTATCCTACGTCACACTCATCGTCGTGTGATGACGTGCGCAAAACGAGTGTCCAATAGGAACTTTGTTTTCCCCAAACTCATGCGCTCCGTCCATTTTGATCGGTCCAAACTTTGCCAAAGAGTGAAGTGAGTCAAGATGGTCGACTCCTCTCGACTGTGTTTGTTTATAACGAGTGAAAAAGCCGCTCTAAGTGGAGTTTATTCTCACATACATGGCAAATTACACATCTTGGTGTGCATAATTGTGCATCCCTTTCTATTTTTATTTGAAAGGTTTATTTCACTCAAAATGAACAAATACAAATGTAATAAACACAATGGAAATGCAGAAGTGCTGTGGCTCTGGCCCTGGACTTTACAGGAGCTGTTTCCATGACTGGCACCAGAAAAGTAATGGAGCGATTGCACTTTTTTGTTTTGTTTTTAGGGCAATAAGGATATTTTTAATTTACTTACAGACTTGATATTTTGCATTTTTGTAGCTAAGGCCCTAAATTAAGCATTTTTTATGTCCAAAAAGTTGTTTATACATGTTTGCTGTGTGTTTTGTATAAAAGAGTGTGAATTTTATTTTCTGTTTTTTTTTTTTTCATCTCTATTTCTGGTCCTGTAGATTTTATTACAGCCACATGACACAACTACAGCCGCAGATTGTGAAATAACAGGCTGTACTGAAAAAGGATGTATAACACTTCATCAGGGGTAAAAGGGGCAGTTTTAAAAGCAAAATTAAGAAAATTGCCCTTAGGTCTTCAGGGGTTAAGGCTTAACTGTAATAAATGTAAATGTTTATGTACAGGTAAATATATATAAGAAATACAAATATAATATAATACTGTCACTACTTCTTCTGTACTACTGCAAACGTGTCTGTGTATGCACAAAAGCTTCTAACTGTAGACAGAGTTTGTACTAAAGTGAGACAAGCAATGATGCGGTGTACAAAAAAGATGGCATGAACAGGTATAAAATTCAAATCGTCCAGTCTGACAGTGTGTCTGTCAGGATAGCTAGTAGAGTGTGAAGAAAAAAGGGGGATTATGGTTATCATTTCAGAAAAAAAAAAAAAAAAAACAGAAAAGTTTCTTTAGATGTGTGACATGACCTTTGTTTTGACACGATTAGACAACAAAAAAAAGAAAAAAAGGAGTACAAGTACCTGGGGGTGTACTTGGACAATAAACTGGACTGGAGCAGGAACGTGGACGGGGTTTACAAGAAGGGCCAGAACCGCCCCTATTTCCTGAGGAGGCTGAGGTCCTTTGACATCTGCAGGACAATGCTCAGGATGTTCTACGAGTCTATGGTGGCCAGTGCCATCACGTACGCTGTATCTGCTGGGGCAGCAGTCTGCATGTGAGGGACACTGATAGACTCAGTAAAATAATCAGAAAGGCTGGACAAGTTGTGGGGGAGGATCTGGACTCTCTGACTGCGGTGTTGGACAGGAGAATACTGGACAAAATCTGGACTATTCTGGACTCTCCCTCCCACCCCCTCCACAAGGTGCTGGCCAATCAGAGAAGCTCTTTCAGCCATAGACTTCTGCTGCCGCTGCTCCACTGAGAGACACAGGAAATCTGCCTGTCACCATCAAACTGTTGAACTCTGCACTTTAAATCACAAACTACTGTAATATCCAATTCCCTGCTCACACATGTATATTGTTGTAAATATGTTGCTTGATGTAAATATTTTTTGAGAGAGAACTATTTTTATCTTTTATCTTATTGTATTTATCTGATCTTATTTTTAAAAACTTGATTCTAACTACATGTTCATGGTCGGTTGCATCTGTAATGAAGAAAATTTCCCCTCGGGGATGAATAAAAGTCATTCTGATCGGTTTCTGAAAAAAGAAGTAGCTGCTAATCACTTCATGACATCACAAGGTGGAGCAGAGCATTTTGAGCATGACTAAAACCTCCTAATAGTAAATTTTGCATAACATAGGACCTTTAAAAAGCAATTCATAGCGTTTTATATTGACAGTTTCTCACTAGGAACAAGTCAAAATTTAAGCTTCGACACGGTAACACCAATTCAGCGGGTCAGGTATTTAGTGTCTTGCCCAAGGACACAGGGGCGTGATGGATGTTGCGAGCTGCGTAATTTGAAGCTGGAGGCCTGTGTATTAGATCTCACCTGTCCGGACTTTTAGCAGGCCGGTCGGTCACGTATTGATTAAACTGTCCCCTCTGCAACAAAGACTTAAGGATGCAAAGGGCCCCGTTCCTTCTCCACACGACTGGTTTGAGAGATTTGCAAGGTTGGCACAGCAGATAACACAAAACAAGCGCGCCCCTAGCATATTTTTTTTCCGCCTGTCTTTCTCTCGATGTAGCATAATTAGCTTCTTGCAAAGTGACATGAAATGCGGTGTATATCTCGCGCTGTCTTCTGGTTTTATTGTAAGTTGTGAATCGGTTTATCCAAATAGCAGGTTTGAGGTGTAGCTTGAAGTAGCACAATGCGGTGGTGGAGATTCTATTTAAAGCATGTCTTCACTCCCTCATACTAGTATATATATGTCTCTCTTGCATACGTTGTGCTATAGGGATCCATTGCTGTAGAGTTGCTTTTCAGAGGGAACCGTGGAGTGAAAAAGGCCGTGCTTTTGACTGATTTCCTAAAAATATCATGGGCAGTACTTTATATTTCAAATCCGAGTAGCTACATCTATGTTTATTATTAGCCTGTCCACATCTCCAAACTCAGAATACTCCTTGTCATGAAGTGGTAGTTTTCAAGTAAGTCAGGTGGTGGGCCCTCTATCTGAAAAGGTACACAGAAAACCTTCATGATTTTGATGAAGTCTTTTAGTTCATTTGGCATGGCAGGTTGGAAAATGTTAAGTAATCTTGCCACGTGATGGTCCCAGGTTTAAATCCCAAATTCCAGATATTTTCGTTATGCATTTTAACAGTTCTCATGGGTCTGGTGGATTTTTAAACAAGAAATGAAGGGCAAAGTACAGATATTCTTACAGAGAAAGAAACCAAAAATGTCAAATTCAGAAATGTGTTTCGAGTCTTCGTCTCTCTCTATATACTTTCCAGTACTTCTGAATGAAAATGCCTATCCTAGCTTCAATATCAATATACAAAGAAATCATCAATCAATCAATCAAACTTTATTTATACACTGCAAAAAAGCCCTATCAAAAAATAAGAAAAAAAAATACCAATTTTGAGGTAAAAATGCCCTATTTTAAGTGAAATTATCTGCCAGTGCAGTAAGAAATTTTCACTTACCGAGTTTTCTTAAAACAAGATGAAATACAAAGAAAACACTAGTATTCAAGTATTTATGGCAAGATTTTTCACCTTATTGGTTTGAGAAGGACGTTAGAGGCTTAACCTGGCTTGATTTAATATAAAAAAGTGCTTAGAATAAGTTGTCATATCTAGATAAGATGTATCAGGATGGAATATCTTGAAATAAGTAAGAAAATCTCAATTTATTAAGTAAAAAAAATCTTAAAATTGGTCTTTTAAGATGAGTCTGCCTAATTCAAGTCAGTTTAACTATGCTAGGAAATCCTTTTTTGCAGTGTAGAGCATTTTTCATATAAAAAATGCAGCACAAAGAGTCACCACATAGTCTTTAAAGGTAACTTTTTGGTTGGGTATCCATCACCTGCTTGTTTCTATGGATATGTCACTGCTCTGCCTGAAATGTTCCACAGTATGACATGAAACCTACCTTACAGTTCAGAAAAGGTACACAGAAAACCTTCATGTTTTTGATTAAATCTTTTAGTTCATTTGGGATTAACACGTAGAAGAACAGGCATTCTGACTGTGAGCGGAGTCACCTCTCCACAGATCTGACCTGCAACGTGGTCTACTTAGGTGTCCATGATGATAGAAAGGTTTATTATCATACTGCGAAACATTCCAGACAAAGGAATAACATATCCATGAAGAAAAGCATTTGACGGACCCTCCATCAAGTTACACACTGCACCTTTAAAATGTGTTGGCTGACAATAGGCCTATTAACAGAAATTTGGGAACCCAGGACAAAAAACCTTATACGGGGCCTCCTCTAAAACACATTAATAGGAAGAAGGTTCAATTCTGGGTACTTGTTCTATTTCCATAGTCTATTTTCAAATAAACATAATTTCATTTCTAAACTCGAATTCTCAACCTGATCATAAACTCCCTGTACTCTTCGCTTACACGCTCTTGGACTAATTGCAGCATGAGGGATAGCGCTGAGTTCCAGACCTGATGTAGGCCAGTCTCTCCTCCTCTCCTCTCCAGTCCTGCTGATTGCTAATCAAGCGTCCTCCTCTTCAGACGCCCGGGAACGTTTCATTTCAAGAGTTCTATCTATCGCCGTGGTTTCATTAAGAACACTTCTGCAAACAAATCACCATCAGACACGCCGCACTCGCTTAAACATTCATCAGGATGCAACGGAAAGCTCAATTTATACCCAAGGCCTCCGCACCAGGAGTTAAAGTCCTGTTTATCTGTGTCTGTGCCGCTTAAATCAACCCCCATCTCCTCTTTCATTTTCGGATTTGGAAGAATTAAAAGTAAAGAGACAGAAGAATATAATAAAACAGTTACGGATTTTGGTGATTTTCTATACATTTTCTGTATCCTTAAAGGGTCCATATTATCCTATTCTCTGATCTGTGTTGTAATGTTGTTTCCTCATCACAAATATAAGTGGAGTTGTGTTTTGTTTCATTCACACATGTTGAACACACAAATCCTGAACATTTAAGCTGAGATCTCCTCTCAAATACACTCTGTTCTAACTTGTGATGTCATGCGGTGATACAGGAAGTGCTCCACTCCATACACGATTTCATGAAAACAACCACTTCATGACAACACATTAAAAAGACTATTAATAAAGTGTTACTCAAATGTGTGGGTGAAACAAAACACAACTTCAGGTATGTTTTTTGGGAGGTAACATGGCTAAAAGCTCACAAGAGTCAGATTTGCGTAATATAGGACCTTTAGAGACTTGGAAGTATTTGGTAAATCGATATTGGTCAATCCTGGACACATCTACTGCCTGTTTGTGCATGAGAGTGCAGCATATCTCCTTCATTTGGTTCAATCCATTCTTGTTAATATTGCTTGTCATTGTTGTGTCATATGTATTGTTTATACCAATGTTCTTAACAAGGAGAAACAGAAAAAGGCCGCTATCATCCGTCACTGCAACATCCACTTGAGGAAAATGAAAATGCAAGCGCAACAAGCACAAATTTCATCTTCCTTCCAATCCAATACACTGATATTAGTGCGAATACTGAAAATTAGCTGGACTGGATGTCGGCTTCCATATCAATATCGTGGTTGGACCTATAAATTGATGTAATCAGACTATTTACTGGTCGTACTTGGCCCAGAAAGTCTCATTAAGCTCTTGATAAAGCTGGACTGGTGTATTCCTACTTTCTTTCTGTTACTGTCCAATGACTATTTCATGGTAACTTTCTGTTTTGAAAAGCCCTGTGAGGCGAAGTTGGGCTCTACAAAAATAAATTGAGTGGAAAACGTTAATAACTTCTTATAATGTTGGAAAATTCTATTCCCCACGCTGCCTGTATAAATGTGCTGTGTGAGTGCATGAGTGGTGGTGGTGGTGGTTGCTTTCATCAGTCTACTCCAGGGAACCTTCAAGTAGTAGCTTGCTTTTACCTCCAAGTAAAGAGTGAATGACTAGTGCGCACATTCGTTAAGCTGCCTTATAGCTAAACTTTGAATGTGATCCTTATTTCCTCTCAGTTTTACACAAACCAACTTTAATTTTAATCAAAGTCAGTCCTATATTACGCAAAATTGACTCTTGCGAGCTTCAAGTCATGTTATAATGCTGTTACCTCACCAAAAACACACCTGGAGTTATGTTTTATCTCATTCCCACATGTTTGAGTAGCTCTTTATTATTAGTCTGCCTACATCTCCAAAGCCCAAAACGCTCTGGTCCACCTTGTGATGTCACGTAGTAGCAGTTTTCACACACCTTTTACTCAAAACACCTTCTGTTTAGTAGAGATTGGCAATTCCAGGGCTAAAATCATCCCAGTGATTCTAGTGAAGGTGTGTGGAGTTTAAAAACACACTGGATTACCTATTCCTGTATTACCCCAAAGTGGAAAAGAACCCAGGTTACGGGGTCAGTGTGTTAAACATGTGTGAACGAAACTAAACACAACAGCAGGTATGTCTGTGGCGAGCAAACAACTTTAAAATATAGATCAGAAAAGGGCGTAACATCGACCCTTTAACCTAATTTGGTGAAGTTGAATTAAAAATGAGCAGCTGCAGAAACATGCCATGTCACCACCTCTTTCCAGAGCCATTACACGAGAGCAGAATGCTGATGTCTCCTGCTCTGACTACCTGAATCAGAGCGTCTGATGATAGATGATGCACAGCCCCGTGTCAGCACAAACAAACACGCAGTAATCGACAAACAATAAGGTGTCCATTATCTCCACCCGCCAGAGCGCTCCCGGACACTATCTCCAACGCTCCCTCACCACGGCTCCCCTCATTACGTACCTGCCGCAATACAGGGCCCTCAAGGTTATACTGTAGAGGTCTAATAGTCAGAACCGTCAACAAACATTTTGCCCCCCTTCCCAGGATCTAATTCTGGGCGCCTTAAACCTGAGCTGGGATAACAGACCCCTTTTTCCCATCCTGTCTGCTGCCCTGCTAAAAGTCCAAAGAGCTTTTCAATTCCGTGCTTTTTGTGGCAATAAATACAAAGTAAATGTAAAGTAGATCTGTTTAAGTGTCATACTTTCCAGGCAGTGCAATGACATATCAATATAAACAAGCAGTTGACGGTCTAAAAAGTTACATAGTGCACTTTTAAGTCTTGAATTCAGGACACTTACCTAAACCACTGCATCAGCCATGTGACCGAAGTGTCTTGCCCAAGTTACAGCAGCGGGAAACCAGCGACATCTGAATTGATGGTTGCATGTATATGTTTCATCATCTTTAAACCAGACTTTCCCCCTGTACTGTACATCACATTTTTTTCTTTGGGCGACTCTTCCTCACCCACTTCCTCTCTGCTTTTGCAATCAGTCTCCTCCTTTCTCTCCTCAATCTGTCATCTGACCTCCTCACCCTCTCGCTGCCAACATAATGGAGTATCTTGTAAGACTTTTTCTCCTTTTCACGATTGTTCCTATGGCCGGTATTTCTTTTACACATTTCCTCTGAGGATTTGGTCGCGACTGCTGTTCCGTTTGCCCCGATCCAACCAAGCACCGGTAAGGGACAATTTTTACAGCCGGTTGGTAATAGCAGTTGTCAGCTCTCACAAACACTTAGCGGTCCAGGCCAGCATCCTGTATGGGGTCTGTGTGATGCAACGCTTGGGCCATACATGAGCTGACCTGTCCTTATAAAACATTCATGGCTCCTCCAATGCTCGCTGGCCCATCTATTACAGATACATTCTACTACAGGATATGGTTGTGTCTGCCTGGTGGTGTTATTCTTGTTTGGAAGAAGAATTGCTGAATTTGGAGTTATGTTTTGTTTAGTTTTTGTTTGTTTGTTTTGTTTTACTTCCATGTGCCTTGGGGTCAATGATCCAGGTATTTATGTTGCCAAATAAGAATACAACAAAATCAAGACACAAAAAAATGTACAAAATAAATAAATACATGAATTGAATATTAAATGTGCACTGTGTAACATTTCTGCTTGTCTCCACTGATATGTTGTTCTTTTTAGATTGTTTCTTACTCTATGACTAAAAATATACCAAAACATCAAAAATCAATGCTTCTCCACAGCCCTAGAACTGCCAATCCCAACTGAACCAAAGGTAAAAGGTAGTTAATAAGCTGAAAACTACCACTACATGACATTACAAAGTGGAACAGAGCATTTCTAGCTTTGGAGATGTAGACAGACTAATAATGAGTAACATGTAATAATAATGTGTGAATGAAACAAAACACAACATTGGGTGTGTATTTGAGGAAGTAACAGCATTATATGGCTTAAAGATCACAAGGATCCTTTTTGTGTACAGTGAAACGTCGCTATAACGCGGTTCACCTTTCGCGGCTTCGCTGTTTTGCAATGTCGATGAAACATTCTGCACTGACAAAGGCACATCCGGACGAGCCCAAAAGGCTGAGGAAGATGCAACTATCGCAGAAAAAGTGAAACTTCTGGACCTGCTGAAGGAAGGTAGAAGCTCTGCGGCTGTAGGCGCCATTACGGAATAAAAGAATCTTGTTCTAGGGGTGCGGGCATGTTTTAGGTTGATGGGAAACCGAGTACGCCGGAGGAAACCCATCCAGACACGGGGAGGAACATGCAAACTCCACACAGAAAGGGCCGGGCGACCCGGGGATCGAACCCGCAACCTTCTTGCTGTGAGGCCTGAGTGTTGCCACTCAGCCACCGTGCCGCCCCAACCTCCTATTCATTATTAAAATTATTATTTTACACTATTTTTTTAAAAACTGTCATAGTTATTTGTAAGAAAACATTTATATTTTTATTTCTTAAACAAATGCTTGGGCCTGAAAACAGTTTGGTTTCATTCTATAGTACAGTATTGTATTGTATAATAATTGTAAAAAATAAAGCTGATACTTCACAGTTTTCGCCTATCGTGGGTTCTTTTTGGAACGTAACCCCGGGATAAACCAGGGTTCACTGTAATAGGACCTTTAACAGAAAAGTTACATAGCACATCTCAATCATCCAGGAGAGCTCCATAGAAACAAAGATGTCAAAAAGTACCTGGAATAAGTTGCCTTCCAGGAGTGATTTGACATCCACTTGACGACCCTGTGACAAGCTCCAGCAGAGAACAATAAACACAGAATGGCCTGAGCCCCTTTTGTAGTTGTGCAGTAAACAACGTTATAGGTGTATTTTCAGTCCTAAACTTCTCTCCTCATTGCAGCACAAATGTAGTTTCCAGACCACTGTTTTCTTCTGGGATGAAACTGTAAAACCTTATATTCCAGATTACTACTTTGAAACCCTGTTACTACATCCTCCACAAAATCTTTGAACATTGGAAGAGAAAAAAGACTCAATGTTCAAATTCACAATCATATTACTCAGACATACAAGTGCTGCCCGCAGGTCTCCATAGAAACTTGCTTACACATGCACTGGACATGTTGTTGCTAAAAGTGCTGATGCTAAAGGTAATTGTCTTTTGTTTCTTCCTCATGAGGTCCATACAAAGCAGTGTTTGAGACGTTCAGGTAGGCACTATCTGAGTTGTAAAATTAATACTACATTGGACCCTAATGAGGTTCTGGAGCGGGGTGAAGCAAGTCTAACTCTCAGCGCTGTCCGCACCAGCGATTACATCAGTGAGCTGTTTGTACAAATTTAATTGAAGCCGCATTAGAAAGTACCAAGTAGTCATTTGCATTATTCACTTAAATAATGGCTCAAAGTCCAAGAGGCTTTTTAAATGTGTTTCCCAGTGCTTGTATATGTATGCATATATATATACATATATGTATGCATGTGTTTTGTGTTTGTTAGCGCCGTCTCACTTTGCAACAATGATTTATCATCATATTTTAGGTCGCAAAATAACTTTGTGACCTGAAATTAATGTGTATTGTGACTTTTTTTTGTCTGGATGTTTATCTTAAAGGGCCCATATTGCGCTATTTTCTAATCTATGTTATATAATGTTATATAATGTTGTTTCCTCATCAAAACATACCTGGAGTTGTGTTTTTTTTGTCCATTCTTCTTCTCTACCTTGTGATGTCATGTAATACAGAATGTTCTCCACTGTGTTTTTAACTCCATACACCTTCACTAAAATCATTTGGATGATTTCGGCCCTGGAATTGTTGATCTGTACTGAAAAGGTAAAAAGTAGCTGTTAACTTGAAAACTACCACTTTGTGACACCACAACAGAGCGTTTTGGGCTTTGGATATAAAGGATTACTCAAACCATGTCTTCCATTGATTGTAAACTGGCGAATATATGAGGCTCCCTGTTATTTCCTCCATGAAGTGAGCAGACTCCTCTCTAGCCTTTGACCAGCGCACACTGCCCAGTCTCAAGTATACAAAGCTGCGACAAGTGGGCGACTGCAGTGATAGTGGATAGTGGCTTTGGCTTGATCCGTCCACGGCAGACCTCAAATGGGGACTTTAAAGAAAACACCCAGAACAGCTATTGATGCGTCCAATCTTCAGATCTCTCCAGTGATCGAAGCGAACACTTGACTGAGAGTTAAGTGCTGTGAGATTAAGTGAGGATGCTGAAGGCTCAAAAAGGTAAACAAATAGATACAGTTTGATCAATACAGCAGTAGCAGAGTTAAGTCATATGTTGCATGTGTGTAGTATGTTTTTCTTGCTTTATATTTGGCAGATATTATTGTGCCATTGCAATTTTATTTTGTGTGTATTCTTAAAGGGCTCATGTTGCACTACTTTCTGATCTATGATCTATAATGTTGTTTCCTCATCAAACATACCTAGAGCTGTGGTTTGTTTCATTCACACGTTTAACACACAGACCCTGCATATTTAGGTTGAGTTCTTCTCAAACTGAAAACACTCTATTCTACCTTGTGATGTCATGTGGCTCCACTGTGTTTTTAAACTTCAGATATCTTCACTAGAATCATCTGGATCATTTCAGCCATGGGATTGCCAAACTACTGAACTAAAGGTAAAAGGAGGCTGTCGCTTCATGACATCGCAAGGTCGAACAGAGCATTTTGATCTTTGGAGATATAGACCCTTTGAGAGCAGAAGTGATAAAAAAAATTGGTAACGGAAGTGGCTTTGTTCCCTATTCATTCCAATTCATTCAGACTGAACACGGACAGAAGAAGATGGAGATAAAAACATTTCCGGCACCAAAATGTCTGGTTGTTCTGTGTGTGGTTGTCAGAATCGATATTGTACCAGCGGACTAAAGTTTTAAATTTTTACACACTGATCGCACGAGGACCTGGCAGTCGGACACCATTTGTCAAAGTTGCTTGTTGATGAAATATTCACGATCTTTTAATAATAATAATAATAATAATACATTTTATTTATAGGGCGCCTTTCTGGGCACTCAAGGTCGCCTCACAACAAGTTTATACATCAATATAAAAATATAAACATAAAAACAGTAAAAGCAACAGTTAAAATCTACATTAAAATCAGGCATATGAAAAGACAGTGCAGTTGTGGTTATAATGAATAGGCCAGTTTGAACAGATGAGTTTTGAGTTTGGATTTGAAGTGTGTGAGAGTGTCTGTGTTGCGGAGGTCAGGAGGGAGAGTGTTCCAGAGCTGGGGAGCAGAGCGACTGAATGCCCTGCTCCCCATTGTAACAAGACGGGCAGAGGGGACAGAGAGCTGGAGAGAGGAGGAGGAGCGAAGAGAGCGAACGGGTGTGGCAATATGGAGGAGTTCAGAGAGATATGGAGGTGTGAGGCTGTGGATGGCTTTGAATGTGTGGAGCAGGATTTTGTATTGAATGCGGTGTGTGATGGGGAGCCAGTGGAGCTGTTGTAAGACGGGTGTGATGCGGTTGATGGAAGGTGTGTATGTGATGATGCGAGCAGCAGAGTTCTGAACCAGTTAAAGTTTATGGAGAGTTTTTTGTGGGAGATCAAACAGAAGTGAATTGCAATAATCTAGACAGGAAGTGACAAGGCTGTGTATGAGTATGGCAGTGGACTGTGGAGTGAGGGAGGGTTGGAGTCGATGGATATTGCGGAGGTGGAAGTAGGCGGAGCGAGTGATGCTGTTTATGTGGGAGGCGAAGGAGAGGGTGCTATCGAGGATGACACCCAGACTCTTGACCTGAGGAGAGGGAGAGATGGAGGAGCCATCAATGGGAATGGAGAAATTATTAATCTTGCTTAAGGTGGATTTGGTGCCTACAAGGAGAAGTTCAGTTTTATTGCTATTGAGTTTGAGAAAGATTGAGGTGAACCAGGATTTTATTTCACTGATACAGTTGACAAGGGAAGAGGGAGGTTAACAATAATCCTTTTGCAGAGCTCGACGAGCTGCTGAGTTCTGCCGTACTTCTGTTGCCAAAATGCGAGCGCAACCGAGCCTACGTCATCACTGTTTACTGACACTCAAAAGGTCTATAGACAGCTCATAAGAGTACATTTTGACACAATCTTTAAATTTGACCACTATGAATGTTGTAGAAATATTCTCAAAGGTCTAGTGCCCCATTTATTTATATATTTGAGCGTGCCAAGTCCTTGTACAGATATATTGTAGAAGCAGCTCTCAAGGTCAAAATATGTCCACTGTGTAATTTCTGCATCATTACAAAGTGTTTAATAGTCCAATAGTAAGGAAGTGTATGTTAGCATGATATTATTGTTATCGTCATGGAAAAATTCTTAACGCAAAATGCTTAATTTGCTCATTTTGCAACTAGTGATTACTCTTTTTGTTGTACATTCCTGTCTTGTCTGAACTCTAGAGTAGCAATGGAAGAAACATGACTAACACATGTTCCTCTTTGCACAAAAACACATCACTGTGCAACCTCGAGACACTTTTCCCACCCACCCCCTCTCTCTTTCTGTGTTAAGTGCCCCAGTCGGCTGTTCTGCAAATGTCTGCGGTGGCTGTCCCAGTTCACCTGCAGAGTATTCCCAGCAGGACATGAGTGAAGAGTCAGTGTGGGACAAGGAGGAGCCGGGATGGAGCTCACTGTCCCAGAGGAAAACCTAACATCCTTTCACTGCTTTAAACAGGTCTTTTTGTATCGAGTAAGTTGATTTTTATCCATTTTTTTCTTTTGCTGATTTGTGATGCCTTGGCTTTTCTGCATGACAAATTTGGTTTTATTGTACTCATCTCAGACTCACGATTTTCTTGTTGCCAGCTCGTTTTGAGTTTTGAAATTGATGTTCCTTGAAGAAGTACAGCTGGTCATTTAGAAACAAGGTGTGAAGCAAAAATTGACGTGTTTCATTTCTTTCACTTGAGGCATTTGTTATTTACTTATTTTTATGGGTGGGGGTTCAGCTACCATTGTTTGAATGGTCCACAATATGGCATTACACTTGTATCTCCATAGTGACAAGCAGGTTACGTCACCAAGTTACATGTGAGATCAGGTTTCCCAGGTACTTCTTGGCAATAAAAACAACTGTAATTAAATAAATCCAAAATACATGTTTATTGATACCATGAGGAACATTTCAGACAAGGCAAATCTCCATATAGACAATTAAGACTTATTCTGGAAGCTGTTCTAGTACTAATCAATTAATTTTAGCAGTTTTTATATATGATATGGGAAAGATATTTTATAGGAAAAGAATAAAGCATCTTAACCCGGCATTGGTTCTTTATCTTCAGAGGTCATAGTGTATTGTGGGTGTACGCACATTTAAATACACATGTGTGGAGTTTAGAGTTTTAAATGTTTATGACATTAAATTAAATATTTATTAGCCCCATTTATAGCCATGCATGGAGTGTTCCCTGTGGTGATGCTCGTTTTGCTTTTATGAGCGAGGAATAGGGTCACAGCCTTGGGATCCCTGTGTGTGCCCTGTGTGTGATCAAATAAAAAGTGATAAAACTGGAAACATAATAACATGTATTTGCAGTGGCACAGTAAAAAAAAATCCAATTACATGTGTTATGTGTTGTGGAGTAAAAAAAGTATAAACTTGAGCCATCAGTGAGGTGGAGTAAGCAATAGTCTGATGTAAAGAACACATATTATGAATTCTTGTGGCTTTAATTCTCTTTTCATACATGCTTTTGACCACCTTTAGTCCAAAACAAGTATCTCACATTTTCTAACTTAAAATAATTCCTGCATTTAGAAATATATTTTTGTAAACTTCACCTCTGTTTCAATTTAAGTACTGGAAAAATCTGAAACTAAGTGAATGTGGTTATTATAGTACAGCCTTGTGTTAACTGTGATCACAATTTCACCATAGAACGAGTCTAGTGGTAAAAAGAGTTATGAAAGGTAACATGTCACAGATAGTAATCTCTTGTTTCTGTTAGTAGTAAATAAAGATAGCTACGTCACAGTTTGACTCATTTATTTAGTTTAGCTTTATGTAGGATTGTCACAGATAGTAATTTTTAGTTTACCTGTTCAGTTTAGCTTTGTGGGAGGGGTAGAGGGTGGAGGGAAGTCTGAAAATGTGTTGTTGTTCTTGTGGGAAATGTGGGATTGTTCTTTTTTTAATCACTGTAAAGCGCTTTGTGTTGTGTTTTTTGTGTGATATAAATAAACTTTGATTGATTGATTAATAATGACGGTTTATGGGCTTAAACCAGCATAGGAGCAGTACAGATTTCCACCTCTGATGCAACAAAACTGGACAAATTAATGAAACTAATTCAATATAAACAAAGTATGCTTTTAATGAGGGGACAACAATATAACATGATTAAAAGCTCAAAAATGCTCAGACAAGTATTGAATAGACTTCAGGGAGCGTTCAAGTAATGCCAACAACAGCTTGAATATCGCTGCCCAATGTCAGCCCAGCCACGGATGTAAGAACTGGAAATAGAGTTGGAGCACTTTTGGTGAACTACAAAATTTGGCTAGTTTCCCAGAAGCCTCATTATAAACAGCAGGATGTGGGGCAGAGCTAATAGTCACCAGGCCAGACGCCACGCTCATCAACACACCAGCACACACACTTTTCTCAGATATTTGGTTCTCAAATGTTAAATGTTATGTTGCCAGATATTTGTTGTATTGTCACTTATGATGTCGACCGAAGCCAAAATGAGAGAATCGATATGAAAAGTTTAGTAGAGTAAACTTTTTATTTCCATGTCAAGTTTAAACTGAGTATTTTAGTAGTTTTTGTGTTTTTGACAGGGCCACATCCTTGACATCGAGGCTGTCTTCTACTAAAAACCTAGTCTAGATTCAGAGTAATGGGGCATTTTCTACAGAAGTGTCTATTATTGGTTATTATTGACAAAAACCTGAGATTAAACATGCTGTTGTTGATATATTCTACATGCACAGTACAAGAAAAGGTGCACTAGGTAACCTTTCTGATAGAGGGTCCACCAACCGCTTGTTTCCATGGAGATAGTATTGCTTTTGCCTGAACTAACTAATGTCAACAAGGTGATGCAAGTAGGTAAAATTATAGGTCCCTGTTTACAGTGAGAAGGCACGTTATTCCTGGTATTAAAAGCACTCATAATTGACAAAGAAAATGCTTATAATACGTACATTTAATGCAGACTGTGGTACATTCCTGCCAAAGCAATAACATCTCCATGGAGACATGCGGGTGGCGGACGCTCCATCAAAAAACTGAACCATAGCGTTCTCCTGTATCCATATCCTGACTTTCCTCTTCCTAGTTCATCCTACAATATAAAGCATCCGTCTCTGTCCTCAAACATATTGATTTTGAAGCGTGTTTGTCCTTTGGAGGAACACTAACCTTTAAGAGAAGCATTTTAAAAGACTGGCAACCAACTGTGTGATTGTGCGTCTCATCCCAAAGTAGGTAAGGAGCAGAATGTGCTTTGTTAGCATTTCCCTTTCTCTTGTACACAGCTGCCCTCTGCATTAACGCATGTCCTCATAGTAAATGACACTTATTATGGAGCCATTTACCTGGTCTCATCCTTTTACCAGATATTGGAAATGAGGTGAGTTAAGTGCCTTGTCCAAAGACACAACTCCAGTAGAATAATTATCATATTTTCAGCTTTAGAACTCTGGGTTGCTTTACATTTCACTTGAAGACACAGTGCACAAAACTGTGACTAAACTATGATTAAAGCAGATTTATTATGCAATTATTGTTTCCTTTTACCCTTTGCTCACCTAAAGTTATATTTGGAGCGATTGTTTCAGTCATTTCAAATTATTTTCAAGGCGACATTTTGCAGATCTGACTGTTTTCACCACCTCCAACCAGTGCACTGCTCTCCATTTTTACTTTCTTAGGAATATGCAAAGAATTTGGCAGTATTGCATAATGATGCTGGTGCAAATGAAAAAAAAATAATAATCTGTGGGTTGCTAGTCTGATGTGTAGCTATGGTAAATGGTCAGTCACCCATTCACAAACACATTCATACACCAGCGTCCACAGACACTAATTGCAAAGTGGGTTAAGCGCCTTACCCGAAGACAGAGACAGAGTTGAAATTGCACCGCCAACCTGTGGGTCAGTGGATCTGATTGTTCAACAAATTCAAGAGTGGGGATTTGAACCTCAAACCTTCTGATCAATGGACAAATGCTCTTTCCAACTCTGCTACTGTCCCCCGATCCATCTGAGGTGGCTACATTTCTCTTATTAAGTTGTTTTAGATGAATATTTGGATTTAAAATGCTCCAAAATGTTCCAAATTATAACATAAAGATCCACGGGTGTCACGGATTATAACTATACAGCATTCACAAGCACAATAGGTCTTCTTTAAAACCAGAGCTAAACTTGGATTACACCAGCACTCGCCAAGAAGAAGATCAGAACCAAACCAAGCCAGGACTAGACTAGACTCAAACCAGGACCAAACATGGAAAACAAGTATGAACGCTTCTTGAACGTATAAAGATCTGTTGCCGTTGTTTCAGAGTCAAAATGATGAACCAACATCTCAATATTTACACTGCCACGATCTCGTTCTCTCAGTTTGTCTAATTAACCTCGTGTGTTTTGAGCACATCCAGTCTTTCTTTATGCATTCCGGTTCAAACGCCTGACTCATTATTGCCAACAGCTTCTGCTCATTGTAAGTTCAGAGCCAATTCATTTTGCACCAAGTGTCATTAAGCTACTGGCGCTTCCTTGCAGCTGTTGAGTGCTAAGTTTTCGAGATACATTTAACTCTCCGCCACTGACATGCTCCATATGGCCCAGAATCCTCACGCCCTCACATATCCACACATTCACCGTTTTTACATAGACACGGAAACAGTTTGTCAATGTCGCGCGAAAAGTTATAGTGATATGCTTGAGAAAAATGTCTGAAAAACTCAAAACTACGGGTGAACCCTCTCATCCGTTTTTACAGCATACTACATTTAAAGGTACATTGTGTAACTTTTCCGCTGTAGGGTCCTGTCAAATGCTTTTCTCTGTGGAGATTTGTCAGGAATTTTTCACAGTATGCACTACAAAACAGGATTTTCTAGCATAATTAAACTGACTTGAATTGAGCAGATTCATCTTAAAAGACCAATTTAAAGATTTTTTTTACTTAATAAGATGAGATTTTTTTACTTGTTTCAAGATATTCCATCCTGATATATCTTATCTAGATATTACAACTTATTCTAAGCACTTTTTATATTAAATCAAGCCAGGTTAAGCCTCTTTAACTTCCTTCTCAAACCACTAAGGTGAAAAATCTTGCCATAAATACTTGAAACTCGTGTTTTCTGATTCGTATTTCTTCTTTTTTTAAGAAAACTTGATAAATGAAAATTTCTTACTGCACTGTGAGATAATTTCACTTAAAATAGGGCATTTTTACCTCAAAATTGTTTTTATTTATTTATTTATTTTTTTGATAGGCCTTTTTTGCAGTGTGTTACTAAACCTTTCTATCCTCATGGAGACCAAATCACACATGTCAGATCTGTGGAGAGGTAACCCCACTCACAGTCAGAACGCCTGTTTTTCAGGGTAAATGTAAGGTAGAGATGTTTAATGTCACACTGTGGAACATTCCAGGCAGAGCAATGACACATCCATAGAAACAAGCAGGTGACGGACACTTCATGAGAAAAGCTACACTCTGCACCTTTAATATACATACATAAGACCTCAAATATATGAAGTAAAAGGTGGATAATTTGGAGATTTGGTCTTGATGTTTTATGTCTTCTGTAGAGATATCAAATGTAGAAAGATGTAAATGTGTAGAAAAAACTATTTTGACTGGAAGACTGTAAAATAGAAAAGCACATAGTCTCAACAAAGTGTGATGTGTTGCCAGGTTTTCTTGCTTTTAATTATAAGATAAAACTGCAGGACTTGTTTTGAAATTGAAAGTGTAAGGAAGAAACAAGAGACTACGGTTGTTCACTGTTCACTCGCTTTGTCAAAATTTAATCCAAACTCAGAGTCATTCATCACTGGAGTTTTTCGCTTTGAGTGTTCAGAACAAATGTGTAATGTCAAGGGGGATATACAGTAATATAAGCAGCTTTCAACTTCTTTGGTTCAGGTGCATTAGGCATAAAGGATTCAGTGTTGTGCGCCAACAGTGATAGAAGAAGTACTCCATTTTATTAAGTAAAGGGATAGAAACTACCACATCATGACATCACAAGGTGGAACGGAGCATTTTGAGCTTTGGAGTAATACATTTTTACTGTGTGAATGCAACAAAACATGACTCCAGGTATGTTTTTGATGAGCTTAACAGTCACAGGCATCAAGTTTCTGTTCATTGAGATGTTTTGGTTAGAATGTTCCGTATTATGCCTTTAAAACTGTTGCATTTATTCAATTATTCAAATCATTTAATTCCTTAAAAAAGACAATAAAAAGCGTGTATGTTTATTTTTGAGCTGGGCGTCCTCTCCTCTCTGATCTATAACTTGACCCGGTGGCTTTCCTCTTGTGCCCATGGAGATAGATACGTTTAATGCTACACTGTGGAACATTCCAGGCAACACAAAAGCATATGACAGAGATAGGCAGGCTACGCAGTGCACCGTTAAGTGTTAATATAAGGCATTATTCTTCCATTGTCCACTCTCTCTGGAAGTATAAGCTTATGTGTCCACAATGTCCCTGAGCCCGGGTGAAAAATTACCTTCCAAACTGCCCCCGGCCTCTCCAGAAACCACCCATCACACTTGCACAAGGACCGTCACCATGAAGATCACTCCGAGAACAAAATATAGCTTCACCCGTTGTCTCTTTGGCATGATGGATTAACACAAATAATAATTGGATTCTATTACGTTTGAGGTGCAGCAGGAAACTTTTCTGCAAACTTTTGGGTTCTCTCACACAGGATCTGATAATCAAACAGTTATTTTAATACTCTCTATAAATAACTCTATCTGACAACAAAGAGGCATCAGAATCCTTCACCCTGGTGTCTACATTTGAATAAGCAGCATATTTCAGTTCTTCAAGCTGCACTAATAGCTGCCAGTTTGACTTCTTTCTCTCTCACACACACAAACACACACAAATATAAACCTTGATATATAAACCCCCCTCTCTCCAGGTGACCCCCCACTGTTCCACAACACTGTAATTGTGTTGTAATAAGCACAGATGGCGTTGGAGGGGGCCCATGATCCTTTGCTTCCCTTCCTGAGTTGGGGCTTTTGTTGCTGCTGCTGCACCTGACAGCTGTACAGGCTCAGGTGAGGCCGAGGTAACTCCAGTGCACACAAGGATAACATTTGTGCATTCACCCAATTTACTGTATTCACCGGGAATTCTCTGCATATTTTTCAGCTCATTTCAACAACCGATTGTTTGGTTGTCTGCTATGGATTCTGTGCATCTGTCGGTGAATCTATTTTAATGATATGCAGCTTACAATGTGCTTATTTTGACTAAGGCATTGATTAATACTGAACCCAACTGTCATTCCTCCAAGAGAAATAAATACATAGAAATACTGCATTTGACAATAGGGAGTACTGACAATTCGTTCACTTTGATATGTTATCTTAAATGTTTTCCTTTACATTTATTTATTTGTTCAAATAGGGACAGATACAAAAAAACACTGACTAACTGTACCCAGTTCACTTTTAAGGGTCAAAAGTAATGAACCCATACTACCTTGTCAAAGCCTGATCTTGTCAGACCTCAGAAGCTAAGCAGTGTGGAGGGGAGACCTTAGTGAAGACACTTTACCTACATGGTCTAGTATGAAGGTGGTGCTGGTGGTGCTCAGAGGGGCTGATGGTGCAGATGGTCAAACTTGCTTCAGTGAGTCTGCCTAGTAGTTACTGTTGTAGCTTACACAGAGTGTGGAGAGAATGAACAGTGCAGTGTAAAGCGCTTTAAGTGATGAATTAATGATGATTAATTCATTAATTACAATGTAAACCCCCTATGGATTTCCAGTATATATAATCCTCATTCTGTCATTTAGCCCTTTGTACCTGCCTATTGTAGTATCCTTGCCTGTGTTCACTTTCACATGTAAAGTTTTGGCAGCAGATGTCAGCTCTCATTGGAAACACCACTGACTCACCACCGGGAAACACAAACTTCTCCAGTCACAACCCTCTCTCAAGTTCTGCCAACCATATGCTGCTCCTAATTGAGATTGCATTTTCGTCAGTCTTTTCTTTTTGTTCCCTATCCAAAATGTCACTGTACTTTGCCTTTGCTCTTCTCTTTTCCACACTGCATCTTTAATCTGCTAATTGGCGCTTGGTGCTGGCGTTACCTGCGCCACGACAGCCCAGATCGATAAGGGCTATAATGCTAAATGATGTGTCCCACTGAGTATCTGCTCTCCCTGTCTACATCCATTTTAGTTACCCCTCGCTGTTTAAACATGGGGTATCCAAGGTAACACCACTTCCTCTATGGAACCTCTGATAATTTGTCTTTATTAACGCCCTGGTTTTCGTTAAAGGTCCTATGTCACACAAACAAGACTAGTGTGAGCTTTAAACCATGTTATAAAGCTGTTGCCTCCTCAAAACCATAACTACAGCTGTGTTTTGTTTCATTCACACGTTTGAGTAACCTTTTTTATTAGTCTATCTTTATCTTCAAAGCTCAAAATGCTCTGTTCCACCTTGTGATGTCATGAACTGGTCATTTTCAAGTTAACATCTACATTTTTTTTTTTAACGTTTTGTTCAGCAGTGTTTGGCAATTCCAGGGCTGAAATGATCCAAATGAACTGTATGGAGTTTAAAAACACAGTGGAGCACTTCCTGTACTACCACATGACATCACAAGGTAGAACTGAAAATTTTCTGTTGGAGATAAGAACATAAAGCCTGAATATGCAGGGTTTGTGTGTTAATATGTGTGAATGAAATGAAACAGAACTCCAGGCATGTTTGTGCTGGGGAAACATTATAACATAAATCAGAAAACTGCGTAACATGGAGCCTTTAAATCCGGGGTATCCAAGGCAACACTATTTCCTCTTTCTCGCCCCTTTGAATATTCATCTTTATTACTGCCCTACTTTTCCTTTTTCAGCCATTTGTCCATAATTCACGCTGGAAACAGTAAGCAACGTTTGCGAAAAGCTCCACTCCTCGCTCGGTCTGCTTAACTATAATCTATGGGGGTCCGGTTCTCAATCAATGCCACTAATTTAGCTCCACTGGCCCCATAGCTGTGAAATGATCCATTATTCATTCCTTGTGTCACTATAGGACTTAGCGAGGCCTGGTGATGAACAGCCTGTTAATGGACTTTGATCAGAGACGTGAATGAGGGGGACATGGCGCAAGGGAAATAATTAGAAAATTGGAAAAGACAGAGGGAGCACATAGGGCTGTGTATGCTCAGCTGTTTTAGAGAGAAAAGTCAAATAGCACATTACAAACTTAGTAGAATTGTCAGGAAAGACGTCCCAAATAAATACGTAAAAGATTGAGATATACAAATTTCAGAGAAAACTTGTGGAAGGTAATGAAGTAAATAAAAGTACAAGTCCAAATTTTGGGTATCTGTGCTTTCCTTAAGAAAATGTTACAGTTGAAACTTTTTACTTTTACTTCACTACATTTGAGAACATGTATCTGTACTTTCTGCTCCACTGCATTTGAGATCTGGACTGAAAAGTAAAAACCACTTTGAAATGGCTGAAACTTTTTTACCCCATTAATTTGCGTTTCCATCTCAACTTTGAACAAACTGAGAAAAAAATTAAGAAATCAATAGAATCACTTAAATCAGCTAAATTCTTTATCAAAATCACTCTGTTCCACCTTGTGATGTCATGGAGTAATACAGGAAGTGCTCCGCTGTGTTTTTAAAGGCCATACACCTTCACTAGAATCATTGGAATCATTTCAGCCCTGGAATTTCCCATCTCCACTGAACAAAAGATAAAAGATAGTTGCTTGGAAACTACCACTTCATGACATCACAAGGTGGAACAGACCATTTTGAGCTTTGGAAATGTAGACAGACTAATAATGTAGAATTATTCAAACGTGTGAATGAAACAAAACACAATTCCAGGTATGTTTTTGATGAGACAACATCCTAACATGGCTTAAAGCTCACAAGAATCCATTTTGCATAATACAGGACTTTTAGGAGTTTTATCCAGAGTATTCAAGGGTTTCTTCCATTATTATTATTATTATTATTATTATTATTATTATTATTATTATTATTATTATTATTATTATTATTATTATTATTATTTCATTTTGGGTTAAGTAGTTTTCAGAATTGTCTGGAACCAAACTTAGTCTTGGCAGTGTTGTTTTTCCTAAATAAAATTGTCTGTCACTTAGCATTAAATCCTACCAGAAATTCTGTGACAAATCGGCAAAAAGTGCAATAAAAACCCATCTGGAAAAGCCGCAATATAGAACCAAAATCATTTAAAGACTTTGAATAGTGCCATCTCCTTCTTTATAACCCATTTCTTTTGGCTGAATGAGCAAATGAGCAGCACCATCATCATAACATCAGCATCATAATCTGGCATCCATTTTGAGAACCATACGGACTCAGCACCGGGGCCGTAAACATTTGTCTGCCCCTCTGCGCAAAGTCGCTTTCCGCACAGCCGTTTGAATGAAGGTGGTGATAAACTGTGCTCCACGGACCATTTTCAACTCTTGTTTTTTTTCACGTATAAAGTAGGAAATGACTGAAGTCTCATGGGGAAAATTACATTGGGTTTAAAACCATATTCGAAACCTGCAGAGAGGGTTCCAGATGATGTGCCTCTAGTGGCGTCGCGAAATGAAGACAGTCAGTGATTTTCCAGGCGTTTGGGCAGAACTTCATCCAGCTCTGTCATGGTCCATCAAATACCAGTAAACAACAAAATGATACGTGATGGATGTTCGCTCACACAATGGAAAATTGGAAAATAGACACAAGATTGGACAAAAGCAAGTCCGTTTTGATTTTGTTTCTGTCTCCTCATATGTATCACACTCGGGTTGTCAAAAGTGCTGAAAACCAGATACTAAAACTAACTGAAACTAGATACTCATTTCAGCAGGTATCGATACTGAAAAAGTCACTTTCAAAGGACCTTTCCATCACATGCCATCGTGCTGGGGGTGTTCTACATGTGGTCTATAGTGGAATGTTCAGCAGTTATGATGGCGAGAGCACACAAGATCATCTTAAAACTCAAGAAGAAATACAAAATGGATTCAAATAACACATTTTTAGCCTTTTTAGGAGCCTGTGATCAAATATGAACGTTTATAGTCACATTTAGGTGTTTAATGTTCAACCAAAAGGTGAGAACGACTGAAAAACAAATCATTTTACCTGTTGTAGGTCCAGCTCACTCAGTTATTTATGGTCAGATTGTGTTAAAAGCTCAAACTAAACTCAAACTTGATCTTGTTCTTAATAGCTTACAGTTTTATTAGATGAAGACAGTATGTAGAGGACTGATTTTAGTCACAAGAGCTGCTTCAGTTTTAGGTTTGCCTCAAATGACAGTCAGATAAAAAAGCACTTTACATTTAGCCTGGAAATATAGATTTACCCGATATGATTTATATTTGCTTCTTTGTTCCTGCTTAGTTTATATGAAATGTCAACAATGACGTCTGCACAGACTCATTTCCATCTGGAACACTGAAGTTGTATCTTCTAAAATTTTCATGATAATGAGGCTACTTTTTGACTATTACGCTTGTGACCTACATTACAAATGAATGAATTATCCAGGTAATCTTGACATCCCTACTTCAGTGTCCCCCCATCAACATAAAACATGTACGAGAGGCTAATCTTCTATAGGTCATCCTGATCATCTCGACTCAAGAGCCGCAGATGGGCCCCCGGCACTAAAAGTCCACTGTTACAGAGGTATTGTAGGATGGGTCAAATGCAGAGGACCAATTTCTCTATGCGAATAAAGTAGCTTAACATAATATATAGTAGGGATGGTACAAGATCTCGTACCACAAGATCTCATGAGACAAAATTGGCCCAAGATCACAAGGTCCCATATAGATTGGACAAAAAAGGATTGCGTGTTGGTGAGTTACATCTCTTACAGTTCCAAAAAGCAATACTAGAATGGAAACAAACGTATAAAATCAAATAAATAACAAAATTGTGAGGCGAAAATCAGAACCTGAACCATGCATATATTAGGAATTATGTTAAAATCTCATCTTGTTTCATTCTTGTGGACCCAATCTCGTATCTCGTCTTGTGGAAATTTAGTCTCGCCCCGTCCCTGATATACAGCATTCACTTGTGCATCTCGTTTGTTTTCTCTAGTATGAAATATTAAGAATGTCTCTTCTAAGGCGACTTGCAGTTGTGTTTTGCAGTTATAGCTTTTATGCCAGATGCCCTTTCTGCCAGGCATATCTTCATACATCCAGACCTTGGAACTGGACAATAGTAGCACTGACTCGTGGTTCATTTCAGTGGGCTAAATGCATAATCAGCAATAGAGAGGTAGCATTTGGTGGTGGTAATATTTGTCAGTTTTAGCCAAAAATGCTACCGTCAGAATAAATCAAATGAACGTCGGTCACTCCAAGTCTGCAATCTCGCAGTAACAGAAAAACAAATTTTCTTCTTTCATATTTGGATTTGCAAGAACGTCAATCATCCTGGCATGAAAAGACAGTTTATTACAGATTGTCCCACTCATGGAGAGAATAAAAATAGTCACTGTGGGCTGAAACTTAAAATTATAAGTTGGACAAAATCGCTCTAGGCTAAATTTGGCTAACAGGATTTAAAGGACCCAAATCTATGGTATAATGTAGTTTCCTCATCACAGACATACCTGACGCTGTGTTTTGTTTAATTCACTCATGTTTAACACACAGACGCTGCATATTTAGGCTGAGTTCTTCTCTCAAACACTCTATTCCACTTTGTGATGCCATGTGCTCCACTGTGTTTTTACACTCCTTACACCTTCACTAGAATCATTTGGGAAACATGACCACTAGAATGTTCAATCTCGACAATAAGAAAAGGTAAAATGTAGCTGCTCATTTGACAACTTCTACTTCATGATTATTATTATATTATTGTCTTATATTGTGATTATTCAAACATGCGTGAATGCAATAAAGGTATGTTTTTGAGGAGGTAACAGCATTAACTAACATGACACTGCCTTATATCTGCCTGCAAGGGGAGGAGTTATCTACTATGAAATTACTCTTAAACTAATACCCTACTTGTTTATAGATTAGCTAGAAACTGTAAACAAGTAGGGTATTAGTTTAAGACTAATTTCTTGGCAGCTAATTTCTCCTTTGCAGGCAGATTTAAGTCATCCAGCATTCTGACCAGAAATGAAGCAGCAGCTTGGATAAACGGCGAAACATATTCGACTATATAACCTTTTGTCTAGTTGACAAATTGAATTCTCTCCTTTGCCATGGATTCTACCTGGACGACTGAGGGATTTTACACGTTCTAACATGACTTAAAACTCACAAACAAGTCAATTTTGCATAATAAAAGACCTTTAAGAAGTTTGTACATTTTAACTGTCGAAAAGTAAGCTAAGAATAGATATAACATTACTTTGCCCTTTTTTTAATTAGACCATTTTGCTTTTAATCCAGCCTGGAACCATGCACTTCCCCAAAAATCCCTCTCCAATTAAAACACATAGTCCTACCACCGGCCTTGAAGCACTTCCTGGGTCATTTCTCCTTACGAAATGCAGACTTTTTCGTCTTCTCTTTTTATTCAAAGTCATTAGGTGCAAGCAGACAATCACATCTAGAGGCAGAGTGTGATATTACAGCCTTAGTGGGTCTATCTGTCCATTACCCCAAGTACGCTGGGGTTAAGTACGGCAGAGTTTAGTCTAGTGCCAATCCAAGCGCTTCCTCTGCACTGTTAGAGCAATGTCACTTTCATGGATCTATACACAGTGGGTTATTAGCAAGATAACCTGTCAAAAGATCTTCCTTGTTTAAGTAATGGCCTCAGTATCTTTCTGGATGTACTTCTTTGCAATAGGAAAGTACTATATTATGCTAAATTTGCTCGCGTGAGCTTTAAGCCTTGTTACTATGTCAGAAGCGTACGCTGAGTTGTGTTTTGTTTTATTTTGTTTTATTTTTTTTATTCACAGATGTTAAAGCTGCTTTATTAGTCTTTTTACACCTCCAAAGCTCAAAATGCTCATGTCATGAAGCGGTAGTTTTCAAGTTAACAGCTCCTTTTACCTTTTGTTCAGCAGCAATTCCAGGGCTGAAATCTCTCTTTTTTCTGTCTCTTAACTTTCTCACTCTCATGGTTTAGAAATCATAATAATCTGCAGTTAATTGTGTTACTACCAAGTGGAAAAATACATAGTAATTACTTAAAAAGAAATATTGTTTTTGTCTTATCTTTTTTTTCTTTCACACAGCCATTTCCAACCAATTAAGGCTTGAGCAAAACACTGCACCATAGGATGTCGGTGATTTGCATTGGCAACACAGGAAGGGAAACGATGAAAGAAAATGAGATTCCAACTATTTTAGGCCAAATAGAAATATTAAAAGTACGGCATAGAAATTGCAGTATTGAGACAAATTCAAACAGAAAAAAGCCAATTTAATCGTTTGACAAAATTTTATTGAAATTTCAATTCAAAACAGCACACAGACGTAATCTCAAAACTCCATCACCGATCTGCCAGTGATGTGACTTTCAGCTCTTTTATAGGCTCTGAATCTATTGAATCTGTTCATTTCAAAGAGTTGTTCAAAAAAGACTGGCTCTTTTAATATTTATTCATATGACAGAAGCCAATGAGAGAGCTCATTTATCTAAAAACTAATCACAGAGAGAAATGACCCAGGCTCAGATTTGATTAAAATGATTCAAACTGAGAGTGGGAGGCTGTTTACTCTTTGAAATATTGCATAATGTAAAATAAAACACAGCACTACACTAATAATTAAAAAAACGAACTCATATTATGATGCCAGATAGGTTTTTTAGGGTGACTACTTCTCTTAAACAGAAAACACTCTGTTATTATTAGTCTGTCTACATCTCAAAGCTCAAAATGCTCCGTTCCACCTTGTGATGTCATGCGGTAATACAGGAAGTGCTCCAGTGTGTTTTTTAAACTCTATACACCTTCACTAGAATCATCTGGGTAATTTCAGCCTTGGACTTGCCCATCTCTCTTGAACAAAAAGTAAAAGGTAGTAATAAAGGGTTCCTCAAACGTGTGAATGAAAACAAGTAAAAACATAACTCTGGGTATGTTGTTGATGAGGCAACAGCATTTTAACATGGCCTAAATCTCACAAGAGTCAATTTTGCATAATATAGCACCTTTAGGGTTATTCACAAACATCACAGTGGTATTATCTGCACAATAAACAGAGAATATACAGATTATATTACTAAAACTGTAAGAATATCATCCAAATATGTTCTTCAATATTCTCCCTGCTCGGACAGAATAGGGAGAATATTGCTTTCACACAGTATTAGAGGGGTTTATCCCTAGATTATCCGGAGCTGCCTGTTATAAGTGTCTGGCTGTGTGTGTGTGTGTGTGTGTGTGTGTGTGTGCGCGCGCGTGTGTGTGTGTGTGTAGGTGTGTGTGTGTGTGTATGTGCGGTGAATAGGTAAACAGACAGACGACACGGAGCAGACAGTGATGGGCACTGATATTGGTTCCTAATCTTCCCCTCTGCACATGACTCAAGCAGACTGAGCCTTTTGCTTGGAATCTGTTTTGTGTATGAGCATCAAGACATATCATAGGATATCTGGCCCATTTACATGTTTTTTGTTGTTTGTTTTGTTCAGAATAAATTTTCAATCAGGGTACATGAAAGAATGAACAAATGCATGCAGATAAATCATTTCATTTTTATCCAAATTCATGTCATTGCATAAAGGGCCCATATTGCCCCAATTTCTGATGTATTATAATTCTGTTTTCTCATCAAAAACACAGCTGATGTTGTGTTTTGTTTCATTCATACAGTTCTTGTCAAGATGCCATATGGTAATATAGGAGGTGTTCCAATGTTTGGATCATTTCAGCTCTGAAGTTTTCAACTAACTACTGAACTAAAGATAAAGGGGGCTGTGGAAAACTACCACTACATGACATCACAGGCTGGAACAGAGCATTTTGAGATTTGGAGCTGCAGAAAGACTAATAATAACAAACAAACATGAAATGATTGAAACAAAACACACCTCTGGATATGTTTTTAATGAGGTGCCAACATTCAAACATGACTAAAAGCTCACAAGACTTCATTTTGCGTAATATAGGACCTTTAAACTTATCTACCTATATGGAGACAGGCATGTGACCCCACTATTTAAATTACAGGTCACATCTATGGAAAAGTGAGCATGCTCGTTGAAGATATTTTGGGGCAACCAAATGCAGCAGTTCATAATAACACTAGTAATTAATGGCGTACTGTGGAAAATTGCAGCACATTCAACCGTATTTTTTGGATTATAAATCGCACCAGAGTATAAAAAAAATGCATAATGAAGAAGAAAAAAACATGTATAAGTCGCACCGGACTATAAGTCTAAGTTTTTTTGGGGGAAAAAAATGATAAAATATATTATAAAATCAGAGACCAAGAACCGACATTTCATTTTGAAAGGCGAGTTATAGAAGTTATAGTAATAAAAACAACCGAATCGAGAACAATCCATGTATCATTCGTTCATTCGTTTTTCAATATAGAACCGCAAAAATAGGAAAATGAAAAAACAACTCTTTTCTTTATTATTTTTCTCTAAAACCAAAATGAAAAAAACAGATAACGATTTGTTTTTTTAATTTTTGATTCATACGATTTATATATATGGTCTACGGACTGTCAATGTGAAAAATGTAATATATAAGTCACACCTGAGTATATGTCACCCAAACCCTGATAAAAAAGTGCAACATATAGTCCAAAAAAGCGGTAGTTGATCAACCCTACACAAGAACTTGAATAACCTGAAGTGACCCTTGATCACTGGTTCACAAGACAAAATGTGTGCATATTTTTATACTGAACCAGTGACGTTATAGCCACTACAATCAATATTCTTGCCTCTATTCTCAGCGTTTTGACTTCAAATGCCACATTGGCAATTTTGTTTTTATTTAGTTTATTTTCCCTTCTGACCCAGCTCCTCTCTTGTCCTCCGCTCACACTGTTACTATATTCATTCAGATCAGAGCACCATAGTTAGCGTGAAGGGCACATGGAGGAGATGGTCATCACGTCAACAAGCCGCAAATCAAATAGGCTCTTGGATGAGGCGCTGGGTTTGGTGTGAAAACGTGACTCTTGCATGTGTGGAGTGAGAAGTGAGGAATGAAGAGTGTGTACAGAGGACTGGCTTCTTGGCTCAGTTGTGCTTGTTGCTCTGATTGTCCATCTGGATATGTTCATTCTGCAGCACAGATTTACTGCTGTACGTGTGTTTACGTTGAATTGTTTCCAAATTTTGAGGATAACTGAAGCTGCTGTTTAAAGGTGCATGGTGTAACTTTTCCGATGGAGGGTCCATCAAATGCTTTTCTTCGTGATGTTATTGCTTCGTCTGGAATGTTTCACAGTATGATATTAACCCCTTCTATTTTCATGGAGACCAAACCAGACCAGTTTGCAGGTCAGATCTGTGGAAATTCAATCCCTGTTTTTCTAGGTATTTTTGAGCAATAAAACTATCGGTAATTGAATAAATGTAAAGTAGAGCTGTTTAATGTCATACTGTGGAACATTCCAGGCACAGCAATGACATATCCATAGAAACAAGCAGGTGACAGACCCCCAAAAGGTTACATAGTGCAAGTGTTGTGCATTATGTAACCTCAACATGTAAATGGATCATTGCAGTTAACTGTGTTTTTAGTTGTAGTGGTTTATAATAACAAGTGCTTTGTAATTTGTTTTCAAAATAACAACAGAAACCAAGAAATACATTTTGGTGACTGTTACGGCCCCAGGCCTCCAGTTCTTTGATTTGTCTTATGTGTGTTTTAATTCCTTTTTTTCCCCATGGATTCCTGCTGTCTGGTCCCTGATTGGTGGGGCACATGACCATGCCCACCTCACCTCCAGCCCCTCCCCCTATTTAAGGAGATCAGCTTGACCTATTCGGGGCTGCTGGTCTTTGTGGTCAGTCGGCCATTTTGTGTTTGTGTGTCTGTCAAGTTTGTCCTTGACTTGGAGAAAAGGCACTTGTTTATTTAATGTGTAAAGTTAGTTAATGTGTCTCTTCTTATGTCAGTACTGACTTTGTTTAGTTCTTTGTTGTATGTTTAGTTTGCTTAGTGTACTTGGGCCTTTGTTATACTTTTGTTTAAACCATGTAAGTATTAGCTGTAAATAGGTTAGATCCCTTTTTGTTTGATTTACCTTGTACATTCCTTTTAATTAAATGACCTTATTTATTCCATTTTTTATTCCACTTTTTTTTTTATACTTCCCCTGCCCCTAGCAGAGTTGGGTCACAACAATGACATAAAAAAAATAATAATAATAAAATAAAACAAGCAACAAATGTTATGCGAGTTATGGGCATGTTCCTGCTGGTGCAAAAGCCCACCTACTTGTTGTTGGACCAATCACAGAGCAGCATTGAAGCAAAGCTGTTGTGATGCTTTGACCAATCAGATTCAAATATTCGTCATGATGTTCTGCCTTTTCCGGAATGCTTTTTTGAGATCCAAAATGATGCAGCTTTTCTAGTGGAGGGTTCTGCCATCTGCTTGTCTCCATGGAGATGTTATTGCTTTGCCTGGAATGTTCCATGGTATGACATTAAACATATCCATCTCGCATTTATTCATTACAGGTGTTTCTATCACAAATGCAATAATACTTTCTGTGACTAGGAGCGACTCTCCACAGATCTGAATTGTAACGTAGCGTAGCGCCGTAACCTTGTCTCGCTCACTATAGATAGGTTTAATTTATACTGTGGAACATTCTAGACAAAGCAATAACATTTCCATGGAGACAAGCAGGTAGCGGATCCCCCAACCAAAAAGTTAAGCTGTGCACCTTTAAGCTTAAGTATCCCTTCACAACATATTGCAGGTATTACTCAAAAATACCAAATTATATTAGCCACAGTAGCTTATGATATTTAAAAAGTTCAAGGTGAATAACATACATACTGTGTCTGTTTTATTTTTTAAGACTCTAACTGAACTATAAATGCAGTGTTTCCCACAGCGCTTTATAGTTAGGGTGGCTGCCTTTACAACAATTGCCCCTTGCCTGTACTACGTCCCTCCAAAAAAACAAAACCTTAGTGCTTGCAGGGGCACCACACGAATCCTCGCAAAACTACGGCCGTCGCACCCTGGTCCTCGCTTTCTCCTTTCTGTCACGGTTACCTCCTTGACTAACCAATTTTCTGCGGGAAACACGGAAATATAAAAAGTGTTTTAAAATTGCATATTCACGTTTCTTCAGACACTCCAAATTACCTCAATTTACAATCAACCAAAACAACCTTGAGGCAAATGAACATGTACAAACATTTCTGGGTAGTGAATATGAACAGACCTTTTCCTCTTTCTATTTCCTACGAGAAATAGTTATCCCCAGGGCCAGTGACAGTCATTTGGGGCCTTGGGTATGAAGTCTCACATAGGAAAATGGTCCAGTTCTGGGCCCCTAAAACCGTGGGGCCCAAGACAACAGACGTACTACTACTACAGTCTAATGCCCAGGTTATAACTGTTGATCTACGCTGAACGATCTCCATAATGACGTGATTGCATTGTGCTTGTGTGAATGTTTGTAAAATATCATATAAACATTTATCACACTACAGCTGGACAGAGCCAAAAGCCCATCAGGCTTCAATGTTGAGTCTACACAAAGTATTTTCCATCAATTCAAATGTACAATTTAATAGCAGATGGTTACAGTCGGTGATAATATGTTTGCAGGCAGTGGTGGACTCTGCAATGCATCATGTCCAGTTGTCCTATTAGGAGACCTGGACATATCATGGACCAGACTGAAAAAACACACCGGGGCTGAAGTAAAGCTGAAGGTTGGAGCTGTAAATCCAGTACTGAGTCACATTTTAAATCTGCTCCTGTCACTTCTTTGTCCCTGTCAGCAGCACTCACCCCAGATGCTCCTGGCGCTTCTCTATCCTCTTCTTACAATAAGGACATATGCTTATGCTGATGTCTGATCTATATTATTATGTTGTTTCCTTATCACAAACATAGCAGAAAACACTCTGTTCCAACTTGTGATGTGGTAATACAGGAAGTGCTCCAGCGTGTTTTTAAATTTCATGAACCTTCACTAAGGTTGAACAGAGCTTTTTGAGATCTAAAGATGTAGACAGACTAATAATAAAGGATACTCACACATTTATGAATGAAACAAAACTCCATGTACGTTTTTGAGGAGGTAAGAACATTCTAACACGGTTTAAAGCTCAATAGGAGTCAATTTCGTATAACCTAGTACCTTTAAACTAATTATGTAGCTCTGACTCATTGTGTTAATTGCTTATTTGCGTGATTGAGGTTATGGTACCTGCCAATATAGCCGCAGTTGCCCTGGGGAAGACTGACAGAAGCAAATTCGTCAAACTACGCCATTTATCTCTCTAAGCAACAGTCACTGACACACACGCATGGATACTAGGCAAGGTGGATGAAGTGTCTTGCTCAATGACACAACCACAGTTTGCGGTAAAGCCACTGCTGCCCCACTGTGGCATGTTTAAAACTCCTTACACCTTCACTAGAACCATGTGGATCATTTCAACCCTGGAATTGCCAATCTCTACTGAACAAAAGGTAAAAAGGAGCTTCATGACATCACAAGGAGGAACAGAGCATTTTCAGCTTTGGAGATAACTAAGATTAGGCTAATAATAAAGAGAAACTCAAACATGTGTGAATGAAACAAAAGACAACTCCAGGTATGTTTGTATGCTGGTCATGAACTACATTCTAATATTTAACCAGACTCATCGCTTGTGTTTTTCATTTGAATCTTAAGACAGGAGAGTTTTTGTTATTCTTTTTTTTTGCTTCCTTTTTTGTGCCCATTCATCTTAAATTAATTAGAAGAGGATTTGGTTGGAGCAAGAACAGGGTGAGGGTCAGGCCGAGCCAATAAGATCAGGACAATGCGGCCTGAATGAAAACCGTCCAGTTTTCTCTTACATAAAGGAGTCATGAATATCAAAGCTGCAGGTGCACTCAAGAAGAGACAACAGAGAAAACCAATAGATGGACTGATTGAGCGGACTTGCCTCTCCACAGACCTGACCTGTAACTTGGTCTGATTGAGAAAGGTTTAATGCCATACTGTGAAAGATTTCAGGCAAAGCAATAACGTGGACACAAGCGTTTGACAGACCCTCCATTAGAAAAGTTACACAATGCCTCTTTAACTGAACTCGTGAGCTGGTATTTAATACATTACACAGACACACAGATTTTATGGGGACCTGCGGACCTTATGGGGACAAAAATCAGGTCCCCATGATCCTACATTATTAAAAACAACACAATTTTACTTTCAGATGAGGGTTAAAGCAGGTTATGGTTACAGTTTTTATTTTTTTATTTGATATTTTACCAGGTAAGTCCATTGAGAACTGCTTCCCATTTACAGTGACGACTTGGGACCTATGTAGCATGTTTATTTTTTTTATTTTTTTTATTTTTTTTGGGTTGATGAAAACCGTAGTGCCTGGAAGAAACCCATCCAGACACGGGAAGAACATGCAAACTCCACACAGGAGGTTAAAGTTAATCACGTAGTCACTATAAAGATTAAAAAAGCACTGTGCAACTTTTCTAGTGGAGGGTCCGCCACCTGCCTGCTTCCATGGAAATGATATTGCTTTGCTCAGAATGTTCCACAGTTTAACAATAACCCCAATTATCTCCATGGAGACAAGGTAGTGACTTCACCAGGCCATGTTACAGGTCAGATTTGCAGAGAGGCACAGTAACAATGGATATTTTATTTATAGGTATTTTTGAGTGATAAAAACTGTAAATGAATGCATGCAAAATAGAAAAGTTTCATAAAACACTGTGGAAGATTCCAGGCAAAGCAAAAAAAAAAAAAAACTTGTAGTGACAGACAAGAAAAGTTACATACCACATCTGTGAAGAGGGGGTATTATGAAAATGCATCTATCTATAAATCTAATGTTCCTTCATCAAAACCATACCAAACATGTTTGAAATGTCATTCATGCATTTTTGATTAATTTAGCAATCTCTACCAGGCCCTATTCAAACCCTCCTGACTGTTAGCTGTGAGATTCTGTGCAATACTCCGCCCACAAGCCTACGTCATCCATGCTCCCCGACAATAATTCTCTATGAAAAAGCTGGATATAAAACAATACACAACAACTCGACAAACCTGACGTGATGTACAAGAGTTTCATTAGTAAAATCCACACTGACTGTAATGCAAAACTCATAAAACATGTTAATATGTTGTTTTCAGCTAATGCAGCATTCTCAAAACAGTAAAAAAGTGGATAGTTAATACCGCATAGAAGTAAATCCCCCCTCATTAAAGTTAGGATCGGTCAGGAAATGTATTACCCCAAAGTGTGATATTATTTTTCTCTAATTTCTCATTTCATGCACAAATAAAAATATTGTGTAACTGAAACTAAATGGTACTTCCCATTAGTTTACCAGGAAAGACTTTTAAACAGCTATTTGCTTGGTAAAGTCAAATTCTTTATTTAAAAATACTAACTGAGTGCACCCATTAAAACAGGTACAGCCAGTACTTTTCCACCACCATGTTTTGCTGCTTTAATCCCTGGTGCATTTAAATAAACATGAGCATCAGCATTAGAAGTTGTTCTCCCTAAATAATAATTTATAACTGAACACATTTTTGCTTTACATCAAACACTGTAAAAAGATGGACGAGATAAAAAAAATAACTAGCTTTGCAATGAAACGATTCGTCTAAATGACTTGGTGATGCAACCCCGGCTTCAGAGGCCAGAGGGGTTACGAAATCCCAGTTTGCAGTAATTTGACTGGAGGCAGCAAATGAGCCAAGCTAAAAAGCAAGACATTGGTTCACTTTTCGTCATTGAGAGACGGGAGAAAATAGCCAAATCTCCCTAAGAACGTGTGTTAGAAGTTAAGAGGAAAAAAATAAGGCCCTACTTCTTTCACAGTGGCTCCAAATGAGTTGTGTTCACATGACTTCACAATGTTCTAAACCACATGTGTCAAACATACGGCCCGGGGCCAGATCCGGCCCTCCAAGACCTTTAATCTGGCCCTCGGCTGATTTTTTCTATTAAAATACTTAAAATGTTCAGATTTTTCTGTTAATTTTCTGCACCGTTTAGCATAGCAGCGTCTCCGGCATTTCTGTATGTTGTGACTCCCACCAGAGCAGCACAAATGAAGACCTCTTTCCAAACGCTCTTAAAGGACGATCGTTTTGACTGTCGACCGTGACCCTCATCAGCAAAATGTCAAAAAATGAGAAAAGCAGATGCTGAGTTCAGGATTTCCCAAGAAAAAATGTCTAATTCTTATTTGTTGACAGAGGTGAATGGGAAATCTGTGCTCAGTGTGTTTGGAACAAGCGGCATTGCTCGAGGAAAATAATCTTAAACACCACTACAAGACACGGAGAAAAATACAATAACTTGAAGAGAGAACTGAGTTTTCTGATCTGGCCCTTTTGGGATCAAAGTAGGTTGCATACGGCCCCCGGACCAAAATGAGTTTGACACCCCTGTTCTAAACTGTTAGTAGTTTTACATAAAGCAGTTTTATGTGGTAGGATTAGCCTTTTAAAGGTTCTATATTCCAGAAAACTGATTCTTGCGCACATTTAGCCATGTTATAATACTGTTACCTCATCAAGAACATATCTGGAGTTGTGTTTCGTTACATTCACACATGTCTGAGAAATCCAGGTTTATTAGATTGTGATTTAGCCTGTAATATAGGGCATTAAAGGTTACAGGTCAGATCTTTGAAAAGGAGGACACTCATAGTAAGAACACATATTTTTAAGGTATGTTACAAGCAGTTAAAACATTAGAATTGATTACATGCATTATACATAAGTACATGCATTATACATAAGTTCAACGCCATATTGTGAAACATTCCAGTCAAAGAAGCAATATCCATGGAGGCAAACTGTGTCAGACCCCCCACTAAAAAGTTGCATGGTGCACCTTTAAACAACCCACTGCGTAAGCTCTCTATCTGACATCATGACATCAAATACAAGAACGTGAACACAACGCGTTTCATGTTTGAAGATTAGCGGTAAAGCCGAATTCACTGTCACCTCACAGCAGGATTTCCAGATTCTGTGGCGTTTGCGTGCTCTCCTGCTGAGTGTGCCTCGTCTGGCTAAGTCTTGCAAATAAAACTTGCAACAGACTGAAAAGTTTAAGAAGAACGTACCCCCTGTAGCTTTTGTAGGTTCTATATTACATAAAATTGACTCATGTGAGTTTTTTTGCCAAGTTAGAATGTTGTTGCCTCCTCAAAAACATACCTGGAGTTGTGTTTTTTGGAACAGAGTGTTTTCAGTTTGAGAAAATAACTCAGCCCAAATATGCAGGGTTTGTGTGTTAAACATGTGTCAATGAAAACACAACTCCAGGTATGTGTTTGATGAGGAAACACCATCATAACATAGATCCCAAAATAGTGTAATATGGGCCCTTTAACACTGAATTTAATAATAATTGTGCTCCATATATGCACAGTCCCCATGGCTTATCGGACTATATTTTCCCTTCTAATTTCATCAAATTCATGTTCAGTATTTTAATGCAACCAAACATGTCATAGTACAGCATTAAACGTACCCAAATTACAAGTGTAAGCCAAGCCAATACTATCTTTATGTTGTCACGCAGGTGGTGGACCCTCTACCAGAATAGTTAAATAGTGCACCTTTAGAAAAAAGAAGAAAAAACACTGCAAAAACTACCATAAAATGTTGACCTATTACTTGGATACTTTGCTACTGGCGTCCCAAATGAGACGTTGACAAATGGCTGACTGTATAGTATAATTCCTGTGCAATGAGGTGGTGTGTGTAGATGCTGATGAGGCAGGGAGTATCTTTTTCACTTAAACAGTTTGGATGTACGCGGCACATCTCCAAAGCACAGACACAAGAGCAGATGTGTGCGGGCCGAGACCAGAGGGAGGGCTAATGGTTATTGGCAAATGAGAATTAGCAACTGTCACATCTGTCAAACTGGACTCTCCTGGCCCCTGCACGTATTCTAAAGCTTATACAGCAATATCACTTAAGTCATTCTGGTCGGTGCATCGTTACGAAATGACCTCAGTTCACACATATTTACTACAGTAGATATCGGTGTGTTTTTGTACACCTCAAACCTGCTGAGTTAGTTATCAAGCCACGCAGTTAGCAAGGTAATTACTTTGCTCTGTCTCAAAGGTTTGGAAATGAGAACTTTTTTAAACACTTTACCTGGTTAAAGGTACACTGTGTAACTTTTCCGAAGGGGTGTACACCACATTTTGTCTCCATGGATACACTAGTGCTTCACCTGGAATTGTTCGTAGTTCGTATTTATTAGCGTTAGATAAATATGTTTAATAATATGTCTTTTTTCCCCTTGAAACGCTCTACAGTATGGCATTTAATTTAACTATCGTCATGGAGACAAGCAGGCCACAGTGCCAGGTCAATTTACAGGTCAGATCTGTGGAAAACTGTATGTTGGATGTTGTAGGTAGTTTTGAGAAATAAAAACACCTGTAACTGAGCAGAAAAGTTACACAGTGCACCTTTAAATCAGAGTTAATTCAATAAATAAAGTGTTTTAAAAGAGCTCACAATGCAGCAAATGGTAAAAGTGTTTTGTATTTGGGTTTTAGCAAAATAACTTAATACTTTATTGATAACACACTGAATAGTAGAGTAGCTAAAACACATAATCCACATGTAATACGTGTTCATATTTCCTAGAACAGATGTGATATGTTTTGGGGTTTTTTTTTGGTTTTTTTCTGTCTCCAGTAACATGCTAAACAGCTCAATGCATTCTTCAAAGGACTCACTTAACAGGAATAACAGGAATCAAATGGAGCTTGTTTGTCCGATCTAATCCACACCACCACGAGGTCTGGACCCTGGAGAGATACGGTTGAACGGCCTATCTCGAATCATACACAACTCTTTATTATTCGCCCTATACTTTGTCTCCCTTTGAGCTTCTCGCTGGCTTTATGCCATGTATTTGAAATGCTAATCACGAGTCAAACACAAATCCGAAAGCGCACTTCACACACACACTTCATTTGCCATAACCATGGTCTTTACTTTTTCTGTCCACGTGACTTCCTTTTCATTAGCAACAGCAAATGCCCCGGCCTTGATCTAACACCTCTTCTTCTTCTTTAGTGGCTATAGTTGCGGTATTGCTTCCATCTGTGTACCTTTGAACTGAGGCAGGTGTTAGGCCGGCCTCATTTGCATCATTGCTTTGTAAACACCCAGCTTATATGCATTATTGATTGAACATCGCTGTCTCCCATAGGCAACTGGGAATCCCGGATAAGTACGATATCAATGCCAGGATCGATGGACTGTATATATACATTGCAGGCTTGCGTATAGATTTGTGTGGGTTTATGAGCTTGGGAGGAAAGTGTAAAGCAAACTTATTTATAATCGATAGCTATTAAAGATCCCATATACGTTACATCGTGATCTGCTATGATGTTGTTTCCTCAACACAAACATACCTGGAGTTGTGTTTTGCTGCATCCCCACGTGATTAAAGGTGCATTTTGTAACTTTTCTGGTGGAGGATCCGTCAAAGCTTTTCTTCATAGAGATGTTATTGCTTTGTCTGTACCATTTAAACCTTTCTATTTTGATAGAGACCAAATCAGACCAAGTTCCAGAGTCAGATCTGTGGCGAGGCGAGCCCGCTCACAGTCAGCCTGCTTTTCTAGGTATTTTTGAACTATAAAACAACCTGTAATTGCATAAATGGAAGGTAGAGCTGTTGTCATGTTGTCTGATGTCATATTGTGGAACATTCCAGGCAGAGCAATGGCATATCCATAGAAACAAGCAGGTGACCGAAATGTTACAAAGTGCACCTTTAACACACAAATTTAGGCTTTAGGAGTTCTCCTCTCAAACTGAAAATACTCTTTTCCACCTTGTGATGTCATGTGGTAATACAGGAAACTCCACTGTGTTTTTAAACTTCAGACGCCTTCACTAGAATCATATGGATGACCTCAGAATTGCCAGTCTCAACTAAACAAAAGGTAAAACGTAGCTGTTAACTTGAAAACTACCACTTAATGACATCACAATGTGGAACAGAGCATTTTCAGCTTTGGAGATGTAGACAGACTAATAAATTATTACTCAAACATGTGTGAATGAAACAAAACACCACTCCAGGTCTGTTTTGGAGGAGGTAACAACATTATATGTAGCTGCATAGTATCAGGTAGCATGCCATGAAGAAGAGCTGCTATCACAATATTATAAAGAGTTCTGTGGTGGTCCCATGCAGAAATTTAAATGTATTTATGTTTTTATATTGATACTTTACAACTGATGTATATGTAATCCAGGTTATAAAAATGTGCCTAAACTGCGTAAAATGTATATATGTATAAAATGTTCACTTTTACCTGTACGTCAAATCACGTGACATGCGTACGCACACAGCATGCTTTCAGCCAATCACGTTTGGCTTAGCGCAGATACGAGCCCTCCTGTGTCTGTCTCCAGCATTCGGGAGAGGAGCCACAGGATGGCTGTACAGGTTAGTCTTGCAAATAATCGTTTATACTTGCATCCAATATGTTATCTGCTCTAAAACTGTAAAATTGTAACTTGTACTTGTGTAGAAGCCTCTTACCGCCGCGGGAGTAGTTCGGGCTGTGTGTGCCGATTGCGAAGAGGGATTTGGTGAGTCAACAATTTGTTAGCATTAGCAACCAAAGTGCGCTAGCATCTTGCACTAATTCATTGTTTGTATTGTTGATCATTGTGGTGCTAATGTTGCCCATTATAGCCAATTTTATCCTTTTATTCTTGGCTAAATGCTCTGAAGGATTTCTTAAGCCAATCTGATTGTTTGCAACTTGCTATTGTTCGATGTTGTACTTAGCAAACCAGTGCACCTTAAAGAAATTGTATATTACTTGAATGTTGTTGCTACACTTTTTGTAAATAGTATAATTGGGAATTTACTGTGTATACACTGGAACTTGAAGTTAGCTAGCTCGTTAATTTAGTTTGTTAATGACGGTCCTGTCTGTCACTGCACAGGCCAGGTGTGCCCAGATGGGTACAGATTCCACGATGGCGAGCTAGGACAGCCTGGAACCTCATGGCAATAATAATCTTCAGCCTTCTGCGGTCAGGAAGGAGGTTTGATACAGCCGGTCACTCCCCACACCTCTCCATCATGGTACACCACTCACATCCACTACCCGTTTAAGCGCTTATGGACAATGCAAACACTTACAATGGACTCGCTCATTCCACTACTATCCGTGGATCGTGAATTGTGGGGACGCAGTAATCTTGTAGGGACCCACTGGACTGTGAAACACTTTTTTTGTATCACTGCCTGCTGCTGTATTGTACATCTTGTTAAATCCAAACAGTTAATTGTGGAAAAACACTTTTAATATTCCAGACCAAAGTACCTTAACTGTCAAGCTTGATATAGTATCTGCAGATTGTAAATATTGGGTTTGTTTATATGGTATCCTCTTTAAATCACTGTTAACACATTGCACAAACCTGAATAACTGTCCTTGTATTATTACTGTCATGCACCTCCATGAGGCCATTCCTATCTTCTGGCCTAGCCTGCAATAATTCTTTCTACCCTCTTTTTGGCCAGCATCTTAATACATGCCACATCTACAACATCCTCCGGGGATGGGATGCTAACTGTAGGCACTACTCTGTCTGCTCTGTTACTCAAGTTAAACTCAATCTGGTGCTTTATTTTAACACAGTCGCACCAGAAATAATTGTCTTAGTTGTAACTACAATAGGTGAGCTGATTTAAGATGTAAACAAGCTTATAAAATTACTAGGGCTGTCAAACGATTATGTTTTTTTAATCGCGATTCATCTCAGAAATTCCATAGTTAATCGTGATTAATCGCATATTGAATTGCATGTTAAAAATTGTGTTATGTTGCATTTCAAGACAGTTTTAAAGCCATAATGTAAAGCAATTCTATTTATTACTTGTTATTTTCTTTGACGTGTGATCATCGACAAGTCTGAAATGGTAGTTTGTCTGATCTGAGGCTCTTGGCTGGGACGCTCCGGTCGCTGCACCGGGGTGTTTAGCTTGGAGGTGTGAAGTTAGGGCGTTTTCACACTGCTAGTTTGATTATTTGGTCCACACCAGGCAATAAAATTGTTATTATGTAGCCTATAGGCTCCAGTACGGTCCACTTTCACACTGGCAAACCAACCAAAATTGGTCCGATTGACATTTCATCAATGCTGCACCAGTGCGCACTGGACTGGGACAGAGCAGTTCCATCCTTTGTGCGTTGGATCTGTGCGGCGAAAGCGAGAATGGCAGTGGACTACAGGTCCGGGTGGGCTTCTACGTGCCCGAGGTTTACAGCTGGTTCCGCGGTGGTGCAAAGCGAACCCATTTTGGTTCTGTATCATTTATTCTGAGCAGTCCATCCTCTGCGCACTTGGTTCTTCCCGGGGAAAGCATTGAACACTATCAGAGCTGATCATCACGTTAGAAGAGACAAAAGGCTGGCGAAGTTTAATTGCGACAAAAAAAAAAAAAAAAGATCGCGTTATGGATTGCATTAATCTAATCACGATTAACGCGTTAACGTTGACAGCCCTAAAAATTAAATATAAAATTACAGTTAAAATCAAATCAAAGTTTATTTATAGAGCGCTTTTCATACAAAAAAAGTAACACAAAGTGCTTTACAGTGATTAAAACAATCCCACCCAACCCCAAAGCTGCCCAACACAACCAAACAACCCAGACACACACACACTCTCACACACACTGACACACACTGACACACACAGACACACAAACACACATATATGAACACTCAAAGTAAAACATGAGGCATGAGGCTGGGTACAGGTGAACCAGTTGAGAAAGCAGAGGAGCCGTCTACACCAGGACAGAGCCATCCGTCACCACCAGAGAGCACCGTAGGGCCCAGGGGAGAGACGGGGCCCAGGCACCATCCCTCCACCAGGACACAGGGCCCAGGGGAGAGATGAGGCCAAGCACCGTTCCCCACCAGGAGCCCACGGCACAGACCCCGGCAGCCACAGCTGACCTCCGCTCCTAGTGCATAGGAAACACTGGAGATCCTAAAAATATATTTAAAATAAATAAATATAATAAAAACAAGTAAAAGTATAAAATTTCAATTAAAAGCTAAGCTAAAAAGTGAGGAAATAAAATGAATAAATATATTAAAAGCTAAGCTAAAAAGCTACACTAAAAGGGTTCATCTTGAGCCCACTCTTAAAAACATGAACATCCCCTGCAGCCCTGAGCTGCAAAGAACATTAAACGTTAGCTCGCATTAGCCAACAATATACTCTGTTAGGACCTGGAACGATCATATTGATCACAGGCTCCTGAAAATGTATCGTTTAAATCCATTTAGTATTTTTCTTGAGATCTTAAAACTTTTTTTTTATCCAATGAGTGCACTGTGTCACCATAGTAGCTACTTAACATAGAGATACATGTAGAACACCCCCAGCATGATGTCACTGTAAAGTCTCAATAACGAAGAACGAATAATGTACTTAAAGAAAAGTTCCATGCTGGTCTCATCATTCAATTTCTATTTCATTCTTTACACAATATTGACAGTACTGCAAAAACAAATTCAACTTTGTTTCCAATCACGTCTATGAATATTAACATTTGAGAGCATTTCATTTTTATTTCACAGGGACAGATCGTACATCACTTTTTAAAGAGGTCAGGGTAAGCAGGTTTAATACCGGCCATGAATATGTAAAAAGCTGTTCTGGCGTTTGGCATGTATTCCAAAAATGAGAAGCCTTCGTGATTTAATTAGAGTCAGTATTAAAATCATCCTTTTACTGAGCCTCAGCCTGTTATTCAAAATGGAAGATGGACTACTTTGTGCACGTCAGAAGCTAAGCAGGGTGGAGCCCGGTTAGCACTTGGATAGGAGGCCTTTAAGAATACAAATGCCGCAGTGGGTAATAGTAGCAGTGGCTCTAGTGCATAATGTTTCTGTGTCCTTAGGCAAGACAATTCATCCACCTCACTAAGTATGAATGTGGTGTGTGAGTGTGATGGAGCAGATTTGACAGCCTTGCTTGAGTCAGTCTACCCCAGGAAATTTTGCTTGGGGGACTGTGGAGTGCACACTTATGTAAATATAGAGCCTTTTTACGTCTAAGTCTGAAGGCCGCTACACACTACAGGATTTTTCAGTCTCAAAGGATTTTTAAACGTGCAACAAAAAGCGCACACCACAGACACAAGGAGAATCTTATGACACTTAAAATCTCCAATCGCAGACTAAAGCTTTGAGCACGATCACGTCAGCGGTTTCCTGTCTACAGTAAAACCACTTGCTTTGAGACTCTTATGTGTTCAAAAGATCAGAGCTCTGCACTTTTAGGTTAGCTACAAGTCAAAACTATGTTATTATTTGTGAAATCTGGTGCAATACTTCAGATACAGAATTTTTAAAGCATAAAAGAGGTGATAAAGTATATAGGAAGTAGAGTCACTATTGTTAATCTGCAGCTTCACCCTGATCCGTGCGCTGTGGATGTAAACAGGCATAAGTGAGGAACTATCTCGTCTTTTTACAAACTAGATTATTAGTGCTGTTTTGTGGACTGGGTGTCATTATTTGCGGAGGACAGTTTCTATGGATGTGGATGAGATGCTGCAATTTAAATTGACTACTTTACGAGAGATAATAAAGTTGAGTTTGTATCTTGCCTCTCTGTGTCTGTCACTCCTCGGCTCCTGATGCTCTGTTTTATTGGCTGTTACCGTCGCATCGCTAATGTTTGGTGGTTAAGATCTGATGGTGACACCACACACGAGGAGTGCAGTGGCTCCAAAATCGCACACAAAGACAAAATGTCGAGTCACGGAGAAGAAATCACAGCCAAAATCTGACAAACTCGCCTGTAGTGTGTTGTGGCCTATAAAACCTAGTATGGATTTTTTTTTAAATTAAAGCCTCATTTTGAACATTCTGTGGTTGCCATTTGAACATTTTTAGTCAAGATTAGATCATCTTTGGGGGAACTGTAGGGTGCATCAGCCATTCTATTCCCTGACCAGCCAACTTTACAAAGCCGAGTGGATCTGGAGCCGTATCCTGTCTCTCTGCTTCCAGAGTCCATGATTGACAGGTGGATTAACCAATCAGAGATATATATGCTCCGTTCACTTCAAAAACAAACATGGCTGCTTACACATAAAAAAGGGGACAAAACAACATAAAGGATTGAGAAACAGAAGCACCAAACTGTTAAAAGAAGTTAAATATTTTGTTCTGAATGTTACGAGAATTTTAGAACGGAGATGTTTTTCACATTTCAGGAACCCGTGATACAAATTAGCAACTGATCTCAAGTTTGGACAGAGATTTTTCACACTTTAGGGCTTTTTCACGCCCCGTTCCAGTCTCTTCTGGATTCAAACAAAATGTAGAAGGAACTGGCGAGCCATTTTAGGGAAGGCTAGTGCCCCCTCAACACCCCCTTGTACTACCCCTGAATGTAAACGGTGTCCAAAAAGCAAAACTCTATAAATAAAATATATTGTTATAATCTTACTGTTGACAAAGCTAAGAGAGAGTGCACCTTATACCACACTACATTCTGAAGGTCGATACCGGAGACTACACTTGACAAATGCGGTGACAGGCAGATCTCTTTGTTGACTCTATTATATCTGGATCTCCTCACCTTATTTTCACCTTCATTCCTCCTCCACTCCATCTCCCATCCTTCATCTCATTTGCCCTCTCCTCCTCAGCCCTCACTACATCACTCCGGTCCAGTCCTCTGCATCACTAATTCCCCAAAGCCCACGACTGCAATGGATTATTTATTCAGAGGCAACTCCATAAATCATGTCAAGATGGCTGCCCTGTGATGCTTACTGAAGAGAGAGAAAAGTACATGTGTGTGTACAGGGCAAAAATGTGACACGGGCTAGCTGCTTTTGACGCTAACCGTATTCTCCCGGGATGAACCAAGAGCTACATAAAAAAAGGTTATGTGCAACTTTTATGGTTCAGGCTGCATATAAAGCAGATTAGAACGACGTGTGAGTGATGTTGGACATAACATAACAAATACTACAGCAGCGGGTGCAGAGATGGACCCGTTGTATGTAATAATAAAGTGATAAAAAGTAATAAAGTCATAAAAAACTGCAACTTTCTGAAGGTGACTCTGCAAATCACTTGTATAATTCTGTGAAAATAGAAATTTCAATCCGTGGAGGGAGGTAAGTTTTGTGCTGTACTGTGGATGAGTATAGCCAAAGGAGACAGGTCTGTGGAGATGCAAGCCCGCTCAGCGTAAGGAGGCAAGTTTTTCAGTTCAGTAAACACAACCAAAATGGGGGAAACATGCTTTTATACTGGGGCTTTAAACTAAGGCGAGAAACTGCAGGTGAACATGAAAAAAACTTAAATTTGGAGGTAAGATTTTGAAACTTCTAGTGCAGTTTGGTCACAGAAATGTAAGATAAAAACATATTGTAATGTAATGTCTTTTTGTTGACATATTAGACATAAAAAGAATATAAAGAGGATATTTTGGATATCTTATTTAGTATTTGAAAAACTAGATCTGACTGAAAATTTGCATAAAAATTCTAATTCTGCCCCCTTTTTATTAAGTTAAAAATTGTATAATTTAACTTTGGAATTAGAAGTTTATTGGAAAACTTCTGAAAAAAGGTCTGTAGTGTCTCCCCTTAAAATGAAAAAAGTGCATAATGCTAAAATTGGTAGAAACTTGGTTTTTACTTTGGTTTGTATTGTGATTTCACTGGCGCTTCTTTATATTATTTAGCATGCAGCCGAATTAGTCAAATACGTGATTCTGAGATTTGTTTCAAGATCCAGAACAAGCCCAGAGACCGCTCCTAAAAAGAGAATAAAGGTTTACATTTTTATTACGATGACTAAACCGGGACTAGAACAGGACGAGAGCAAATATCTCAGGTTTGCCCTCAGAATGAAGAACGAGTGTCGAGCGCTGCATCCTTGGGTTAGAATTGAATTGGTGGTGATCAGAAAGTGAGAGACAGAACGGGAGCCCAGTGTGGGTCAGGCACTCAGTTTTGTTACTTAAGTAAAAGTACAAATAAAGGGGCAAAAGATTACAAAAGTAAAAGTATCATGTGAAAAAATCCACTTAAAGTACCTGTTTAAAACTGTACTTATAGGGTATTTTGCAGAGATTTTTTAGGACTATTAAATAATCAAATGCAGTGATATTGATAAAGAATTCATCTGATTTTAAGTGATTGAACTGATTTCTTACTTTTTCCAGCTGTTTTTGTGTATTTGGTTTGCTCAAAGTTGGGACGTTAACTCAAATTAAATGTGCTAAAAATAAGTCTCAGCCTTTTCAGCAGGTTCCAAACAAAAAGAAAAGTACTTTTCAGTCCAGATCTAAAATGTAGTGAAGTAGAAAGTACAGGTACATGTTGTCAAATGTATTGTACTTTTACTTTAGTACTTCGTTACCTTCCACCACTGGCTGACAGAGCAGATACTCCTGCTCCTGTCAGGTTGTTGGTTAAAGGATTGTCAAATTTCAAGAGAATTTTCATCAACTATTTAGTAGGGCAATTCTAAACTCGGTGGCCCTGCTGTGGTCACTACGCGCTTTAGTTCATTTTATAATCAAACAATAAAGATCATGGATAAAAAACAATCCATTATCACCACTTCACTATACTTAAGAAATATCATTGATTAAGCTTTGAAACCTTCATTTGACATCAGCCTTCTATATCAGCACTAGTCATGGCTGAAAACAAGCCAAAATGTGTATATGAATACTGGAGTGTGTGGGTGTGTTTAAGACTTAGACTTAGACTTTACTTTACAAACTTTACTGATTCACTAGGGAAATGACTTGGACACAGCAGCTCACACATCACAATATATTATAATAACAAAGAGAAATGGTAATAATAAATTCTAAGTACGAAGCAAAAATAGCAAGAAACCGTTGTCGAATAAGGCATAATTATACAAATGTATATGTACAAGCAAAAACAAAAGAAAATATAGAAATAAAGTAATAAAAATATGTCTCAGCTATACACAAGAGGTCATAAGGAAAACAGTGCAAAGAAGATCTAATGATTGACACGACATAGGGTCGCCTGTTACATAAGGGTGAGTTGTTGCTCTGTTGTAGGGAGTATTATATTACATAAGTGTGAGTTGTATAGTTGTAGGGAGTATTATATTACATAAGGGTGAGTTGTTCTTCATTGTTAGGGAGTATTATATTACATAAGTGTGAGTTGTATAGTTGTAGGGAGTATTATATTACATAAGGGTGAGTTGTATAGTTGTAGGGAGTATTATATTAAATAAGGGTGAGTTGTATAGTTGTAGGGAGTATTATATTAAATAAGGGTGAGTTGTATAGTTGTAGGGAGTATTATATTAAATAAGGGTGAGTTGTATAGTTGTAGGGAGTATTATATTAAATAAGGGTGAGTTGTATAGTTGTAGGGAGTATTATATTAAATAAGGGTGAGTTGTATAGTTGTAGGGAGTATTATATTAAATAAGGGTGAGTTGTATAGTTGTAGGGAGTATTATATTACATAAGGGTGAGTTGTATAGTTGTAGGGAGTATTATATTAAATAAGGGTGAGTTGTATAGTTGTAGGGAGTATTATATTAAATAAGGGTGAGTTGTATAGTTGTAGGGAGTATTATATTAAATAAGGGTGAGTTGTATAGTTGTAGGGAGTATTATATTAAATAAGGGTGAGTTGTATAGTTGTAGGGAGTATTATATTACATAAGGGTGAGTTGTATAGTTGTAGGGAGTATTATATTACATAAGGATGTTGTTGTACACTTGAAGGGAGCATTATACTCCATAAGGGTAAGTTGTACAGTTGTAGGGAGTATTATATTACATAAGGGTAAGTTGTTGTACAGTTGTAGCGAGTATTATACTACATAAGGGTAAGTCATACACTTGTATGAAGTATGGTATGAATGTAGTCCTGTATGCGTCACTGTTTGAGCGGAGCTGTAAGAGTGAGAGATACAGAATTACATTCATACCATACTCCATGACTGAGCTTTTTAAACCTTTTTTGAATTGAAGAAATAAATAAAGCTGGGATAAAAGTCAAATGCATTAGCAAAACAGAAAATCAGTGTAGCATGAGAGTTGTTTTGTCCATCACCTTGAATGAAGACTGGTATGTAAAGAACCAGGCCCAGCTACACTTTACATTGTTTCTTTCTGAATCTGAAATACATTCCTTGCGCTAGAAGCCGCCTTTCAACCTACTGCAATCCAAAGCAGATATTTCTCAACAGTGGCAGCCGCAATCGCCCAAGGCAAAGTAGCTCATATAGGAATCATTATAGCTGTCATCTTGTATGCTTAACTTAAAGGCCCTATATTACACAAAACTGACTCATAATAATGTTGTTATCTCATCAAAAACATGCCTGGAGTTGTGTTTTGCTTCATTCACACATGTTTGAGTAATTCTGGTTTATTAGTCTGTCGACAGCTTCAAAGCCCAAAATGCTCTGTTACACCGTGTGATGTCATGAAGTGGTAGTTTCCAAGTTAACAGCTACTGGTCATTTTACCTTTTGTTCAGCAGATTAGCAATACAGACCTGCAGTTGTTTTAGCCATATCAATAATAAATTCAAATCGAAAATAAAATAAATTGCAAAGGTAACTCCTGTAATGCCCATTTCTTTTTAAAGTTGGACTGTGTAACTTTTTCTCCACTTACTCGTCTCCATGGAGATGTTATTGCTTTACGTCCAATATTCCAGAGTAAAGCATTAAACTTCCCCGTCCATACTCGTACGTATTCAAGTCGTTTTCGTTGCAGATGCAGTGTTTGTCCACACTAATCCGATGGAAAACGGCTCCGGAGACGGAACGATCTGGATACACCAGCTCCCACATATTCACCTTTCACCTTTTAGCTGCCGTTCTTATTGGACCAGGTCACTGTGACTTGTGCCTTCCTGATTCGCTGGGTTCGTGGGATCGGTCATGAGACGCTATTGTGGAAAACAGTTTAAACAAACCTGAGACAAACAGGAAACAGCGTTGGTCCACGAAAAGACTGTTTTCACACTTGCATCTTCCTCGGCTGAAAATCGGCTGCTGCAACTTCCATAGAACTATGGCAACTTCAGATACGGTGCTCCACTCCTTCTTTTTACCGCCAACATGGTGTCGTGATGTTGTGACAACGTGTCGCCAGCCTAGTCATGTGACAAGCCTTTCTGGCGATCCAGACATGACGTGTGTGGACAGAAATCGATTACAATACGGTGATACAGTGATAGAGTGAAAACGCAGTGTTTCAGTGTAAACGCAGTCTCAGTTTCAGTTTTCAGTCACAAAAACAAGCAGGAGGCCAATTTACAGGTGAGATCTGTGAAGAGGCAATTCACAGTAAGAATTTAAAGCTATTTGAGCAATAAAAACACTCATAATTGAATAAATGCGTCTTGTACAAGTTTAATACCATATTGTGGAACATTACAGGCAAAGCAACAGCTAGTGGAACCCCAAGCTGAAAAGTTTAAATAAATAAACCAAACTCCTTCTCGATGTCTCTGTACAACTTTCTTCTTCTCTGCCCAGGGGCAAAGCGCAGTATTTTATAGATAGTGAAAGTTAACTTTGAGATCTCCTGAAGCGTGACCACTCTCCCATGCACCCCTGTCAAAGTACCACCCCTCAGGTCACCTCCAATATTAGAGTTCAAGTACTGCTTTTTTCCGTTGGCATCTATCTGGTGGCACTGAGCAGCGTGTCAAATGGCGTGACAGCCCTAACCTGACACTATCTGATAGGTGTCTTTTCGTCGCCACGGAGACACATTGGTGGAATAGGATTGAGATCAGTCTGAGCCCCGTATCTCGCCGCCTGTCAGGTAAGAATAAGGAGGTAAAACGTGCTATGAAAAAGTAGAACCCCAATACTGTATGTCATGTCATGTCACACTGTCAGCCCTGTCACTCTTGATCTTGATTGTTGCCATAGTGATTAACAATTTGAAACAGTTTGAATGGGGAAAGTCTTCGAAATGTTGCATAGAACAGGAAGCTGAAGCACATAGATAAAATACCACTTTATTTTTACAGTTAGATTAGTGATGGATGAGTTCTTTAAAAAAATAAGTGTGCATTAAAAGCCCCACATAAGGCCCACATAATGTTTCCTCATCACAAACATACCTGGAGTTGTGTTTTGTTTCATTCACACATGTTTAAGACACAAACCCTGCATATTTAGGCTGAGTTCTTCTCACAAACACAAAACAGTCTGTTCCACTTTGTGATGACATGTGGTAATACAGGAAGTGCTGCACTGTGTTTTTAAACTCCAAACACCTTCACTAGAATCACATGAACGATTTCAGCACTGGAAAAAACAATATCTAGCTAAATTAAAATGACTTAAATTAAGAACATTTCACTTTATTTGAGTAGATTCAACTTGACAAGTAAAATTTTCTGCCAGTGGAATAAGTGTTTTTTTCTTAATTCAAGCAACATTTGAATTTGTTTCTTATTTTAAGTACAACACGTTGCTTTTCTTATTTTAAGTGTAGTAAGATGTATTGTATTTTAAGTTTAAAAAAGTCTTGTTCCAGTGGCAGATCATTTTACTCGTCAAGTGAAATTTAAAACTTTCTTAATTCAAGTCATCTTAACTTGACTGGATTTTGTTTTTTGCAGTGTGTCGATCTCTACTAAGCAAAAGGTAAAAGTTATTGTTAACTACCACTAAATGACATCACAAGGTGGAACAGAGCATTTTGAGCTTTGGAGATGTAGATATACAAACAAGGATTATTTAAACGTGCAAATGAAACAAAACTTCTGGTATGTTTTTTGAGAAGGCATCAACATTATAACATGGCTTAAAGCTCAGAAGAATCCATTTTAAAAAGGATTCCTGCGTCTAAATCCACAGTGAAGTACAGAAAAGTATAATATGATCCAAAAAAGCAGTTGAATCCGTCCACGAAGGAGCAGCTCTGACCTTGCCTCGCTGTAATTAATCACCTCCATGTGTCTCGTGGTGCGTCCTGAACCTATTTTAAAGCCACAGCCTTTTCTCCGCAGTTGTCTCAGATTTTAAGACTCGCTGAATCGTTCGGTGACAGTTGGGAGTGAAGGGAATTGTCCTGACTGTAATTTGTCTATTTCCACCACGATGAATAATTTAAGGCGTGGGGCTATTTTAGTGGTGTTTCGCGGGGTCTGGCACTGGAGCTGGCAGCGCGCGAGCCAACTGAATCTGACTACAGCACTAATGACGGTAATGGCTACAATTATGCACTCATTTGGCTGCCAGTCTCCTTTCTGTTTGCCTATTTGAGATTATCTGCACTACAGCCGCTCTCAACCCCAGACCGAACTTAATCCACGAGTACACACGCTTCAGCAGTGTTTCCTTCGTTCATATGAAGCGGGCAATGGTTTGGAGGGGCTTAAAAGATGAATGTTTGTGAATTATTTGTTGAAATTTCGTACAAGTATGAAATTGCCAAAGAATTGTATTAGAATTTTACTGCTGTTCAGGACAAATTTGACCATAGCATCAATAAATACCTGTTTTTTTATTATAACCCAAATGAAAGAACAGCAGAGGGTGCAGATTTTAACCCCCTTATCCGGTAAATAAAATACAATGGCAGGCGGCTTCTTGTTACTCAAATGTTAGACTGATGTTTACGGCACTGTACAGTTTGTGGTCTATGTGTCAGCCTGTATTTCCTTTAGTCCATTTTAAACTTTTCTATGAAGGACACAGTAAACCTTTGAAACAGATTTTTGCAGCCCTAATTTGCAAAATTTTCAAGCAGCCGACTAGTGGTACTTTTAAACTGCACACAAGCGAAATAATGAGATGATGACGCATATATGTGTGGAGTCTGTAATCAACAACTGACATAAGGTTTATTTTGACGTAAGGTTTATTTTATATAGCGCTTTACACAGACACATGTCCCCAAAGCGCTTTACACAGCAATTTACAGAGCATTATTCATTCACTCCAGACCTGGTGGTGATAAACTACTGTTGTAGCCACAACTGCCCTGGGGCAGACTGACAGAGGCGCGGCTGCCAGGCCAAGCGGCGCCAATGGTCCCTCCGACCACCACCAACACTCATGCACACAACTTTCACACCTACAGTGCATGTTTTGGGTTGATGGGGGAAACCGGAGTACCCGGAGGAAACCCATCCAGACACGGGGAGAACATGCAAACTCCACACAGCCCGGGCGACCCGGGGATCGAACCCGCAACCTTCTTGCTGTGAGGCATGAGTGCTAGCCACTCAGCCACCGTGCTAGATAGGCCGACATAGATGGGCAAATGTTTCCATATGTACTCAGTATCTCTGTCTCTGGCTGTATAAGACTAGCTATTGAAGTTAAAGCTAAGGAAGTTTAAGGAAGTTTCATGTTATGCTATTTTCTGATCTGTTATAATGTTTCTTCATCACAAACATATCTGGAGTTGTGTTTTGTTTCATTCACAAATATTTAACAAGGAAACTTCTTAAATCATGGTACATGGTGCAAGACTTCTCCATCTTTTTCTGCTTGTACTTAAAGGCCCTGTACTTTTTTCCCCATTTGAGCACGATGTCTCTTGCTCCATGCAGATTTATTTTATTAGCAGCTCTCAAGGTCAAACTAAGTGAGTACTGTCTGCATCAAATTAGAAAGTACTTTATTGTCTGATAGCTCTTAGCTTCACAGTCACTGCAAAACTCCGTTCTAGTCTCTGAAAGCTGAGGAAAGATTTTTAAGTCAAAGCAGTGAATTTTGTGGATCGTTGGGATGCATAGGCCAGCTTGTTTCCATGATGTCACTGCTCTGCCTGGAATGTTCCACAGTGTGACATTAAACAGCTCTACCTTATATTTATTAAATTACAGGTGGTTTTATAACTCAAAAATATCTAGAAAACAGGCATTTGGATTGTGAGTGGAGTTTAATCTTTATAGATCTGACCTGTAATTTGTTTGGTCTCCTTGAATATAGAAAAGTTTTTGCCATACTGTGGAACATTCCAGACCAAGCAATAACATCTCCATGGAGAAAAAGCATTTGACAGACCCTCCACCAGAAAAGTGCACCTTTGAGTTAATTATTGCATGGGTGAAAAATGTCCAAGATAACATATTAAATGGTGAAGAGTCACATTTTATTACAGCGCCTTTCCACCTTCAGTGCACTCAAAGCGTTTTACATGAAGGAACCGCTCATCCATTCACACACACATTCATACACCAGTGTACGCAGACACTGGGGGCAGGGCGGGTTAAGTGTCTTGTCCAAGGACACAACAACAGCGTTCATCTGTGGGAATGACACTGGAATTCCACCGCCAATGTGTGCGCGGTCGATGGATCTGACCACTGTACGAATGATGTTTATGTCAAGAGTGGGATTCGAACCATCAACCTTCGAAACACTCTACCGACCGAGCTACTGAATCCATTATTTTCCAGGGATGTAACGATCTCTTTTCTCTCGTCACAGTCCGAGTGTTTAATCAGTTATTTCAGCATGTAGACTGGATTGAAACAGCAAAGGATCATGGTCTATGTACAGTAGTTCTGTCTGTTTTTTGTTGCAGCGACGTAACAATTAATTTAAGCAGAGAAACTTGAGATTCGATAACGCCCCACGATATTATTGTGAGGCTTTTGGCGAAACGATTTCACTATATTACGGTCATTGTTTCATCTCTGTGTTTTACTTTCTGTCAGCCCAGCTTCATAACTGTATAACTGCGTAGATAGTTTTCTTTGAGAGTCATTTTCTAAGATGGAAGATTACGGAATGATGATGTTTTAGCTGATGTAAAAATCACGTTGGCATTGACCTTATGTTGTGTGATTAGGGGAGCTGTAGCGAAGCACAGGAGTCATGGTCTTTGCTGTTTATTGTTATGGCGGCAGAGTGCAGTCATAGCGCCATGGCTTTGTAAAGAGCTCTCATTAACAATGCAAACGATATTGGTTCCTTTCTGCAGACGCACACTGCCATGAGAGAGGGATGAGGGATTAGAGGAGAGAAATAAGGGGAGGGAAAGAGGGAGATGGTTAATGACAGGAACAGGCAAATGAAGGGAGGTCAGAATGACACGCATCTGGGTGTGATTGTTTTAGAGAGATTCTGCTTTAGCTTTAGTGACCTTTAGTGGCTGTAATATTCTACAGTGTGGCATAAAACATACACTACCAGTCAAACGTTTGGACACACCTTCTCATTCAGTGTTTATTTCTATATGTTTACTACGTTGCATATTTTAGATCAAATATATGAAGTTAGATGTCTGGACTTATGTAGCAAAGAAAAAAAAAGGATATACTGTATAATAATTCTATTATATTTTCTATTTCATAACCAAATCCTCAAAGTAGATACCATTTGCTTTGTTGAAAATGCAAAGGTTTTCTGATAATTCCCTATATCTTCATATATTTGAGGTCTTCTGTATGTATATCTAATGTAAAGAGTAGTAAACATATAAAAAGAAAAACACTGAATGAGAAGTAGTGTCCACACTTTTGACCGGTAGTGAAGGTATCTCCATGGAGAAGGTTCCACAGTGTTGCCTTGAGCTTTACTTAGTCGTGTGCATACGGTTTTGAACCGTTCCAACATTCATCTGGTCCTGTCTGGTGTGACCTTTGTCAAATAAAGCTAATGCTGTAACGTTTGTGACTGAGTCGGCTCTTTTGAACGGTTCCTTAACGTGAATGTTTGGAACCGGATTCATTTACTTATTTTTTAAGAAGTGAATCATTTCTTTTTACTTTCTATGCATTTTTATCCCAATGAATGCAGAACAGAAGCAAAATGAAGAAGCTTTGTGCACCGAAAAGCAAACAGTATGTCAAATACGCTTTCCTGTCCTTTTAATTATACATTTTATAAAGATCAGCTCCAGAATGTTTAGGGCCTTGGTCATCATGGTCACAATCTCCAGGACTTTTGGAACCATCTTTTCCAGGTTTTCCATGTCCACTGTGACGACCTTGACCTGGCACAATATGCATCATTTCAGAAGGTAAACAGCCTCTCACTCATTTTGAACCATTTTTAACTCATCTGAGCCTTGGTCACTTGTCTCTGTGATTAGTTTGCCGATAAAATGAGCTCTCACTTCGGCTTCTGTCATAAAAATAAATATAAAAAGAGTCCAAAAGATCCAAAAGATTCGGATACCATAAAAGAGCTCAGTTTTCCAACTTGGAATCTGTGTGATCTGTGTGAGTGACTGAAGCTTCACTTTTTAGAATCATTAGTAAAGTGACCGTGAAATACCTGAATTGTCATTTGTTTTTGTTTCCCTCCCCAGACAATCTTTATTTTCATAGTCAGTCCAGGTAGGAATGTGGTTTGGCAATAAGATCCAACATAAACATTGTCATTTCTTAAACGATATTCATACTGGTGCCACTATAAAACGCGTAGAAAAAAATTCACTTCCAAACATGTGCATCATTGTGAAACCCCCAATAAATATACCCCACTGAGTCCAACCATCTGCTCGCGCATATAAACCAGCCTCATCAAAACATAATCAAAGACCATATTGTGATGTATGGACTCATTTTTGCCACTTAATCATTTGCAGTCAAACCATCAACACTTCATCTTCAGCACCCGACAAATCAGATCTGGCCTGCACATGAAAATCCTCAAAACTACCACATTAGTTTTGATAAATGAGCTTATGTTATTAGGTTCTTTTTTCAGACCAAGATTTAGTTTGTTTTCATATCTGACAGTTTTGACTGCTCACTAGCGCTCTTCCTCAGAGTGATGTGTCCGCTCAGCTGATTTATACAGGTTTTGGCACTGTCTTCTTACCAGAGAAGGCAGGACTACGGAGTCATCTGTAGTCCGACTCCCCAGGACAGTGTCCCAGGTGTGTGAGAGTAAAAAAGCCCCCTCGTCCTGGTTTATAGTCCCGTGTGCACGTTTCTTTATTTCGATTGCCTCTTTAATCCAGCGACGATGTTTGTTTTCCTCTGTCCCAATGATATTTGCTCCGTCCTCATCCATAATGTGGTTCTCTCTTTTACAGTGGTCGGAAATGGCCTATTTTGAGTTGTTCCTGTTTTGCTTTGTGTTTTGTTGCTCGTGTTTCACCTTCGCTGTTTCCTTCTCTCATTATGTCCTATGCTCCTTTTTTCATGTACTGAACACCCCGTCTCCTCGATGTATGTTTAATTGCAGGACATTCAGGGTATTTCGTATATGATGCTCCAGATCTATTTTATATTTTTGTGTGGACAAGTAATTGCCTGAGTTTTCTGTACGATTTCACTGGTGTGTTGATATGGTATTTTCCCAATGCCCTGTGCACTTTTTCTCTTATGCCCCTGATGTATAATAATGTTACCATGCCTACACTCTATTTTTCCTTTTTATTTTTGTTATTCTGGTTATGTGTTTCTTTCACTCTGACCTGTTGTTTTCCTTTGTTTGTTCACTGTCTGAGGAAGACGGCAAGCGAGCAGTCGAAACTGTCAGGTATGAAAACAACTCTTGGTTGAAAAAAGAACCTAATAAGAGAAATTATTGGAAGACCAAATGAGCCTCATTGGACTGATAAAAGAGCTCCTTAAAGGGTCCATACTACATCATTTTCTGATCTATGTTATAATGTTTCCTCAACACAAACATACCTGGAGTCGTGTTGTTGTGCACAAATCTTGCATATTCAGGTTCTTCTCGCAAGCAGAAAACGCTCTGTTCCAACTTGTGATGTCATGTGTCATGTGATGGGACAAGATTGTGCCACAAGATTTCGCGAGACAAAATTGCCTAAACATTGTGCACTCATACTGAAAATGATCTTGTGAATTTTTTTTTTCCCCCATCTTTTTATGTTTTATTTGTGTATTTGTTTATTTAAGGATCTCCATTAGTCTCTGCTATTGCACAGACGGCTCTTCCTGGGGTCCACTTTCATCATAAATTCACAAAAATCACATTGACCATGCACTACCAGTAAAATAAGTAACAGCAACTTCTATCATGAGGGGAATAGGCAGAAAACACATACATCAGTTGATCATAGTTTGGTTAGTACTGATTTCTTGTTTTTCAAAAGCACGTTTGGGTTGGATAAAATGTGAAAGTTCTGGCGAGATATTTTTTTTGAGAAACTAGTCACAAAAAGCAGTGCTACAACAAAAATATCAAATAAAGTAAACTCTGAATGAAAATAGATAAATAAAGTCTCAAAATTTCATCTTGTTCTCGGAGATCCAGTCTCATGTCTCTTGCGGAAACTGTATCTCGTCCCACCTCTGACAGGAAGCTCCACTGTGTTTTTAAACTCCATACGCCTACAGTGGAATCATTTGGATCATTTCAGCCCTGGAATAGCTCCTCTCTATTGAACAAAAGATAAAAAGGAGCTGGTAACTGGAAAATTGCAGCTTCATGACATCACAAGGAGGAACAGCGTAATACAGGCTTTTTAAATGTATTATCCCAGCATTGTTTAGAGCTGATTTAGTGCTATGTGTGGGCCTGACTGCACCTGTAATCCATCAGAAAGTAGCCTGGGCCCAGATCGATGATGGGAGCAGTTAAAGAATGGAACAAGCTACTTTGAATTGATTTTCAAATGGCGAATACTATTTGTGCTGCTTATGATGTTTTTCGGGTGGTAAAAAGGTTTATTTTAGAGACAGGAGAGCACAGAAGGTCATAGGCTGGCTTTGGAAGAATAAAATGGTACAGTACGAAATAAAAGCATTGAATTAGAAAAGATTAGGCTGAGTTTAAAGGGCTCATGTTGCGCTATTTCAAATCTATGTTAAAATGTTGTTTCCTCATCAAAACTAAACCTGGAGTTGTGTTTTGTTTCATTCACACATGTTTTAACACACAAATCCTTCATATTTAGGAGTTGTTCAGGAGTTGTTCTGTAGACAGATTTTATTATTAGTCTGTCTACATCTCTCAGACTTGTGTGAATGAAACAAAGCACAACTCCAGGTATGTTTTTTGAGGAGAACACAACATAATAACATGGCTTAAAGCTCACAAGAGTCATTTTTGTGTAATATTTAATATTTTAATATTAAATGTACAAATGATAAGAATGTTTTGAATTGGCCAATTGTGTCATGTATGTAAATTTAAAAATGTATAACATACAACTTGAACTATTGTCCATATGTAATCTTTGTATATAGTTTATAGTGCTTTTACTTCCAAATATTACACACAAGAATAACCAAAAAAAAGTAGTCTACTGTCATTCTAAGACCTTATTATACACTGTGTACTCCCATTGGTGCATTTAGTTTGCACAGTACATCCACATATCCATGCAGAAAGTTACTGAAGTAAATTTAACCACTACTAAGGTTTTCTTAAGCCTGAACAGGGCTGCCACTGTGAAGCTGTTTGCCATTAGTCATACTCTCACTGCGCCGTGAGCCGGACGCTGCTCTCCTCTCTGGCCTTGTACACTGGGACAGGGCGCCAGTACTGCCTCCTCTGCAGGTACACTGTCCTCCTTGACCCCAATATGTTAGTGCCCTGAAGGAGGGAGTCGACAGAAGGACCGGGGTGAGGGGGGAGAGGGAGAAGAGGGGGTCAGAGACAGGGATGTGGACACTCAAGGGGACTAGCCAAATCCCAAAAATATTTTCAATAACCAGAAAAATCAGTTTTTCAACAATTGTAAATAAGTCTTTTCACAAAGAAAAGAACATTTTCTGTGTAATTCTTTCAATTTCAGACATTTTGCTCTGTGGTGTGACCTCTCCTGTCACCCCTCTGGACATTCACTGTAAATTTGCCATGTGAAAATATTCTAATAAATTTGGTTTATTGTTGGTTTAATAATTATGTAGCTGATGTTAAATAATATCTGTTTAACAGTTAGAATTATGTTTTCCCCCAGAAATACTGCTGTTACACTGCAGGACATCACAGTAGTGCTCAATTTTTTTCAGAAGAAATAAGAAAATTATAATTTTTCAATTTGTTCTGTATCTTAAACCCCTAAGCCCAGAGTTCTTCCTAGTGAACACACAACAGATGAGTCACTTCTAGTTTGTCGTGTAAATGTCTTAAATGTAAATGTCTTTTTAAAGGGGGAATACTATCAAATCCTGTATACATGCTTCCCTTTACTATCAAATCCTGTATACATGCTTCCCTTTACTATCAAATCCTGTATACATGCTTCCCTTTACACCAACACCTTTATGAACTGTCTCTGAAACAAGAGACTCATTCTCCATTTCTTTAAAGAAAAGTTACACTTATAGTCACAGCAGGACATTTGAGTGCTTTTTTTGTTGCCAGCAAAGGAAACATATCTTTCAAAACTATATGTTATTTACAAAACAGATATGTGTGCACAGTTGAGTATTTTGGAGGAAGAAACATGTTATTTAGAAAGTCATTTAAAGTAATTTAAAGTGATTGCACCGAACGTCAAGTACCCAACTATAAATATACCTTATTTTAACTTTAAATGTGAACTGCGTTACTTTTCTGGTAGGGGGTCTGCCACAAACCTGTTTCCATGGAGATAGTATAAATTTCCTTCTTGATAAATAAAGTATGTGCCTGAAAGGTGTCAGAGTATGGCATTAAACTCATCTAATGCATTGCTACAGTGAATGAGCTCTCCACAGACAGATCTGACCTGTAACTTGGCACAGAGGCAATGTGGGCTTGTCTCCATGGAAATAAGATAAGTTTAATACTGTGGGACATTTCCATTTTCCCCTCCATGAGAAAGTTACACGGTGCACCTTTAATCTTGTGTTGTTTGAGTCCAGATTTCTTACGTTATGTCCAAATATTGAGCGGTTTGTACTACAAGGAAAGTTATTTTGTGTAGTGTGTGTCTCAGTATATGTAACCTTGCTGTAAGCGGTAGTAAGAGTGTAGTGTAGTAAGTAAAAATCCATTATTTTCAAGGTACTTTTGAGAAATAAAAATGTCTGTACAAATATGGATAGATGAAGTTAACCTTCAAGGCAAAAGGAGTAAGATCTCCATGGAAACAAGCATGTGCTGGACTTTCCACCAGAAAAGTGACATAGTGCAGTTTTAAAGGGCTCATATTAGGCTATTTTCTGATCTCTGTTATAATGATGTTTCCTCATCGCAAACATACCCGGAGTTGTGTTTTGTTTCACACATTACAACACACAAATCCTGCATATTTAGGCCGAGTTCTTCTCTCAAACTGAAAATGCTCTGTGCCACCTTGTGATGTCATGTGATAATACAGGAAGTGCTCCACTGTGTGTTTAAACTCCATATTCTCACCAGAATCATTTGGATTGGCCCTGGACTTGCTACTGCTGGACAAAAGGTAAAAGGTAGTTGTTAACTTGAAAACTACCGCTTCATGACATCACAAGGTGGAACAGAGCATTCTGAGCTTTGGAGATGTAGACAGACTAATAATGTAGGATTTCTCAAACATGAATGAAACAAAACACAACTCCAGGTATGTTTGTGATGAGGTTACAACATTCTAACATGGCTTGAATCTCAGAGGAGTCAAGTTTGTGTACTATAGGAGGTTTATTCATATTTCTTTTTATGTCCTATTCTCTATTCTATTCTTCTTAACACTTATCATCCAGCTTGTACTGTACTGGGTCAAAACGTTAGAAAATGATTTATGGTAGCAATAAGCCTCTTCCCTAATCTCTGATCCCTGTATTTTTGAGCCTGCTTCATCTTCACTAGAGACCGAACTATAGTTATTTACACAAACACTTGACCTGGTCCTTTCTTTTTGTTCCTGTTGAGTGTTGAAGAGAGGAGAGAAAACTGAAATGCACTGAGCTATCTGCATTCTGTAATTACAACATTGGGCCTCGTAATGGACTTGCTTTTTTTAGTACTTAGAGTAATAAGGAAGGAAGTCACAAGACCTTCTGTTTGCTAAATGACACACCAAAGAGCACAAAACAGTCATTTTAAAAGGCAAATGCTTTGTGTAATATAATAATATTGTAATTCATGCAAAGTCGTACACATATTATTCAACAGTTCAAGCCTCTGGAGTCAAAGACAGCTCTTGGCTATGAGAAGTTGCTCATTGGTGCACTATACTATCCTCCAGGAGCCATTCATTGTACAGACTTTTCCCCCCTGTCAGCAGTTTGTACTCATGTAGTTGGGGTCCATAAGGGAATCCTAGTGAGTCTGGGGGGATTTGGAACAGCAGAGCTCAACATGTCCAGAGAAGGTTTTGCACATAGTTAGAACATAGTGAGTTTTCTATGTGGTGTGTTTACATGACTGGTCTTTATGCTCGTCTGTAAACTCAAGTGCTGTAGCAGACAGATGGTTTGTTGCACTGTGTGTAACCTGGATATTTGCTGCAAGGTGAGCTACAGGATGTCCTTTATTTTACAGGTGGTCTAACAAATGGTAAATGTTCACTAGGAGCTCAAAGCACTTTACATCAAGGAACCACTCACTCATAAGATAAAATAAGATAAGATCAAGTTTATTGTCACCAAGGGGAAATTTGTTAAAAAACAGTAACACTTGATGCATCACACAACACTTACAAGATACATGTAGCACATTTGAGCACTGCACAACCAAAAAGTGTCCAAAATATTGCACTAACCCTATGGCACAAATAATTATTGCACTAGCTCTATTGTTTAATGATTATTGCACTTATTTCACCATTAAATAAAGTGCACCTTTGTTGTGCAGATTTGTTCAACAGTGCAACAGAAGTGGCACAAATGAACGTTTATATGTTACTCTTAAACTTAAATATTCATGCACACAGAATGTACACCGACACTAGAGGCAAGGTGGGTTAAGTTTATTGCCCAAGGACACAATGGCGGTGCTCATTTGTGGGAGCTGGAATCACTCCCAATGATGTCGAGAGCGGGAACTGAAGTGGCAATCTTTGGATCAGTGGATAAACACTCTAACTGAGCTACTTTTGCCAACAAGGAGTCACGTCTTGCCTTATTACAGACGCAAGCAGGTTTCAGGGCAATTATAGCCACAGTATGTGACTTTTTAGCCAAAAATACCCTCAAATAATAGTATATTGTTTAGGGATTTTTTTTATTTTTTTTATTTTTTCATTTTACTCTGGCTTGCAACTCTGCAAACCTGGCTCTTCTTTTGCTCGGGGGAGGGCCTGCTCCTGCTTCCATGGAAATGATGTTCCTTTGGCTAAAATCTACCACAGTAAACTTATCTAGATCTATGGAGAATGTTCCCAAGTATGGTTTTAACTTTTTTATTTCTATGGAAAGTGCAAGTGACATGTCATCTCTAGAAAGTGATGTACCTTTAACTTATTATGATGTTTTCTGTTGAACTAAATACATCATTTACATCACCAATAATTTCATTTCAAAATTACTCCCAGTTAGTCCGTTGAACTTTACTTCCAGTTTACAACCCTTTTACACCTAAGAGGTACATGCCAAGTAACCATTAAGATTTGCAGCTACACTATGAGACCCCATATTCCTTTTAATTTCCCTGCATACTGTACATATAATCTTCACTGCATCATCTAATCTTTTACAATCAGCCATTTAATTAACATCTCGTTAACCTCCCTGTGTCTGGCCATGACTATTTTATGATTAGCGGACATTAGAACACGGGCGAGACATACCATGCCCTCACGTTAACCCTATAGACTAAATGTTTCATTATTAAACATACTTCAGCAGGCAAGTTCATATTAAAGGTTATAAGCGTGACCCACTCTGCTGTTGTGTCGTGTTGTGCGTCTCCTGTATGCGTGTGCAAAGAGCTGGGGACTTCTTCTTTGTCGTACATTAGCATTCACACAGGCACCTCCTCGCCTTATCTGTTGTCAAAAGCCCCCTCTATACCTTGCACCCAGACTTCCTTTGACCTTCTTTTCTATCTTCATGGAAACCAAACAACACCAAGTTACAGGTCAAATCTGCGGAGAGGCGACCCCGCTCACAGTCAGAATGCCTATATTTCGAAGTATTTTTCAGCTATAAAACCACCTGTAATCTAATAAATGTAAGGTAGAGTCATATTACTTTACTTTAATTTCATACTGTGGAATATTCTAGGCAGAGTAGTGGCACATTTATAGAAGCAAGAAGGTGACGGACGCCCAGCTAAAAAGTTTCATAGTGCACCTTTAACTTAAATACAAAGAGATAGCCGTGCAAAACATGACTGCACCACTCTCTCAAAGGTTTATGGTAAAAAAAAAGAGTATGGGTGAGTTTGTAGTAAACTGATTTGGGGGCAAATAATCAAAATCGGCTCAGAAATATTGGCAGAGCTTATCAGTTGTCCTGGATTTTTGACAGTTGGTATCGACATAAGCCATGAAAAAAAAACAATTGTTCGATTCTTAGAAAACAGCGAGTTAGAACAAGAATTGTCTTTTTTTTCCTTATATAGTAATGCATTGGAAAAAAAACTATATATCTAGGTAAGTTAAAATCACTTAAATTAAGAACATTTTACTTTATTTGAGTAGATTCATCTTGACAAGTGAAATTATCTGCCAGTGGAATAAGTGTTTTTCTCTTAATTCAAGCAAGATTTGATTGCATTTCTTTTTTTAAGTGCAAAAAGTTGCTGTTTTTCTTATTCTACGTGTAGCAAGATGTATTTTCATATTTTAAGTACAAAAATCTTACTGCACTGGCAGATAATTTTACTCAAATCATGGTAAAACTTTCGTAATTCAAGTCATTTTAGCTTGACTAGATTTTGCTTATATATATTATATAACAGCTAACAAGATCACAGGTTAAAGGTGCATTATGTAACTTTTTGGCTGGGGGTCCGCCACCTGCTTGTTTGCACGGATATGTCATTGCTCTGCTTGCAGTGTTCCACAGTATGACACTAAACAGCTTTACAATACTGTTTGTGCAAGTACGGGTTTCATAGCTCAAAAACACCTGGAAAAACAAACATTCTGACTGTGAGCGTGGTTGTCTCTCCACAGATCTGACCTGTAACTCCATGAAGATAGAAAGCTTTACTACCATACTGTGAAACGTTCCACAACACAACAACATCACCTCGGAGAAAAGTTGCACAAAAGTTAAGCGACGCACCTTTAAGTCTTAAGCGTGACCCACCCTGCTGTTGTGCGTCTCCCATATGCGCTTACAAGGACCCGGTGACTTCTTCTTTGTCGTACATTAGCATTCACACAGGCACCTCCTCACCTTATCTATTGTCAAAAGCCCCCTCTAGCTCGCACCCACACTCTCTTTGACCACGGTTCACAGTGACAAGGCCTCTTATCAAATGCCTAAACAAGTTCACAGCGTGTCAAAAAGCAGGGGCAGTGGATGATGGGGAGAAGGGACAGAGGAACGCTTTTGTGAATCGCAAACGCGCACAATAGAAGGCGTTTGACATTTCTAGCACAAGAGGAGACAGTCGGATAGATCTCGGAGTTTTGCATTTAAAAGCGGGACACAACCTGGGATTCCATTATCCAATGTGCAAAACAGCAATGTGTAAAAGTTGCAGTTGGGGTTTCTTCGTTCTTGTTAGCGCGCAGCAAATACTAAAATCTAGCCGAGTTAAGATGACTTGGATTAAGAAAGTTTTATCGTGATTTGAGTAAATTTCACTTGACAAGTAAAATTATCCACCAATGCAACAAGATTTTTTGTACTTAAAATATAAAAAAAAGTTTGTGCATTGTGTAACTTTTCTCATGGAGGGCCCATCAAATGCTTTTCTCCATCAAGATGTTATTGCTTTGTCTGGAATGTTTCACTGTATAGTATTAAACTTTTCTGTCAGAATCAGAATCACACAACAAGTTGGTGGAATTTGTTTCCAGTACAGCAAGAAATGCTCACATCTTCTGTGTCTATTGCAGAACAGAGTCGTCATGGAGACCAAACAAGACCAAGTTACAGGTCAGAGCTGTGGATCAATGACTGCTGACAGTCATAGTGTTTTTCTAGGCATTTTTGAGCTATAAAACCACCTGTATTTTTTTTTAATAAATGTAAGTTTGAGCTGTTTAATGTCATACTATGGAACATTCCCGACAGAGCGATGGCATATCCATAGAAACAAGCAGGTGATGGACCCCCAACCAAAAAGTTACATTAAGCTTTTGTTGCCATGGAGACAAGCAGCTAACCGATCTAGAGGGTTTGAATAGTGCCTGGGAGAGATCAAACATGCACTGATGACATCTAAAACCTCTTCCATATTTATGATAAGGGAGCAACGTTATATAATAGAAAGCTGCAAAAAGTCGATTTGGCATAATACTCCCTCTTTAATGCCATACGATGGAACTTTTTGGGCAAAGGAAGTTCTCCGTGGTCACAGCTATAGTTACAGCTTTCTTTGTGGTATTTTGAGTTCTTGCTATTTTCTAAGTGCTGCCACAGAATGGTCTCTAATGGAGCTGTACGTCCATTCACTCTTTGACACTTGTATTGAAGTTTAGAGTGACTGGCCTGGAGAAATAAAGTGGTGACAAAGTGGCTACAAAGTGCGATGTAGAGAAAGAGTCCGTAGATGGAATCACAGACTATGAGCCTGCTGGACTGATTTTTAGGGCCTGCTTGGTGAGTAAAGAGCAAAATTTCTGTTGATACAAGGGGCAAAATACAAAATTAATTCACATAAAGGTCCTATATTACACAAAATGGAGTTTGGGGAGTTTTTGGCCATGTTATAATGTTGTTACCTGATCAAAAACATACTTGGAGTTATGTTTCATTTAACTCACACATGTTTGAATAACTCTACATCACATGTGTCAAACATGCGGCCCGAGGGCCAGATCCGGCCCTCCAAGACCTTTAATCTGGCCCTCGGCTGATTTTTCTATTAAAATACTTAAAATTTTCTGATTTTTCTGTTAATTTTCTGCACCGTTTAGCATAGCAGCGTCTCCGGCGTTTCTGTATGTTGCAACTCCCACCAGAGCAGCACAAATGAAGACTTTCCTCTTTCCAAACGCTCTTAAAGGACGATCGTTTTGACTGTCGACCGTGACCCTCATCAGCAAAATGTCAAAAAATGAGAAAAGCAGATGCTGAGTTCAGGATTTCCCAAGAAAAATAGTCTAATTCTTATTTGTTGACAGAGGTGAATGGGAAATCTGTGCTCAGTGTGTTTGGAACAAGTGGCGTTGCTCGAGGAATATAATCTTAAACACCACTACGAGACACGGAGAAAAATACAATAACTTGAAGAGAGAACTGAGTTTTCTGATCCGGCCCTTTTGGGATCAAAGTAGGTTGCATACGGCCCCTGGACCAAAATGAGTTTGACACCCCTGCTCTACATTATTAGGCTCTCTAAATCTCCAAAGCTCAAAATGCTCAGCTCCACCTTGTGATGTCATGAAGTGGTCATTTTCAAGTCAACAGCTACTTTTTTATCTTTAGTTCAGTCAAAGGGCTGAAACCATCCAAATTATTCTAGTGAAGGCAAATGGACTTTAAAAACACAATGGTGCACTTCCTGTATTACCACATGACATCATAAGGTGGAACAGGAAAACCTAAAAGTGCAGTTTAAACATGTGTGAATGAAACAAAACACAACTCCTGGTATGTTAGTGATGAGGAAACAATATAATAACAGATCAGTAAATATCATAATATGGGCCCTTTAACAGTAGAAAGAAGCTGTGTTGGTGTGAAGAGTTGTAAGCAGACGATATGGCCTACCTCGCCCCACAATTGCTCTTGAGCGAGCCTGAAAATAACACCTGACCACATTTGTCAGAGAGTGTCCCATTTTCACAGTGGCCTAAAAAAACAGTGTAACACAGTGTAGAACAAAACTGCATGCTGGTACTGGTTAGACAATAATTAAAGTTACACTGGTAATGTTTATGGTGGAGGGTCCGTTAAAAGCTTTTGAGATGTTATTGCTTTGTCTTAAATAATTCCCAGTATGGCATTAAACATTTCTATCATCATTGAGAACAAAGACCAAGTTACAGGACAGATCTGTGGAGAGGCAACTTCGCTCACAGTCAGTTTTTCGAGGCATTTTTTAACAATAAAACCACCTGTAATGTAATAAATGTATAGCAGTAGTACACTAACATATCCATAGAAACAAGAAGGTGACGGAAGCCCAACCAAAAAGCTACGAAGAGATAGCTACTCAAAACATGACTACACCAAGGTTTATGGTTTAAAAAAAGGACTAAGTGAGTGTGAGTTTGTAGTAAATTGAAATGAAAATGGGGAAGATAGTCAAAATCAACCCAAAAATATTGGCAGAGCTTATCGGTACACAATCGGTATCGACATCTGCCATGAAAAATAACATACCAGTCGATCTCTAGACAATAGTAAGTTTGCGTAAGAAGTCTCATCACTTTTTTTTGCCTTATATAGCGACATAATGATCAAACTTATCCCGGATTTGATGAGTCAGTGTGGCCATGACTTCAGAAAGTTGAAACATTTGGCTCTGAGGCTTTCCATCTGGTGTCTGCATCATGAAATGTTAAAAGTGGTGACTACCGTACCAGCCAATGATGGAGAACAGATCTAAGTGATCATTTTACGTAAGCGCTAAAGGTCCTATTTTAAGCAAAATTGACTTTTGTGAGCTTTAAGACATGCTATAATGCTGATACCTCCTCAAAAATCATTCACATATGTTTGAGTAATCCTTTATTATTAGTCTGTCTGCATCCCCAAAGCTCAAAATGCTTGTGATGTCATGAAGCGGTAGTTTCCTTCATTTTCTGTTTGAGAGAAGAACACAGCCTAAAACAAACAAACAAAACATAATTCCAGGTATGTTTTTTGATGAATAGTTGATTATGGACACTTTAAAGATGCACTATGTAACTTTTCTAGTATAGGGTCCGCCACCTGCTTGTCTCAATGTAGATGTTATTGCTTTGCCTGAAATATTCCACCATATGGCATCAAACTTATCTATCTCCATGGGTACGAGTGCTCAATGACACCAGGCCAAATTACAGATCAGACTTGTGGAGAGGCATCCCAGCTATAAAAATGTAATTGAATAAAGGCAAGTGAGTTTAGTGCCACACTGGGCAATATTCCAGCCAAAGCAATTACATCTCCATGGAGACGAGCAGGTGGTAGACTCCCCACCAGAAAAGTTACACAGTGCACCTAAACATAAGCACAAGTATCACGGTATCAAAACCTACACTATATGTTTCAAAGAACACATATTGTGCTTGTGTCTGCTGTTTTTAATCTATGACATTTGTGGATCATTATGTTACAATTTAGACATTTTAAATCAGGGGTGTCAAACTCATTTTGGTCCGGGGGCCGTATGCAGCCTACTTTGATCCCAAAAGGGCCGGATCAGAAAACTCAGTTCACTCTTCAAGTTATTGTATTTTTCTCCGTGTCTTGTAGTGGTGTTTAAGATTATATTCCTCGAGCAACGCCGCTTGTTCCAAACACACTGAGCACAGATTTCTCATTCACCTTTGTCAACAAATAAGAATTAGACTATTTTTCTTGGGAAATCCTGAACTCACCATCTGCTTTTCTCATTTTTTGACATTTTGCTGATGAGGGTCACGGTCGACAGTCAAAACGATCGTCCTTTAAGAGCATTTGGAAAGAGGAAAGTCTTCATTTGTGCTGCTCTGGTGGGAGTCGCAACGTACAGAAACGCCGGAGATGCTGCTGTGCTGAACGGTGCAGAAAATTAACAGAAAAATCTGAAAATTTTAAGTATTTTAATAGAAAAATCAGCCGAGGGCCAGATTAAAGGTCTTGGAGGGCCGGATCTGGCCCCCGGGCCGCATGTTTGACACATGTGTTTTAAATCATAATATTCAACTAAAATGACTTAATAAAAGAAACAAGTCCCCTCACTTCAGCATCAGAAAGCTCAATGTGAGAACTGATGTTGTCATGAACACCATCACTAGAAAAAGTCGTGTAGCTGTCGGCCGCTCCTATGAATTGCTGCAGATTTTGTACCAAAACGACTATGTGGGCTGCTGAATTCTACATGTATCACTAATTAAGAAAATAAAATGGAAGAAGAAAGTAATTACAGAGCAGTTGGCATCTACCGGTGGTGGTGAAAATGGGGACTGTTCAGCAACATGGCATCTTGAAAATGAACAATTAAAGATTGCTCAAACATGCACAAATCACTCCAAATACAACTCTGAGAGGGGAAATGAGAAGGGGAAACAACAATAACATGGGTAAAAGCTCCGAAAAGTTGATTTAAACATTTTAATTCAAGACTAGTTTTACACAATAAAAAGAAAAGTTTGCAGATCTAAAATTATATTGACCAAAATTGCCCAAATAATCTGAACATTTTTTGGGAAGATTATAAATATGGGTTAATAAAACTGGAGGTAAAGTAAGTGCTACTGTCATCACACCATCAGGGCTATTGTGCGAAACTTCAGCTCTACACTGTACATTAAAGTTAAACCATCTGGTGCAAGCCCGGAGTCATGTATAAAAGAGCAGCTGTCAGCGTCTTAGCAATATGTTTAACAAATAATAAACCCCTCCACGGCAGATGTACTTCTCCTGCATACACTCTCACACATTTTCAAACCTACAAACATAGAAATCAATCTGAAAATATCTCAGTTTTCAAGCTAACACCCCCATGCACTTTCCGGTTAGAGGGGGAGATGTACCAAAAATGGACAATATTGCAGTTGTTGTTTTGCAAATATGTATTTCTTCCCCTTGTGGTTAACTTTATTTGCCTGGGATCCAAAATACACACTTTTTAATCATTTTTAAGGATGTGAATCTAGTCACTGGTGAATTTTCATTTTCATTTCATCTTGTTTGTAAATGATAGATGAACAACAAGCTCCTTCGTTTCACATGCGACACGGAAAAAAAAAAACACAGCAAACTGATATGAATATGAAAAATACAGAAAGATCTCATTCTGGAGTTGTCAGGCAATCTGTTCTAGTCCATTTATATTTTGTGCTAGACTTTGACCAAGACAGTTATATGGTTTTAGAGCTCAAAAATACCTAGAAAAACAGGCATTCTGAGTGTGAGCAAGGCCTCTCTATAGATCTGACCTGTAACTTGGTCTGGTTTGAGCTCCATGAAGATAAAAAGGTTTAATATCATACTGTGAAACATTCCAGACAAAGCAATAACATTTCCATGGGGAAAAGCATTTGATGGACCGTCCTGCCACCAGAAAAGTTACAGAATGCACCTTTAACTCACATGCTCCTATAGGATTTAACCTCTCTATCAGACCCCTTTTCATTTGCCTGTCTGCGTGGATACTGTTTGTTGCGTCAGCACAGTAAATATCCGGAGAGTGATTGTGAGGTTAAAGGTCGTATAAAACCCTGGCTCAGACGAGGGGAGGGGGTGGTGAGGAGCCCGGGCTAAATGTCATATACCAGTGTGCAAAGCGAGGGAGGTCGTGGGGTCAGAATCAAAACAAATCCATCATTTCTGAGCATATAGTAGTAATGCAGTGGAGAACGCTACAGGAGCACAGCAAAGGGTGCAGTGAAGGGCCAAAAATGTAGGGGATAGTGTACTGTTAGAAAGAGGTGGTGCAGATATTGAGATATACTGTATGGCTGACAGGACAGTCCTCTAACTAAAGCCCTCAAACTGGTGGAGCATGATCCGAACTGGACACGAGCCTCACAAAGAGAATAGGGAAAAAGTGGTGCAAAGCTGAACTAGTGCAAAAAATACAGATAAAATAAAGAAAGAATTATGACTGAACTCTTTATTTATTTAAGAATAGGGGGAACACTGTGTATTAATTGACATTTAGACAAATTGTAAATATGCCACATTACAGCCTTGGGCAAGTCTCCATCTGCTGACCCCCTGGTAAGTTGATGTTAGAGAATATAATATATATATATATATATGCACATACTATTGTGGCCAAACCTCCTTGTCAAAGCCTGATCTCATCTCAGAAGCTAAGCAGGACCGGGTCTGGGTACTAATTGGACGGGAGACCACTGGGAATTCCAGGTGCCGCAATGGGGCCCCAGTGGAAAAAACTGTTGTCGTGTCCTGAGGCAAGACAGATCACCTACATTGCCTAGAAAGAAATTGGTGTGTGTAGGGATGAACCAGTTCAGCTTTTTCAACTCTGATACCACTATTGATATCCAATATTAACCCATACCAGTGTAGAGCCTGAGAATGTCCTTTTCCCTCAAAAAACACAGATAACTTACTAAAAAATAGGTAAAATGTTGGTATGCAGTTGTTATTCTGTATGTAACTACTGAACACCTTGGTATTATATGAATAACAGCACAAACATTATGACACATCCTATGCCTACATCAGTTAGTATAGTCTTCTTATTGTCTCTTTGCAGGCTAAGTTAAAGGTCCAACCATGGCCATCATGGGACTGATACCCAATTCTGCTAAATCTCATAGACATGGCAAAAAAGGCTTATCAAAAATAAGAAAAAAATACCAATTCTGAGGTAAAAATGCCCTATTTTAAGTGAAATTATCTGCCCGTGCAGTAAGAAATTTTCACTTACCAAGTTTTCTTAACCTCTTGAGCCCCTGTGGCCTCATACGAGGACATTACATTTTTGCCTCTTAGCACCATGATTTTCAATTATTTTAAACTTTCACCTGTAATCAACTAAAAACCTCTACAGCAGCTCCCAAAAGTAAAAAAAACTGCATGGTAAAGTTTAGATGCAAAATTTATGAATAAAACCAATGTATTTATGTACAATAATGTCTCTTCATGTATCTTAATGTATCTTCATTTGGCATTAAAATTTGACCCATTTTATTGACCACAGCAGACGAGAGCATCAGGAAATGTCATGTCCTCGTTTGAAGACATTGGGACTATGTTATATTATTGATTGTACATGTTGTTAGGTAAACTTGGGAATATTTAGATGAGTTTACAGTTATAAATTGCTGGACGTTTCTGCTGCTATAGGGAAACTGCTGCCTGTCTCCACTTTTTGCACCTCTACTTTTTTTTGTAACGATTGAAAACCATAAAAAATTAAAACTGTGGACCACATTTTCAGGCCTTTTTGTGTGTTTTTAACCTCACTCACTGAACCCCAACCTGCTCACGGTCGACCTACGTCACATTTGGCAGGTTTAGGGCTTGAAATAAACAGCTAATTGCTGTTTGTTTGTTTTTTGTAATTTATTTATACATTTTAATGTTTTTACATTTTTTAACCAATGGTGTCATACAGAAGACTTACTTAGTAGGTCCTTCTTATCCCAAATAGCAAGAAGAAATGAAAAATGCACACCAGACAAAAGCTCGGGTCTCAGGAGGTTAAAACAAGTCGAAATACAAATCTTATTCTAAGCAGAAAACACTAGTTTCAAGTATTTATGGCAAGATTTTTCACCTTTTTGGTTTGAAAAGGAAGTTAAATTGGCTTAACCTGGCTCGATTTAATATAAAAAAGTGCTTAGTTGTAATATCTAGATAAGATAAATCAGGATGGAATATCAAGTAAAAAAATCTCATCTTTTAAGTAAAAAAAATCTTAAAATGGTCTTGGTCTTTTAAGATGAATCTGCTTAATTCATTTCTGTTTAACTATGCTAGAAAATCTTTTTTTTGTAGTGAATCTCTGTCAATATCTAATACTAGTATCCTTATCAGTGCATCTCTAGGTGTGTATGTTGGTGTTCAGAGGGGCAGTTGGTGCAGATTAGAAACGTCGAATCAGAATAATGCACAAAATTGTAAAACAGCTTTGAATGTTTGGAAAATTGCTATATAAGACTTTATATTGGTGCAGTTGGGCAAAACAGATGAACGAGATCAATATCAGTTACTACAGTATAATTTTACAGTAACAGCCCTACTGAACTGTACTCTACATAACTTGGTATTGCACATATGCTTCTTGCACCGGTTCATACTGCATCTAAATTGTTTGTTTGTGGCTTTTTGAAACAGGTTACTTACTTACAGTGGTAAATAGTATAGATGGCTGGTAACTACGGTGGTAGCTTAAGTGGTAGTTACTGTGGTACTTGCGGTGGTACTTAGGCTGGTAATTATATTGATACTTATAGTGGGACAAGAATTGATACTAGAGAGAGAGAGAAACGTCCGTGGTCTACCAAAAAGTCTGTTCTGAACTTGCACGACTCGATCTCTAGTGCTAAAAACTGTATATTGACATGTCAATAGAAGAAAACAAAGAAGAGTCGCTGCTTCATAAATGTACATTTTATCAACACAACAGGGAAATGTATTCCCAAAACACTAGTCAGAAGTGTACAGACAGAAGTGTTAAATAGTTTTACAGTTTTGTCCAGGAATATACAGTATGATTAAATGTTTATAGTGCTGAATGTGTTCGGCAAGGAAGGGCATCTGGTATTAAAGACCTGCCAAACTGTATAGAAATTTGTTTATAGAAAAATATGTAACATTGCAATTACAATTTATGCGTTTTGATAATAGGATTCTGTTCAAAGGTCACATTTTAAAGGTGCACTGTGTAACTTTTGTGGTGGAGGGTCCGTCACCTGCTTCTCTCTGCTTATTTGTCTCTATAGAGATAGCAGAGGACACCACAGATACATCTCAGATCTGTGGAGAAGCGAGTCTGCTCACAGTAAGAATGCAAGTTTTTAGCTTAATAAAAACCCATCTTATTGAGTAAATGCGAGATGGATGTTTAATGACATTCCAGACAAAACAACAACATCTCCATGGAGACAAGCAGGTGGTGGACCCTTAACTAGAAAGTGACACAGTGCACCTTTAAATGCATCCAGAACAACTGACAAAAAACGCTGAGATATGAACCGACAAACTAATATGAGAGTCATGCATTTCAGAACATCTTAACTACAGAGTTAGCAGATTTTATGCAGAATAAGGCATAACATTTCTTTTGTGGAGAGAATTGTCGTCATAAAAAATTGCAACCTTTCTGATTTGCAGTGAGTCCATTCAAACTGCGATTTTAATTGGATTTTTGGCCCTCGAAAATGTTAACAAGAGTTCAGTAACACACATACAGATACAGTCTAGTCAGCGGTCCGTCATAGCAGGAGGTGGGAATACAATATGCAGTCCCACCCACTAGAAAACCATAAAAACGAAGACTGGTCATGGCTTCATAGCTAAAGTTTGCGCATAGATGGAGAAGAAATGTGGAGAGGTTGATTTATGGTTGCCAGGAGGAGACAAACAGCTGGCACCCCAAACAGTAATGGGCCATGATCTAAACTGGGCACAATCCAAACAAACACAAGCCACAGTGTAAGAAAAGCGCTTCTTATTTTTAAAATCTTGGCCTAGAGTTTGCTGAGTTATAGTCTAACAGTGCAGTACAGGTTCGACCACATTTCTTCTCAAAGACAGCTAAATCTGCCCGTGATGCTTAAATATTCAGGAGTGTATATTTTAACATAGGTTTCCTGGGTTAGATTTAGGGACATAGCTTTGGCTCTGGGGTGATCTATACATCATATTGAAGGAACGTATTTTTCAAGTTCTTCTTTTCTGAGCTGCAGCAAATCACCCGTCTTCTGGCTACTAATGCATCCTACACAATTTATCCAGTACCGGTCCAAAGGGAGCACATAAACAGAAATGTGCATAAAGCTGAATGTCTCGACAGATTTCAGAAGCTAAGCAGGGCTGAGTGTGGGTAGCACGTTGATCGGAGACCACTGGGACCACCAGGTGCCACAGGGAGGCGCTAGTGGCAAAAACTGTCATGGCAAGACACCTTACCCACAGAGGGTGCAGACTATTATTATTATTATTATTAGTAGTAGTAGTAGTAGTAGTAGCGGCAGCAGCAGCAGCAGCATCATTATCGATCATTGCAAATTGTCAGTGATAGCTTGTGGCTTTTTAATTGTCTAAGTAGTACTAGTATTATTAGTAGTGTTAGTATTATTATTATTATTAGTAGTAGTAGTAGTAGTAGTATTAGTAGTAGTAGTATCATTATCAATCATTTCAAATTGTCTGTGATAGCGTGTGGCTTTTTAATTGTCTAAGTAGAATTAGTATTATTAGTAGTATTTGTTGCCTTTCTGTGTGGAGTTTGCATGTTCTCCCTGTGTCTGGATGGGTTTCCTCCAGGCTCCGGTTTCCCCCATCAACTCAAAACATGCAGCACCTGAACTAACATCAAGGACCATGACGTCCACCCTCCTGTGGGCTCACCACCTGCAGAGGGGTTCATAGGGGGGGTCAGGTGCAATGAGGTTTGGGCTGTAAACTGCCCCCGCGACCCAGCTGGATTAAGCGGGAGAAGATGGATGGATGGTATTAGTAGTAGTAGTTCAATAAGATAATTGTTAAAGGTCTACAGCCAGTTCTGTATCAGTGAGAACATATTTGGAGCAGAGTTCAGACATGGAAGTAAAAATGTCCCGTTTTTGTATTAGTCTTGGTGTGTTCATAAAAAATATTCTAAGCAATTATTTAGTTTTTATATTTAAAAATGCAATTGAATCTAAAATTGTCATCAAACAATTCAAGAAAAAACATATTTTACCATACACTTCGGGTAAACATTTCACAATTCAACCAATTTTTCAGCTTTTTAGACCATCATATAGTTTGTCTTTATGAATGTCTCTCTGCTATTTGCCAGCAGAATGTCTTTGAATCTGCCCTTTGACCCTGACCTTTCTGATGAAAATGTCCTCTCGTCATTTTGCTCTTCGGTTTGAAAATCTCCATCATCTGCAGTTGGTTCCAATATATCTTCCTATAAAGTCACCTGTCTTTAACCCTTATGAGAATCTATTTACTTCACATTCACAGGAGGGAGTTTATCACATTGTAACTGCACAGACCATGTATTCAAATATGAGTGGGCTATACTGACATGCTTATATGTTTTCCTTGACAAACTTTACTGATCCACAAGGGAAATTATTTTGACACAGTAGCACATCACAGTAAAAATAAAAACACATTCATATCAGACAATATTTTAGTTTTAGGGAAAAGATGGGTTAGAATGCATAAGGCGGCTGAAATATGACTTTATATTGTCTGAAGAGACCGGCGTGAAGTTGGTCCCCATCAAATGCAAATCTACACAAAAACTATGTCAGTCGTTTGTGCTTTGTTTGTGCTGCAAAAAGTTTCATTTGTGCGATTCTGGTTCTTAAAATATTTGCCGTTTTATTTTCGGCCAATGAAGTCATCCAGCCCCTCAAAATGTTAAACAGAGCTCAAAACAGGAAGAAAATTATAGAAAACGTTTGTATTTCATTTGTGCTGTTTTGTGCTGTGACAATTTTCATTTGTGCGAATTTATTTCTAAAATTATTAATTATTATTTCTGCGGTAATTATAGGACGTCATTTCTGCTCAGCTGACGGCGGCAAACTCCACAAAACTAGTGATGATAAACGATCTCAGGCTGTGGAAAAGTCTGTATTATTATATAAAATAGGAATCAAAAGCAAATGACTAAATTACTAAAGACAGTTACAGACTTTTCCACAGCCTCAGATCGTTTATTGTCACTTGTTTTGTGGAGTTTGTCGCTGTCAGCTGAGTGGAAATGACTAGCACAAGCCGCTTTTTTATACACAAAACTTCCTTCTTCTCTTCTTCTGCTCTCAGTCGCAGTAAAGTCAGCATCACTCCACAGTCTTTTATTCATGTTTTCTTTGAGATTAAACATGGCCGACTGCAGTCACATCAAAGTTCTTCAGAGGTGCAGCTCTCCTCTTTGATATTTCTGTTTGGAGTTGGCAAAATACTCTTAATATATGGATACACTTCAACATCTGCAAATACTAACTTCTAAAGTATTATTTGAGACTTTATAGTGTATTTAGGGATAAACTGTAGCAATAATTATGCAAATTTGTAAATGTGTGAGAATGTACATTGCTGTAAAGATCCTATACTGCACAAAATTGAATACTGTGAGCTTGGACTCGGGTTATAATGTTGAGAACTCCTCAAAAACATACAGAGTTGTGTTTTCTTTCATTCACACATGTTTGAGTAATATTTTATTATTAGTCTGTCTACATCTCCAAAGCTCAAAAGGTAACTTTTTAAAAAATGTATATAGCACTTTACACAGACACATGTCCCCGAAGACGCTTTTCTCAGCATTATTGAGAGAGAATTCTTCATTCACTCCAGACCCGGTGGTGGTAAACTACTGTTATAGCCAAAGCTTCCCTGGGCAGACTGACGGGGGTGTGGCTGCCAAGCCAACCAGCGCCATCGGTCCCTCTGACCACCACCATCATCATCACTCACACTCCACTTTCACAGCTACTGTGCATGTTTTGGGTTGATGGGGGAAACCAGAGCCTGGAGGAAACCCATCCAGACACAGGGAGAACATGCAAACTCCACACAGGAAGGCCCGGGCGACCCGGGTATCGAACCTGCAACCTTCTTGCTGTGAGGCGTGAGTGCTCTATTCCACCTTGTGATGTCATGAAGTGGTAGTTTTCAAGTTAACTTAGTTACCTTTTACCTTTAGTTTCGAGAGTCTGGTAACTCTAAGGCTGAAATCCTGATATTACTTTTCTGATCAATGTTTCATTTTGTTTCATTCGTACATGTTTAACACACAAACCCTGCATTTTTAGGCTTGAGTTCTTCTTTCAGACAAAAGACACCTTGTCATGTCATGTGGCAATACAGGAAATGCTCCACTGTGCTTCAATAGGATCACTTAGATGATTTCAGCCGTGGAAATGCCATTCTCTTCTGAACCAAAGCATGACATCACAAAGGGTTTTAAGCTTTAGAGATGCAGAGAGACTAATAATAAATGCTTACTCAAACATGTGTGAATGAAACAAAACACGAGGTATGTTTTTGATGGTAACAACATTGTAACATAACAAATAAATCCTTTAAAACCAAATCTACATTTTATTGTATCATGGGAACACATTGCCACGAGCAGGCTTTTCTTTTGATTGAAACCCACACAGGATCACATAGGTTAGTGCAGCTTTTGACCATTCTGCTCCCTGATTGGCCGAGAGTAGTGCCTCCTCTCCTTCTGGTACCGCAGAAGTTTTTCACCAGACGCTGTAATTGCTAATCGTTGGAGCTTGAGACACACCTAACAAGCCATGGCCGGGCCCTTTAGCCGTCAGAACATGCCATTCTTTTTACTTCTCTCTCTTTCACTCTCTCTCTCCATCTCTCCCTCTCTTCGACTGGAAAACGAAAGTGATAGGCCGTCCCCTGAGACCCAAATAATGTACATCTCTCTACAGCGTCTAATGGGCTAATGGAATGAGTGTGGAAGAGTGCAGAGGATAAAAGACCTGCGCACATGTGGACCAGAGGAGAATGGAGAGGAGGAGGAGACAAGAGAGAGATGGAGACAATAATTTCTATTCACTGTTTTTCTCATATACTCCTTTTGCCTTTATGAGATTGCACCCGAGCGCTGTATGGTAATGTGGAACAGCCTGTGCTGTAGAATGAAAAGGTATCGCTATTACTTATTCAAGTCAGATATATCATGCTATCAAAGCTACTTCTCTTTCCACGTGTAAGGTTAGTGCTTGAGTCATTGCAAGTACAGGTTTGTGTTTTTAGTTATTTTTATGGCTTTTATGACGTCAGCGTGTTCCCATTGGTTTCTATGCTCACTCAATGAAGTTCGACTCATTCAAATGTGAAGAAAACGGTGCGGTTATGAACAGTAATAGCAATCATGGTCTAACGTGAACGAGGTTGAGCTGTAATTTTCGGTACACAGTTAGACCGGACAAAGTTTTGGTGGAGAGAAAAAATATACAAGCAACTAATGACAGCACAGGATTGAATTAATATTGAAAGATAATTCAACTTAATAATACCTGCCATTTTAAGCACCCATATGGCACTATTTTCTGATCTATGTCATAATAGATAATTCAACTTAATAATACCTGGCGTTTTAAAGGGCCAATATGACACTATTTTCTGTTCTGTGTAATAATGTTGGCGTTGTGCCTTCTTTCATTCACATGTTTAACACAAACCCTGCAAATTTAGGCTGAGTTCTTCTCTCAAACTAAAAAACACTCTTGTGATGTCATGTGGTAATACAGAAAGTGCTCCACTGTCTTTTTAAACTCTGTACACCTTCATAAGATTCATTGGGATAATTTCAGGCCTGGAACTGCCGATCTCTACTCAACTAAATTAAAAAATGCCACATGAGATCATAAGGCGAAACAGAGCATTTTGAGCATGAATTAAAGCTCACAAGACTCAATTTGGCATAATATAAGACTTGTATTAATGCCGTCTTTGCTCTCCTTCCCGACACTGTTGAATCCAGTTTTAAACTTGACTGCTAGTGTTTCGATACCATATCTCGAACATTATTGTTTGAGACAGACTGTTATGCTTTGTAGCTGCGTAAGTGATGAGTGTGGTTATTAACAATTTCATATGACACTCCATGAATCTTGGTTGGTCACTTTACTATAATTATAATACTATAATTCTCTCATTCATATTTATTTGTTTCAGGCAGTCAGTACAAAGAAAAATAGGCTTCAACATAAATTACAAAAACAAAAAGTTCACATGATAAGCTCGAAAAGGAGTGAGAAGAAGAAAGTGTATTAAATCCCAACCCTGTCTTACCCACAAGACATTTGACACAAACAATGCTTCCTTAGGCCTGCTTTTCAATTAGTACAAGAAACAAACAAACAAAATTTTTTTTTGCATTTCAATTAATGGTTGCAGGTTATAAGCCCAACTGATCATATGTGCAGTGAGCATTTTTAAATTGTAACTTGACTTACTTATAGGACATCGACAAGGACACAAACAATAAGAATCAGAATTTCTTTTATTCATCCCCGAGGGGAAATTTTCTTTGTTACAGATGCAACCGACCAAGAACATGTAGTTAGAATCAAGTTTTCAAATTAAGATAAGATAAATACAATAAGATAATTACAATAAGATAAAAGATAAAAATAGTTCTCTCAATGGCAACAATGGTAAAGACTCTAATACCAACAATGGTAAAGACACAAACACACAACAACACTTAAGTGCAAGATGGCAAAACAATTGAACTAATTTTATCATCATATAGCATCATATATCAACATGTTATTTAAGTATTATGAATAAATCCTATTATCATTCAACTATAATAATATACTATAATGTATTCGTAACATTCTATACTAGAGATGGAGCGATGTATCAGTTGGCTGGTATATCAGGCTAATATTTGCACATGAGCATTACAGCTATCAGCCTTAAATCTCCAGAAGAGGCCAGTATTTTATTTGGGCCAACCAGCTGCTTAAAGAATAAAAATTAAGTTTTACTTGAGCACTTTTGTGTGATGAGGGCACTGCACAAAATGTGACTACACAGCTCTCTTATCCAGTTTGTAGTAAAATAAGGTCATGGATTTGTTCTACATTAGCAGAGTTCAACAATTTGGATAATCAGTATTGACCCTAAATATCAGCAGAGCTTATTCTCCATTTTTTGCTCTGGATTCTAAACAATCAATATCAACCATGAAAATCTGTTGATCTCTAGTTTATACTTAAGATTATTTTATTGTCTTGTAAAGCAACACCAGACATTACACAGCACGCTAAGTAACATTTACACAACACACAATTGTATAACATTAAAACAAATCACCATAAACGCTCATCTCTGCATGCGCACGATAATCAGTCATTATGAAGATAGGGAGCCTGTGATGAAGGCAGAAATAGAAGAGAGATAGTGAGCTGGACGAGAGTGGGTAGAACTGCTAAAGCGCTAACAGCTTCAGCGGAAAAGCAATTTAGAGGCGTAATCAGATCGCTATTGAATGAGAAGGGGGAAAAAATCTTTGGCATGGAGAGTGGAGGAGGAGGAGGTCTTGGCTACTACCGGACAAACTCTGCTATCTTCCAAACCTGAGCAACATTTGGAAAAGTCTCAACAAGGCATCGCTACAGAGGAAAGCACGAAAACTAGGTCAAACGCGTATTGATGTGTCTATGCGTTGAAAAAGATAACATTGCCTGGAAGAAGATGGTATCTGTTAATGTATGTGTAATTGCGGTAAAGGAGAGATAAGGTTTAATTATTTGTAACTATGGTCTGGAAAATCAATAGTAGCATGGATTTGACGCAAGAAGCAGCGATAAAAAAAAAAAGCAAATTGAAAATGTGATCTTATTATGCGGTGGTTGCATTATGTTATATTGAATACAGTTCATTGGCTTGTTAGCAGTGTACAGAATCAATGGATCTTAAAGGACTCGCTATTTTCTGATCTATGTTATGTTTTTTCCTCATCAAAACAGACCTGGAGTTGTGTTTTATTTCATTCACACATGTTTGACACACAAATCCTGCATATTTATTTAGTTATTTTTTCAACTTCACACACTGTCACTAGAAACATTCGGATGATTTCAGCCCTAGAATTTCCAGTATCTACTAAATAAAAGGTAAAAGGTAGTTGTCGTGCTACATGGCCATACCGGTTTGTCAAAGCCTGATCCCGTCAGATCTCAGAAGCTCAGCAGGGCCGGGCCTGGTTAGTACTTGGATGGGAGACCACTGGGAATTCCAGGTGCCACAGTGGGGCGCCAGTCGCAAAAACTGTCGTAGTGTCCTTAGGCAAGACACTTCACCCACATTGCCTAGTATGAAAGTGGTGTGTGCGTGAGTGTTGGTGGTGGTCGGAGGGGCCGATGGTGCAGATTGGCAGCCTCGCTTCCGTCAGTCTGCCCCAGGGCAGCTGTGGCTACAATAGTAGTTTATCATTATTATTATTATTATTATTAAAAGGTAGTTGTGAATTTGAAAACCACCACATCACAAGGTGGAACAGAGCATTTTGAGCTTTGGAAATGTAGAAAGACAATGCAGGATTGTTAGGATTAAACAAAACACAACTTTGAGTATTTTAACATGATGTGATATCTCTAACTCTCTAACTCCCCCATGTCCAAACAGCCCCCACAGTGGAGTGTTTTAAGACCCACTTTTACTCTCAGGCTTTAGTTTTATTACTTTTACGAGGACTAGTGGAGGCAACTTTTTTTTTTTTTTTTTCTGTTGAATATGTTTTATTTATATTGTGCAGCACTTTGGAAACTCTTTTGTTTATAAAATGTGCTACATAAATAAAGTGGATTGGATTGGATGATTTAAAGCTCACAAGAGTCAATTTTGCATAATGTAGAGTCGCTAAATGAAACATTTCTTATCTCAAAAATTACTCCTGAAATGTGGTAACAGCGAGTCGGTAGTTGTTCTTCCACAAACCCAATGGTTGGTAGTTTGAATCTCTGTTTCACCATGAATATCATTTTTGCCAAAAATATTCATTTTGTCTTCTTAGTGCTTTAAGTCAGTATCTAAACTGGGCCATCAACAATGGCAGACAACAAGTTCTCAATAAAACCAACAAACCCCAGAAAAAAAAACACAAGGAACACCAAAACACAGTCACACTACCGTACATCAGAGGAATCACCGAACCCATCCAGAGAGCCATGAAAAAACACAACATAAGCACAGCAGTCAAACCACACACAAAACTCTGCCAACAGTTGGTACAACCCAAAGACAAAATACCACCAGAACAAAAATGCAACAGCATCTACAGAATCCAGTGCAAATCGTGCAATAAATCATACATAGGGGAAAGGGGTCAGGCACTGCACATCCGAAAAATGGAACACCAAAAAGAATGTGAAAAAGAAACAGCAGGGAGACTCACCAGAACACAAAGAGACAAAGCAGAACAGGAAAACCTCAAATCCACCATATCAGACCACTGTAAAAGAAAGAACCACATTATGGATTGGGACGGGGCTCGAGTCATTGGATCGAAGAACAACAAGTTCAAACGCTGGATCAGGGAGGACATTGAGATCAGGAAAAGAGCATCAACCGTGACGACGGAGTGTTCCTCCTTTCACACACCTGGGACCCTCCTCCAGACAGCACCGGGCGACAGGAGGCGTGGTCAGTCTGAGCGACCTGCCAGGTCCCATCAGGCTGACCACACCTACAGGAAGTAACAACAGCTGATATACGACACGTCACCACCAACACCGGGGAAAGTTCTGAAGATGCAGCAGCTGAAACATGTCAACAAGGTAAATACACTTGGCTACACTGTCTTAAAAAAAGAACCTAAGAAGTTAATATCATTTTTGACCAGTGCATTATTGGGAGACACTGAATCATTGGGCAAGACACTTTTCTCCCCTTGTCTAAATAAAAACAATGTGACCCTTGATCCATGGGAGTTGTAGGCACATATTGGTAAACTCCCTTGCATCAATTTACCCCAGGGCAGCTGTAGCTATAGAACTATTCCATTCTTATGAAATTATCTATTACTACATTAACCAATAACAGAAAATGCATTACTTCTGTCCCATTCCTGACTGGACGTAATTCACTATCAGGGCAGATCAGTGCAAACGAGGAGAAACGTAGCGCTGTTTTGAGGATGATGAAGACAGAAAACTGAATGAGGAGAAAGATTGTGGAGGAACAACTGACCAGAGAAAGCTCCATGTTTGGTAATGGGCTGTCAAAGATGGTTTGTGAGCTATGCAATCAAAACCACAGTGTATAAATGTTTGGGGATTTCAATTATGGGTCCTGGAAAGCTGTAAATTAAACTAAAATTGATTTAATTTTACCTGTAATAAAATACGCCTTCTCTCAAGGATAATACATTATTTCAGTGCATTGTAGCTCACTTCTCACATTTCCGTTGCATAAGCATAGCATGGCTTATTATCCAAACAATGTATATTTAAACACTCCAATAGCATAATATTCCATTATTTAACTCCCTATACCTTCCCCCAGTCCAGATATATTGTATAAGCAGCTGTTTATTGTCAGATAATCAGAAAGTGTGTGTTAACATGCTAGTTGTTGCCAGCTGTATCGTAGCAGCAACATTTTTGTGTGAAATTTGTTAAAAGTGCGTATAAAACTGTACATATAAATGGGCCTAACTAATCCTCTAGCCGTTACATTCCAAATAGGGAGTGAGCATGGGCACACTTCTGGCTCCATCAACTCCAGATCACTTTGAGGAAATGTCAAAATTCTCTCTGTAAATGTAGCAGTGAGCCTTGTCATTTTGGTCTGAAAATGTCCGTATTAACCTGCTCTATATGATCCTGGTGTTTATATTTCACTATTTTGTCCATAATTTGCTTCCTATTTCTAAGATTCTAAGGTTCTGGGTTTGATCCCAGGGCTGCCTGGGCCTTTCTGTGTGGAGTTTGCATGTTCTCTCCATGTCCGGATATGTTTCCTCCAGGCACTCCGGTTTCCCCCATCAACCCAAAACATGCACAGTAGGAAAGTGGTGTGTGAGTGAGTTTTGGTGGTGGTGGTCGGAGGGACCGTTGGTGCCGATTGGTTCGGTAGCCGCGCCTCCGTCAGTTTGCCCCAGGGCAGCTGTGGCTACAACAGTAGTTTACCACCACCACCGGGTCTGGAGTGAATGACGAATGCTCTGTTAATGCTCTGTAAAGCATCTTTAGGGACAGATGTCTGTGCTATATAAACTAAAGTTACTACTTATTAATATGGAACTCAGCTGCAAATTCACCCCTATAGCTGCTGGCCTCTGTGAGCTTCATTTGACTGAAGCTGAACACTATGGGTGATGTCGCACTTCCTTAGTCCCCTTCTTTCCCGAATGAGCAATCTTTTGAGCTAGTTTTGCTTTATGCATTTTTAAGACAGTAAAAATCAGATGCTTTTAAATAGCTTTCCTTGAACAATTGCTTTACTTGGCCCGATTTTGAGAGCCAAGCGGACACGCATGTTGGAGCAATGCTGAACGAGGAGGCGTCGCACCATCGCCAAGAAAAAAACAGAACAGAAAATAAGGGAAAAGAAATACCAACTAGTGATACGGTGCTGCACTGTGTATGTACTTTCTCCCCTTAGACATCTATGTATGTGGAACCTGACAACTTTGATGTGTGCAAGACTTAGAAGGAGGAAAAAAATGCTACAGAGGAAGAAGCATCTGAAGCGAAAAAGCAAACTTGCCTAATGGTATGTGGGCGGCAGAACGGCACAAATCCTGGCAATAAAAGTCTATTCAGCAAGATAAATGTGATCCAATGCACAATATAATTATATGGAAAAACAGATTTGTGTGTGACTAAATAATTGAGGTTCTGAGGGTGCAGATGCATTCAAAATCTTAATGCTTCTTCTCTGCATATATAAATCTATAGACTTTGACGGATACAAAGAGAGGCGGGTCGGGTTTAAATGTTTCAGCGAGGTAGCATGGCAAATATTTCACAATTAGATGAGAGGAAAAGACAGAAATGGAATCCCTGTGGAAAGCAACAGAATAATTTTCAATGAAGTTTAATAATGCAGCTGTGTGGGACATTCCAGGAAGACAACCAACATCTTCAAGGAGGCAAGAAGGCTTTGGACCTCCAACCTCAATCCTTACATACTTCCCTTTTAAGTTCTTTATTTGTGTTAAGGTTGACTTTATTGTAGACATAGGGAAAGTTGCCGCCTGAATTTGACCTATCCTTTCATGCCACTCCTCCAGCCATTTGAGGAGCAATGGGTTTTGCAGTGCTGTGCCCAGGAGCCCATCTCCAGATCTTGAGCTAGGCTTGGTCAGGGCCTTAGCAGGAGGATTTGACCTAAAATGCCTGTTTTCGGTTGTGCTGATTGATCTGCTTTTCTCTATGGAGATTGCTAAGTGTTATCTCATAGGACATTCTGAGCAAAACAACATCTTCAAGGAGAAAAATAAGGTTTTGGACTGTCCACCTGCAAAAAAATATTTTCCCTTAAAGCAGATCTATTCCGCACAATTGACTTTTCAGAGCTTTTAAACGTGTTATAGTTGTTTCCCCACACATTTACTCACCCAAAGTGGTATTTGGAGTGATTTGTGCATGCATACTCCCACTGCTCTGTACTTACTTTGTTCTCAAATTGTATTTTCTTAAACAGTGATACACATTAGAGGTAAGATCTTAAGCCCGAGCCCGAGCCCGAGCCCGGCTTCTTTCTCGCTGACTTTTTTAAAATAAATAAACAGTTAAATTCGTGCGCAGAGCATGAGCCAGAGCCAGAGCGGCTCCTGTAACAGGAGCCGCAGAGCCAGTGCATGCTCTGCGCACGTGAACTCTTAATAATCTTCCCCTCCGCAGGTCCGCATGAAATTTCAAGTTCGCTTCGGGCTCGGGCCTGCAAATCAAGTTAATTGGTCGGGCTCGGGTCGGGTCGGGTTTTAATACCCGCGGGTCGGGCTGGATTTTTTAGGCCCGATCTTACCTCTAATACACATAGACCCTTTTAGGGCGGAAGTGATAAAAAAAAAAAGGCTGTACGCACATTTTGGCAATGGAAGTGGCTTTGCTCCCCATTCATTCATATTCATTCAGACTGAACACAGACAGAAGAAGACAGAGATAATCTGTTATGTGTGTGTGGTTGTCAGAATCGATATTCTACTGGTGAACTTAAGTTTTAAAGTTTTACTCATTGATCGCACGAGGACCTGGCAGTCACCATTTGTCAAAGTCGCTTGCTGAGGAAATAATCCTTTTTGCGTTTGACAAGCTGCTGAGTTCTGCCGTACTTCTGTTGCTAAAATGCACAACCGAGCCTACGTCATCACTGTTTACTAGCACTAAAAGGGTCTATAGGATTTACCACTGTTGCACAGTCATTTTGGTGATGAAATGAAAAAAATAAAATGCTACTCAATAGTGTAATTTGCAGCTATACATCAGACTCTTGTGACTCTTTGTTAGTGTTGTTTATGGCAATGTCTGCTCCCACTGGGCACTGCAGTTTTCTAATGCGGAAATCAGCATTTCAGTGAGACTGTTTCTTTTATGAAGCTGTTTTATTTGAGTATTGCAATTTAAAATGTCGAAATGACCCACAGATGTGATAGATTAGATTGGCCTTGGGTCTCCACAGTAATCTTTATACACTGTTATTTTCCCTTCAGTAAATTACACACTGTGCTGCGTTGCTCGTTTGAACACCTTGCACCCCTTTGGTCACTTCAGACTCTATGGGAGGCCCGTTCGAGTTCACCACAGCTCATTAAAACAGAGCAGAGAACAAAGTCAAGTGTTTGTCCTTTGGGGAGGCCGTGCTCCTGAGTCGGGTTCAGGTTTGGCCTTGGATTTTGGCTTGTCATCATGAAGTCTGCTTTGCCCTATAGTGAGACTGTGCCTGCGAGCACACAGCGTCCCTCATATGAACCTCTGATCTGCATGCTGTCAATTAAAATGTGCTGTGGGCCCATCACCTTGACAAGGGAGAGAGATGGACAGGGTTACAATTAAGGATCAGGATGTGAAAATGTCTGAATTATTTACACTAATATATTTTTTTTTCTTTATTGTATTTATATGTTTTGTATTTGTCCATATATAGGAAAAGTTATGCTCTACCAATGGCACTGGTCTTTAATTGTGGACCCTGATCTTGGTCAGGATCTTCATGATGTTGATCTGGACTAGCTGGAGGATTGAAATTTTCTAACATGAGCAGCTCATTTCGTGGACTTGCTTTAGATATATTGGCATTGAACAAGTAAATCTGCTCCCTAGAGGTGGGAATCTGAAAACGCCCCTGTCAAAGAGAGCACTACTGGATTCACCAGCTTAAGACTCTTGATCCTCATAGACTCCAATTCCTTTCCAATTCAAAGCAGGATGCAACATTTATATTCTTGAAATCTTTGTCAATGTTTAATATTTTGTCTTTAGAAATGGGACAAAATCTCATGCCACAAGGTCTTCCAAGACAGACTTTTCACAAGATTAGAAAAACGAGAAAAGTGAGATATTTTCTACATGCCTTTACATTTAGATTGCACAAAAAAGTGTAATACTAGAATGACAATGGCAAAAATATGAAATGAAATGAATGAAAAATTGGAAACGCACAATTTGAATAAAAGAAATCAAAAGCTGGAAAGGCACAATTTATATATTAGGAATGATCTTAAAATCATGTTTTGTCTCACTCCTATGGACTCCTTTGATACAAGATTGAATTGTCTGAAATGATGTCTTAACCCATCATCCCTGCAAATATAAGTATTTTTTATATTGCATAAATAATATAGGTATTCAATTAGCCTGCTTGAGGAATAATTGGGATGATTGCAAACCTTGTGCAAGAGTGAAGACAATAAAAACACAAACAAACTACTGAGGCATGTTACATCTCAATAAAAAAACACAAAACTACTGACCCATTAACATATTACAATAACCCTTAAGCAAGGCACATGTGTGAAGTGAACCCAGCGCTCCCTGAGGTTGCTGCGTGCATTCAAAGTGAGCAGTTTAAAGAGCACTCTCTCAAGATGCCACATTGAGATTAATTTCCTGGTTAAGTCAAGGTTGGCCGATTGTAGAGGACAACAGACCCTCTCTATCTTCATTCATTTGGATAGGAGCGTGCTAGGAGCTTAGCACAGGCCTATTCGTGCCAATTTCACTGAGTTAGAAATCTACTGGTGTTATTGGGCGTGCTCTTAGCTCCTGGTTCGCGTTGAAAGATCTCTAATTAATTAATATCATGAGAATGTACCCAGACAGTGCCACGCAGGTCTGCAAATCTCAAATGTATAGAGCTTTGGAACTACGTAAAATACCAAATAAGAGCCGGGTTTCGATTAACCGCCCGGGTCCCCTTTAAACACCAGATGCAGGTGTATATCTTGATAAATAACCTCTGGTTTCATATAAACGCCGAGTCTAATGTACGTGCTGGAAGACAGAAGTCATGCTGCAACAACAGAACACAGGACTGATGCTCGTGTTGTCTCTACACAAACTAAACTTAAAACCACATGGCTAATTTGGATCAACTAAAAGCGCTGAAAAAAAACAAAAAACCAGCTCACTCCCTGTGCCCTGATGCGGCTGATGAACTCGCCTACGTCTGTATAGAAAGTCACCTAAATTACTGGTTAAAAGAATTTGAGCACCATATTTTCCCAGTTTTGTTGAGCAAGATTTTTGTGAGGAAGGAATTAATCGCCTTAAATTAAATGTCTGGTCTCTTGAATGAAATGAATAAACGCCCCAGCTCTTATTTGGTCTTTTACATTACTTTGTGTTATGCGGTCATGTACGGTGGTTTATTGGTGGTTTTCTAATTCTAATGCAGACAGATGTCCAGATCTCCAAAACATTAATTCACAAATGTTTAAACTGGAGATTTCTATCAGTGAACAGACCCATTATCATCCCTCATTACAACAAAAACTGCATTATAACTATTTATTTCAGCCACCCCCCTCTGTATTAAATATTGTCGGCCTAATCGAATGGTGCTGCCACATGACACCCAGCACCCGACACCCGACTTTGATGTGTGTACATAGAAAGTAAGCAGAAGCAGGCTATTCCTAATATGCAATGTTGCTAAATCTGTGTAATAGTAAAAAGATAATACAATACTAATACTAATAATATTAATAATAGGCATTGTAATACATTTTATTTATTATTGCATGTTTCATTCAGAGAATCTCCTACAGCAGAGAGTGAAACATATCATTAAAATATAGCACACCTCAAAAACATATCTATAAAAGAGAAGACTATGGTTAACACTATGGTTAACTAAGCCTCTAGCTATCGACTTTTGAGATGAGGAGACTTTTCCACCAAATGTGGTGCCAAATATGACAGAAAACCTTGCAGAAGAAATACTCGGAAACCTTCAAAGGAATGGACCGTTTCATCACCAACTGAAACAACAGAGCAGAGTGAGGCTTAGGAGAGGCTTTCCTGCCGTGTGTCTAGAGTTCACCTGCTGCAGTGCCTCGGGACACTTTTGTCCAGATGACTGTTCATCTCCTCAGACAGTCCTGACACATCTGCACAGATCCTGACCAGTCCTCCTGTTAAACTGCACTCAGACCTTTGACTTAGTGCCTGTCTGTCTCTTTTTGTCTGTCTCTCTCTATATACTCGTCATAGATTTCATCACATCAGTTTTCTTTCAGTCACTATTGTTATTAGGTCTACTGATGTGACGTTACATTACAGCATGTACTCCATTCATGTATACATATAGCCATCATAAGCTGAATAAGAAGTATCTGATTGAGAGTGTTTTGTATTCCAGAGATTAGCTTGTCATTAGGCATTTTCCACGCTACTGCACAGTGGGTAACCATCATGAATTGTGGTCATTTGTCTATTTATAGTTGCTGGGTGACATTTAATAGCTGCTAAAAACCAAAAATAGCAGATAGCGCTTACCTCATCATGCTAATTCGTGCTAAATAGCTTTCCCGATGGCAAGAGCACAGTTTTATGGAAATCAAGCAGAAGTGAGGCCCAAGATTTTTACCCTATTTTACCACTTCTTCCCAGGGTGCATCACTGTTAGCATTCTCCAGCGGGTCACCCCATCTGAAATTGCTTCTTTAATCATTAGCATAACCCACATCCATAAAAGTCAACAGTTTGCATAAAGAGATTATCTATTTTCTTCTGTTTTATCCCTAAAGCGTAGACTTTCATAATTATTTAAAACGTGTGGGGGAAACCAGGTCACGTTATAACATGGCAGAACAGCCTTTCTCCAGGATTAATAATAGATTTGGAGCTCTTTTATAGTGCACTTTGACATCATTTACTTTTTAATAAGGTTACGTGAATATGCAGGTTTTTACAGCGAGCTTTAAAACGCATCGTAAGATTTAAAGGTTCATTGCGTAACTTTTCTGGTGGAGAGTCCGTCAAGAAGCATTTTTCTCTGTGGAGATGTTATTGCTTCGTCTAGAATGTTTCACAGTATGGCATTACATTAAACCTTTCTATCTTTGTGGAGACCAAACCAGGCCAAACTACAGGTCAGATCTGTGGAGAGGCGACCCCGCTCACAATCACAATGCCTGTTTTTTGAGGTATTTCTGCGCTATAAACCCATCTGTAATTGAATAAATTTAAGAACTGTTTAATGTCATACTGTGTAATATTCCAGGCAGAGCAGTGACATCGCCATAGAAACAAGGAGGTAAAGATTAGAGATTAGGTACAGTTTAATCTTGGTTGCTAAGTAACAGTCATGGTAGTCCCTAGTGTCATGATTTCCAGGAAGTAAAATCTGAAACCTAAAACATGGCCAAACAAAACTAAATGTTTTGTAAAATGTTAAATGTAAAGATCTTAACTGTGTTTTACGCATGTTAATATCCAGAAATGAATGTTATATTATTATGATCATTTGCATATTTACAGCAAAAACTTTTAAAAATATAAAAATATGAACTAGTGACTCATTTGTTTTTTTGTTGTTGTTTTTTTTTTTGTTGTTGTTGTTTTTTACATGGTATTCAGCCTCTTATAAGCATGTGTGTTGATACAGTGACGGGACATATCCAGATGCAAGGTTGGGTTTTGAACCTATAATCTGTAAAATGCAATGAAATAGTTACAATATGTATTTATTTTATTTTATTGTCCAGAATTCTTTTGGTAAATTATAAATTAGATATTATGTCCAGACAGCTCCTCTTACAATAACTCTTCATAGTAGTTTATCCAAATAGCCTACTTTTTAACCCTTGAGTCACTTCTAAGCAATATTATTATTTACTTACACTGCAAAAAATACCAATTCTGAGGTAAAAATGCCCTATTTTAAGTGAAATTATCTGCCAGTGCAGTAAGAAGTTTCAAAAATTTATGGCAAAAATTTTCACTTTATTGGTTTGAGAAGGAAGTAAAGAGGCTTAACCTGGCTTGATTTAATGTAAAAAAAAAGTGCTTAGAGTAAGTAGTAATATCTAAATAAGATATATCCATCCATCCATCTTCTCCCGCTTAATCCGGCTGGGTCGCTTAGCTTCTGCGATCTGACGGGATCAGGCTTTGACGAGCCGATATGGCCAACTTTGTAGCAGATGCCCTTCCTTCTAGTTGCTATGAGCGCTTCTCCCTCGACCCTTTGTCACTCTCTTGACACACACACACACACACACACAAACACACACACACACACACACACACACACACACACACACACACACACACACACACACACACACAAACACACACAAACACAGTTGTTTTGACAGTAGAGTTATGGACTCAGCACGATTCCCTGGTGTGACCTCTTTCAGCAGATGTTGGTAAAGGACACCAGGTTTGTTTACTTTTGATAATGTCAAATCTCTGTTTTTCTTGAGTGTTAAGAAGAGGAGTTTATTGTACATTCGTGTTTTTTTTGTTTGTTTTTTTTTTAAGTTGCAATATGTAACTTTTATGGTGGAGGGTCCATCACCTGCTTGTTTCTGTGGATATGCTATTTCTCTGCCTGAAATGTTCCACAGCTCTACTTTACATTTATTCAATTACAGGTGGTTTTGTAGCTCAAAAATACTCAGAAAAACAATAATTCTAACTGTGAGCGAGGTCGCCTCTCCACAGATCTGACCTGTAACTTGGTTTAACTCTGGTTTGGCCTCCATGAAGATAGAAAGGTTTAATGCTATGCTGCGAAACATTCCAGACAAAGCAATAACATCTTCAGGAGAAAAGGATTTGGCAGACCCTTTACCAGAAAAGTTACACAGTGCACCTTTAAGTCTTGCAGCATTAGGCAAAATAAAATCTCTTTTTTTTTTACTCTACCTGCCTGACTCATGGAGTTGTTTCAGAATATGGCATTAAACACTGTCCAACATCTATTCAGTTTCAGGCTATTGTCAAAAATACTTAAGTGACATGTGATATTGTGGAACATTCCGGGTAAAACAATAGTATCACCATGAATACCAGAATGAAGACAGGTGCTGTATTACACAAAACTGAAGTTGTGAGCTTTGTAAAAATGTTGGCCCTCTTCAAAATCATACCTGGAGTTGTGTTTTATTATTACATCTCCAGCCCCAAATGCTCTGTTCCACCTTGTGATGTCATGTAGTGGTAGTTTTCAAACTACTGGCACTTAATAGATGCGTTTCTAGGCTTGTATCCTGAGTTTAAACGTGCAAAAAAAGCCCTATCAAAAAATAAGAAAAAGATACCAATTTTGAGGTAAAAATGTTCTATTTTAAGTGAAATTATCTGCCAGTGCAGTAAGAAATTTTCACTTTTCACCAAGTTTTCTTAAAACAAGACGAAATACGAATCTTGTTCTAAGCAGAAAACACGAGTTTCAAGTATTTATGGCAAGATTTTTCACCTTATTGGTTTGAGAAGTTAAAGAGGCTTAACCTGGCTTGATTTAATATAAAAAGTGCTTAGAATAAGTTGTAATATCTAAATAAGATATATCAGGATGGAATATCTTGAAACAAGTAAAAAGATATCTCATCTTATTAAGTAAAAAGAAAAAAAAAATCTTAAAATTGATCCTTTAACATGAATCTGCCCATTTCAAGTCAGTTTAACTATGCTAGAAAATCCTTTTTTGCAGTGCACTGTGTTCTAACTTTTCTGGTGGAGGTGTTTTTCCAAATGTTTTTTATTGCTTTGTCTGTAATGTTTCACAGTATGGCATTAAAATGTTCTATCTTCATGAAAACCAAACCAGGCCAAGTTCCAGGCCAGATCTGTGGAGAGGCGACCCCGCTCACAGTCAGAATGCCTGTTTTATAAGTATTTTTGAGCTATAAAACCACCTTTAATTTAATAAATGTGAGACAGACCTGTTTCATATACTGTGGAACATTCCAGGCAGAGCAATGACACCTCCATAGAAAAGTTACATGCTGCCAATCCACCATTGTGACCCTTACACAATATTTTGCCAAGAAATTCCAATTCCTTACTAACTTTTTTATACTCACTGCACTGTGAAGTCCCAAAAGCAGTTAATCCAACGAACAGAGACTCCCATTCAGGACAGACGTTTCCTGCGGTCATCAGAGGAGACCCCATAATGGACACAGGACAGCGCTGTGTTTGGGGCCAGAACAATCAGTACTTCAAAGGAGCCTATTGCGTCAGACTCAGGGAAAAATCAAAGCTCAAGGTCACCCCACTCTCTGACTTTTTCACAGATTTTGGGGGGTACTTTCAGACATAACTTCAAATGGATATTGGTGTTTTTATGATTTTATTTTCCTGGTTGTTGTGTTCTGGGAATATGAGTGCGATAAATCTCTGGAGCACAAAGAAATTTCATAATTAGAAAATGTTCCATACACTTTTCAGGCTATTGCTTTGCCGTCAATCTTGTCATCTCTATTGAGACAAACAAGAGACATGGAGATATACTAGGCCACATTACAGGTTAGATCTGTGGATGTGCATGTTTATCAGCAGCACCAGTAATTGAAAAATTCACGAAAGATTGGCATACTTTGGAGTGACATCATGCTGGGGGTGTTTTACATGTATCTATAATGGTAGAAAGTTCAGTAGTTACCATGGTGAAACAATAAACACATTAGCAAACACTGAAAAAAGTTTTAAGATTGTCAGAAAACTCAAGGAAAAATACTAAATGGATTTAAACAGCCTTAACTTGTGACTATAATTTTATGTCCGAGAGGCTTATTTAACAGTACAAATCATCACCTCTTTTCGTTCCAAATAAGTCAGTTCTTTAAAGTCAGACTGTGTTAAAATCAAGCACAGATTAAAGTCTATTAAAGCCGCAGACAGAGGAGAACCTACAGTTAGCATCACATCCCCAGGGACTGTTAATGACATTAGCTGCAAAGTATCAGTAGATATGTTTAATCCCAGGCAAAGCAATGATATTTAATGAAAAGTTCTGTCCATGGGTGGCAGAGTAATGAATACTGAACAATACAAGATCAGATATTGAAAGGTCCAAAATGTCTCCTTTAAACTGGACTCTATAATCCAGACATTCACTTTTGACTGTAGCTGAGTGTACAGTAATACTGCATGGCTTATAATGTTTACCCACTTTTATTCACCGGTCACAGTGGAGCTGAACAGTTCTGCCCACTTTGAAGTCTGCTCTGGCTCCAGAACTACATTTTTTATTCATTTTTCTTATTGAAAAATGTAAATATTAAAAGTTCAAAGGCATCAGGGCTACGTGGTAACTCCGCTCCATTGTTTTTAAAATGCAAAATTCTGTGAAATGTTTGAATAACTTTAGTGTTTATAAAGTTTCAGAAAACAGATTTTAAATTATTATCCTATATCTTATGCTCTTTAGTCACCATGTAACTGTTTTTTTTTTTTAATCTCTATGGGAAATATGAAAGGGAAATTCACTTCCGGAACCCAGGGACTGGCAGCCACTGTTGAGCTCTACTGGGACCCCAAAATATATATGCGCTTTTGCTTGTTTTTGTTGCATTTTCAGTACAAAAGAAATGAATAAAGCATAAAGTGATGCAATGAATTTAAAAACACAATACTATACCTTCTGAATGATCAAAAATCCTTAAAATGTCTCCTTTAAACAGGAAACTAAAACTAAACTAAATGTTTCTCAACACAATATTACAATATTACACAATTATAAATAGTGATTATGACTTAATTTTGTTTTATTTGTTTGAAGTTGTAGTAGTAGTAGTGGTAGTTATAGTAGGAGTAGTAGTGGTAGTTATAGTAGCATACTAGTAGTAGTAGTTATAGTAGTAGTAGTAGCAGTAGCAGTAATAGTAGTAGTAGTTATAGTAGTAGTTATAGTAGGAGTAGTAGTAGTAGTAGAAGTGGTAGAAGTAATAGTTATAGTCGTAGTAGTAGAAGTAGTAGTAGTAGTAGTGCTATACTACCAGGCTGTAAGATGTAAAAGAAAATCTGAATCGTATCAAAACCTCCATTTGATATTTTCCCAAACACTCCTCCCTGTGTGCAGTACTTTACGTACTCTGCTTCTCCAGGTATAGTACATTCTGTATGTATCTCCCCATCGAGCTGCCATTGAGATAGTGCCCCAGGATCCGGAGGCAGCACGGGCCTATCTCTCTCCTGTCAGCGCCTGTCTAATCTGATGATCCACAGGGGCGTTCACACAGAGCGCTCAGTGCAAATATCACACTCCATCTCCCAGTCTGATTCCAATCCTTCAGAACACATGCCCCTGTAATTAATAACGCTCAAGACGCCTGGTGCACGGGGAGATAGGGAGAGCTCCAAGGTTAACGCAAGGTATGGAGGCAAGGTCAAAGTTGGGACGTTAAGGAGATCTATTCGGCAAAATGGACTTTTCAGAGCTTTTAATCACGTTACGGTTGTTTTTCCTTCTCATTTTCCTTCTCGAAGTTGCGTTTGGGGCGGTTTGTGCATGTTTGAGTCATCTTCAACACCTCCGTGAAGTTGGCCCCATCAAACGCAAACCTACACAAAAACTGTCAGTCATTTGTGCTTAGTTTGTGCTTCTAGTTTTGGAGAAATTAACGATTCTTTTATAGGTCAAATTGGGGTCAGTCCAATTGGGGTCACTAAAACAGTCCAAAATGAAGTCAATTGTTTGTGCTTCGTTTGTGCTGCAAAAAGATAAGATATTCTGCAGTTTTATTTTCAGCCGATGACGTCATCCAGCCTCTCAAAATGTTAAATAGAGCTCAAAACAGGAAGAAAATTATAGAAAACATTAATTATTATTTCTGCTGTAATTATAGGACGTCATTTCCGCTCAGCTCACAGCGGCAAACGCTGCAAATCTAGTGCCGAAAACAATCTGAGGCTGTAGAAAAGTCTGTATTATTCTATAAAATATGAATCAAAAGCAAATTACTTATTGGCGGCACGGTGGCTGAGTGGCAACACTCAGGCCTCACAGCAAGAAGGTTGTGGGTTCGATCCCCGGGTCGCCCGGGCCTTTCTGTGTGGAGTTTGCATGTTCCTCCCCGTGTCTGGATGGGTTTCCTCCGGGTGCTCAGGTTTCCCCCATCAACCCAAAACATGCCTGCACCCCTATGAACTAACATCAAGGACAATGTTGTCCACCCTCCTGTGGGCTCACCACCTGCAGAGGGGTTCATAGGGGGGGTCAGGTGCTATGAGGATTAGGCAGCAAGCTGCCCCCGCAACCCAGCTGGATTAAGCGGGAGAAGATGGATGGATGGAAGCAAATTACTAAAGACTGATACAGACTTTTCCACAGCCTGAGATCGTTTTCGCCACTAGTTTTGTGGAGTTTGCCGCCGTCAGCTGAGCAGAAATGACGTCCTATAATTACCGCAGAAATAATAATGAATAATTTTAGAAATAAACTCGCACAAATGAAAATTGTCACAGCACAAAACAGCTCAAACTAAATACAAACGTTTTCTATAATTTTCTTCCTGTTTTGAGGCTATTTAACATTTTGAGGGGCTGGATGACTTCATCGGCCGAAAATAAAACTGCAAATATCTAAAGAACCAGAATCGCACAAACAAAACATTTTGCAGCACAAACAAAGCACAAACGACTGACATAGTTTTTGTGTAGGTTTGCGTTTGATGGGGCAACTTCATGTAGGTATCTTCAACTGCTTATTTTCAAGACGCTGAATCACAGGCCATGTACACACGTAGCTGGGTATTTTTAAAACCAAACATCCCCCCCCCCTCCATTTATAAAAAATTGTTTTATCCACACCACCTCGTCTTCGAAAAAAATCCCTTCCACACATAACCGAACATCTGCATTTTCAACCACATTCATACACATTCCAAACCTGTAGATGGCGTTATTTCCATTGAGCCCTCACTTCACCGTCACTTCCGCCTAAACTTAAACAACAGAAAACATGGAGCAGTAGTTGGACTTCTGCAATTAAACATGTACATAGCACCTGCACAATAATTAACGCTCCCACAGCTCTCAAGAAACGACTCCCATCCATAGTCTGACAGACAGTGACGTTTTAAAATGCAAAACCCCAGTCATCTCTGTCCACACAAACAGGCATAAACGGACTTTTCCCTGAATACTCGTTTTTGATGCGTGTTCGTGTGGATGACAGGTCAAAACGCAGCAAAACATCTTCGGTTTATCAGATACCCGGATACGTGTGGACAAGGCCACAGATTAACCTCAGTTTTCATTTTCTGTACTTACTTCCTTCTCCAGTCTTATTTTCCTGATCAGGGACACAAGTAGGATTTAACAGCATCGTATAATCATTATGGCACAAAGAAAAGAATAAAAAACTACTCACTGGGACGATCTGCAGTTATCGGTAGGAGGTTCCAACTCTAGATGAATATTGTGATTTTGAATGTGAAAATGATCCACTGGTGTCCTAAGTTATAACTATATAACAGACACAACCACAATGTGTCTTCATTAAGTCTTCTTTAAGGAAATAAATAAATAAAATAGGGAAAAAGTTAAATGGTTTTGGGTATGATTGATAAGCAAGTACATACTGAAAAGTAATGAAGAAGGAACAGCATTTTTCTCCCCAGTTCAGTTTTCTTGCATAATCAGCTCTTGAGGTCAAAATAAGCCCACCGTGTGCTGTCTGCATCTAATTACAATCTGTTTTATTATCCGATAATCAGTGTGCATTAGTATGCTAATTATTTCTGGGAGTTCAAACTTGTCTGAGAGTTGTTAAAAGTGCTCATGATGGTGAATAATTACAATGCTCAGAATACTTAAGGTATGTGAGGAATAACTTTGGATCACTGCAAACGATTTCATATGAATTAGTTCAGTAGACAGTAAAAATGAGGTACAAAACCTTCCAGATGCACTTCTTTAGGAAAATATCCATATGCCATGTGCTGGGAAGTGCACTACATACAGTGTGTAATTTTTCTGATTCTTGCTTGTCCCAAGGAGATGTTATAACTTTCTCTGCAGGTTCCACACTATGGTATTAAATACATTCACTGTACATTTATTCAGTGTTGTTATGTTTCAATAAATACTTTGAAAAACATTATTTTTATTTCAAAAATATCTGACCTGTAGCTTGGCCTGGCGGTGTGGTGCTGCCTTCTTGCTTCCTTGGAGATAGAAAAGTTTAATGTCAAAAGAAATGTCCATTAAAAAAAAGAAATAAACAAAAAAGATGCTATTTCAAGATGTCCTCAAAGTTTTTTATATGATTCAAATTTTGTAAAAATTGTGAAAGAAAAACTTCAAACTAAAACCTATTTGTGAAATAACTGTTTACTACAGCCTAAATATCTTCCAAAGCCCACACAAATGGATAGTTTCCTGTCATGACGGGGCATCTGGCATAAACATAAATCAAATCTACGTCCAAAAGAGCTCACAGACTGTTGACATCTGCTGTATATTACCTGTGATTGGCCGAAATGACGAAATAATGAAAACAAGCAGATTGCGCTAAACATTAAATACAGTTTTTGCTGTAATTAGGAGTTATTTGCCATTGATTACTTTGGCTAATTAAGAGCTGTGGCAGTAAAGCACCTGGGTGCATGAGCAATTTCACTGGAAAAAAGAGCAACACTTCTATAGTTCAGACTGCATTGGTTTGACTAAGTTTTACATCTTAGGTTTGGCCATAATTTTGGATGAATGGAATATCTGTTTGTTGTAATACAGACAGGGAATTCGCAAATACAAATGTCACAAAAAATCACACACAAAAAAGAAAACATAAATCTACCACTACCAGCAGTAAATTAAGGCTGAACAATCTGGGTAAAAAAAAATATAACATCTTTAACTGATAGAATTCTGTTCAAAGTTCACCTTTCAAACACATCCAGAAGAAAAGGCTGAAATCTGAACTGACAAACTGATACAAGAGTCGCATTTCAGAACATGTTGTGAGGGGTTAGAGGTTTGTCATGCAGAATAACACTGGAGATTTTATTATTTCTGGAGGAAATGATGGTACCTACATTATAAAAGTTGACTCTTGTGACCTTTAAGCCATGTTAGAATACTGTACTCTCCTCAAAAACATGCTGAAAAACATGCTCAAAATGCTCTGTTCCACCCTGTAATTTCATGTAGTTAAAATCATCCAAATGATTCTAGTGAGAGTGTGTGGAGTTTAAAAAAACAGTACAAAAATTAAAATCTTGTCTAGTTAAAAATGACTTGAATTAAGATTAACATGTTGTATTGATTTGAGTATATTTCACATGACAAGGAAAATTATCTACCAGTGAAAAAAGTAAAATACACCATACATTGAAGAAAACCAGCTTTTTTTTAAACTTAAAATAAGAAACTAAATCATATGTTGTTTGAATTAAGAAAAAATCACTCGTTCCTTTGGTAGATTTTACTTTTACTTAAGTTAAATCTGCTTCATTTGAGTCATTTGTACTTACCTAGATAAAAATTTTTTTGCAGTGCACAATGGAGCACTTCCTGTATTACCACGTGAGATCACAAGGTGGAACGGAGTGGTTTTGTTTGAGAGAATAACTCAGCCTAAATATGCAGAGTTTATGCGTTAAACACAAAACACAGCTCGAGGAAACGTAGAGGAAATATCCTGACATGGGCCCTTTAAAAATGTGCTTTCTTTTTTATTTGCTAATTGTGCTTTGGATTTAATTGCGACAAAAAAAAAAGTTACACCGACACGTCACGTCATATTACCTCTCCGTGCTGTTATTTTAGTCATCTCAGCTGTAATGATCGTGTCTAGACGTTTTGAGGAGCTTCAGATCTCCGAGAAGAACCAATATTGACTTCCACTTATCATTATGTAAGTGATGCAGAACAGTGGAGGTCTGACCCCCACTCACCAGACCAGCTCTTCTGTATGAGACACATCAGCTCTATCCTTCTGTTTGACATGCACTATTCTATCGCTTCTCTCTCTATCCTTCTGTTTGACACACACTCTTCCATCGCTTCTCTCTCTCTATCCTTCTGTTTGACATGCACTCTTCCATCGCTTCTCTCTCTCTATCCCTCTGTATGACACACTCTTATCTCGTCTCTCTCTTTCTACCCCTCTATATGACAGACTCTTCCCCCTCTTCTCTGACATTCTCTCTGTCCCCTCCGTATGACACACTCTTATACCTCATCTCTCTCTCTATCCCTCTATACGACACACAATCTTCTATCTCTCCTTTCTCCCTCTCTCTCTATCCCTCTATAGGCGCTTTCAGGCCGACAGAGAACTGCACCGGTGCCGGTTCCTGCACCTAATTTGAACCGACTGACGTGTTCGCGCTGAAAATCAGAGCGATGGGAACCAGGTAAAACTTGTTTTTTCCAAACCAAGCAGGTTCCTCCGGGTCACACAAGGTAAAACAAACAAAGAAATCGTGTGTGGAATATGCATCCATGGGAATATAGCAGAGAAAAGTGACTGTGCTGTGGTCAGCGGAAGAGACCAAATATTTTCAACAGAAGCTACAGACAGCAGCACAATAAAAAGCTATATTGAAAGCTATAATTATATATATCGATCCAAATGCAATATGTGATCCATGATCTGTGCTCTGACATCCGCTTTCCTATGGCCTTGTTTTTATTTAGTGGCAAAGGGGCCACACCCTCTTTCCATGATGCATCCTGGGTTCACTTAAATGGTTTAAACAGGTCATTCGCCGGTGAGAACTTTGGTTTCCTGTGGAACTGGTGCAGGAACCAGCACCGTTCTGACTGGCCTGAAAATAATATAACACACACTCTTTTCTCTCTCTGTCTCTCTCTGTCTCTCTCTGTCTCTCTCTCTCTCTCTCTCTCTATGTCCCTCTATATGACACAGTCTTCTGTTTTCTTCTCTCTCTCTCTCTCTGTATCCTTCTAAACGCCACACTTCTATCCACTGTTTCTCTCTATCCCTTGATATGGCACAACGCTCTCTCTCTCTCTCTCTCTTTCTCTTTCTCTCACACACACACCCATATCCTCCCTGTTCTTTCTCTCCCCCCTTTTAGTCTCCACCTCTCTCTCATCCTTCATTCTGTATAGCTTTCTTTCCATCTCACACTCTATCTCTCTTTCTGTCACGTTTTTTCTGTTTGTGCACCAATCTCTCTCTCTTCCATCTGTCTTCACTCTCACTATCTCTCCTTCTATCTTTCCTTCTCTCATGAAAATGTGTTTAAATCAATTTTGTATTTTTGAGTTTTCACCTGATTCCTCTCTCTCTCCTCTCTCTCTATATATTTTTATCTCTCTTTCCCTCTACATTCCTTTCTCTCTCCTCTCTCTCTTTGCATCCTTTTCCCTCTAACTGTCCCTCTACCTTTATTTCTTTCTCTCTTTCCCGCTGCCTTTTTCTGTCTTCTCTGCTCTCTTTCCCTCACCAATCTTTCTCCCTCTCTTTCCCTGTACCTTTCTCTGTCTATCTCTTTTTTCTTTCTCTTTCTCTCCTTTGTGTTCTCTCTGTCCCTCTACTTTTCTCTCTCTCTCTTTTTCTGTCTCCTCTCTCTCTTTTCATCTTTTCTGTCTGTCTGTCCCTCTGCTTTTCTCTCTCTAAATCATTCTTTTTCTCTTTCCCTCTACCTTTCCCTGTCTCTGTCTCCTCTCCTCTCTTTCCCTCCACCATTCTTTCTACCTCTCTTTTCCTCTACCTTTCTCTGTCAATCTCTCTCTTGTCTCTTTCTCCTTTGAGTTCTCTCTCTCTTTCCTCCTATCCTATCTCCCTCTGCTTTTCTCTCTCTCTACCTTTCATTCTCTCTCTTTCCCTCTCCCTTTTTCTCTCTCTCTGCCTCCTCTGCTCTCTTTCCCTCCACCATTCTTTCTCCCTCTCTTTCCCCCTACCTTTCTCTATCTACCTCCCTCTTTCTCTCTCTCCGCTGTGCTCTCTCTCTTTCTCTCGTCCTCTACTTTTCACTCGCTCTCCCTCCCCTCTCTCTCTACCTTTGTTTTTCTCTCTTTCCCTCTACCTTTTTCTCTGTGTCCTCTCCTCTCTTTCCCTCCACCATCCGTTCTCCCTCTTTCCCTATATCTTTCTCTGTCTATCTCTCTCTTTTCTTTGTCTCTCTCCTTTATGTTCTCTTTTTCCTTCTAGCCTATCTCCCCCTCTCTCTTTCTCTTTCTCTACCTTTCTTTCTATCTCTCTTTCCTTTTACCTTTCTCTTGATCTCTCTCTCTTTCTCTCTTCTTTGTCTCTCTGCCCACTCTCCATCAATAATGCATCTAACATTACCGTAAGCACGAGACAGGCACCGATCCACATGCTCCTCGTTTCTTCACATTCACATTCACCGGAGCCGGAGCCGGACTGTTTTTTTTTTCAGTGTCACATCTGAATCTATCGCTCAAACTCTCCCAGCAAACGAATCTAAATCACACTGTAAACGACTGCAGGCAAACGGAAAACAGCACAATTACGTAATATCCCCCTGAAGAACAAAATGTCTCCCATCCATCGAAATCTGTACTGAACTTCTTTTTTTTATTTATTTATTTTCTTTTGTTTTGGTTTTTTTGGACAAATTTGGTCCTTTCCTGTGATGCGATTTCTTAAAAAGGACCTGCCTCGTGGTGAACAGGCATTTGGAAATTAAAGCTGCACTGTGTAACTTTTCTGACAGGGTCTGTGATGGAAAACTTTTACTTTGTTTTCTGTTGTGATTGATTTAAGATAAAGAATGTATTTTATGGGTTTAGATACTGTTAACTAACAACTGCTAAAGCATTTCTGTGTTCCTGTCACATGTGATGGTGTAACCTGCTGTTCCTGGAGTATCTCAGGACAGGTCACTACTCTGTCTTTATCTAACAAGCTGTTGCTTTGCTTATTCTCATCATTTAGAATAGTGAGATCCTTGGGGGTAATCTGCTCGATGCCCATCTAAACCAGACCCATAGTCTCTGTTTGGAGGTTGTTAGATACTGTACTGTAGTATGTTCTACCTCATGTTGATGTTATGACGTTTGTCGACTGTATAAGAGCCTGTTTTTGTTTTGCCCTGGATTCAGATTAGGGAGAGACGGACCTTGTGTGAGGGACAGACAGGTTTCTTTTTCATTTTCTCTGTAGTTGTGCACAATTGCTTTAATAAATCCAGACTCTTTGATTTAAGACAACTTCTCTACAGTTTTTATTCTTCTCAGATTTAGAAATCCACAACAGGTCCACCATTTTCTTGTTTCTATCTCCTTGGAAACCAGAATGTAACACAGTAAGAACTCATAGCCTATTTTTCCTTTACCTAAAAACACCTATAATTGAATGTTTGTCCACAAATCTGAAGGCTGGCAGTTCTAATCCCGCGCTCGACATAAACATTATTAGCAGAGAGATTCCAGCCCCCACAGATGAACGTTGTTGTTGTGTCCTAGGGCAAGGCACTTCACCCCCATTGCCCCCAGAGTGTGCAAATGTTGGGGCTTGTTGGAGGTTGGAAGGGGCTAAGAGTGCATGTGTTTTATGTTGTTTTTAGAGTAATACACAGCAAAAAAGGCCTATCAAAAATAAGAAAAAAAATACCAATTTTGAGGTAAAAATGCCCTATTTTAAGTGAAATTATCTGCCAGTGCAGTAAGAAATTTTCACTTACCAACTTTTCTTAAAGCAAGATGAAAAACGAATCTTGTTCTAAGCAGAAAACAACAGTTTCAAGTATTTATATTTTATTTCCAGATTTTTCACCTTATTGGTTTGAGAAGGAAGTTAAAGAGACTTAACCTGGCTTGATTTAATATAAAAAACGCTTAGAATAAGTTGTAATATCAAGATAAGATAAATCAGGATGGAATAAGTAAAAACAATCTCATTTTATTAAGTAAAAAAATCTTAAAATTGGTCTTTTAAGATGCTTAATTCAAGTCATTTTAACTATGCCAGAAAATCCTTTTTGCAGTGTTTTTCAACAGCGTAACCCTAAGTAATACCTGTTTTAATATATTTTTGGTCAATTTATCTTTATACACTGAATCTGTACTCTCAGTATTTCCACCAACCTGCTCAGGGCCTCCAGGCGTACATTAGCATTCATACTATAACCTGGCACCAACATCTTTTCTACCTCTTCTGTCTTGATTAATGTATTGTTGTGCACTGTCCCTGTACAAATAAAAAGCACAACGTACCAATGAGTGTGTGTGTGAATGGGTGAGTGGTGCAAAGTGCTTTGAGTGTCTTGAAGGTGGAAATGCAGTATATTTAAAGGTGCATTGTGTAACTTTTGGGGGAGGGTCCATCAAGTGGTTTTCTCCCTGGAGCTGTTAGTGCTTTGTGTGGAATGTTTCACAGTATGGCATTAAACCTTTCTATCATCACGGAGGTCAAACCAGACCAAGTTGCAGGTCAGATCTGTGGAGACCATAGACCGTATATACAGTATGAGTGGACTAAGCTAACCCGTTAGCCGCCATGTGCCAAACAGGAAGTGCTCCAGGAGGCTCTTCCGGCTCCTTCTCTCCCTTTTTCCATTGACTTACATTATGATCTTATCGTCCCTCTGTCTGTAACTGCTGCACTGAGCCTCGTCATTCGGGTCTTAAAATGTTCGTATGAACCCGCAACACATGATCCTGAATATTTCATTTCTCTATCTTGTTCCTAAATCAAGATATGAACACAAATAACGGACCAATCAGACGCCTTCATTCCCTGAGGTCGCTGCGTTAGCAACAGGTTTGATTGACAGCTTGTGCGTTTCGCTGCTAAGTAAGTTCCCTTCTTGCTTTCCTGCCCTGATTGACTATATTTGAAATAAAATGACAAAATATCTCAAACAATTTCAATAGCTAACGTTACTAGAATCTTAACTAGCATAATTTAACTAGCATAAAGTAACGTGAATTTCATTAAATTGGGACTCTTGTTTTTGCACGTAACAGAACATACAACATAAATCAATGACTTAAACTTACTATTTAAAGTTTGATGATAAAAGCTAAAACTTTCCTTATTATTCTGCAGAATCAGGTAAATCCAGTGGTCGTGCAGGCGCAGAGTATCACATCCATAGTCTGTATATTTGATGCATCGCAGCTCTGCCATGAGGAGGGCGCCACATTTAACCACCTAAATCATGATTGGCTCTTGTGGTTCCTATGATATTCGCAGTCGGATTTCCAAATATGGAGCCTGGCTCCAAATTTGCTCCTGTAACCGTGGCAACAAGAGCCTCACTGAGCGACGCTGACGCTGTGGAGACGTCACACTCACTTAGTCCACTCATATATACGGACTATGGTGGAGAGGCGACCCCGCTCACAGTCAGAATGCCTGTTTTTGTAGGCACACTGTGGAACATTCCAGGCAGAGCAATGACATCTCCATAGAAACAAGCAGGTGAGGGAGCCCCAATCAAAAAGTTGCATGATCTTAGTGAACATTACAGGCAAAGCAATAACAAGCAGATGAGGGAAACTAAACCGGAAAAGTTACATAGTGGAACTTTAACTTACATCTTTAAAGCAGGTGTGTATGTGGTTTCTATATGTTTCACATTCTTCCTTCAGGCCTGAGGCGGAGGGTCTACAGAGGAATCACTTTAGATCTTCGAGTGTTCTTCAATAGTTACCCCAGAGCCATCGAGGGGCTGGTGCCGCACATAAAACACAGGTAAAAAAAAAGATTGCTTGGCTTCATTGCGGCTCAGTCGTGTACAATAGATAGAGGGAGCACTGCTGAGTCTGCCAGTTTCAGCAGTGTACATAGAAGGGTGTCAAAGGAGTAAAGGAGTGAAATTGAAATTGTACAGAACACAAACAAAATGCCCAGAAAGTACCAAAAAGAAGAAAAAGAATAAGTGTGATGAGGTGATGATGTTTGCGCTATCAAACCCAACTGGGGAGTCTATTGTGATTATTCCTCACCTCCCAAATTAATTTTATTATTGTTTTATTTATTACTGTTTTTATTTTTATACACTACCGTCCAAAAGTTTGGGGTCACTTAGAAATGTCCTTATTTTTTAAAGAAAAGCACTGTTTTTTTAATGAAGATAACTTTAAACTAATCAGAAATACACTCTATACATTGCTAATGTGGCAAATGACTATTCTAGCTGCACATGTCTGGTTTTTGGTGCAATATCTACATAGGTGTATAGAGGGCCATTTCCAGCAACAGTCACTTCAGTGTTCTAATGGTACAATGTGTTTGCTCGTTGTGTCAGAAGGCTTGTGCAGTCATGTTAGCACAGCGGAAAACTGTTCAGCTGGTTAAATAAGCTATAAAAGTGACCTTCTTTGAGCAGGTTGAGTATCTGGAGCATCACATTTGTGGGGTCGATTAAATGCTCAAAATGGCCAGAAAAAGAGAACATTCATGTGAAACTCGACAGTCTATTCTTGTTCTTAGAAATGAAGGCTATTCCATGCAAGAAATTGCCAAAAAACCTGAAGATTGTGCACTACTTCCTTCAGAGAAGAGCACAAACAGGCTCTAACCAGAGTAGAAAGAGAAGTGGGAGGTCCCGCTGCACAACTGAGCAAGAAGATACGTACATTAGAGTCTCTAGTTTAAGAAACAGATGCTTCACAGGTCCTCAACTGGCAGCTTCATTAAATAGTACCCAAAAAACGCCAGTGTCAACATCTACAGTGCAGAGGCGACTCCGGGATGCAGCTTCAGGGCAGAGTGGCAAAGGAAAAACCATATCTGAGACTGGCCAATAAAAGAAAAAGATTAATATGGGCAAAAGAACACAGACACTGGACAGAGGAAGATTGGAAAGAAGTGTTATGGACAGACCCACTGAGCTGTTGTGGGAGCAGTTTGACCGTCTGCTACGTAAGAAGTGCCCATCCAGCCAATCCAACATGTGGGAGAAGCTTCTAGAAGCGTGAGGTGAAATTTCTCCAGATCCTTCAACAAATTAACAGCTAGAGGCCAAAGGTCTGCAGGGCTGTAATTGCTGCAAATGGAGGATTCTTTGGAAAGTTTGAAGGAAAAAAATATTATTTCAAATACAAATCATTATTTCTAACCTTGTCAATGTCTTGACTATAGTTTATTCATTTTACAACTCATTGTAGTAAATAAAAGTGTGACTTTTCATGGAAAACAAAATTGTCTGGGTGACCCCAAACTTTTGAACGGCAGTGTATACTTTTGTGATATTTGTTTTTATTATGTTTATACAGGGTGTCCCAAAAGCATTTATATAATTTTAAAAGGAATTATCTTGAAAACTACTAACTCTACCTTAATGAAATTTAGTTTAGCTGATGAACATCATATGTTTATTATGGGACTTTGTTTGCCAGTTTGGTTTTTCCAAATTTTGCATCGAAGCCTGCACAGTCTTGGGTGACTGTGCGCAAGCATAGTCCAAAACACAAAATGACTTCTCTTTGGGAGAGAACAGCTCAACCTGAAATTGAAAACAGAACAAAGATAAAACATTAAATATAAAATCTTGATCTGTTTCTATATTTTCTGTTTTAAAAATGATTTAGGTTATTCCAACAAGAACTGTCAAAATTATTGGCCTGCAAAATTATGTCACATTTTTTGGGACACCCGTATATATATTTGGATTCTGTCACAAACATTACATTACAATAGTCACCCAACTTCCCAAAGTAAAAACAAAAGTAAGTAAAAAAAATTAGTCATGTGGTGAGTGACAAGATGTTTTAACCAATCACAGTGAAGAAGCTCCTTACCTTTACATTACACTGCATGTACTGAATAAATTCATTATATTCTACTTGTGTTTTGAAAAAAGTCCAAAATACCAAATATAACAAGTGGTTCTCCTCTTGGCCAGAGTCGGGTCACATCTGTCCAGTATTTGAGGATTCACTGCAGGATGACACGTCCCTCTGAACCGAGGCACCCTTGGGAGCGCGGGACAGGACAAGGGCACCCACTAAATACACTTTGTGCATAGGATACGATGGGGTATCTTACGTTGAATGATTTGATACAAACTAAGGGCAACTTTCTTTAACTAGCTGTAATAAATCATGAAGTCCGTGTGTGCTGTCAGCATCTAAATGTCCAAGCAACTTATTGTCCAAGAATCAGGAGGTGCACGCTTTGCCAGCTAGTTGTTTTACCGCTCTGGTCTCCGGAAGTCGGGAAAAGCACTTTAAAACTCATCACGGTGAATATTAGGATAACATTATGCTACCAAACCATATAAAACAAACTCTAGAAACTTTATCAGATGCTCTTTTCTGATCTATTATAATATTGTTTTCTCATCAAAAAGTGTCCCAAATATGTGTGAATGAAACAAAACACAACTCCAGGTTTAATGAGGTAACAATATTATAATGGCTTAAAACTCACAAGAGTCAATTTTCCGTAATATAGAACCTTTAAAACAGAATATTCAGGTACAGCTGCTTCATAGTGGTGCTTTGTTGGTGCTCTAAACATTTTAACAGCTTGGCCAGACTTGCATTATTCGTATTAATCTTATTTATTTGTTTATTTATTTATTCATTTGTTTGATTTGTTTCAGCAGATTGACAAAAGTTAAAAATGTGAATACAACTGCACAGTAGTCAAAATATTATTGCTTTATCTATATTGTTTCACTTCTGTAATGTTTTATCTTCATAGAGACCAAACCAGAGCGAGTTACAGGTCAGATCTGTGGAGAGGCGACCCCGCTCACAGCCAGAATGTTTGTTTTTCGAGGTGTTTTTGAGCTATAAAACCACCTGTAATTCATTAAATGTAAGGTAGAGCTGTTTAATATTATACAGGCATACAGTAGAAACAGGTAGATGACAGACCCCCAACCAAAAAGCTACACAGTGCACCTTTAAGTAGATCACTGGTACAATATGCTCTCATTGCAATAGAATCCACATCCTCTGTTGCTAAGAGTCTTCTAAAATAGTTGAAACTGACTTCTTTTTTTCCTTTTCACACTTGAGAGCTTTCCAGTCTTCCAGTAGACTCAAAACACTACTAACTAGATGCCCTCCCAAACATTTCCTCAGACCCATTCATCCTTTTTAAGTGATCTATGGAGGTTATTTTTACTGCCCCTTGGATGCTCAAATGTGTGGTCAGTCAGCGGAGTCTAAGCAGTTCTATTTTACAGCAAGAAAACCAAAAACTATTATTCTTTATGGCTTTGTTTACAGAGCTGTAGCGGGTTGCAGTACATGGAATGAGAACTGCTAGAGTAGCTGTAAATTGAGACTATAATTTGTGGCTAATGTTATGTTTATGCATGTTTAGTCGTGGTGGTACAGGACAATGTCTGCACAGGAAAATGCCCTTTTCCAAATAGGAAGTTTGCATCCGGCACTTCCAGCTACTGCCCCTGACTTACACTGAATATGAATGAATATTTTCACCTTCCTGTAACTGCTGCTTTGCTAACTGCCTCATTTTGGTCTTAAATTGTCAGTGTTAACCCGCTCTACATAATCTTGGTGTTTTTAAGTTGCTAATTTGCCCAGTAAAAATAATCGCTAGAATCATGAGCCTCATTTGTCTGGAGCCGAACGTTATGGGTGACGCCACTCTCCCTTCTTTATATAGTCTATGATTTTACCTTATTAAGTTCTGTTTAGTTTTGGTGAATAGTTAAATGTCATGCTGTGTTCAGGTTTATTTTAGACAAACTGGTGCAAATATATCTTGTACAGTCTTGCTTGAGGCCTTTGGAGAAATTGTGTGAAAAATTGTTGTTAAGAAGGTTGGTTGAAGGCGGTATCTTGTTTTTTTTACTGTGAAAAACTGAACTCTTTTTAAAGAATTTACAGTGGTTCAAATGTATTTCTCACTTTCTTAAGACATTCCTCGTATCCAAATTACTCAGTGAGTTTTAGAGGAGTTTTAGAGGTCACATTTAGGGAATTTCCTAGAGCGATAAACAAGAGTAAAGATGTTTTCACAGAGACAAGCAGGTCCACTAGAAACGTTGTGCAGTGCACCTTTAACAGTGTTTTAATAAAATGAGTCTAACCATAGGCATAGGTCATAGGACACACTTTAATGTTTGTATTATAACCTGGTAGGCCGTCCACAGACCACATTTATGAACATAATGGGGAATCATGTCTTTCAATGGGATTAGAGAACACTGAAAATGATCAATTCCATTTACTGACAGGAGCAGAGCTGCAGGGGGCACTGCTAAACATCAGGCTGGGGAGCAGATGCTTTGCTGGGGTTGGCTAAATGAGCTCTGCCTCCCGCGGGCTACAGTCCCATAAGGAGAAACCATGGGAGAACTTCACCAACCGGGGATGAGGCCTAACCTGACAGATGGAAATATCACCAAAAGAAAGACAAATCCTTCTCTAATATAGTGTAATATGTTTAGCATGATAACATTTGTCACAGTGAGGGACAGGAGGACACTGGCCAAACTGCTCTACATCATGGACACTCCTGCTCACCTACTGCACCAGACGATAGAGGGACAGAGGAGATAATACTCCCTACAACTGTACAACAACGCACCCTTATATAACAGATAATACTCCCTACAACTGTAGAACAACTCACCTACTGCACCAGACTAAAGAGGGACAGAGGAGCTCATTCTTCAACAGGCTCCTACAGCTCTGCTTATACAGTGACAGATACAGGACTACATTCATACTATAATACTCCCAACAACTGTACAACAAGTACAACCAGCCACAATAGCCAAACATGGTAACACTTTATAATGAGGTGCCATAATAAACAGAAAACTAATCATTACCTAACCCTTCATTAATATTTGTTAATTGTTAATAAAATGTCTATTTTGCACAAGTTAAGTTTTTTTCATGATTAACTAAACATTAATTGTTTGCATGAAACTGTATTAATGTTATAACAAATAGAAAATAATCTATTAACTAATACTGAACTAATATTTGTTAATAGTTAATTAAATGTCTTATTGTCACTGCTTATCTCAGTATGAACCTCTCAGTGTGACAGACCCGCTGTAAAATATTTGCTATTGTTAATAAATGTTATAAGAATGATTTGTAAACAGTTAATAATGACTGTTCCAGCTTAGGTGCCCCACGCAGACAGCTGCACATTACCAGTTTATTAATTAAGCTTAACCAACTTTATTATAAGGTGCCTCCACACTGATACCTACAACAACAAGGATCCTATGAGGAGAGGTTCATACTGAGATAAGCAGTGCCAATGAGACATTTAGTGAACTATTAACAAATATTAATAGGATATTAGTTAATAGATTATATTCTATTTGTTAAAACACTAATACACCAATTTCATGCAAACAATTAATGGTTAGTTAATGATGAAAAAACTAACTAAAATTAACTTGTGCGAATAGACATTTTAAACAATTAATAACAATAACAACAATAACAATTAATAAATATTAATGAAGGGTTAGGTAATGATTAGTTTGCTGTTTATTATGGCACCTTATTATAAAGTGTTACCCCAAATATTGGTATAGGCAACAAAAAATCCATATCGGACCTTCCCTTATCAATAATATAGGCTAGTGTCTGCATAAATATGAAGGACAGTGACATTAAGATATGAAAAGTTCTGAAAAAATTATAAATCACATAAAATAACTGTTGAAATTGAATTGACAAAAAAGTGAGAGTGACAAACTGAAAAACTGTTGGCTGTTGCTGCCTAGTTTCTGGTTGTGCATAATTTAAGAGGGACTTGTTTAACAGGAAAAAATCAGCTCACTTCCAGCTAAGTCAGCTCTTTACAGTGAGACTGTGTTCAAATAAAACACAGACTAAAGCCTAACTTTGGCGGATGATGTACTCAATTGTGTCACTTAAGTAAAAGTATTAAAGTACCTGCTTAAAAATGTACTTTAAGAGTAAAAAGTAAAAGTATATTGCAGGATTTCACAAGAATTCCAGGATGAATTGTAGTAATTTTGATGAGTTTAGCTGATTTTAAGAGGTTTCTTAACATTTCTCGCCATTTTCATGTATTTGAGTATTTGGTTTGCTCAATTTGGGACGTTAACTCAAATTAAATGTGCTAAAAATAAGTCTTCGCCATTTCAGCAGGACCATAAAGAAAAGTACTCATCATTTTTTCAGTCCAACTCTAAAATCTAGTGGAGTAGAAAGTACAGATATATGCTCTCAAACGCAGTGAAGTAAAAGTATCCACTGTAAAATGTACTTATGTAAAGTACGGATACCTAAAAACTGTACTTAAACATTGTACTTTTACTTTTGTACTTCATTACCTTCCACCACTGCGCTTCAAACAGAGCAGTGCCTTCAGTTAGTCAAATATCGGTATCGGCAACAGCAATAAAAATCCATATCGGACCATCCTAGTATCGTCATAAACAAGACCTAAAGGACTCGTGACATCCGGACATGAAAAAGGCTGTACAAAATAAACCGCGTAAGATAACAAGTTGAAATTGAATCTCCAAAATCTCACTGTCCTTTATTCAACCTCTCACACACACCGGCAGCTCACACACACACACACACACACACACACATCTCAGTGCTAATCAAGATAAATGGGATTTTCTCTGTGCTGAAGACATATCATTAGATTATGAGACAACTACATTATCTCGCTATAACCCACACCCCTCCACAGGCCTGCGTACAGCATTCAGGGCTCCAGCTTCAAGTCTAAGTGCCCCCTAAATGTTGCCCAATGTTGACCACAGCCGTAATGGACTAAATGAGGTTTGGAGGTGATGGATGGTTATAATTGTCTTGGCCCCATTTACCTAATTCAGATTTCATAGTAAGAGCTTATTTATGTTAAGTGACATTGCTCGCTCCATAAATCAGATACCGATTTTTAATGCGTGCTTGTGTAGCTTGTGAAGACGTGTCAATAGAGTGTACGTGGGTTTGAAAATTTGCACCGTTGCCATAGTAATTAATAAGCGGATTGTCTGAAAACTCAAGAAACTAAATGGATTTAAACAGCACATTTTCAGGAGCCTGGTTTCTGTTTGAGAGAAGAAATCAGCCTAAATATGCAGGATTTGTGAGTTAAACATTTGTGAATGAAATAAAATACAACTCAGGACCATTAGGAGCATTATATTTTGGAAGAAGACTGAAATCTGAACTGACTATAGAGGTCTGAAGAGGAGCCTTAGTCACTGCTTTACCTGGAACTGTATTTTATTTGATATGGAGACAAGTATGTGGCACCTTCAGGCCAAGTTACAGGTCAGCTCTGTGGAGAGTGTGAAGTGCAAGACAAAAAAAGAGAAAGGTTTAATGCCATGTTTTGAAACCTTCCAGGCAAAACAATGACAGCTCCACAGAGACGAGTAAAGAGCAGAACCCCATGAGAATGTACTCCTTTAGGTAGTAGGGTTTAGTATAGTTTCAGTAGTATCGTGATTTTATTAGTATGTGATTTTCAATACTTTTTAGAACCCACTTTTGATAGTCTCAGATCTACAAGTTGTATTTTTTCCTTGTCCTTCACTGTGATCCACTCGACATCAGGGTAATTCAATAGTAAGTCTCTGGGCTAGACATAACAATTGTATCTGTATGTGTGTGTGTGTGTGTGTGTGTGTGTGTGTGTGTGTTCCCGAATGCATTCACTGCTGTCTCCACTCCACACAACTATTTTCTAAGTTTGTGTATTACAATCGCACATGAAATATAAGCCTATAGATGCGTGGTTTGGACTATTTTCTTCACAAATGTATCAACCATTCTCTGTCATACACACTCAGTTTCAGTGTGTAGAGACAAATGTGGCTTTTTCAGTTTTTCTTAAGGTTTGAAGGATCACTCTGGGACTCTAAGGGCCCTATATTACACTATGTTCTGATCTATGTTATAATGTAGTTTCTATTGTCTGTGGTCCTTTTAAACTCCATACACTTTTGCTCGAATCATTTGGATAATTGCAGCCCTGGAACTGCCTGTCTCTGCTGAACTAAAGGTGAAAGGTGTTAACTTGAAAACTACAACTATGTGACATCGCAAGGTGAAACAGAATATTTGAGCTTTAGAGCCTGATAAAGTGTTACTCATGTGTGAATAAAACAAAACACAACTCCAGGTCTGTTTTTGATGAGGTAACAACATTAAAACATGGTTTAAAGCTCACAGGAATCAAGGCTGCATAATATATGACGGAAAGTGAAATACACATAAAGTTGGTTAGAGTTGATTTAAATATTTGTGCTTATGGCAAATACTGCATGGGTATAAGTAGCATGAAACCAGCTAGCAGCAGCTGATATTGAAAAAACTTCAAAAATACTCCCATTATAACATGACTATTAGTTTAAAAGACAGGAAAAGTTGCAAGGAACTTGCTAAAAGTTGCTTGAAATAGCAAGATTAGTCCAAAAAAAAGAAAAAAAAAAGAAAGAAATATAAAAATTCACAATCCATTAGTGTCACTTCTCTACACTAACTCAGCAAGAAAAGTTTTAAAAGTTCAAGCTGAATGTTTAGTTCAGGTTCACTGCTAAAAATCCACCTCCAAATCTGCAGCGTGTGTGATTTGCAATGATTATTAAAGCTATAAAAAATTATGGTAAAACCTGCTTTTAATTAAAATGGTTTCCTTTAAAACAGAGCTGCTGGGTGTACATGCATTTCCTTTTAAAATATCATTAAACAATTACTGAGCACACGGCCAGTTTGGGAATAAGCCAGGACTTTTATATTCATTACAATAACACAGTTTTATACTAATGATGATTTCCTCTTAAAAAAAAGTCTCTGCCAACAACTTCTGATCTGGTCTGATTTTACATATCTCAGAAACACATATGTATACATATTTACATATTTACATATTTACAAGACTAAAGTTGTTTACCCCCAGAACATATTTAATCAAACCCACAGTTGTCTTGCTAAGGCGAAAAGGCTGCACTGTGCATATATGTAGCCCTGTTGAAATACGTTTGCATTCTTAAGTGTCCATATGTCCTTAGGCTCTTTCAGACATTTCTTTCCATGATGATAAGGCGTTATATTTAGCTGCAGATGACTTCAGCCTAAAGAGATGACGACACATGTACACCATGTTCTACCAAACACTGCGTTCTATTAAACACATGCGTAACAGAGAGAGGCTGGAGGCATCACGGGTGATGAACTTTGCTCTAATCCTGTGCAGAGGCAGGAGCATGTGCTCTGTGTGAAGCAGTGCCAAACATGATTAACACTTTAAGAACATCCACCATGTAATCAGAAGCAGCACATTAAGGGCACACTACAAAAGAGTTAATACCCTCTTGTGAAGGCTTGTGATTTAACTTTGACACTTAAAGCACTGAGACTGGCCAAACCAACCCTGTTGTATTCTCACACTTCACCACTAGGTGCTCTCCACATTACTTCAGTCTGACAGAGCGCCACCTTTAGCCTGGCAGAAGAAGAGCGGAGAGCACAGCTGAGTCTGAACAGGACACAGGAGGAAGGGGCTCACATCTGCTATCTACTGTCTTCTGGATCTCAGCCATATCTTACCTGTTTCTTGGCATGATGGCAATAATCTCCATGGAGAGTTTAATGCCAGTTTAATGCCATACTGTGTAACTTTTCAGTCAAAGCAATAGCACCTGAAGTCGAATCTCTTTTGGCTTTCTATAACATTTCCCATACCCTGCCTAAACTCCCACAGTGTCACAGAGTCTGCAGGTCTTCAGTAGTATGAGGTCAGATCTGCATATCCTTTAACACTGTGTTTCTATGCATCCAAAAAGTGACAGAGTGCACCTTTACAAGTACAGTATAAAATTCCCCATATTCCTGTAAAGCTAAAGTGTGATCGACTATAGGTGTACAGGAGTGTGAGCAGATCTGCATATCCTTTAACACTGTGTCCTCTGCGGGCCCATTAAAGCACTGATGCACTGCAGAGCCCTGAGTTTGGGCTGAAGAGGCTCTCGGCTACTGCATCATTACAATCTGCTCCCACCACAGAGAGAGCACTTCCTCCTGCAGCAAGACCACAACATGCAAACTACAGGCACCTGCAAGAGACAGGCCCAGAGAGGGAGAGAGAGGAAGAGATAAAGAGAGAGAGGGGGAGAGGGAGAGAGAGAGAGGCAGAGGGAGAGACAGACTCAGAGACAGAGGGAGCACTTCCTCCAGCAGCAAGAACGCAACATGCAAACTACAGGCACCTGCAAGAGACAGGCCCAGAGAGGGAGAGAGAGGAAGAGATAAAGAGAGAGAGGGGGAGAGGGAGAGACAGACTCGGAGACAGAGGGAGAACTTCCTCCAGCAGCAAGACCACAACATGCAAACTACAGGCAAAGAGACAGGCCCAGAGAGGGAGGGAGGGGGGAGAGAGGGAGAAAGAGAGAGGGGGGGGAGGGAGAGATAAAGAGAGAGAGGGAGAGAGGAAGGGGGAGGGAGAGGGGGGGGCAGACTCAGAGACAGAGAGAGACAGACTCAGAGACAGGGAGAGGGGGAGAGAGGGAGAGAGAGAGGAAGAGAGGGAGGGGGAGGGGAGAAAGAGAGGGGGGAAAGGGAGGGAGAGATAAAGAGAGAGGGAGGGGGGAGAGAGAGACAGACTTAGAGACAGAGAGAGACAGAGAGGGAGAGATACAGACTCAGAGACAGGGAGAGGGGGAGAGAGAGGGAGAGCAAAAGAGGGAGAGAGATTCAGAGACAGAGAGAGGGGGAGAGACAGACTCAGAGACAGAGAGAGAGAGAAAAAGAGGGAGAGACAAACTCAGAGGGGGAGAGAGAGACAGAGAGAGAGGGGGAGAGAGACAGGGGTGAGAGGAAGATAGATAAAGGAGGGTGAGAGAGAGAGGGGGAGAGACAGACTCAGAGACAGAGAGAGAGGGAGAGAGAGACAGAGAGGGGAAGAGAGTGGGAAAGAGGGGGTGAGATACAGAGAGCGCAGGGTGAGAGGGAGAGAGAAAGAAGGAGAGAGATAGAGAGAGGGATAGAGAGAGACAGACAGAGAGAGAGAGAAAGAGGGAGAGACAGATTCAGAGACAGAGGGGGAGAAAGAGACATACACATAGAAAGATAGATAGACAGACAGACAGACAGACAGAGAGATAGATAGATAGATAGATAGATAGATAGACAGAGAGGGATTGAGAGACAGAGAGGGAGAGACACACAGATAGACAAATAGAGAGAGTGAGACAGACACAGAGAAAGAGAGAGAGGAGGGTGAGAGAGAGAAAGAAATAGGCAGACACACAGTTAGACAGATAGAGAGAGAGAGACAGAGGGAGAGGCAGACACAGAGAAAGATAGGGGGAGTTAGAGTGACAGAGAGAAGACAGACAGAGAGATAGACAGCGAGAGAAACAGACAGAGAGGGAGAGAGAGAAGTGCCAAAGAGAAGGGATGGATGGACGCTGGTGGGAGAATTGTAAAGAATTTTCACCATTGTTGTACAGTAAATGTTAATGACAAGTTACAGAACTGAATCAACATTTTGTACTTAACTTTCTTTGGTGTTTGGTGTTTTGACGATTTTCCTGCAAGCTTTCTAAACTGTGCAGCCCCCCCGTCCAAAACAAACGAACCTGAGAATGCTCCGCCTCCACTGGCCTCTGTGATTCCAAGTACTAGATGACATCACGCAGCACTGCCCTGATGTTTCTGAGTACAAGGCTGCAACGGCTGAGTTTGAAGTGTGGGTACCCGTTAGACCAATCACACTGTTCCTTATACCTCCAGACCCTAGACTTTGCACCAGAAAAGTTACACACTGCACCTTTAAATATAGTGCTAACCTATGGATAGCTGTGATGGAGCAAAGCTGTTTCTGTGCTGCTTTGCTCCACAACTTTATGCTTAAGAGCTCCTCAGACAATGGACATAGGGTCACAGTTCACAATTCAAGCATCTTTCTAGCAGCTATTGTTGTTAGCCTTATTTGAACTGTCAATACAAACACTGGAAGAACACACATCCCAATTCACACCATCAAAATATTCACAAAGACCAACATAAATGAAACAGCCTGAAGATATCGCATGGAATTATCGTTGTCTCTGTTGTTATTATAGATAGAAATCTTTTTAATTAAACTACCCATAGTCCAACTTGGCTCCGCTTTGACTGACAGCTGTGGGAGGAGACTGCCGCAATGCCCCTTTGTCTCCTCCTCCTCTTCCTCTCCTCTCCATCTCTCTGTATCCTCCCTGGGCTCTGAGGATTATGGGAATCTATGCTACGTAGCTGCTCTAAGCTTACAGTGAAAGGGGGGGTCAAGGGGGGGCCAGACACCAGAAGAAGTCTATCTCCATATGACCTTTGTGACCTATGTTTAATCTTCCCTCTCTTTACCTTTATGGAGATTTACCAGCGTACACCTGCCTATCGAAAATGGCCTCTTCAGCAGCACTTATACGCATACAAACAGGTTTTAGTGTGTTGGAGGCTTTCTCGCCGCCAGATTGATAACTCCAGCCCATAGTCACTCGTCTATAAGCCAGGCACAGTGGGTAATTCTATACTGAAGAATGGATATAAAGCGTTTTGAGCCACGGTTAGCGCAGCAGCTAGTGAAGAGCTCAGGGGTTCAGTCATTTCGTGCAGAGTCTATTCCATCAAAGTACTTTCTTCTTTAACTTCCTTTGTCAAAATCGAAATTGTGATTTATCAGATAAGAGAGAAGCAACGCTGAGATTTGTACTTTATGCTCCCTACCTGAACTGTCACTTTTGTTTGAAGTTTAGAGCGAATGCACCTTATTTTGTCAGTGTAGTTGAGCAAAATGTGTTTACCCCAGTGCAGATATATCTTATAAGCAGCTCGTGAGGTCCTCCGAGAATCAGGAAGCGCACTATTAACATGCTACTTCTGTTAGCATAACTGTGACAGCGAGTATTGTTGTTGTATTCTTATGCAAGACACTTCATCCTGCCTAACCTGAACGCGGTGTGAGAATGAGAGTAATGTTGGTTGGGGAGATCAGCGGCACAGATCAGATTGCAGTCTACTTCTGGGCAGCTGTGGCATTATCAGGTGTGGAGAGAATGCAAAATGTCCATTTATTATTACAAATTGAACCTATGAGCTTCTAGAGGTGTCCTTCATTTCTTAAGGAAACAATATCACCGTTCATCATGTTATATCTTTCTTTTAAAATGCAATATTGAGCTGAAACGATGCAAAATGGAGATCAAAATTACCACGCAACATTATCAAATCCTGTGGGCATGCGCTGGTGGGGGTGAAAAGGGGGGTTCATTGTAGCAATAGCGTCTTGAATGCAGGTGAATAAAGACAAACATGCATGAATGAGAAGGAGAAACAACTATAACATTGTTTAGTTTAGTTTATTAAGCTCCCCATTAGCTACTGAAATATCAATAGCTATTCCTGGGGTCCATGGTTAAAGTAATTTTTTACATAACAGGTCCGCTTTAATACAATATTTGTTTATTATGATTTCATAATGTGAAATTTATTGTGAAGTCTAAATCAAACTAAAATGAAAGGACGTATTGTTGCTCGTATCCCTGTACCTGTCTCATATTCCCCTCTGCTTGTTGCTGTTGATTACATATCACTTAATAGCTCAGCTCTCAGGCCTTTATGACCTTCTCTTGGTGACTCTTTTGACGTTGTTCAAGGACTTTTTCTCATCTGCCGTGGCTTTGGGGTTGATCCTTATTATTAAAGTGTATCAGAAGCAGCAGCATTGGTTCCCATTGACTCCCACTGACACCACTTACCACAATCACACGCAGAATAGCAGTCATTAATTATCATTAAGCCAGAGGAAGTCGGCACATAAATATAATTATTTTGTCGCCAGTAGATCTTTGGTCAGTAACACCAGGATGCTTTTGACATTAAGTGCCTTGAAGGTGGAAAAGTGCTGTATAAAAATTAGCTAACTGATGTTTCCCAGTGGTGACTCATTGTTCAGCCAACGCATTTCGCTGCTATACAAATGCAAAAAACACTTCTGCGTGTATGAATATGCTATAGATTCAAGATTATAGATTCAAGGATTTACGTATTGGCATTAAACAATAGCGTGAGGAGTGCAAACAGTATCAGTTCAATTCATAAAGTGCAAATACTGGAATGTAAACATATACTACTGAAGTACTTGTAGTAAGTAACACAACAACATGACATAAAGGCAGAGGTAGATACAGATAAAGTGCAAATGGGTTTGTACAGTGTGTGTTTGGTCTTAGTTTCTTACGTGAAGTGAATGAAAAACACATCGAATCAAATTCAAATTTCAAGTTTCTATCAACGTTAATGAAAATCCAAATTGATGAAACTCAAGCATAAATTTTATCAGTGCCTATTGCTCTCAGTCAGTTACAGCATCTACAACCAATCTACAACCAATCCACCTACAAACCACTCAAACACACTCCCTTCCTCTTCCTCCTTCATCCTGTATTCCAGCAACAGCCTCCTCATCCTCTTCATCTCTCTCCCTTCACCATCATCGGAAACAGTGCCCCACAGGACATATTTGAACCATTTTATCCATTTGAGAGCCCTGACAAATACACTCGCATAGTGTTTACTGCAAATGAACTGCAGATGAGCCTAATTCGCTCTGTCCTTTCCGTGCAGATGTGCAGGAAGTGAGCATGGGGGTGTTTTAGGCTCTATCGACTCCTGCTTCAACTGACTTTACATTGAAAAATTGTCACCCCTCTCTCTGTAACTGCTGCGGTGACAATCATTTTGGTTTTAAAATGTTTAAAATGTTCAAATTGACCAGCTCTATGTGATCTTGCCATTTTTATTTCACTGTTTTGTCTGTAAATAAATTCCTGTTCTGAAGGTTAATACAGTCTGGTTTTAGCCCATGACAGATATAATGCATATACTGAAAAGGAGAAACAACTATAACATGGCTTTCTTTATGCTTTATTAAAGGTTCATTGTGGAATTTTTCTGGTGGAGGGTCTGTCAACTGCTTTTCTCAATGGAGATGTTATTGCTTCACCTAGAATGTTTCACAGTATGGCATTAAACCTTTTCTATCATCATGAAGACCAGACTAGAACAAGTTCCAGATCAATTCTGTGGAAAGGCAACCCCACTCTCAGTCAGAACGCCTGTTTTTGTAGGTATTTTTGAACTATAAACCACCGGTAACTGAATAAATGTAAGATAGATCTGTTTAATGTCATACTGTGGAACATTCCACACTACAAAAAAGGATTTTCTTTCATAGTTGAACTAACTTAAATTAAGCAGATTCATCTTAAAAGATCAATTTTAAGATTTTTTTACTTAATAAGATGAGATTTTTTTGACTTGTTTCAAGATATTCCATCTTGATATATCTTATGTAGATATTACAACTTATTCTAAGCACTTTTTATATTAAATCAAACCAGGTTAAGCCTCTTTAACTTCCTTCTCAAACCGATAAGGTGAAAAATCTTGCCATAAACACTTGAAACTAGTGTTTTCTGCTTAGAACAAGATTCATATTTCATCTTGTTTTAAGAAAACTTGGTAAGTGAAAATTTCTTACTGCACTGGCAGATAATTTAACTTAAAATGGGGCATTTCCTCCGGGTACTCGGTTTCCCCATCAACCCAAAACATGCCCGCACCCCTATGAACTAACATCAAGGACCATAATGTCCACCCTCCTGTGGGCTCACCACCTGCAGAGGGGTTCATAGGGGGGTCAGGTGCTATGAGTATTGGGCAGCAAATTGCCCCGCGACCCAGCCGGATTAAGCGGGAGAAGATGGATGGATGGATGGATAGGGCATTTTACCTCAAAATTTGTATTTTTCTATTATTTTTTGATAGGCCTTTTTGGCAGTGCAGGCAGAGCAATGGCATATCTATAGAAACAAGCAGGCGATGGACCCCCAACCAAAAAGCTCAATACTGTAAGTGCACCTCTAAGACTAATTAAAGTGGAGTTATATTAATTATATTATATTAATTATATTATATTATATTATATTATATTATATTATATTATATTATATTATATTATATTATATTATATTATATTAATTATATTATATTATATTATATTATATTATATCTATTCTTGCAACAGCCTCCTCATCCTCTCCCTCCCTTCACCATCATCAGGATCAGCGCCCCACAGGATATATTTTAACCATTTTATCCATTTGCAAACCTTGACAACATACGCTTCCACATTGTTTACTGCAAATGAGTCTAATTTTCCCCATTTTGTCCCATGCAGATTGGTTTCCTTTGGTCTCCCAGTGGATTTTGGACCAGGGCAGCAGCTGTCCCTCCCCAACGCTGTCACAACCTGCCTTCTCCGAGGCTAATCACTTGCTACAGGCCCCCAGTGCACGCCGCGTCCCTGCTAATGTCGCTAATGTCCCGGATCAGGGCTAACTGGTGCAGATACGTCGTTAGTTAGCCCACGTAATGCTCTGGTTCAACCGGGGGAGCGCAGGTGCGGCTATCTAGCAGCTCGACGGGTGTCCAAACGCCCCGGGAAGTCCAATATGGGTCATGCATAAAAACACGTCATTAGCATTAGCATAACCCTGTCCCTCCTACCTGCCAAAACACATTTGCTATGTTGGGGCTAAGTCATCTGTGAATAACCAGCTAATGGCTCACTGCTTCACACACCACTTCACATTGGCAGATAAAAATAGCCTGTTGTAATCATGTGCTTTTGGAATAGTACGGCTGGATGAGGGAATAGTAGGATAGAACAGAAAGCTAAAAAGCCATTTTGTGGTTGGTTTAACTATTAAAGGTTTTAGATTATGTTGTTTTCTGGTCAAAAATATACCCGGAGTCCTCTTAAACAGAAGAATCATGCAATGTCATGTGGTAATACAAGAAGTGCTCCACAGTTTTGAAACTCCATACACTTTCACTACAAGGATTTTGATTATTTCAGCCCTGGAATTTCCCATCTCTACTGCCTGAAAGGTAAAAAGTCAGCAGGTAGGCAGGCAGGTATGTTTTTGATGAGGTAACAACAGTATAACATGAATTAAAGCTCACAAACATCAGCCTTAGCAATGAAAATATTCAACCTCTAAGAATAAAAAGGTTTTGTACTTGTAAAGGGCATGAGGCTTAGGAAGACATAATGGGCAACATTTCTAACTTCTTTTCAAAATTCTAAAGATGTTGTGGCCACGATTTCCTATTTTGCCTCACAGCAAGGTCGCTGGATCGAGTCCTCGGCTTTTCTGTGTGGAGTTTGCAGCTTTATCACTGTATCTGCGTGGGTTTCTTCCGGGCATTCCTGTTTCCTCCATTAGCTCAAAACAACAATGCCCAGAATGAGTTTCCTTCAAAAGGGTTAAATAAAGTATACCATATACCTCATTCCGGACGATGCCGTTGGTGCAACCATCGTCATTCGCCATTATCGGGTCAAGTTATTAAAGTTAAGTCCACAATCGCCCCCACCTAACCCACCAACCTCACCCTGAAAACTCAAACCACCCACCGCCCGAAACAAGAACTTCCCCGAGGTTGGGGTGATGGCAAATGCCAGTGGTTGTTATTATATGTAGTGGGTGGTACCTCGGGGTGTGAATTTAAGGGGAACCTACAACCTGCCCACCCTGGTCCTACATAGATGTCATATTAAATGCTACAGTACATGTAGTAGTAGTTAGTCATAATCAAAAGAGAATTACAATTTCACTTGCCTCAACCATCCACAAAAGCTGTAGCTGTACAGATAGCTGCGTGTCCTCCAGCTCAGAGCAAATCATTTAATTAAAAAACTCCAGTTGCTGCCATAGTTCAAACATAGACTGTAATCACATTCGCAACACACAGCAACAACCAGTTCTGTGTTGGTACCAACCTTTCTTAAAGTCAATATCGAAACAGCATAAACCATACCACAGTGACAGGAAGAATGTCGTTTTTATTACCTTAAAATACTTTCTTTTCACAACATGGACTTTTACTACCACAAAACAATTCCAAAAGCCATTCAGCCCATTGAATATTGAACATTTTACACAAATCCGTCTGCTTAATGGTGGCACGTTGGGCTAGCACTTACGCTTCACAACCAGAAAATTCCAGGTTCAATCTGGGTTCTTCTGTGTGGAGTTTGCATGTTCTTCCCGTGTCTGGGTGGGTTTCCTCTGGGCACTCCTGTCTCCCCCATGAACCCAAAACATGCACTATAGGTCACTGACTTCAGGAAAAATAGATATGTGGAAGCACAGCTAATAGAAGTCAAATAAATACAATGCAACAGAAATGCCACAATGAAAGTGCTCTCAATATTTAAATAGTATTTGCAGTGATTTCATGTTGTCAGGGTCCAGGGCTCAGTCACTTTATCTTATTTTCTTATTTCAGACAGTTCAAGACAGCAGTGGAATCCAGTGAATAGAATTTGGGTATTCACTTGGATTTGGAAGTGAATATAGAAAGAAACAGTCAAAAACACAGAGCTTTCAAGTTTTAGTCTGTAAACTTGGAGGGATGCAGTTACGATGCAGTTAAAGGGATAGACTGGCACATTCAATACAAAGAGAGAAGACACCAGGGATCGATCAGAAGCTGAGTGCAATGAAAGAGATCAAGCAGATTTGGGGTTTGAGACAGAAACAACAAACTCCTTATCAGAAAAAATGCAATTCAATATTTTCCCGAAATCTTTCAATCCTATCCAAAGCCAGACAAAGTTACTGACCTATATGGACTTAAATCGTTATCAATTCTAGTTTGAGAACAAAAGGGCTGTAGTCTACTGAAGAAATTTCATCTGACCCAAACTGCACTCACAAGACTACACCTGCACAGGAGTTCATGAAAAAATAACTACTTGGAAAGATTAAATTTTTGAATCATGAGTTTAATCTGCTAGTGAACTCACTCTTTCATTAAAGGTTCGATATTGTGTGCAACGGACTCTTCTGAGCTTTAAGCCATGGTAGAATGCTGTTAAATCATCAAAAATATACCTGCAGTTGTGTTTTGTTTCATTCATGCATGTTTAACCCTTTATTATTAGTCTGTCTACATCTCCAAAGCTCAAAATGCTCAGTTCCACCTTGTGGTATCATGAGGTGGTAGTTTTTATGTTAACAGGTACCTTTAGTTCAGTAGAGATTAGGGTTGGGCAGTAATACAGTAATACAGTATCCCGCAGTATCAAAAAGTAGCAACAGTATCAGTTTCATTACTGTCATTAAAAAAATCTGTATAAGGACCTAAAACATTACATATAACATCGTTACATGTGGAGATATCCATCCATACTCTGAATAAGAAGAAAAAAACATGACTGATGTTTTGTGTGTGATGTTGAGCCGAAAATTTTGCAATGGAGACGTTTTATTGAACGTTAAGAGGGGATGCGTGGCACTGAAGAGGAGAAAGTTCCTGCTTGAGGGCGAAGTCAGACTTTCACGGAGGAGATGGTATAGCGTCTGCGTCGGTTGCCATGCACCTCCGAAACTTTCTAACTACGCAACAAAAGGACGCAGACAGTGAGGGGGAAGCGACTCAGACAATAAGGGCTGTGATTGGTCCTCTCCACTGCTCTACATTTCCAGTACTACGCTCATTATATACTTTGAGTGATAATGTAGCTTTGCGCACATTTGTTTACATTTTACAGAAACTACACTTAAAACCGCATGGCTAATTTGCATACAGTATAAGCACTAATAAAAACATCTCATGCGCTGATGCTGATGCTGATGCAATTGAACGTGCTGGCAAAGTCTGGATTGATCAGAACTTGTGCCTCATCTTCAAATATAATGCTGCTCTTCTGTTTTATTCTGTTTCTGAATGCTACATAATAATTCTTAATTAGCCACAGTAATACCGTATACCCCAGTAAAATGCTGAGACAGTTTAACAGTATTAAAATTTGGATAATGTCCAACCCTGGAAGAGATTGACAATTCTGGTGCTGAAATCACCCAAATGATTTTACTGAAGATCTGTTGAGAAAAGAACTCATGAACTCACATGATTTGTGTGTTAAACATTTGTGAATGAAACAAAACGCAACTCCAGGTATGTTTGTGATGAGGAAACAACATTATAACATACAGTAGCTCAGAAAACAGCGCTATATTGGCCTTAACTTCTTTGTTCTGCTTTTGTTCCATAAATCCTCATAGTCTAACTAAAACGATTAGTCGATTAACTGAATCATATATCATTTAATCAACTCTCAAACTGACTCTAAAGAGAAGACGCACTTTCCACAGTGTTTCAGACAGCAAACTCATTTACTGCACGATGGGCATTTTGATGAAGCTAAACAAACAATGATGAGCACAGACTGGAGAACAGACAGCAGATATGAGTGAGGAGCCTGACAGGAGGCGTGACGGTGCAGTCGGCTGTGTAAGTGCGTCTGCTGATGCTGTAGCCCTGAGACACACAAGTGAATGTGAGGAGGAGACCAGACGAGTGATTGACTGAAGCAAAGTGAGATGACATGAAAGTGGAGAGAGCAGAGGAGACAGCAGGTAGGAACTACGAGAGAAGAGGCAAGAAGAAAAGAGGGTGAATAGAGAGGAATGGATGAAGTAGAAGAGAGGCGCTAGGAAGCAAGAACTAGGGGTGAGGAGACAAGTAGAAAGGAGGAGGTTGCATGGAGTCAAATGGTTGGAGGAAGTAGAGGAGAGAAGATGGAGGGAGAGGGTATAGGAAGCAGGATCTAGGGGAGAGGAGGCAAGAAGTAAGGAGTTTGGATAGAGAGGAATGGATGGAGAGAGGAAGCTAGGAAGCAAGAATGAGGAGAGAGGAGGCAAGAAGAAAGGAAGAGGTTGACTAGAGAAGATTGGTTGGAAGAAGTAGAGGCGGGGAGATAGGAAGCAGGAACTAGGAGAGAGGAGGCAAGAGGAAAGGAGGTTGGATAGAGAGGAAGGGATGAAGGAAGTAGAGGAGAGAAGATGGAGAGGAGGTAGGAAGTAGGATCTAGGAGAGAGGAGGCAAGAAGAAAGGAGGCTGGATAGAGAGGAATGGATGAAGGAAGTATAAGACAGGAGCTAGGAAGCAGGAACTAGGAGAGAGGAGGCAATTAGAAAGGAGGAAGTTGACTAGAGAAGACTGGTTGTAGAAAGTAGAGGAGAGGTGATAGGAAGCAGTATTTAAGAGAGAGGAGGCAAGAAGAAAAGAGGTTGGATAGAGAGGAATGGATGGAGGAAGAAGAGGAGCAGAGATAGGAAGCAGGAACTAGGAGCGAGGAGGCAAGAAGAAAGGAGGTTAGATAGAGTGGAATGGATGGAGGAAGTAGAAGAGAGGAGCTATGAAGCAGGAACTAGGAGAGAGAAGGCAAGGAGAAACAAGGAGGTTGGATAAAGTGTTTGCTGTCTGATTATCAGGAAGTGTGTGGTTTGCATGCTATGTGTTAATGTAGAAAGCAGAAGAAAGGAGATAGGAAGCAAAAACTAAGAGAGAGCAGATAGGAAGCAGGAACTAGGAGCTAAGAAGTGGGAACTAAGAGAGAGGAGAAACAAGGGGGCTGGATTAAGCACTAATACAGGAAGTGCATGGTTAGCATGCTAGCTGTTGTTAACATAATTGTGGTGCAGAAGAGAAGAGAGAGGAGCAGCCTGTTGGTTGGATAGAGAAGAATGGATGGAGGAACTAGGAGAGAGAAGACGAGAGCCAGGAACAAGAAGAAAGAAGAAATGGGAAGGTTTACTATCTGATGATCAGGAAGTGTGTGATTAGCATGCTGGCTGTTGTTATCATCGCAGTGCAGTGAGGCATGTAACTGCATCTGCTGCTGCCGCTGTAGCCAACAGCCACACAGCCAAGAAGTGAATGTGAGGAAGAGACAAGCCAGACCAGGAGTGATTGACTGAAGCGAAAGAGAGGAGAGAGGAGAAAGGAAGCAGGAGCTAGGAGAGAGGAGGAAAGGAGAACAAAGGAGAGAGGAGATAGATACAGGAGGTAGGAGAGGGAAGGCAAGATGCAAGAAGAGAAGAGAGGAGCTAAGAAGGAAGAGATGGATAAGGAGAAGAGAGGATGCAGAAGCAAGGGCCTAGGAGGGAGGAGACAAGATGCATGAACGAGGGGTAATGGAGAGAGGAGAATGGATGGAGCAACAAGGAAAGCAAGGGGGAGATAGGGAGTAGGAACTAGGAGAGAGGAGGCAAGAGGAGACAATCTAGGAGGAGCTATAGGGTGGATAGAGGAGAATGGATGAAGGAACTAGGAGAGAAGAGACAGGAAGCAGGAGCAAGGAAAGAGAAGGGAAGAAAAGAAGGGGCTAGGGCAAACAAGCTAGGAAAGAGGAGATATGTTTCCTGAGGAAGGGGTTAGGAGAGAGGAGATAGGAGCCAGAAAACAGGAGACAACATGAACGAGAAAGAGGAACCAGGGAGGGAGGAAATAGGATGGAGGAAAAGGGGGCTAAGAGAGAGGAGGCCTCAACACTTTCCCAGTATGCTTTGGAACTTTAAAAACAATCAGGAAATCCACAGTTAACATGTTAGTTGTTTTTAGCATTACAGTGATGGGAAAACTCTAGCTACTCTACTCTGGCTTCTGAAGGTTGTGAAAAGCCATTATAATATTAATAATACATATTATAAAGTCAATCCGGTGAATGTTTACAATGCCTAAAATGCATAAGGCAAGTGAGAAATAAAAATAAATCATAAAAATCAGGTACAGCACCTTCAATCAGATAAATATTACATTCTAGAAAGTATTTCCATGAGGCTTTTTTTTCCACTGTGCAAGTACAACTCATTATTTACAACTTAAATGGACATAGCTAACCCATAAGGCACGCTGGTTCCACATCACATTGTAATGAAAAAACATCTCCTCTATGTATTATGTTAATGTATTAACCCGCTCTAGGCGATCCTTGTGTTTTTATTTCACGATTTTGTCCATAAATAAATTCCTATTCTTAATATAGAAATCTGCTACACATTCGCCCTATAACAGCCAGCCTCAGTGAGCTTCATTTGACTGGAGCTATGGTGACATCACACTCCCTTAGTCCACACTGCAAAAAGATAAAGAAAAAAATACCAATTTTGAGGTAAAAATGCCCTGTTTTAAGTGAAATTATCTGCCAGTGCAGTAAGAAATTTTCACTTATCAAGTTTTCTTAAAACAAGACGAAATATGAATCTTCTTCTAAGCAGAAAACACTAGTTTATGGCAAGATTTGTCACCCCATTGATTTGAGAAGGAAGTTAAAGCGGCTTAATCTGGCTTGATTTAATATAAAAAGTGCTTAGAATAAGTAGTAATATCTAGATAAGATATATCAGGATGGAATATCTTGAAACAAGTAAAAACAAAATCTCATCTTATTAAGTAAAAAAATCTTAAAATTGGTCTTTTAAAATGAATCTGCTTAATTCAAGTCAGTTTAACTATACTAGAAAATCCTTTCTTGTAGTCCACGTCTTTGTACAGTCTGTGATCACTACAAAAAGAACCCAAAATAGTAGTTGAAATCATCATAATACAGATATATTGTGCTGCTTTATCATTGTCTCCCCGAATAGTTTTGGTGTAATATATGACGGTAAAATAACACATAAGGGACTTTTTGTTGTAGTGACCTGTAAACACATTGTTGCCTTGTTTATAATCAGCCTTTTTACAATTACATGGGCACACCTGTCTCCCGGTACCCTCTCTTTTGAATGCGTGCCCTCTAACCAGCTCCACAAAGCCAGCACACAGCGGCGGTAGTTTATCAGAGAGGAAAGCGAGGTCTGGAGAGGCTAACCCACATCATCACAGCCCCATATTGCAGCAGCAGGCTTTTGTTCATGCTCCACTCCATTTGGCTTGTTACAGACACTTGTGGGGGTGACTGCAGCCAACAACCATCCAGTTTTGTCAGTGGCTACATGCAGGCCACTAATGCTAGGAACTCATTTAGCCTGGACAAAATGAATCAGCCTCCAGTGCGCTGTCGGTTCCGTGGAGATCTGAGATAGTGGCTTATCCGGATAGTGTTTGGGCTTTGCGGCTGTCAGTGATTAGCCTGCTCCCTTAAGAGTTGATTAGTTGCTCAGAAAAATCGTATTAAAGAAAGTAACATTTTTGTGCAGTTTTTACACCAAGAGAAGGCTGATTATAGCGGCGCCAGATGATCAGAAAGTGCACCGTTTGCATGCTAGATGTGTATAACAACAGTGACAGAGAAGAGAAGGGTGGCTGGATAGAGAAGTTTGGATTGAGGGACCAGGAGAGGAGACAGGAAGCAGGAACTATAGGAGAGAGAAGAAACGAGGAAGTTGGATCAAGCTTAGGTTACTGTCCAATGATCAGGAAGTCCACGGTTAGCATGGTAGCAGCTGTGATGCATAACCGTGACAGCAAAACTCCGCTCTGACTTCTGAAAGTTGTGAAAATTGCTCATAAATTAATCGCAGTGAACAATTCAGAATGTATAAGGTAGATTACACAGTGGTCTACTCCAGATAAACTGGTATTTTAACTTAAATTTGGAGTAGATTTGATTGAGCGACACTACAAGAGTTCCCATTTATTGACCCGGACTAACCAGCCACGGTCTCCCGCCTAAGGCCCATAGCTGCTGGTGTGGGCTCCATTAGTCACACTCTCCATTGGAATAAGCAGATGAAGATGAATGGATCTATATTGGCTGGGGGAATGGGAAATATTTTTAGCCCGGGAATCATTTTACAGCTGGTGTAACACGGGCCCAGGAGCTGTAGCTGGACCACTGCCCCAGAACTGACGGGATTTGCCAAACATCTGGACAACCGGGCGCAGACACCGGGGAGCAGCCACAGAACCAAAGAACCTGGTTTTATGCCATACATCATACACAGGTGGAGTGAGCAGTGTTTATGTATAGGACCACTGTCTTTCCTCCAGGGCCCATTCTGGTTTAATATAAATCGGTGAGGGAGATTCAATTGTATTCGGGGAGGAAATAAAACCATCAAAGTGGAGCAATCGGCCAAGATGAGCAGAAGCGTGTTTAATTTTCATTCACTGTCATATAAAAACACAGAGGTAAAACAAGGGACATGTACACCCAGATAGACAGAATTACTACTGCTCCCATGTTGAAAAATGGGAAATTAAAGGCACCGTTCAGAATTTTGGACATAGGGCCTCATTTCCTTGTGAACCAGAGTGTTCGAGACGTGTGGAGACACTTTTTTAAAAATTCCATCCAGTCCTTGTATATGGACAGTTTGCTGGTGCTAGGCTAGTGCATGTCAATGGCCATAGTTGACCTGACACTAAAAACAGTCTTACCCACTCCACAGTGCACCCGAGGCAAAACAGTTATAACACCAGACTGTCGATGTGAATGTCTGTGTCGACAGAATAATTTTAAAAGTAAAACCAACCATTGCATTTGAAGTGAGTTGTACTTCCTGATAGAAGCTTGGCAGCAGTGGACTGATATATGAGAAAATAGTCCCGCAACATGCAATGATTCATGTGATACAAAGTTCATTTTATTTCAAACATTATTCTATCAACACAGACATTTTACATCGATAGTCTGGGGCAATAATTGATTTGCCTCGCGTGTACAGATTGTAATATTTCAAGATACTTAAGCTTAATGCTATGTTGCTCAGAACTCAACTTGAAAATTGTACATGTAATGAGTCATGTATTTAGGTTTTTCATGATAACACATTTTGAAGCACAATATATAGAGAGATACTAATGATAATATTGAAATTACTTTATGCCACTGATACAATAAGAACAATGCAAGATAATCCCAGTAAACCATTTTTAAATGTATTATAATATTAGAGTAAATGGCTGTCTACAAGATGACCTTTACAAGATACGTTTCTATATTCCTTTATATTTTCTTTATGTTTCTTTATTACTTGTATTAACCTGCTCACAATCAAAAACACATAAACACATAAACAGGACTAGTTTTGGCAGTTAAGTAAAAACAAAACCGGAACCAAAAATCCATTCTGTGTCAGAGGTTACAGGATGTTCCCTCATCTGTAAGTTTGCTTTGTACTTTTAGGTCAGCTCTTTACCCCTGTATCTTTGTATGGCATTGTGTGTATTACTAATGCTAGCTTGACACACTGAACCTTTCTGCTTTCGCCGCTCTCCCCACAGCCAAGTCTCACCACACCAGCCCCCGAGCTCCATCTCTGCTTTGTTTTTATGTAAGAAGAAGAGTTATGTAATATTTTGGCTTCCTTCACAAAAATCCTACGCTCATTCTCACATCCAAGTACAGTAGTGAGCCGTGGGTTTAAATTTAAATAGGTACATTGTCTGCAGGCATTTGTGAACACTGATAAAGATGTTGCAGTCATGGAGATATTATTGGTTTGAATGAAATGCTCCACAGTATGGCTTTACACGAGCCTGTCTGACATTTCTTCAGGTTTGGAGAGTAACTAACCGAGAGTGGGTTGTTTCTCCACAGACTGTGACTTGACTTGGTGGCGTCGGCGTGGAGATTCATAGATTGTGTAATGTCATACTGTGGAACATTCCAGGCAAAGCAATTCATACTTTCCAGTGACTCCGGTGGTGTTGTACACGTATCTGTATGTTGGACACATCGGCAAATATCAAGATTTTAGATGAAAAACAAGAAAAAATGGATTTAAGCAACACATTTTCAAGAGGCTGTGATCAATATGAGCTTTCATAGTCTCTGATTTTCAACAAAAAGGTGAATGAAACTGATATAATCTTAAAAGATAGCTATGGGTAGCTATCTTATGGCGATCATTTTGTGTGGGAGAGACTTGTTTAAGAGTGCAAACCATCTCACCTACTTTAGTTCCAAATAAACCATCTTTTTCTGGTCAGATTGTGTTAAAATAAAGCTCAGATTAAAGTCAAACGAGCCTTAGATAGAGCAGTGCTTACAGATAGCATCACACCCCAGAAAAGAGAAGTAATTTATGTGTTGTTTTCAGTCAGTTTAGTTCAGTTTTGTATTATAATCATTTGCATTACAATGATCTGTTTTCTTATGTTTTGGATTGTTGGACCATTGAACTAAACTTCGTACCAAAACTGTGTCGCTGAATTCACAGATAGAGCGCTCAAAAGGTTTATGTAGCTTATTTATCAGTACCTACAGAGACTAAAATACGGGTGTCATGTCTCGGTATATGGATCGGGTCCTTGCTTCATAAAACTTTACGAGAGGTTTTAAAAATGTCATGATATTGTGCACAGTATACCTGCATTCCCCCAGCCTGAATCTGGCACAGACTCTTAAAGACATCGAGCCTCCATGCCATGATGGATGTTAACACGGGGCAAAAACCAAAGCAATAAGTTAGGCTGGAGATAAGAGGAGAAATTGCATCCTAACCAAAAAGACAAGCTTTGCACGAATCATTTTTCTGCTGAGGCTTGACAATGGTAAAATGAAATTAGATCCTTCTCCCTCCGATAATAACAAGTCTCACCAAATGTGCAAAAACGTACGAGGCAAGTTACGTATGATTTTGCTGTCAAGGCACAAATCAGCATCTTGACGCTAGCTCCAATTACATATGATTAATTACTTTTGTTCCACTCAAGCTAAATTTCTTACACTATTTAAGTAGACTTGACTGAATGAAAGCATCTGTGTGCCGCTGATAAAACTCAGAAGCAGCAGAAACACATAAAAAAGGATCTAAAAACAAATGCATCAAAATTCTTTTAGTGTTGCCGTGTTTGAGTTTAAACATAACTTTTATGGTTGAAGGTACGCCGCCTGCTTGTCGTCATGGAGATTGAGATTTTTTTAAATGTTCCACAGTATAGCATTAAACTTCAATAGCAGATTATTTTAGTGGCTACTTTGAAAAACATGCATTCTCAGTGTGAGAAAGTTGCGGTTTCGTCTCTCTACAAAACTGACCTGTAACTTGAGCTGGTGGCATCAGCTGGTTGTCTCCATAGAGATAAACAAGTTAAAGGTGATATATTACGCAAAATTGACTGACACATGAGCTAAAAACCATGTTAGACTGTTGTTACCTCCTCAGAAACGTACCTGGAGTTGTGTTTTATTTCATTCACACATGTTTTTTGAGCCATTTTGCATTATTAACTCAGTTTTCAAGTTAACAACAGTTAACATTTTACTTTTTGTTCAGTAGAGATTCGCAATTCCAGGGCTCAAGTCATCCAAGTGATTTTACTGAAAGTGTATGGAGTTTAAAAACACTGTGGAGCACATGACATCACAAGGTGGGATAGAGAGTTTTTTTGTTTTAGAGAAGAAAACCTGAGAAGAACCCACCAAAATGTCCAGGTTTTGTGAGTTAAACATGAGTGAATGAAACAAAAGACAACTCCAAAATATTATAACAGAGGTCAGAAAATAGCGTAAAATTGGCCCTTTAATGCTGTACTGTGGAACATTCCAGGCAAAGAAATAACACCACTATTGAAACAAGCAGGTGGCGGATCTGCAACTAGAAAAGTTACATCGTGCAAGTTCACAAAGCGAGTTGCATACACATAATTATCCATTTTCTCTTCGTTTACGTTGCACCAAAAGCAAAAGTCCCCAACCAGCCACAAGGTAGAAGCCCCAAAGCCTTAATCAGCACCCCCACAGGCCAAAACGAGTGACGCTGATAAACCACTTTCCAAAGTGAATCCAAGCACGCCGTCTAGTGGTAACGAACGACTCACTTCAACGCATGCGTAAAACTTTGGCACGGAAACCGCCAAAAAGTCAATAAAGAAGAAAACGCACGTCGTTACTTACGGTAGAAGACGTACTCCGTGTAGCTGGACCAGACCTTGTCCTCGGTGTGCTGGTTGACGAACGACGCGGTCACGGAGGAGTTGCAGGCCACCATCTGGAAACCGCATTCGGACAGCATGTCGAAGGCCCTCTCCAGGTGCTTGAACTTGAGGTAAAACCGGGACGTGTATCGATCCGGGGTCCGATCCGGATCTCTGCTCTCGTTCAGGGTCTCTCCAAAAACTTCTTTGGCCAGCGCCACCCGTCCGCACACCAGTATCCGCGGCACTCGCCTGAACTTCGCGTCGCTCTGGCTCTCCCGCCCCATAGTGCACGATCCCCTGTACCCCACCGTGATGAAGCCGCTCTTCCGATCCGCGGGCACCAGAGACGGGGGCGGGCAGTGGCGCGGGTCGCTGCCCTGGGAGTCCTCGTAGTCGCTATGGAAGAAGTCATCCGGACTTTGCTTCACGTCCTCAGGAGAGAGCAGCTTCACCAGGTCGGGTAGCTGGAAGTACTCCGCCTCTTTCCTCAGCCGGCCTTTCTCGGGGAAGTGATCAGGGAGTACGACTTGTTTGTCCCGTAAGAAATCTAACACGTAGCGGAACAAGAAACCATCTCTGTCGATGAAATAGCGTCCCTTGGGATCTCTGGCTAGATCATTAGTCGCGTCTTTTTTGGTTGAGAATAACTTGCCTAGTAATGAGTTGGGGGTCCCTACGAGCGTCGAGTGGCGGGTATAGTACACCTGCCCCCCTACGTTCAACTCTACCACATCTGGGAAACTATTTTGAGCTAGTTCTTTTGGGATAGCCCTGCAGTTCACACTCGCCATTATCAATCTAACAATTTCCCGTCGTTTCTACACAATATTTATATCGTTAAAAACTTATACGTGCGTAAAGCAACATTATTTCTTACGTAAAACTCCTTACAACCTACCAGCCCCGGCATACGCTCTATCCACCACACAATACTGAGTAATTAGTGTTGTTGAGGCTGCATCAGAGGCGGCAGGACTCCCATTGCCCCCAGGGGGACACAGAGCATCACACAGGGTTACGCTACAGTCTATAGTGGAGAGGCTGCAGCAAGCGTGTAAAACTACTAGTTTTCTTGCTTTTTCGATGTTATCCAAATAAGAATTTTAGCTGTTAAACGCGTAAAGTCCAACCTTAACTTGTTCTAGCATGTAGTCCAATTTTTTTATTTTTTATTTTCCAGCGCAGTCCGGAGGTCTTACACAGAGCAAAAACTTAAAAGTCCCGCACCAAAAGACAAAAACGTGTTAAAATGATAGTCCTCTCAGTACGTAAAAATCCAAAGCGGTCCGTACGGGTGAGTTTATTGACAGAGCAGCGTCTCCGTGCTGCTTCTCCTCTTGCGCTTCACCGGGAGCTGTCCGCGGTGCTGAAGCGAGCCTCTCTTCCTCCTCTCTCCGCTCCCTCGCGCTCGCACCGCCCCCCCGCGCCTCTGCCTCCCTCCCCTCACTCCTCCCCACCCCTCCACACCACGGAGCAGGGTGGTGTCTCCGCGGCTAACCTCTCTCCAGCCTTACGCACCACATCACACACACAATACCAGGTGTGCGGAGACAGATATTACAGTTAATTGTTCTAATGTTGAAGCTGGAGACTTGTGTAGCGCCGTGTCTTTGGAAAGGTCACAGCAAGCCATCCTGTAAATGTATTTCATACGTGCAACACCCGCGGGTTATCATGGGAAATCAGTTGTCTCTTTGCAAATCTAGTTGACAGTGTGCCACAGCTTTGTTTTTCTCATTGAAATAGCTACATAAGTCTATATGGGACAGGAACAAAACTACTCTAGTTTCATTTCCATGGTTGGATGAATGAATGTCAGAATGAGTGTATTATTAAATTATATAAGATTTGACTGACATAAAGCAAACCATATTGAAGTAGTGATGTGCATCTGACAGTGTTCCCCATAGTGCTTCAATCATTAAGGCACTGGAATTTTTAATGGCCAAAAATAATATTTATTATTATGATTCAGTTATACAGAGTTTACATACAAGTTCTTCTTATTCTCAATATATGGACAGGCCGTGCCAGCCTCCAGAATTCCCTCACTGAGCTGCAGAAGCTGCACTAGCACTGGTTCATGACTGTCTGCAGATGAGGATAGTGAGGATTCAGATCAGAGTCCTTTTAGATCAGTGGTTCTTAACCTTGTTGGAGGGACTGAGCCCCACTAGTTTCATCTGCGCATTCACCGAATCCTTCTTAATTGGAAAAACAAAATATGTTTTTTTCAAATTCAAAACACAGGTATATATATTTTATTGGTGCACATGTGAATCCATATTGCACATATTCGTCTGACCACTTTCTTTTTTTGCTCGACATAGTTCGTATGAAGGGACAATATTAAGAAAGAAATGACACGACACCATCACGACAGTCACAAGACTATTGCATGCACAAAATTTCCTGCAGCCAATAACAGCCAATCATATGAGTTGGATGTGACTCTTGACCATAGACCGTATATAAAACCCCTGAACCCCTGAGATTGACTCATCGAACCCTTGGGGTTTGAATTGAATCCAGGTTAAGAACCACTGTTTTAGACATTAACATTAGATTTACAGAATAAAGCTGTCAATCCAAATGAGAGACTCATGTGAGGCTTATCCTGATTCTTTCTGATTCTGATCTTGAGAACCAAAACACCAAATTATAACATAAATAAATGGAACATCATGTTCAATGTTTTTGCAATCAAGAATAAATCAGGAAAATAAATATTTTTATTTAATCATGTCTGCCTCATATCTGGGGACACAGTTAGGTCATGTTTATGGAATTTAAAGTCTAAATTAAATCTGTTCATTTTTTTATTTCAGAATAAACAAGTGAAAATAGGTAGAGCACCTTCTATCACGTATCCAGCATGCAACTTTAAAGCTAATCTTGTTATTTTTGGATAATTTAGTATCCATTTAATATGTCCAATCTTCTGAACAACACATACAACTAACATTATTTTTAATGAGTAAAATGCTTGACAATTTGCCACTAACTTATTAAAAACGTGTTTGAACATTCTTGCCACACACATTTTGGTTACAAGAGGTTTTGATCATGACCCTTCTCCTACAGTGACATTTGCAACACTGCCCCCTTCTGTTCATGCAATGCCACGCCACATACAGTACCTATGTAGTAGACCCATGGGTGGAAAGGGGATTTTCTCTTACATCATAGAAAGATTCTCCATTCACAACATTGCAATTGCATGACCACTGATGCCATCTTTAAAAAGAGAACAAAAAGTATGCAAATTTATTCAATTCAGTGTATTAAATTCGATGTAACTAGAGTTTTTTTTTTTTTTAGTAGAGAAACGCATGGTAACTAAGCCATAAGGTAGCGACTCTTACATACGCCACCTGCTTCAGACCCGTTATGAAAAGTCCAACAGTACAGAGATGAGCCCTGGCTTAGTGCAAAGAAATAGATGAAAACCGTAAAGTGGCTCTTCCTCTATTACAATCTGCTGTCCGTTTAACCAGCTAAGAAATCTTACATTTTACCAAAGCATACCCCAGAACACCGTCGAGCCAATTACCATACGAGAAAGTTAAATGAATGCAGTTTCCACTGGCGGCCTCTCTTCTCTCTCCTCTCTTCTCTTTTCTGCTGCTCTTTCCTGGGGTAATTGCAACAGTGCATGTAGATTGTAGATTCAATGCTATAGCTGCTCTTTTCTTTTTCTTATATAAGTCTTGGATAGTGGAAAGAAACCAGAAAAGTTTTGAAACCTTGCACCTTTTACAGTTTTTAACAGTATTTAGAGCTCTTTAGTGAAATCATATTGTGCTTTTTTCATCCAGTAAGTAATAATTAACTATATATGTAAATAGGGGTAGGTGCAATCTGACATTTTATGAGCCTCAAATACAGAACAATACAGGATGACTCAAAGAGTATGGGATACTAGCTTCATGCAGACCAAGTTACAGCTCAGATCTGTGGAAAGGCAACCCCGCCCACAGTTCAAATGCCTGTTTTTCTAGGTATAGCACCTTTATAGCACCTTTAACAGTCTTCATTGTCACATATCTTTTCATTTCATACATTTTCTGGATTGCAAAATGTTTTTAAGTTGAACTACCTAAATGTTCTGGTAGAGGACTCATCACGTAAGAATGTTGCACAATATGGCATTAAACGTATATCCATGGAGACATACAGGTACAAGAAAGATCTGTGGAGAATGCATGCATTTTCCTGCAATACAAACACATTGCAGACCATACTGTGAAACATGAAAGCGCTTTTCTCTGTGAAGATGTTACTCCTTTGTCTGGAATGTTCCACAGTATGGCATTAAACTTTTCTTTCTTCATGACCACCAAATCACACCAAGTTACAGGTCAGATCTATGAAGAGGCAACCCCGCGCACAGTCTGAAGGCCTGTTTTTCTAGGTGTTTTTGAGCAGTACAACCACCAGTCAGTAATTTAACACATATAAGGTAGAGCTGTTTAATGTCATACTGTGGAACATTTCAGGCAGAGTTGTGACATATCCATAGAAATTAGCAGGTGATGGACTCCCAACCAAAAAGTTACATAGTACACCTTTAATTGTCACTTCAATAACATTCCCATAGATACACAGACAAGTTACCTAGTGCTGTTTTAAGTTGTAATAAAAACAAATACACATTGAATTGAATAGAAAGTGAAATTTTAGTCTAATCCTTTTTGTATTGTGTGTTTGTAGTATTATTTTTTGCGTGTTTAGACACATTATTATTTGTTATACTTCATTTGATTTGTGTAATTGTCTTCACTATCACTATTTACTCCACAATTGTGCACTATTATGAGGTTCACAAGTGCTGGTGGTTATAATCAGAAAACAGAACGTGTGTGAACTGTTCAAAGACCTCTTATATCCTCACATTTTCAAAGGTGCTTCACAGATTTATGCTGCTGCAGTGATTTATAGAAATCGATGGCGGACCTACTCTCATGCAACAAGTCCATCCTTACTACTGATATTGATTCATTCAGCCACTGGTCAATTCTCTACAATTTACTTAGAAGCCCATAGTGTTGAGGACCTGCTGATTTTATGTGAGAAGTAACAGTATCACCTTTTTACTGTAGTCTTGTTTAAGGTCCTAGATTACACGAAATTGACTCTTGTGAGCTAAAATGTTAGAATGTTGTTGCCTTATCAAAAACATACCTGGAGTTGTGTTTTGTTTCATTCATGTTTAACCAATTCTTTATTATTATTAGTGTGTTTACACCTCCAAAACTCAAAATGCTCTGTTCTACCTTGTGATGTCATGTAGTGTGTAGTTTTCAAGTTTTTTTGTTTTTTGTTTGTTTCATTTTTATTTTGGGCAATTAAGAAGTTTACATTCTGTTACAATGGAACATATAACATTAGAGAAATTATGATAGAAATAACAAAAAACAACTAAATATTTTGCCCAAAAAGGAGTGGGAAGAAGAGAATTTATTTAATCCCACCCCCTCTTCTAATCTAATGCAATGAGCTTCTTTTTCATGTTTAACTGTAGGAACTATTTACAAGTGCGGACAGGGAATAACTGTTCTAGCTTGGTAACATAATTTGCGTCATATTGCAATAACAATACATGAGGAAACCAGCAATGGTAAAAAATTTAAAGATACCAACAATGGAAACAGACGACAAATATAAGTAACGGTAAAACAGCACATCCTGCAACGGTCAGGAAACAGCAAGCATAAACCAGCTCTACAAAAGGCACATTGTTCAGATATTAGGATCCACTCTCTGTACACTGGGACAGGACCATATGTTTATAGAACAACTTGAATTTATGGATATTTTGGCATTGTTTAAGATGTGTATCCAGACTTAGTTAAGACATTAGTACAGATACCTAAATAATGCACCTATGTACTGTACCTTTACTTTTGTACCTTCCACCACTGCTTTTAGCTCAGTAGAGATGGGCAATTCCAGGGCAGAAATCATCCAAATGAGTCTTAGCCTTAGAGGAGAACTACATAACACTTAAAATTATGAAGTATGAAATACTGTCCAATGAGGTTCATTTGTTCTTTTGATAATTTATGTTATTATGTTATTTTATGAGACCAATGGTTTGTTTTCATACCTTTTCCAGCTGCTCACTCGCATGTCTGTATAAATCAGCTGACCGGACACGCCACAGCAGCATCACGTGACCACTCTGAGGTAGACCATTAGTGAGCAGTCAAAACTGTCAGGTATGAAAACAAATTCTTGGTCTGAAAAAAAAAAGAGCTTAATAACAGAAAGCAGTGGTCTAATCTTATTCCTCACTTTCCTTATGGATTCCCTGCATGTACTAATTACTCACAGTGATGAGTTTTATAAGTGCTTTTCGCAGCTTTCAGAGGCCAGAGCTGAATTTTCCTTTCATTGCACTGTTAGCAACAACTAGCATGCTAACCACACATTTCCTCATTCTTGGACAATGAAACTAAAGAGTACACAGCTAAAATATTCTGGACTCAAGAGATACCTCTATCTGAATAGGATTGCTCAGATACATGGGTAAAAAATCAGGTACAGGCCAAAAAAAGTAAACATAGTGAAGGTGTACAAAGTAAAAACACAGTGAAGCACTTCCTGTATTACCACATGACAACACAAGGTGGAACAGAGTGTTTTCGAAATATGTTTGTGTGTTAAACATGTGTGAATGAAATAAAACACAACTCCAGGTCTGTTGTGATGAGGAAACAATATTATAACATAGATCCCAAAAATAGCGTAATATAGGCCATTAAACCAAAATATTTGAAGCTGACTCCAGTAGTTTCAAACTGGGCCATATTGTTAGCGTCATCATAAATACTTGCAGCTCTCTCCAGTGCTCAGACTTATTTATAGACACATGACTAAACACCTGTGAAGAGTTAAATGTTTGGACTGAGACAATTCACTTCCACTTAGCATCCTCCAGCCCTCCAGAGTGCGCCCAGCTTTATTTTACCGATGAAATGGGTTTATTCATTCTTATTTTACTATTAGTTAAGCCATTTAGATCTACAAATGTGTTCTGAAGTAAACCTGGGCATATTTTTGCAATTATTATAACTGATTGTTTCATTGGGGAATTGGATTTTCTATGTTATATTGTTGTTTCCTCATCATAAACATACCTAGAGTTGTGTTTTGCTTCATTCACATTTGTTTAACACACTAACCCTGCATATTTAGCCTGAGTTCATCTCTTGAATTGAAAACACACAGTGATGTTATGTGGTAATACATGGACTACTCCACTGTGTTTTTAAACTCCATACACCTTCACTAAAATCATTTGGATTTTCAGCCCTGGAAGCCAATCTGCGCAGAACAAAAGGTGATTCATAACATCACAAGGTGGAATAGCAGGTATATGGGTAATTTGGTGCTGGGTTTGCATCAAAATCTGTATTTGAACTGAACCAACTGAGCTACTGTCACCCACTGAGCTACTTAAATATCCATCCATCCATCCATCTTCTCCCGCTTAATCCGGCTGGGTCGCGGGGGCATTTTGCTGCCCAATACTCATAGCACCTGACCCCCTATGAACCCCTCTGCAGGTGGTGAGCCCACAGGAGGGTGGACAACATGGTCCTTGATGTTAGTTCATAGGGGTACTTAAATATGCTATTGCCAATAAAACTAAATAATGTGTTTGAAAAATTATGGCTGATAAACTTACATACACCAGTCTCTTAAAGTGGAACAAGTTTGGAACAACAGTTTGCATCAAGCATGTGGAGTTAAAATATTTGAAAATACACATTTTAAACTATCGCTCCTGAGGTGACCTGTTGTTTGAGCAAATAAAAAAAGTTTTAAATAATATTAATTCTCAGATTTATTTTTTTTTATACCCAAATGAAATTCGGTGTGCAAAAATGTGCTCTAATATCCTCAATGTGAACGTTTTAAAGGTGTGATTGATTTTAAAGGTGTGAACCAAAAAGTTACATAGTGCACCTTTAATGAACTTCATGGACTAATTTGGTTGCCTTCTGTATTTTATTTGTTTATTTATTTATTTTTACTTTTTAAAGTAATAATTATAATAATAATAATAAAAACAAATTTGAGTAATATTTGTATCTGAAATAGAGAATAAATAAAAATAAATATTAGCTCTAAATTAATCCATTAGTAATTGAAAATTTACTGCAATGGCCGACCTATATCAATAATTCAGCACCTTTCCCAGAATCATAAAACATGATTTCCAGTTGACACTTAAAGCGAGTCTCCCATAGTGGCGTTCATAGGACACATGAAGTGGCAGTGCGTTGATATTGTGTAAGTGTGAATCACAAAACTATTGCAGGATCTGGGGCCAGTCACAGATGGTGGAAATAAACAGCACATATCCCACCTCCGTCTCTCATTACTGGAGCTGCCAGGCCTCACAGAGCAAATCTGCAAGTACAGCATGCGCACACGCAACGCATCGAGTCTATTCAGCGAGAGGAGCGCCACCGTTAAACGTCTTTATATTATGTTTAGATTATGTTCTCTTTGAGCTCTTTAAAGGTGCTCTGAGTGACTTCAGTGGAGGGGGCCCGTCACCTGATTGTCTCAAAGGAAATGTTATTGCATCACTTAGAATGTCCTGCATTATGGCATTAAACTAAGAATATCTCCATAGAGACAAGCAGATGACACTATCAGACCAAGTTACATGTCAGATCAGTGGAATGGCTCTCACTTACAGTAAGAGTCCATGTTTTTCAAGGTAGTTTTGAGCAATAAAAAACATCTATTATGAAATAAATGTTACAAAGAAACATCCATGGAGACATGCCAGTAGCATATCCCTAATCTTCATACCCCATCCATCCATCAATCCATCCATCTTCTACCGCTTAATCCAGCTGGGTCGTGGGGGCAGTTTGCTGCCCAATCCTCATTGCACCTGACCCCCCTATGAACCCCTCTGCAGGTGGTGAGCCCACGGGGAGAACATGCAAACTCCACACAGAAAGGCCCAGGTGACCCGGGGATCGAACCTGCAACCTTCTTGCTGTGAGGCCTGAGTGTTGCCACTCAGCCACCGTGCCGCCTCTTCATACCCTTCATTAGTAAAGTTACACAGTGCACCTTTAAAAGAGCTGTATGTAGACTGAGATCTTATGGTTTAAAATGGTACTACATTCTCGACTGAACCTGCTAATTGCTGTTGCCTAAACCTTGAAACAGAGGACACATTCATGTTTTTCTCATTCTCAGTGTATGGACATCCTCAATTTATTTAATATATTCAGTTAAACTTATTTCTGTCTCCTGTGTGTTTCATTCTCCCCGAGCTCCCATAACGAATCTGGTTTTCCTGTCAGTCACATGCATTCCATTGTAATAACTCAGCCTTAACGTTTTAGCGTCCCCAACTTTTAAGTTAGCATTACATCGTTACACTCAGGTGGCCATCTTAACCAGGGTGTGGCAAGCACCCAAGGGTGACAGGTCGTAAAGGAACAGTGTACCCAAAACAACATAATTCAAATATTATTAGTAATATCATTATTATTATTATTTTCATGATTTCTATTACAGTTTGTGTTGACCATCTTTGTATTTTGAATTATGTTGTTTTGGGTGCACTTGTTTCTTTATGACCTATCACCCTTGGGTGCTTGCCACACCCTATTTAAGATGGCCATCTGAGCGCTCACTTTCTATTTGCCTGATGAAGGCCTAGTGCCAAAACCCTAATAAATCTCACATTTTGCAAGTAAGATGGTGAGCGGGATTTTTCTCTATTTTTGTAAAGCCCAAAATCACAACAGCAGTCGCCTCTTAGAGCTTAACAAGATTTAACGAAAGAGAGTTAGAAAATCCAACAGTGAAGCAGGCTCAATAACAGCCAGATTAACCAACACTGATAGAAAACAAGCAAAAGGATAGGTCCCAGAACATCCCCTGTCCTTAAACTCTCCTCAGCAAGGAAGAACTGCAAAGAAAAACACAGTGAAGAAGAGATCCACTCCCAAATGGCCATGTGCAAGGTTTTTTGTAATCAAGAATAAATCAGTTGGTAAAAGCAGTTTGATTTGAACATTTTTACTGTGTATCTGGGAGCACGTTTAAAGAATCTAAAATCTAAAGTGTATGCACCACTCCAGTAAATGTGGTAAAAGGTTAAAAAAAAATTTCCACCTCCAAGGCTCTCAAAGCACTTTACATCAACACTGTGGACAATGTGGGTTAAGTGTCTTGCCCAAGGACACAAAGACAGCATTCATCTGTGGGTGCTGGAATTACACCACCAGCCTGTGTGTCAGTGGATTTGACAGCTCTGCTTATGATGTTTGTCGAGAACAGTATTCAAACTGCCAACCAGTGGCGGCTGGTGAATAGAGGCGCAAGTGCACCGCACTTCCTAATTTAACCTCGATTTAAAAAATAAATAAATGAATAATTATAAAGTTATTTTGTATTAGGCTATATGTTTAGTATTTTGTTTAAAACTGAACGTGTACTTGCATAGATATGTTTTTATCATGTTAAATGTGCTCATATCGCTGTATTGGAGTCGTGTTTCATTTGAGTGCGCACAGTCTCTGCGCCCCAATGGAGGTCTATGGCATGGATGTGTAATAAGAGCTGGATAAGGCCCCCTCTGTCCGTGACCGCAGATTGATGTGTGGCTCCCATAGAAAAACAATGCATTTTTTGAGAAATCAAACTGCCCATGTTCAGCTGACAGGGCATCTACAGCTTTCTTAAAGGTGGTTTTTGTAGGGATTCTTCTGTAGTTTTACAATATGAACTTTTTTTTTTTTTATCGTTAAAGTGCCTAAAAATCAGCTTGGTTAGAGTTAAAGGAGCTTGCGCTCTGATTGTTCAAAACTGCGTTTCTGACAGTCTTGGGCTGTCCGATGTCACACGTCGGGCTGCGTTGGGCTGTAAACAAGGAAGTAAATGCGGAAATGAAAATCTTTTTCACAGTCATGCGCCAATGAGCACAGGCCTTTGAAAATAACAGGGCGCCATCTTGGATTCATCTTCCAGATTTTATTATAGATCTATGGTCTATGGAGCAGGCTGAAACATTCTGGAAAATATGACGTCATCGCGTTGTTTTTGCCCATTAGTTTGTATTGCAGCCCCTGAAAAATGTCGTAGTGCACAGGGTGGGGGCGCACACAAATCAACTGATTGGTCTTTAGAAACATTATCACAATTCTGACCAATGAGGATTCAGCTGCTCTGTCCTGCTCATAGACCGTATATGGTCCCACCTCAGCCCAACTCTGCACTGGTGGCTAATGCTACAAGCTAATGAATGGAGAACTACAGAGCTGTCTGCTATGGCCACTAGCTACTTTCGCCTAAACCGAAACAAGAGAGCGGGAGGAGAGACCTAAAGCACAGGACACACTGACACAGACACCTGCTGCCGCCAACATGGTCATCGCTGCCGGACCAGGGAACTTGCTGTTGCCAGCGGGGCACTCGCTGCTGGAGCTGGGGAAGTCGAAGTTTGACCTGGGCGTAGTGCAGAGGGCTTATGTCCACCCGGTGCCCTGGTGCTAATATGGACTGGTGTAACTTTCAGACTGAAGTGGGAAGTGGGATTAAGACGAGTTTTAGAACCAGCTCGTGCACTTGGCTCCAGGACCTTGTCCCGTGGACCGGACTGGACCAGGACAGAGACAGAACCAACAGGACAGTGGGTAGAGGACACACTCTGCATCAGCCCCCTGGAGAAGGTAAGAGGCTTGTTTTTGTTAGTTTGGGGCAAATCTGAGGAGGAGCCTCACAGGTAACAGTGTTAAATGCGTAAATGAATGAGCGACGCAGCTGCTCCGGTGTTGTGTCGTGTGCTGTAGGAGCTGTGTTAATGCCTTGTGTTTGTGTTGTGACCAGAGGCTAATTTTTGCTGCATTTTCATGACGTTATAGGGCTGGTTGTCAGGCTGGAGGCTGGTTGTGAGCAGTGTGTTACCTTGTGTTATTGGAGTTGGTTTTGAGCGATGCATCAGGTTGTGCTGCTGCATAAACTTTGCGCTTGGCTGTGCGTTGTGTGGCATTTTTATTTAAATAGCCTATACATAATACATATATTTATAATACATATTTTTTATTTAGAATTATGTGCCCCCAAAAAATTTTACCACCAGCCGCCACTGCTGCCAACCTCAGTATAAGTGGACAAACGCTCATACGGCCCAATGTGCACTCTGTAACTTCTTTTCTGGTGGTTTTGTTAGCAGCAGCACAGTGGCTGAGTGGCTAACGCTCATGCCTCACATCAAGAAGACGGACGGACGGATGGTTTTGTTAATGCTCTGCCTGCAGTTCCCCAGCATGTCTTATCCTAACAAATCTTTATTCATTTCTGAAAATATTCAATTATAACAATGTTCTATATGGTTTGTACTAACGAAACGTGTTGAATAGTGCATAACGCAGCTCTAAAACCCTTGAACAGTTTTCACATTCCCACTCTCCAAACTTTTCAAAACTGTCAGAATTGATGACGAGACTAGGAAAAAGGAGGAGAGCAAAGGGCTTGTGAACAGCTCTGGGAAATGTTGGTAGAAGTCTGAGCAGAAAATTGCTGATGTCTTTGTGCTCTTTATATTGAAGTCATGAGTGGAGCCACCGGGGAGCCGTCAGTACAGTGTGGTTAGTCTAAGGAAGGAGCCAGGCTTTTATTAGAGCACAGACACATGTGGGGAGTGTGCCGGAGCTAACTAAAGCAAGAGGAGGAGAGTTCATATAACAGATGAAGGGCGTCTTTATTGAATTTTCTTTTTATCAAAACCGGGAGTACATGCAAACTCCAATCAGAAAGCGTTGTACCTGATTATTACTGTCGTACAAATGTGAAAAACAGAACTAGTCCCTGTGGTCTTAAGGTATTCCTCACATACCTTATGCATTCAGAGCATAATTTAACAACGCAATGGGTTTATAAGCCTTTTCACAACTTTCAAAGAGAAGAGAGGAGTTTTGGCCTCACAGTAATCCTCTCAACAACCTGCATGCTACAGTGCAATATCTGTTCTGGGGCAAGACAAATTTTGCTGAAATACAAGGGAGAAAATCGAGGTCTTTCATATGAAACTTTTACAAAGCTGTTTTAAAAATAAATCCAACTGTAGAAGCACAGTTTGCTAAGGGTGACCAGAATCTTAAAATAAAAAACTGGGGCTCTCTTGGTTTGTGGTGGTTGGTAATAATAAAATTGTGAAACGAGTACGTAATTAAAGAAAACTGTTCTGCACTCGGCGCATTCATGACGAACATGTGACTTGGTAGAGTCAACTTTTTTTGTCTTTTGGTCATTTTTAAGCAGTTTTTTCTGTATTTTACCTAAACAAATGGCAATTTATGCCTCTCTTTACTGTTGGCAGAGATCAAACTGGTCAAAAATATGGACACTTGGAACATTTCTTGTATAAAACTGGGACAAATCACTGGTTTTGGATAAATCTGCTGGGACAGGGGACACAGGGCTCAAAGCTGGGACTGTCCCAGGTAAACAGGGACGTCTGGTCACTAGGTTTGGTAAAGGTTGATTCTGTCTTCAGTTTTACACTTAGACTTAGTGATTCTTTTTGTCAGACAGGAGAATTTGTTTACCTGCATTGCATGTTCGGGCTATCTTCCTCAAAAGCATTCGGTAGCTCTTCCCAAATCAGATGATGCATGCATACAACTTTCTAATAAGAACTTTGCATTACGAAACCATGTGGGCTGTAAGTTCTTGTTTTAATAAATTTTGACATTTGGGGCTGTGAAACTATTGTGCACATGCCAAAATGAGGTGGGTGGGAGAAGGTTTAGTGAGCATATGTGCTATGAATCAGCTTGGAAAGATCTGCTACACGGGACGATAGCCGCCCAAAAAAATCTCATTGAATCTCTCTTGGGACCCTCGGTTTGCCTTAAAACAGTTTTGAAAACTTGGACAAAATATTACTGACATCACCCAAGCTTTTACCACAGGAAACATCATTCTCTAGTGATACTTTGCACTGACATCACGCAGGGGTTGTTCTACATGTATTTCAATGGTGGAATGGTTCTGTAGTTACCATGGTGACACAAGGCACTCTTTAGCTAACACTGGCAAAAAAAGTTTTTAGATTGTCTGAAAACGCAAGAAAAAAAGAAAAAATAATTCAAACAACACATTTTCAGGAGCCTGTGATCACTACTGAGCGTTCATGGTCCTGTTTAGGTGTTCAGTTTTCAACGAAAATGTGAGAGCGACAAATGAAAAAAAAAAAACTGCTGGCTATTGCTAGCTAGCTTGTGACTGCACTGTTATTTGAGGGGGAATTGTTTAACAGTAAAAGGCAGCTTACCTGTTGTAGTTCCAGCTAAATCAGTTCTTTGCGGTCAGATTGTGTCAAAACAAAAGTCTGATTAAGGCTGCGTCCCATTACCCTGTCTTACCCCGCCGTCTTACCCCTACCTCTTGGTTTTGCGCGTTCGTGTGAGGGCAAGGAGTGTCTCAGTTTTAATTTTGATCAAGGACTAGCGCCACGAACTGGGGCCAAGGAATCTCATAAATCTAAGTTTTTTCAGCAGTTGTAATTATCAATTAACAGTTTAACATGATTTACAATTGTGGCGCTCATGTTCTATATTACTTTTAGTGAACTGTTGCAGTTTTAATTGTAATAAATCTGGTCTGTTTAGCCGACATTATCCTTGTCATGGAACTTTCATGTTAACAAGCTAGTAATTTTTCAAGCTGAGGTATCCAATAATAATAATAAGAAGAAGAAGACAAAGACGTAGATAAAGGGGAAGGGGGAAGACAGAGTAATGGGACGTAGCAAACTTGAGTAACAGCACTTCAGACAGAACAGTGCCTACAGATAGCTTCACACCCCAGGTAATGTTAATGAGATCAGCTGCATCAATTGTCCACATTCGATTTATTGGAGTCACACCTAGGGTGACCAGATGTCCCTATTTACCTGGGACAGTCCCAGTTTTTAGCCTTGTGTCCCCTGTCCCAGCAGATTTATCCAAAACCAGTGAAGAAATGTTCCTGGTGTCCCTATTTTTGACCAGTTTGTTACCTGCCATCACTGTAAAAAAGAAAAAGTTAGTTCAACTCCAATTTTCAAGGCAACCGACTGCACAGAGTTTTTAAGTTGTACGTATCAACTTAAAATTTTAAGTTTTGAAGTACTGCTATTATTAAGTTGGGTCAACTAAGCTTTTTAAGTTTGTTTCTATTTTATCAACTTATTTGTAGTTCATATTATCCCCTGTGAAAACTTACTATATTGAGTTGAAATTACTACACCCACAATAAATATTTATTTTTTAATTTTTACTTTCAACTACATTGGTACAGCTTTTGAACTCCATCCATCCATCCATCTTCTCCCCCATAATTCGGCTGGGTCGCGGGGGCAGCTTGCTGCCCAATACTCATAGCACCCCCTATGAACCCCTCTGCAGGTGGTGAGCCCACAGGAGGGTGGACAACATGGTCCTTGATGTTAGTTCATAGGGGTGCGGGCATGTTTTAGGTTGATGGGGGAAACCGGGGAGGAACATGCAAACTCCACACAGAAAGGCCCGGGTGACCCGGGGATCGAACCCGCAACCTTCTTGCTGTGAGGCCTGAGTGTTGCCACTCAGCCACCGTGCCGCCAGCTTTTGAACTGAACACCAAAAATGACGGGCGCTTCTTTTCCAAACAAAGGAAAACCCCTGAGAAACTCCTCATGCGACCCCGTTGCAGCAGATTGCTACGAGATTTCAAGTGAGCATGCGCAGATTAGTTAACCTGGTCCTAAATAAGCGTCTACTGTGATTTGTATATTATGCCAACTCAAAATCTTAATTAAGGTCAACTTTTTATCAGAAACTTCCAAAAGTGAGTTGAAATGACTCACTTGAGACAGTGTAAGATGCAATTGGTAATTTTATTGTTTGTGGATGCAAAACTCCTAGTAAACTGAACAAATTCAAGTTGTCATTTTTACAGTGATCAGTAAAGAGGCATAAATTGTCATTTGTTTGGGTAAAATACAGAAAAACTGCTTAAAAATGAGCAAAACACAAAGAAAATGTGACTGTACTGACTCACATTAGTGCTGAGTGCATTAGATTTTCCTTAATCACTCACTCTTTTCATTTTTATCATTACCAACCACCACAAACCAGGGATGTCCTAGTTTGTTATTTTGAAAATCTGGTCACCTTAGTCACACCCAATAACCATCATTAAAATACACCAACTTCTAAACTAGATCTTGATTGCTTTTCCGGAGCTGAGATTGTACATATGTGAGATGTGAAGGGGAAAATGAGAATCTGCGATAACGCACAAACCACTGGTACAGAAAATGTCCCCAAGTTCAGAAAAACATGTTGCATAATTCATTGTGAAAAATGTGCTATGCTAATGTTGGTTGTTTACATAAAAGCGAGTGTTTGTTAAGCTAACCACGTCAATTCTTTTTTCCGGTGACTGTTTGATCTTAGCGGATAGGCACTCAACAAACCAATTATGTGAGGTGCATCTCATTGTAAAAGCTGATTTATATTTCCTGGAATAAGCAGAATGTGCAAATGCATAAGCCCCAAGCAAGGTCTTAAATGAGACAGATTATGCATGAAGAGTTTAAGTGTGTTTTGAGTCTTGTATGCATGTGTGAGAAATCTCAATTGTTCTGCGTTTGACTTCTCTAAAAGTCCCTGGAAACGAATTACTCAACTTTACTATAATAATCAAGAAAAAGCATGTCTTCTTTAATGTTTTTTTCTCTCCTTTACTGAGGAAAAAGAGGGAATGATTAACTGAAAACATGTTGTCGAATTAATTCAGTTAGTTCAAGGCTGTGTCCAAATGTCCCCCTATACTTAACCCCTCATAGGCCCACAGACTTTAGAGGCCTATACAGTGCACTTATTCATGGAGAGATCTGGACACAGTTCACTACTTTTGGCTCATGTGACATTGACATCTGTGCTCTAGACATTTATGGACTTATTTATGGACTAATAATTACACAAGTTTTTGTCAAAATGGAACTGGATTATTCGATCTTTGTCTGAGATGTGGAAATTATCGCTCTTTTAACATCTTGAGCTAAGATAAGTGGTTAACGCTAGCAACTTTACACCACAACAGTCTATTCATAATCAGGATCAACAGCGCGATAAAGCAGCACTTTTATCTGCTTCATTCAGTCATGTTGTGTCCTGTTACAGACCTGTCGCTGTCCACCAGTGGATAGTGACAGGTCACAGTGCATTTTGGTTTATATATTGACCAGTCTAATGACCACCGATCATAGAGGCCACTACTCTGGTGCACTGTGGGAAATTTTGAGTGCTCTACTTTTTAACCAACTGGACATTTGGAAAACACTAAAAATGGCATGTCCCCTAAATAGTGCCCAAAGCCGGGGATAGTGTGACATTCAGACACAAACCATGTTTACACTTTTCCTGGAACCTTCCACAATGTCAGTAGATATAGTACATATATCCAACTATTGTGGCTCGAAAAATATGGATTCCTGCAGCAGTGCATTCTCACCTGTCACAGATCTGACTTGTAACTTTTCCTGATTGGGTCTCCATCGAGAAGGGTACAATAAATGCTTTACTGTACAACATTTCAGGCAAAGCACAAGCATCACTATGGAGACAAGCAATTGGCAGACCTAGAAAAGCTACATAGTGCAGCTTTAATTACTTCAACCCCTCAGGTCTTGTAGTTGTTCATGAAATACATGTGTCGCGTCGTCTGTGGATACCATAGACTAAATAATGATGTGGACTGAGGGAGAGTAATGTTGCCCATAGCACTCGGCTTCAGTCAAATGAAGCTCATGGAGGCCCGCAATTATGGGGTGAATTGGGAGTTGGGTTCCACATTAAGAACAAGAATCAATGTACTGTAAGGATAAAATAACAAACAGATTAATACTAACATTTAAAGACCAAACTGAGGAGATTGACAGCAGCCATTACAGCAACGTTTCAATACAAATTCAACTGGAGCCAGTGGGGTCGGAAGGGCGCACTTTCATTTTTGAAGGCGGCAACTAGCAGGTTAGCTATGTCCATAATACAGTCTATGCTGGATACATAATTTCTAATTTTAAGTAAATGGGTCCCCATAAAGTAAGGTCCGACCTTGGCTGCCCCTGCTGTAGCTTTCTGCAGACAGAGTTATATTGTCCATCACAGTTCTCAGCGGGTCGGGGCTGAACTCGCAGTCAACTCAGCTTCAGGCTACTAATAAACTCTGTCTTCAAAGTTGTCCCAAAGAGGCATTTATCTCAATATAGCTGCGTGTGATAGAGTCCAGTCATTAACAGCATGTCGTCTGCCTCATATTGATCTTCAAAAATAAACTCTGTGACGCCCTTGTGGGAATGCAGTCCCCTTGTTCCAGATTTAGTATCAAAAACACAATATTTTTAGTTAACGATGGCAGCGATTGAGACCTTAAAAGAAGTCCCATATACTAAACTCAACCCTTACATTATATATGATATCATCCATAGTACAACCTCTGCCGCTTTTTGAGTTCAGTTGCTGTGTTAGAAAAAAAAAGCTGCAGCGATTGAGACCTTAAAAGAAGTCCCATATACTAAACTCAACCCTTACATTATATATGATATCATCCATAGTACAACCTCTGCCGCTTTTTGAGTTCAGTTGCTGTGTTAGAAAAAAAAAGCAAGTTTATTCCCATTCAGAGTTTCTCTGTTCATTTAAAGGTCCCATATTACACAAAATTTACTATTGAGAGTTATGTTATAATGGTTTTACCTCATCAAATTGAGTAAAAATGCTCAGTTACACCTTGTGATGTCAGGTAGATGTCAGGTAATTCCAGGCAATTCCAAGGCTGAAATGATTCAAACAATTTTAGTGAAGGTGCATACGATTTAAAAACACAGCACTTCCTGTATTACCACATAACACAAGGTGGAACATAGTGTTTTCATGAAAAGAACTCAGTCTGAATATGCAGGGTGAATGAATGAATCAAAACACAACTCCAGGTATGTTTGTGATGAGGAAACATTATAAAATAGATCGGAAAATAGTGTAATATAGGCACTTTAAAGTGTAATACTGTTGCTTGTCTCTGTTTTCTAGCCTTCCTCAGAGATCTGACTTTACAACTCAAAGTCCTCGCAATCTCAAAATGTCTGCTCGAACATTTCAGAGCTTGTGTTAGAAGATACAACATAGCTGCATAACAGTTATAATATTGATAGCACTTGTGCTATGCTCCTTTAGTTGTTTTTTACTGACCACCCACTTTCTGTGAACCAGCTCCTGCACAGCCTCTGTAATATTCTCCTCTGTTACGCTAATGTTGCTAATGTGTTAACTTAATTGGATCCTCATTTTGGCTGATTTGAGCACTTTCCTAGTCTTTATTACTTGTTGAATCTTAATACTGTAATAAACTAGTCAGTGTTTTTCCAACTTAACATAACATCGTTTCAAAATCCATGTTGTGACCTGCGAAAGCAACTGGAAAACAACAACCAAAAGTGTTTTGTGTCATGGTCTCTGCTTTTCTTAATATGCAAAGTGCTTTCATTGGCAGTAGCAATGACAGGTTCTCATGACAGACGCTTGGCAGTTTAATCCCAGCTCTGGCTACATGTCCTTTGGCAAAACACTTCACTCCCATGTTACCTAAGTATTTGGCGCTCTGAATTGCACTAGACCAAACTCAGCATTTATACATCAGGCCTAAACTATGTAAATAAATAGCAAATAATAAAAATAATAATAATAATGCATCAGTTTTATACAGCGCTTTTCAGGACACTCAAAGACGCTTTACAGAGCATTATTCATTCACTCCAGACCCGGTGGTGGTAAACTACTATTGTAGCCACAGCTGCCCTGGGGCAGACTGACGGAAGCGAGGCTGCCAATCTGCGCCATCGGTCCCTCCGACCACCACCACCATTCACGCACACACCACTTTCATACTAGGCAATGTGGGTGATGTGTCTTGCCTAAGGACACTACGACAGTTTTTGCCACTGGCGCCCCACTGTGGCACCTGGAATTCCCAGTGGTCTCCCATCCAAGTACTAACCAGGCCCGGCCCTGCTGAGCTTCTGAGATCTGACGGGATCAGGCTTTGACGAGCCGGTATGGCCACAATAATAACCTAAACTAAATAACCTAAAAAGGGGTCTGTTGTCTTGGGCCACAGAGTTTTAGGGACCCAGAATTCCTATTAGTTTATATTAGAGGGGGGCCCATGTGAAGCTTCCTGCCCCGGGTCCTTCAGAATCTCCCGCCTCACCTTACCTCACTGCAGGAAAAGTCTTTAAAGAACCAAAGTTAGAAAAACCAGCTTTAAAAGTTTTTTGGAAACTTTAAAAACATGGTTCAGACTAGCCATGCATTCCTCGAAAGATAAGCTATAAGGGAGCAGAGTTGATAACAAGAGTGAGAGCTTTGTGCAGGAAAAAAAACATATTTGGCATTGTAATAATAGTTTTTTAATGATTATTATTACTCTAGTGCAAAGATGGACTTCGATTATGCCTCATATAGAGGGTAAACACACTCCCACTCTCTGTTTGAACCATTTTACCATTTCTGACCCTTGGCCATTTCTCTCTGTGATCAATTAGTTGTCAAAATGAGTTCTCACATTGGCTTCAGTCAGATAAATAGAAATAAAAAGCCAGTCATTTGAACAGATCTTCAGAGTGAATGGATCAAGACCATTCGGATCACACAGAAGAGCTGAGAGTCATCACTAGCTCAGACCTGATTGAACCCCCTTATGTACGGTAGATATAGATTGCTCTCTCAGCGCTCTATGTTGTATTTGCATTAAAAAATAATATCCAAAAACATATGCAGTATAAAGCTAGGAAACCCCTTGCAGATCCCAATACCTCTACAATCAGATTTTCACTCTCCTGCAGCTCAGGGGAATATGCTATGCCTGGGAACCCAAATTACTGTATCATGATTTTTGCCTATTTCAGCACCTCCGAAAATGTGCTTTTCTCTGCGCTATGTTACAGTGCAGGGCTGCAACCAATCGCGTTGCTCCTCACAGCCAATAGTGGAGCTCTGGGCGAGGAGAGGCTCTTTAACGCAGAAAGGACTGAGCATTTGGGGGTTTGGCAGCACAGAAGCACAGAGGAGCAGGGAAAGAACAGGACTACAGGACCCCACAGGGACAGAGTTTGTAGTCTCATCCCACAGCCAGCATTCAAACTCATAGCTGCCTTCGTGAGCAGTGGAATGATCTGATCTGATTTGCTTTGATGTTGTGTAGACAGAGAAATTGCATGTCTGTGCTGTACCTGCCCCAATGCTTGCTATCTTGGTCTACATTATCATAGGTATAATACTCCCCACAACAGAAGCATATCAGACTGGACCATAGATTGTATAAAGAAATGGACTGGGCGAGTGTGACGTTACCCATAGTATTCGGCTTCAGGGAAATGAAGCTCACAGAGGCCAGCAGTTAGTAATTCTGACCACAAGTAACAAGTATTAACAACCAAAGAGCCAATCCAGGGCAAAACTGTTGAAAGTAACGCCGCTTCCTTCCCTATCAATGCTGTCAATCAAACCTGCCGTTAACGCTACCAGGGGCGAACTCAGTAAAAGTTTTTCTCTGTTCTTAATGTTTTCTCTGTTCTTAATGTTCATTTCTTAATTTAAGCACAAAATAGCAAAATCAAAGCAGTAGGATCATGCAGAGCAGATGAATACTCAATGTTTTAAGCCACAATGACAAGCCTCACTGCAGCAGTTACAGAGAGAGTGGTGACAATTTTCCAGTGATGGAGCTGTAAGTGCGCCCGTGCTCACTGCCTATTTGGAACGTGGTGACTAGTGCATCAGTTATATCCATTTATATATATATGCTATTGATAGAGAAATTGTAACTGTGCTGTGCCTGCCCCACACTGCCAGCTCAGCACTTGTTATGTTGGCCAACATCATCAGAGATTTAATACAATGGAACCCCAGCCAAACCGGACTGGATGATGATGGTGAGTAAACTTCTCCTGTGTTCAAACTCCAGAGTTTTAGTTTCAGCCTTGGATTTGCCCATCTTGGTAATAGGTAACTACTACCACATGACATCACAAGGTGGAACAGAGCATTTTGAGCTTTAGAGATGTAGACAGACCAATAAACCAGGATTATTCAAACATATGTGAATGAAACAAAACAACTTGACGTATGTTTTTGAGGAGGTAAGAACATTCTAACATGGCTTAGACCTCACAAGAGTTAATTTTGCATAATACAGGACCTTTAAGGATTCATTCAGTTGCGTGTTAGATGGAATTTGTTTTTTCCAATGACCTACAATATAATATTGGCAAAACTCATCAATATTTCAATGAACTAGTCCATTCATTCATCACAAAAGTGTTGAATGCGTGTGGGTTTAAAAAGAGATCTGGATTTTAAAAAAGTTTTACAAGTGAGCCATATGGAAGATGAAAACAGTAGAATTCAGGAGAGAGGTGCAAACCATAATGCATGACTATTTGAAGAGCAGGGAGCCCGAAGCATCTGTATATACTGTGCTCACAAATTATTTATGCTGGAAATAAAGCTAGTGTGTATACCATGATGATATGTGGTTTTATCAGTGGTACCAAGGCACAGGGGTCACAGAGGGGCATGAAACGGCTGAAAAACATTACCTTTTCTTTTATTCTCCCTTCGAAAACAACACTGATGGGATGAAAAAGAATCTGGAAGTCAGTGTCAATTAAATTCACAAATGAGTCTCACAGGTACAGTATATATGTACCAGCTGACGAATGTGGAAAATTAAGGAGACATGCAAAATCGCTTTGAACCATGTTTTAGTTCATAGTTAACTAAATCTAAGTCAGTCCTATTATGTTCATTAGGTCTTCTGTATTGATTATACTTTTATTCTTATATACAGACCACTATAAGTTTTATACCTTGACAGTTTCGACTGCACTCTGCTGCCTTCCTCAGGAGTGTCACGTGATGTTGCTGTGACATGTTTTGTCAGCTGATTCAGACAGATTTTAGACTGTAAATCAGAATAAGGGGCATACCAACTTTCTCACACTTGGGATATATTTCTGAATAAGTCCTACTGCTCTAAGTAGGAAGATGGTGGCAATATCTGTTTGAATCCGATGACCAGACAAGTCACAGCAACATCACATGACACTTCTGAGGAAGGCAGCAGGGTGCAGTCGAAACTGTCAAGGTATGAAATAAACAGAGGTCTGTACATAAGAAATAAACTATAAATCAGAGTTATAGTTGGAGTGATTCTTGCAGATTTGAGTAATCATATTGTCTTGCGTTCGAGGTGCCATTGCTCATTTCAGTTTTCACTTACCCCCTATTAATGGGTTTCAGCCTCTTGTTATATGTGTTATTTTGATGATCATTCAAAATATATAACACTTAGTTTTAAATTGTTAATTGTTATGGCAACAGTTCGAAGTTGTCATCATTATAAAACATGCCCACTGCTCTGTACAACAGCGACACATAACAGGCAGAGAAAGGTTAAAGGTTTTTTACATGAACTCAGTGGAACAGTTTCTATTATTAAGTCTTTTAGATCAATATTGTGCTTTGAAATGAACTAAATGTATAATGAAAACCTGTGTCATAGATTATCACTAAATATCAAGCAAAAGCCATGATGTGTCAGAAACTGACTGAAACTACACTGGAAAATCAGATCACAAGCATAAAATCAATGTGTTCCTATTGTGTAAAAATGTAGCCCTTCTCCACACGATGATTCATGTTTTCTCCATAATCCACTGTAGCTCTGTCTCCCGGCGTGTTCCTTTTGCCTTTATCAGAATAGACAGTTCAGATAAGTCCCACGTGTTCTCTCATGTTCTGAGGGAGGAAGCATTGCATGTAGTGAAAGAGAGAAAGAGAGAGGGGGGTGAGAGAGAGGATAGAGAAAAGAGAACAAGGAGAGAAAGACAGAGAGAGAGAAAGAGGAGAGAGAGATAGAAAGGATACAGAGAGAAAGAGAAGAGAGTGAGAAAGAGACAGTGGAGAGAGAGTGAGAGAGAGAAAAAGAGAAGAGAGCAAGTGAGTGAAGGAGAGAATGAAAGAATGAGAGAGAGAGAGAGAGTTAGTCTTTTGATTCTGCCAGTTTCCATGTGGCAGCAGTAGCATTTGGCCCGGGCCGAGTGGTGGGCGTCGTGAAGTACGAGAGGGGGCGGATGATTTGACGGCGCCAAAGCAAAAAGTAAAAGATAAAAAGTCTTTAAAAATGAGTGAGAGAGAAAAAGGAACCATGTCCATTGAGATAAACCAGCGTGACAGCTGTGTAGTGGATTACATCACAAGTCGATAAGCATAAATGACCACTATAAAAATTACTGGCAGAACATTAGGCAGGTTGCCAAAAGCTGAAATCACATTTCAAGACAGTGCTTTGGTTTAATATCAAATGGTCACAACAATTTCAGTGAGACAAATTTTAGCAATCTCAATGGAAATTCACACAACATGTGAATAATGCAAAGGGGACACCCTGCTTCAGGCAAAATAGGCCAACATGCTGCACAGTAAATATCGTCCTAGTGAATGATGTAATCAGCTGAACATTTATTTCATCCATTTTCTTCCCCTTCAGACCCTGAAAGACTCTGAGATACTTGAACTCCTCCACTTGAGACAGGGGCTCTCCACCACCTTGAGAGAGCGAGCCACTTTTTTCCAGTCGAGAATCATGGCCTTTAGATTTTTAGATTTAGAGGAGCTGATTTTCATCCCCCCTGCTTCACACTCAGCTGCAAACTGCCCCAGTGCATGTTGCAAGTCCTGGTTCGATAGCGCCATCAGGACGACATCATCTGAAAACAGCAGAGATGAGATCATGTGGTCTCCAAACTGGACCCCCTAAGGCCCCTGACTGCGCCTAGAAATTCTGTCCATATGAGCAAATGTGAACACAGCTCCTGCTCTGGTCAACCAGGCCCGGACCCCATACTCCCAGAGCACCCCCCCACAGGACACCACAAGGGAAAAATGCCCTCTTTGGATCCACAAAGCACATGTGGACTGGTTGAGCAAACTCCCATGAACCCTCAAGCACCTGACAGAGTATAGAGCTGGCCCAGTGTTCCGTGGCCAGGACAAAAAACACCTGGATCTAAGGTTCCACTATAGGCCAGATGCTAAAAGAAGTCCTCCATTGTGTTTAAACCTTCACTAGAATCAGTCTCTACTGAACAAAAGGTAAAGTGTTGCTATTAATTTAACTACCATTTCATGACATTAGTGCTTTATTTATTTATTCCTTCATTCATTTTTTTAGAAACTGTCAATTCCCAGTTACCCAGAATTAAGTATTTGCTCATGTTTTATCAAGGCTAATGAGATGTAGTTATAGAGTGTTACCAACCTTTGTGTAGACATTTGACCATCGCAGTCCTGGCAGTGTAAAAGAGTGCAGTTTGAGCATTAAACTTGGGGTGCACTTTATGATGCTTGACATTGTAGTAATGATCCACGGTTCACCTCTTCCCCCTTATTTTAGCATATTCCCTTTACTCTGAGCACTAGCAGCAAGGTGAGCCAGTGTCCGTGCATGGGACTGCCAGGCAAAATGCACTTTGTTGTAGTTGGTGAGTTCACTTCACAACATTTGACCTTACTCGTATGATGTATGGATGCCTGTAACCATGCCAACAAACAAATGCAATGAGAGGAAGCTATAAAAAATGTCTTGTATAGATTCACCTTGGCTCCATGTGTATGTAGCAGGTAATGGTCTGGTACAACCACCGCTAGCACAACCACCGCTAGCACAACCACCGCTAGCACAACCACCGCTAGCACAACCACCGCTAGCACAACCACCGCTAGCACAACCACCGCTAGCACAACCACAGCTAGCTAGCCTAAGTATTATGCACAGGGGGGTTTAAGATCTAATAAAGCTTCGGATGTTTTGATATTGATAAAGATTTGCACTGAACAGAAACAACTGAATTATTCTTAGCAGTTTGTATTTGGTTATTTGTTGTTATGTTTTTGTTTGCTCAAATTATGAACATGTTAAAAATAAGCCTCAGCCTTTTCAGGAGGTCTCAAATTATAATAAAAAATACTTTTACTTTTCAGTCCTGTTAAAAAATGGAGTGGAGTATTAAGTTCCGATACCCGCACTCAAATGTAGTGAAATAAAAGTAAAAAGTATCCACTGTAAAATCTACTTAAGTAAAGATACCTAAAGTACACTACTTCACTACTGTTACTTTCTTACATTCCACCAATGGTTTATCAGAGGTATAATACTCCCTACAACAGACATATAACTAGACTGTACTAGACTGGAATGGATTAAACTATCACAATATCTTCAGGGTTCATGCCTCTGAGTGCTGAATCCAGTACTGATGGTAAATAAACTTTCACTGTGTTAGAACTCCAAACGTCATGCCTTTTCTCTCCAACCGTTCGGCTACTACAATTTACACTGCAACAGAAAATGCCTTCACCTTTTTATATTTTTCACCATCTCAAACCTTTTCACAAAATACACTGTAATGTACATTGCAAAATGTGGCCTGGGAGGAACAAATTACCCAATAAAGGATAAAGTGAAGAGTCAACAGAAAAATAGCAATATCTAAGTGCTATCATGGGGAGCTAATTAGAGATTTCAACATAGTCAAAAAGGCAAACCTCCACAAAATGTGAATACAACAAATGTTCTATTGCCCTTATTTTGTGTACGAACTATGCTGTACAGTTAAACTTGCCTTGCTTAGCCTGTTGTTACATCTTCATATGAATCAATGTTATGCTTGGTAGAACTATATAACCAAACTCATACAGACTAACAGGGAGATAATTGGGCTTCTTTGTATTTGTAAACGGTGACCAAATTTTCAAAATAAAAAACTGGGACATCCCTATTTTTTTTGGTGGTTGGTCATAATAAAATTGTGAAATGAGTGCACAATTAAATAAAATTATTATGCAGAGACCATTCATGACTAACATGTGAGTCAGTATAGTCACATTTTCTTTATATTTTGGTCATCTTTAAGCCGTTTTTTTTTGTATTTTACCTAAACAAATTGCAATGTATGCCTCTCTTTACTGTTGGCAGGGACCTGATTGGTCAAAAATAGGGACACCTGGGACATTTCTTGTATAAAACTGGGACAAATCACTGGTTTTGGACAAATCTGCTGGGACAGGGGACACATGCAGGGCTCAAAACTTGGACTGTCCCAGGTCTGGTCAACCTATATTTGTACAATTTTGTTTTATGTTTTTATTTTATTTTAGGTGGTAAATTATTCTTTTATAGCAATAGATGTGAAATAAACAGAATATTTATCAACGGCTGTGTCCATATGATGCATTCAAGTCACGCATATTAAATTTTAAACCAAAATCTTACATATAGTTCATTTTAAAAGTCATTTATTACACAAAATTGACCCTTGTGAGCTTTAAGTCATGTTATGCAACAAACCTATAGTTGTATTTTTGTTTTCTTTGCACATTTGAATTCAGGTGCTATGAGTATTGGGCAGCAAGCTGCCCCGCGACCCAGCCGGATTAAGCGGGAGAAGATGGATGGATGGATGGATGGATGGATGGCACATTTGAATAATATTTTATTATTAGTCTGTCTACATCTCCAAAGCTGAAAACGCCCTGATCCACCTTATGATGTGATTAAGTGGTCATTTTCAAGTTAACGGCTACTTTTTCCCTTTGTTCAGTAGAGATGGGAAATTCCAGGGTTGAAATTATCAAAATGATTCTAATGAAGGTGTATGGAGTTTAAAAACACAGTGAAGCACTCCCTGTATTACCACATGACATCTCAAAGTGGAACAGAGTATGCAGGATTTGTGTGTTAAACATGTGTGAATGAAACAAAACACAACTCCAGGCATGTTTTAATGATGTCTTGAAACCCAAATTTACGTCAGATCAACATTAAATAATTAGGTGGATACGGTAACATAATTTCTTTCATTCTTTCTTTGTGTTTGTGTATGTGTGGCTGTGTGTGTGTACTGTACTCAGAAAAGGTCCTCAGGTTGTAAAATGGCAGCTCTGATATTTTTCTGGCCCTGACGTGCAGATCTGACCCTCTTGTATCTTGTGTTTGTGTTTTGTACTCTGCAGGCTGATCTTTGGCAGCGCTTCAGAGGAGAGGCATTTTCTCGCTCCAATGGGATGCTGACCTGTTGGTATGACGATTCGCTTACATGAGAGGTTGCTAAGTGCCGGGCTCCCATCACCAGTGGAAAAGTCATTTGGGACCATTCGGCAGTAGCGGGTGGTTTAGTACTCCTCACTTCTATCTCGGCTAAGTCTAGGATTAAAGTGCACTTGCTTCTCACATGTTTCAGTGAGCAACAAATCTCCAAATCTCACCAAATTGTCCCTAAACCCTTTGAACTGTAATTCCACTTTAAAGATGTAGCAATCAATTTCGCACTTGAGTTTGTAATACCTTTGTCACTTTACTCAAGAACAGCTCCTCAAATCAGATTAATGGGTGCAAATGGGTGTTTCAATTGGATGGGAGTCAAAGAGAAAGGGCAAACTGATAGGAGGAAGTTGGGTATTATGAGCTACTTAGAAAGTCATGTTCTGTATTGTTCATAGCCTATAAAATGCAGTTTTTTGACCAACGCAAATATGACATATTTTACTTGCTGAATACTTCATGGTGCACATAGACTGTATATAAAAACTGACATAAATAACACACTAGCCATGTTCCAAACAGGAAGCATAGGCTTCGTAGATCAGGATGTGAACATTAATAGCAGACAAATTATTTCCCTGAGGTTGCTCCCACTGTTGTTAGCAACAGGTTTGAATGAAAGCATTGCTAATCACCATAGAGCGTAGAGAGTGAGACGTCACCACAGCGTCAGCGTTGCTCAAATGAGGCTCGCGATGCCATAGTTAAAGGAGCGAATTTGGAGCCAGGCTCCATATTTGGAAATCTGACCGCGAGTATCATAGCAACCACAAGAGCCAATCATGATTTAGGTCGTTAAATGTGCCACTCTCTTCATGGCGGAGCTGCAATGCATCATATATACGGACTATGGATGTGATACTCTGCACCTGCAGGACCACTGGATTTCTGTGATTCTTGAGAATAATAAGGAAACTTTTAGCTTTTATCATCAAACTTTAAATAGTAAGTTTACGTCATTGATTTATGTTGTATGTTCTGTTACATGTGAACAACAATAGAGTCGCAATTTAACGAAATTCATTTTACGTTACGCTAGTGAAATTATGCTAGTTAAGATTCTAGTCAGTTTATTTCAAAAATAGCCAATCGGGGCAGGAAAGCGGGAAGGGAACTTACTTAGCAGCGAAACGCGCTGTCAATCGAACCTGCTGCTAACCCTAGGCGGCAGCGACCTCAGGGAATGAAGGCATCTGATTGGCCCGTTATGTAGGTTCGTATCTTGATTTAAGAACAAAACAGCGAAATGAAAAATTCAGGATCATGTGTCGCGGGTTCATATGACCAATTTAAGACCAGAATGACGAGGCTCAGTGCAGCAGTTACAGACAGAGGGACGGTAAGATCTCAATGTAAGTCAATGGGAAAAGGGAGAGAAGGAGCCGGAAGAGCCTCCTAGAGCACTTCCTGTTTGACACGCGGCGGCTAACGGGTTAGCTTAACCCACTCATATATACGGTCGATGCCAAGCACGCACCGCCTGCTAAACCAGTGGCAGGAAGGGTCATGCAGAGTCACCTCACTCCAGATTGGCTTTTTAGTTGCTCTGATATCCTGGGTCAGAATTCCAAATATGGAACTCAGCTCCAAATTCACCCCTATTACTGCCAGCCTCGACGAGCTTCATTTGGATTTGGATGGATAGTTGAACGTTGTGGGTGACGTCACATTCCCTTAGTCCACCTCTTTATACAGTCTATCAAGGTGCATTAAGTTACTTTTTTTATGAGGGCTCCAAAACTTGCTTGTTTCCATGGAGATCTTGAAGCTTTTACTTATAATGTCCCATGGCATTTATTGTTTTATTGTTTTACTTTCTCAAAAACACATGTGGCTGGTAAAATATACACATTTTTCGGTTTTGCCCATCTACTCTATACCTGTAAATGTTGTGAATTTTAGGCAGCAAAAAAGGGCCATTTAAATACAAAATACAACTGCACATTATTGTAAAGAAGTGACACCACATCCATCCCACACATATGCACAAAAACTAATCATCTTTTATGTAAATGTGTTCATACATGCAGGATTCGCCTCAATGCAGGATATAAACAATATCTATTATTTATACAGCCAATTGCTAATTTAGAAATCCTCAAAATAGCACTTAGTATAACAATTTTTACACATTTATTTTAAGCTTACAGGTCTACAGTATGTAATGGACTAACTGCATTACAGATCATAGCTCAGTCTCCTTTAATCCTTTCATCACCAACTCTGAGAGACAGACACTTGATGTAAACAGAGATCTCTTCTAGAACTGTTCAAACATATATTCATTTTCACTGCAGCGGTAGCTCAGTTCTGCTAAAGTAACAGGATGAGAGTTGTATAAGGCTTTGTCATGTGAAGTGTAATAGAGCACAATGGTGAATCTAACGTCAGGAATAAAGGATACTGACATTACTGCAGACAAAGGAGTGACAAAGATGTCCACATATGAACATATTCTATAAATGCTGCAAGTTCTAAGGTTATGACATGACATTTTTATATTAATGACCTTGTAATGTTTCTTAAGAGGTTAAAGGCAATGTACCCGCTTGTATTTCAGCAAAACTTGTCTTGCCTGGGGACAGATATATTTTATAGAAGCTCTTGAGGTAAAAAAAAAAAAAAGAGTAATATGATCATCAGGAATAGTGTGTTAGCATGCTATTTGTTGTTAGCTTTACCATCATGGCAAAACTCCTCTCTCCTCTCTGAAGCGGTAAAACAGTAAAAAAATACATTGAGGTAAATAATTGAGATGCATAAGTGAGGAACTAATTTGGACCACTGCAAACTGTTTAAAATGAACTTGTCTTGTTTTTTACCTTTTTGAGTTAAAATCAGGTCCATGCCAGTTTAAGAATGTCATGACAACAGTTTGAGTGTGAATGAAGAAAATCCAACTTTAGTTACTTCCAGCTGAGAGGAAAGTACAGACTTCTTCCCTGTCCACAAATGCACAAAGCACTTACCTTCTATAGGTTTTTTACATACAAAATAGTCTGTATTGACACTAAAATAGGCTGAAGTACTTACTCTCTTTTACTCTACTTCTCTCCACAGATCTGACCTGTAATTTGACCTTGTGGTGTCACCTGCTTGCCTCTAGGAAATACTTCAAATCTATACTTTGGAATTCCGGGCAAAGCAAAATCATCTCCATGGACACAAGTTGGCTCACTGCAAAAAAGGCCTATCAAAAAATAAGAAAAAAATACAAATTTTGAGGTAAAAATGCCCTATTTTAAGTGAAATTATCTGCCAGTGCAGTAAGAAATTTTCACTTACCAAGTTTTCTTATAACAAGACGAAATATGAATCTTTTTCGAAGCAGAAAACACTAGTTTCAAGTATTTATGGCAAGATTTTTCACCTTATTGGTTTGAGAAGGAACTTAAAGAGGCTTAACCTGGCTTGATTTAATATAAAAGTGCTTAGAATAAGTTGTAATATCTACATAAGGTATATCAGGATGGAATATGTTGAAACAAGTTTAAAAAAATCTCATCTTTTAAGTAAAAAAAAAAATCTTAAAATTGGTCTTTTAAAATGAATCTGCTTAATTCAAGTCAGTTTAACTATGCTAGAAAATCCTTTTTTATAGTGTTTGCAGATACTCCACCGGAAAAGTTAGCTTTAATGTTGACATATACGCACATAAATCCATCATTTTGTAAAGGAAAAGTTGCAGAAGCAAAGCTCAAATTCAACCTGAGCGCAAAGGTTTTTGATTTATTCCATTGGTCTGTGCTGCACATAAAGACAGATGTCATATTTTCTTATAAGTCAGCTTGAGGTTTGGTGAAAAAGTAATTTGAAGAGTACAGACACAAGAATCAGCGAGAACTTGTAGTGCAATAACGTAATCGGATGCACTTGAGTAAATTTAAGGATAATAAAGTCATTGCCTTTAACAGTGCGTCAGAGTGAACTTGTTTGTGTCCTGTGTTGACATATGAAGCGAGGTGTAAGGATCAGAATGCCTAATGAAGCTCCGGTATCAGGGGATGCACAGATAAAAGCTGAAGGGCAAACCGGGCTGTGCTACACTTAACGGCAGCTTTATTTCAGACCGCTGTAAATCTGCTCTGACGGCTCCCGCACCCACGGGTGGCCTTCCCCTGTCCACTGTGCCAAGCGGTGGGTGGCAGGACATCATCTCATCTGCAGCAGAGATAAAGAGGGACCTGGTGAAAAATGGATGAGTTTGAAAAGACGATGTCACTTTGATGATGGCTTAAGTATGACAAGTATGTGTGTCTGACCTACAAAACAACACTGGGCATTTATACTGTTTTCTATACTTTTTATTCTATTTATTTTACATAAAGTACTTGCAGCACTCAAATCCCAGTACCTCCATCATTTTGGCTGCTGCTTTGTCATCTTTCGTGGTGGGGCCTGTCCTGACCCCCTGCACGGAAACCCTTACAGTGAAGAGAACCCTAACCCTGCCTGTGCCGCTTTAAACAGGTGACCATTGGGTTTATGGTCCTTTTTACAGCACATTTCCTTCAGAGGTCGCAGGACATTGGCCGCTGTACTGACTTTGGCCTGTTTCTCGGATTGAGCGTGATCCACAGTCAAGAGACTTCCCACGTTTATCATGATGGAGTAGATCCTTTTGCAGACTGGGCCATGGTCGTGACAGTCAAAGAAGCCAATGGACAAGTTGTACTTTGTTGCCAGATCATTTACCTGTAACACAAATCGAAACCAGATATTCACTGGGAAAGATATCATTCCCACATTCAAGATCACATTTGCTTATCAACGACACAGCTTACAGAATGGGGTTAAGATTTAAGTTAGTTAATGTACATTGAGGAGCAGATGGACCCAACTGTAAACTGCAGTCGGATACAGTTGTGCTCATAAGTTTACATATCCTGACAGAATTTGATTGATTTCTTGGTCTTCTTTCAGAGAATATGAATGATAATACAAAAACTTTTCTTTCACTCCATCACCCTGGCCGAAGTCACTGTGGTGGTTGGAAAGCTCCTCGGTGGCAAGGCTCCGGGGGTGGATGAGATCCGTCCTGAGTACCTTAAGTCTCTGGGTGTTGTGGGGCTGTCTTGGCTGACACGCCTCTGCAACATCGCGTGGCGGTTGGGAACAGTACCTTTGGACTGGCAGACTGGGGTGGTGGTCCCTCTGTATAAAAAGGGAGACCAGAGGGTGTGTTCCAACTATAGGGGAATCACACTCCCCGGTAAAGTCTATGCCAGGGTACCGGAGAGGAGACTTCGGCCGATAGTCGAACCTCGGATTCAAGAGGAGCAGTGTGGTTTTCGTCCTGGTCGTGAAACACTGGCCCAGCTCTACACCCTCCATCGGGTGCTCGAGGGTTCATGGGAGTTTGCCCAACCAGTCCACATGTGCTTTGTGGACCTGGAGAAGGCATTCGACCGTGTCTCTCGTGGTGCCCTGTGGGGGGTGCTCCGGGAGTATGGGATCCGGGGCCCTTTGCTAAGGGCTGTCCGGGCCCTGTATGACCGGAGTTGTGATCGCATTGCCGGCAGTAAGTCAGACTTGTTCCCGGTGCATGTTGGACTCCGCCAGGGCTGCCCTTTGTCACCGGTTCTGTTCATTGTATTTATGGACAGAATTTCTAGGCGCAGCCAGGGGCCGGAGGGGGTCCAGTTCGGGGACCACAGGATCTCATCTCTGCTTTTCGCGGATGATGTTGTCCTGTTGGCTCCATCGAGCCAGGACCTGCAGCGTGCACTGGGGCGGTTTGCAGCCGAGTGTGAAGCAGCCGGGATGAGAATCAGCTGTTCCAAATCCGAGGCCATGGTTCTCGACCGGAAAAAGGTGGATTGCCCTCTCCGGGTGGGTGGGGAGTCTCTGCCTCAAGTGGAGGAGTTCAAGTATCTCGGGGTCTTGTTCACGAGTGAAGGGAGGATGGAGCGTGAGATTGACAGGTGGATCGGTGCGGCGTCGGCAGTGATGCAGTCGCTGTATCGGACCGAGGGAGCTGAGCCGAAAGGTGAAGCTCTCAATTTACGTTCCTACCCTCACCTATGGTCATGAGCTCTGGGTAATGACCGAAAGAACGATCACAGATACAAGCGGCCGAAATGAGTTTCCTTCGCAGAGTGGCCGGGCGCTCCCTTAGAGATAGGGTGAGGAGCTCGGTCACACGGGAGGAGCTCAGAGTAGAGTCGCTGCTTCTCCACGTCGAGAGGAGTCAGTTGAGGTGGCTCGGGCATCTGGTCCAGATGCCTCCTGGACGCCTCCCTCGGGAGGTGTTCCGGGCATGTCCCACCGGTAGGAGGCCCCGGGGAAGACCCAGGACACGCTGGAGAGACTATGTCTCTCGGCTGGCCTGGGAACGCCTCGGGGTCCGTCCGGAGGAGGTGGAGGAAGTGGCTGGGGAAAAGGAAGCTTGGGAGCCCCTGCTTAGACTGCTGCCCCCGCGACCCGGCACCGGATAAGCGGAAGAAGATGGATGGATAGCCTCACTATTTGGAGAAGCAGAACGAAGATACATTGAAAGCTAATATCTTGGCACTGCCGTTTATGTATTCACATTATGTATTCACATAGGTGGAAATAAGCACTGGCGCTGCAACCTGGCACATGCACCTCTCCTGCTAAGGTTCATGTATGTTGTATACTGTCTCTGTCTAATTAAATAAATAAACTAAACTAAACTAATATAAATTAAATAAAGTAGTAAATCATTCTTTATTTAAAGGTGTACTATGTCATTTTTCAATTGGGGTTCATTTTTTTGGAGATGTCATTACTCTGCTTGGAATGTTCCACAGTATGACATTAAACAGCTCTGCCTTACATTAATTCAATTACAGGTGGTTATATTGTTCAAAAATACCTGGAAAAACAGACATTCTGATTGTGAGCGGGGTCGCCTCTCCACAGATCTGACCTGTAACTTGGTCTGTTTTGGTCTCCATGAAGAAAGGTTTGATACCATACTGTGTAACATTCCAGACAAAGAAAAACATCTCCATGGAGAAAACCATTTGACAGACTCTCCAGCAGAAAAGTTACACTATGCAGCTTTATGCCCACAACACTAATGCAGGATAATTTACCAGATTTGGCATACAATTTTGAATCTATTGTGCTCCTCGTGTGGTGTCGGTAAGACTCTGAGCTCCTGTCACCTTAACCACAAAACATCACCACGGCAATAATCAATAAAACAGAGCATCGCCATCCTTGTAAAGCTTGTAAATTTATCTGCACCACATTTCACCAAATTTTATGAAAGAGTTTTTGACTTGCATCTAAACTAGAGGTGCAAAGAGTCTGTGTGAATCATTTCACTTTAGACAGGAAACAGTATTTTGAACTTTGGAGATGTAAACAAAGTGATAATGACACTCAAACATGTGTGAATGAAACACAACTCCAGCGTCCATTTTGTTTAATATAGGACCTTTAAGACTGAACGATCTTGTAGTGTGTGGAGGGCTTTAGCTTATTTTTATTACCATTTCTTTAGATAAAAATAGGCATGCTGAAATGAATCATATATTGTACACAGGAAATATAATTACCAGTGGATGAGTAGTTAAATTATGGAGGATGCACTGGAGACGTTTATGTGTCATCTGAAGCAGATCCAGATGCTCGTCCCTGTGTGGACATTTACCAGTTGGACATCTCTGATAATCTCCTGTAATGTGAGTGCTAATTTGATCACATGGCCTAAATGCAATCATGAGAATGTTTAGTGGAAATATGCCTGAGCTCATCTCCTGTTTGATGAAAGGTGCCTGGGTTCTGTTATAATGCTAAAAGGTGCATTGTGTAACTTTTCTAGTGGAGCTTCCGTCAGTGCTTTTCTCCATGCATGGTATTGCTTTGTCTGGAACATATTCAACTTTTCTATCTTCATGGAGACCAAACCAAACCAAGTAGGTCAGATCTGTGGAGAGGCGACCCAGCTCACAGTCAGAATGCCTGTTTTCCTAGGTATTTTTGAGCTTTACTGCCACCATGTAATAAATGTAAGGTAGAGCTGTTTAATGTCACACTATGGAACCTTCCAGGCAGAGCAATGACATCCCCATGGAGACAAGCAGGTGACTGATCCTCCACTAGAAAAGTTGCGCAAGGCACCTTTAAACGAGAGCTGCATTTTACTGAAAAGTCAACCAAAACTGAAGAATATGTTTGCATTGTTAATCCTCAGTGCAATTTATAGGCTTCTGTTTGTTCATATTTGTCTTATTTGGAAGTTTTTTGGTTCAAACTAAATTGCAACCACATATTTTCCCTGTAAAGGTGCATCTTTGAAGATATCTGCTAGAAAAACAAACACTTCTGGACCGCTTAAGGGTCCTAAATTACACAAAATTGATTCTTGAGCACTTTTAGCCTTGTTATAATGTTGTTACCTCCTCAAAAACATACCTGGAGTTGGGTTGTTGTTTCATTCACAAATGTTTGAGTAACTCTTTTTTGTTATTATTATTCTAATCATCTCCAAAGCGCAAAATGCTCTGTTCTACCTGAAGTTAACAGCTGCCCTTTGCCTTTTGTTTAGTAAAGATTGTAAATTAAAGGGCTGAAATGATCCTGATCCTGAAATGATGATTCAAGTGAAGGTGTGTGGAGTAGAGCATTTCCTGTATTACCATGTGACATCACAAGGTGGAACAGAGTGTTTTCTGTTGGAGAACTTGTGAGAGAGAACAATTTGTGTGAATGCAAACAAAACACAACTCCGGATATGTTTGTGATGTGAAAACAACATTATAACATAGACCAGAAGATAGTGTAATATATGAGTCCTTTCCCAAGTCCCATAAGCTATAACAAAGGGCCTATTGTTCTATTAGTCTATTAGAAGTAGATAGAACTGGATACAACTACTTTAAAACAACTTTTTATGTGATGTTTTCCCTTGTGAATGGTGCAGGAAGAAGAATTCAGATATATGGTCTATGTGTTGTTATAAATAATAAATAAAGCAGTAGCCTACGGGGGCTTTATATCAGGCACAGCGGGCTCGAAAGTAGCTGAAGTAGGATTTTTCAAAAACCTGTTTTTATCCATATGTCCAATTGATGTAAGAGATATTCATGTTTACTATTTGGTCTTTTGGGTCTTAAAGGGCCAGTATCTGACTTCTTTCTTTCTGATTTCTTGTAGTTCACTTCACATTTTGGTTGCTGTGTATGTTATTCTTTTTTTAATTATGGACCTAATAATCAGAACCACAAGGAAACAGACAAGAAAAAAAAACAAATTTAGTCAGTCTGTCACTGTTGTTTTTCTATCATGGTTCAAGATGAGTGTGAAAGAAGGAGTAAGTGGTTCTTCACTCATGGTTCAAAATCAGATACAGCCCCTTCATGCTTAATACAGTCAGAAAGCAGAATGAGCTCTTTGTGGGTTGCCAGATCCTATGACCAAAAAGAGTTTGCAGTAAACTCACTTTGTGCTATAGAGCTCCTGCAGTTGTCATCACGTAATCCCAGCATGCACCTCCGAACCCCACACTGGCAGGGATAATGACGGAGAATTCCTACAGAAACTAACCAAGGAGATGGTGGATTAAAGTTGCACACTGGAATGAACCATAGACTGTACACAGAAGTGGACCAAGGGAGTGTGATCCCACCATTCCGAAGAAGCGGACTGAGGCTTGCCGTTATGGGGTGAATTTGGAGCCAAGTTCCATATTAGGAATAGGAATTTATTAACAGACAAAATAGCAAACACCAAGATCAGGTATGAGCAGGTATAATACAAATATTTTAAGACGAAAATGAGGAGCCTGACAGCAGTAGTTACAGAGTGAGGGGCAACGTTTTCTCAATATAAAATGCATAGGAGTCGTAGTCGATGGAGCCAGAAGCACACCCATGGTCACTTATTTGGAACACAGGAATGGGAGGTTTGAGATGGGGCGGAAGTTGTTTGGACCTTCAGGAGCCAGACAGAAACAACTTATACAATGCAATTACTTTTCTAACAACTCTAACTCTAACTGCACAACCAGTCACTCAGGATAAAAATACTTTCAGCTAAGCCTGACAGTACATTGGCCTTAATTCAATTAGCCTGTGTGACACTTTTCAATTCCCTTTCGTGGGTGAGGAAGAAAAGCACGTCCTTAAAGTTTGAAAATGATTCAAAGTCTCCAGGAGGATGAGAGGAACAGTTGTTTTGCCTCATGATTAGTCACGGGTGTTAGCGCCAGACTTTGTGTTGTGTTTTAAATTGATTTTGTTTTATGAGCCAGAGAAATGATCCGTGTCAGGCAGCCACCGATTTGGTAATGACATTTTGTTTTTCCCAACTTTTATTATTATGTGCCAGGAGTAGCAATTGTTTCTTCTTAATAGTGCTATTTTCAATTTCATAGTTTTAAAGTGCAGGGTTAAATAAGGCCAGCAAATTAAACTCTGCAGAAAAGGTTACTTCTATTTGTTATATTCATTCTGTCATTTTGCAGCTGAAAAAATGTTATGTTTACACACCTATAAGTTTAGTTAAATATTTACTGTTCTTGTTTGTCTCACTGGAGCTTTCTGCTGCTCGAATGCATGGAGCAAAAGCAAAAAACTTTTCTTGCTGGTTCAATCTACTGGCTAAATTGAGATCTGAATGTAGTTGTTACTTTATCATAGCATATGTTAGCAGAATGTAAACAATATGTGTACTCCTTGTTATTTTTTTATGTATAGTACATAATAAGTATTTATAATGTCTTTTGATGGAGGAAATTTGTAATTGTTTAGTATAGAGGGTATTTAAACCTGGATTTTTAATTGTTTTTATGTGTGTGTGGGTGTATTCTGTATATGTATATGCCTATATGTATTCAGTATTTGTATTTATGTGTGTGTGTATTTGTTCAGTATATGCCCAAAATGTTTACTGGAACCTGTATAATTACAAGTAACACTTGAATAAAAATTTGATCACAAAAAGAAAATGTGTCTGTCCCTTGAAGATGAATGGCTTATTAAAATGTAAGAAACTTTGTCGCTGTTGGCCTTGACCAAACATGGTTGAATTCTGCAAATGTGATGTAAGGGTAAAAGTGGAGGGTCCAAAACCAGTGGGCTCCATGCAGTTGTTATTGTTCCACTAAATGTATCTATCTTCGTGTAGAAACAAAGTAGAGTCTAAGTAAGGTATTTCTTTAGTAATAAAAACCTAATTACCCAATCAATAATTATGATTGATGATTTATCTCAGAGGGGCAATTAAAGCGCATACTTTAAGTTTGCGATTGCACCACTCTCTTCGGGCTCATGCTGGACTGGCTTGTGACCTGGTGCTGTGGGAACAACCTTGAGTTTAACACCCCCAGAAGACAGCAGAGATGATAAGGGACTTCAGGAGAGTCACAGTCGCCCATGTCCCCCAGTCCTGAGTGACACCCCCATCTACGGTGGCGTATTGCTATCACTCCCAAAAATATTTTTCGGCTCAGTTTCACATAATTACGTGAAAGCTTTCACGTTTTAACGTGATATTTATCATGTTATAACGTGAAATTATCACGTTATTTCGTGATATGAAATGATCACGTTATTTCATGATGTGGTGTTTTCACGTTATAACGTGAAATTATCACGTTAATACGTGATGTGAAATTATCACGTTATTACATGTTATGAATTTATCACGTTATTTCGTGATAGGCATTTATCAGGTTATTTCATGATATATTCACGTTATAACGTGAAAACGTCAAGTATGGTTTTACGTGATTTCATTAGCCTGTATGATCAGCCACAGCCAAGTCACGCTCCAGCTTGGATGCATTTCAAATGCATGAATCTGTAGCCATACAACATGCCGTATTGGTTTAGTTGCTTATGCAGGAAGAGAGCAACTTCCAGCAAGTCAGACTGGGCTTCCTTACTCCAGAGGGATCTGCAGCGGATCCAGTCTCGGTCCGCCAAGGCCACCCCACAGTCAGTCCGCTAAGCGGATCCGCCGCGTATTTGTCCCGTATTCGCTTTATGACTGTCAACTAACCCTAATCGTTAAGTAGCCTGCTGTCATACAGAGGAACCACGGCTAAATCAGTTTATATATGCACAGTGAACGCGCATTTAATACTGCAGTTGGTATATGTGTAGTATTAATGAATGGATCTGCGGCGAACCCGGTTCAGATCTGCTGCACGGACGCGCCTTTGACTTTATATTGACGTTATCGGTGTAGTTAAAAGAATCACCCACTTGATGTCCGCAGATTTAATTGCAAGTAAATGGTTAAACCGTTCAAATTAATTGATGTTCTGCTAATAGCCTATTGCTGACAAGCGACTCAGCAAGACCGCGGCGGAGACGCCGCTGATCCTCTGCGTCTCCGCACAGCGGACCGCAACTAATCCGCCGCGGTGCCGGGGGACTCTGATGCCGGTCTGTTCAGCGGATCCGCGGCGAATCTCGGCAAACCTCCGACGCGGATCCGCCACAAATACTTTTTGCTATTTAATTTCCGCCTGAACAACCCCAACCATTTCAGTCGCCTCCGTAGCGTTGCCATAGGCAACATACTTATTTGAATCCCATCCATCCTATAAGAGAGGTTAATATTTCCCAGTGCCTCATGCCAAGAAGGTAATAAGCACATACAGCGAGAGACGTCGTGACTGGCTTGGCTGTGGCTGATCTTATAATGAAATCACGTAAAACCATACTTGATGTTTTCACATTCCCTCCTGTGGGCGCCACTCACAGAGGGGTTCATGGGAGTTCAGGTGCGCAGAGGACTGGGCGGTGAACTGCTACCCCCGCGACCCAGCTGGATAAAGTGGGAGAAGACGAATGAATGGATGTTTTCACATTATAATGTGAACATATCATGAAATAACGTGATAAATGCCTATCTCGAAATAACGTGATAATTTCATATCACAAAATAACGTGATAATTTCATATCACGTATTAACGTGATCATTTCACGTTATAATGTGATAATACTGCATCATGAAATAACGTGATAATTTCATATCACAAAATAACGTGATGGTTTCACGTTATAACGTGATAAATATCACATTAAAACGTGAAAGTTTGCACGTAATTACGTGAAACTGACCCGAAAAATATTTTGGGGAGTGATAGCAATACGCCACACCCATCACTATATTCAAGTTCAATTTATTTTCTAATTGCAGACTTTTTATTTACCTGCTTTAATGCTTTTTTTTTTTTTTTTTTTTTTTGCTTTGTGGTCATTAGCAAACATGGTTTTCTGTATTTTGGCTAAACAAATGACAAGTTATGCTCCTCTTTACTGTTGGCAGGGATCAGATTAGTCAAAAATTGTGATAGCCCTGTTTAGACCTGGTTTAGATTAAATTGGTCAAAAATAGGGACATTTCTTGATACAACTGGGACAAATCACTGGTTTTGTATAAATCCGCTGGGTGAGGGGCCACAGGGCTCAAAACTGGGACTGTCGCGGGTAAATCGGGGCGTCTAGTCACCCTAATTTAAATCAACATTCTCCAACGTGGCATTAAACCGGCTGCAGTATCTCGTCTTGCCGGTAGAGGTCGCAGACTGCTCCTTTCCACTACTTCCTGTTTTGTCCGGAAGTCTGAGCTCCTGACGCTCTGACACGTAGCACCGAGCTGGCACAGGGCTGGAGCATTTGTCACACCACTGGTAAGACTGTGCCGTAACCCACTTCTCCATGTGTTTACGATGATGATAAAAGCGTGATCTTGATGGCGCAGGCACGATAGATTTGGTTGTTTACTCTGGATAGATCATTTCTTAGTAAACTCTCTGTTATTTGTCTGTAAGTAGCATTAGCTTAACACATAATAGCCCCGTGTAGTTAACGGGAAACTTTAGCCACCCTGCTAACTACAGCTGTTTGCAGACTTGGGGATTTGCAGGTATTTGAAGACATTCAGTATTTAATGTTTCTTACATTATGTTTTGTATTAAATCGCTGTCAGTGAAATGATCATCACCCACTTTTAAACAGGCGTACGTGCTGCTGCTGCTAATGAATGTTGTTAAGCCACTGTTAGCCTACTTCAGCTATTAGATTAATGGTAGCCTCAGGCAGGGAAACTTACACATAACCATATACATATCCAAAGCTGAAAATACAGTGATGTGACCATAGTAAAATGTATTATAATAAAGGTAATTTGATGTCTACTCCAATATAATGACCCATTTGTGAGCTAAAATAAATTGCTACTTGTTGTTTGTTCTTTCTATAGTAGGAAATATTTGTATTGTGCCATGTAATCTTAGGAATTTTATTGTTACGTTTGTTGTGAGAACAAACGCCATAATTGTCGATTTAGAAATTACTGGTAACACAAACAAAACAAGCAAACTAAATCACAGTAATCCTAGTTCACCACTCAAATAACCCTTTTATATCAGGTTAAAATGACTTACTTTTGCATTTATTTGCAATTCTCAGTTATTAATTCTTGCTAATGAGATAGATAGATTGTGACCTAAATAAGTATTATCAATTAACAGATTGATCCTGAGGACCTCAAAGCCATGTGTATTTAGTGTTCTTATGTCCAAAGGCTAAAAGTGTGCCTCTTATTTTTCAGGTTTTTGACGGGGTTGAGAGATGTCGGGATTTGACAATTTCAACACAGACTTTTACCAGTCCAGCTACAGTGTGGACGACCAGAGCCAACAGGGCTATGAGTACAGCAACAATGACCCTTACAACAAGTAAGAAAAAGGATACATTTGATTTTGAGAATTTAAAAGCATCATACAGTATGGTATGAGAAAGCAAGATTATGAAATATTAGACAGCAGGGCTGTGCAAGTGGTTAAGATCAGATAAAGATTCAGGAATTTGTTGTCACTGATGTGCACAGGTCTTTTTAATCAATAGATCTACAACTAATCCTTTGTCAGTACTTTAAAAGCACATGGTTTGGAGTGGAGTTCAGAATTTGTAGTTTAGCTATTTATAAGTGTATATTTTCAGGAAATTAATACTGAAAAAGGATGTTAATTAATTATCATATTGTCCACCCCTAGAAATTGGATTTGTTGTTTTTTTTAGCCATTATTTTACACTTAATGGTGCACTGTGTAACTTTTAGGTTGGGGATCCCTCTTGTTTCTATGGTTATATCACTGCTCTGCTTCAAATGTTCCACAGTATGACATTAAACAGATTACCTTTCATTTAGTTTTATTGCTCCAAAATCCCTAGAAAAACAAGTATTTTGACTGTGCCTCTGCAGAAATGTGCACAGAAACTTGGCCTGGTTTGATAGAGGGGTTTAATGCCATACTGTGAAATTTTTCAGACATAGCAAGAGCATCTCCATGGAGAAAAGCAGGTGGCGGACCTCCCACCAGAAAAGTTACATAACGCACCTTTATGGGTGGTTGGGGCAAGTTTTTAAAAGAAAGGTGTGAGTAAAAATAGCACCTTCCCCCCCCCATTGTTTCACACAACAGCTGGGTATCTGGAAAAGTGCTAAACATTTATTATTTTCATTTGTTTCTATAATCCAAAACCTTAATGATTTTAGATTATTTTGTCCCTCCTTTGATTTTCCCAGGAAACAAAATAGTCCAGTACTGTTGTTTTTGTTGTTTGCAGACAGTACAATCAGTATGACTACTCCCAGCCCATGGCGTATTCCAACCCGGGGATGATGCAGCCCCAGCAGCCGTACACAGGACAGATCTTTCAGCCCACACAGACCTACACACCATCAGCCTCACAGTCCATGTACCACAGCACCTTTGACGATGAGCCCCCACTGCTAGAAGGTACCAGAAACAAACACTGGACAATGACATTTAGATGGGATGACAGATACACTACCAGTCAGAAGGAATCAAAACTATGGATGACACATATGGAATGTAGTAAACAGAAATAGACTTAGAATAACTCCACTAATCACTGCTTTAGACATTTGGCATTTCTTAACGCTGACATAGCACACCTCGACATGAAAACCATTTGAGGTTTATCATAAAGATCATTGAGAAGAGGTCCAAGGGTTTGCTGCGCTGTCAACAAACCAAAGGGTGGCTACTTTGCATTTAAATCTATCATTCTTAGTTTAGTTATTTCCCTTTTTCTTTCCCACATAATTCCATATATCGTGCAGCATATATCTGATGTGTTTATCTGAAGTATCTATGTTGAAAGTAGTAACATAAAGAAAAAATGAATAAATGAATGAGAAGGTTTGCTAGGTTTTTGACTAGTAGTGTATTGATAACTTATAATATCTACATTGTTTTGGAGATACATACATTTCTAGTACATTGTTTATTTTAAAAAGAGCTGATATAAGGTGTTTTTTTGTTTGTTTGTTTGTTTTTTTGCAACCCAATCACATTTTTGAATGAATTGCTAAAATATCGTATTATATTTATTGGAAAAAAAACTATAGCAGTCTGATGCATGTAAATGATTTTGTAGTTTTTCCATCAATTCACAATCAAATCCTTGTGTGTAGAATTAGGCATCAACTTTGACCACATCTGGCAGAAGACGCTGACAGTATTACACCCGCTGAAGGCAGCAGACGGCAGCATCATGAATGAGACAGACCTGGCTGGGCCCATGGTTTTCTGTTTGGCCTTTGGAGCCACACTGCTTCTGGTAAACTGCTCAGGATTGTCAAGTTATTGAAGATGCGCTGTGTAACATCTCTGGTGGAGGGCCCGTCACCTGCTTGTCTCCGTGGATGTGGTCTTTCTTTTTATGAGACGTTCCTCAGAATGGCATTAAACCAGTCTATCTCCATGGGAAGGAACAAGTGAATCAGGTCAGATCCGTGGAGAGGTGATCCCGCTTTCAGTGAGAATGCATGTTTATGAGGTGTTTTTGAGCAACATAAACAATCAGCATTGGACTAGGATCGATGCGTTTAATGCCATAATGCGTGCTCTTCCAGGCAAAGCAATAACATCTCCACAGAGACAAGGTAGTAATAGACCCTCCACCAGTGATAAGAGTTACATAGGGAAGCTTTTAATATGATGATCCTTCATTAAACTATGCCACTTTCTGTTTTGTCTTAGTCGGGTAAGATCCAGTTTGGGTATGTGTACGGCATCAGTGCCATCGGCTGTCTGGGCATGTACTGTCTGCTGAACCTGATGAGTATGACGGGAGTGTCTTTTGGCTGCGTGGCCAGTGTTTTGGGGTACTGCCTCCTTCCCATGATCCTCCTCTCCAGCTTTGGAGTCCTCTTTTCACTACAGTAAGGGCACATTCATCACAGTTTTGTTGAGCCAACATCACTGTCTCTTTGTTAGGGCTGCACAGTACAGTATATCGCAAAAGAGTCGATATCATGGTATGGACTGACGCAGTAATCGATATCACACACATTCAGTTAATGTGACACCAAGGTTCTCCATCTGACAAATTTGCACAGTTTTTTTTTTTTATCAAATGTTAATTGAAGCAAATTTTCATAATAATTTTCATGATTAAATCCAACAGTTAAAGCATGTAATTCTTTTGTTTTATTTACTGAAATACTGAGTCAAAAATATGTTAACATATTGCAATAATATCAATATAACAGTTTTATTGTATATTGCAAAATTGTCCAGTACCGTGCAGCCCTTCTCTTTACAATCCATAGACATGAATACATAAATATCAGAAATGAGAGAATAATTACAAGTTAAGAATTAGGTTTATGTGAAATGGTTAAAAGTAGTCTAAGCTGCAGTAAAAGAATAGAATAAAAAACAAAAAATACCATGTGGGACTTTTTACAGTGGTGGCTTTCGGGTAGTTTACATGGTCATTTTGGATAGTAGGTAAATGGTGCTGCTTACTATATAAAGTGTGACGTTAATCTACGCTTTTGTTTCACTTCCAAATTGTGTATTATTTGTGTTTATTGCTATTCATTGTGGATTTATCTGAATTTGTTTATCTTAATTTCAACAAGGCTATATATACATTTCTTCATAGTATCTTATACTGTTGGATTTCAGAGGACATCACAACCTTGTGTTGGGCGATACTTTAGCTAAAATAAGTGTTCTTAAAATGCAGCTTTCTGCTATAATAAAGCAAGATATTGAGTCTAACATAATAATAATAATAATTATAATTATTATAATTATAATTATAATTATAATAGTTATTAACAAAAACAATCTGATTATACTTGTACAATACTTGTACCTTTTTGTATATTTCTTGTAAGAATACTGTGGTGTTTAAAGGAAAACTGTCTCTTACAGCCCATCATAAGATCATATTGTAGACCTGATCTGGTGTTAGTGTCATGTCAGTGTTGAAAGGTATTGCTCTATTTTGTGGTTTGTTATAATGTTGTTTCCTCATTCGAAACATACCCAGAGTTGTGTTTTGTTTAACACAAACCCTGTATATTTAGGCTCTCAGATAGAAAACACTCTGTTCCACCTTGTCATGTCATCTGATAATACAGTGCTCCACTGTGTTTTTAAACTCCACACACCTTCACTAGAATCACTTGGATAATTTCAGCCCTAGAATTGCCAATCTCTACCGAGCTGAAGGTAAAAGGTGGCTGAAAACTGAGGTGGAACAGAACATTTGGAGATGTAGTACACAGACTAATAATAAAGGGAAACTCTAACATGTGTGAATGACACAAAACAACTAAAACTCCAGGTATTTTTTGAGGTTTCAACAATATAACATGGCTTAAAACTCACTAGAGTAAATTTTGCATAATATAGGACCTTTAAAGTATCAGCAGACATGCATTAGGTACATTGTTTTAGTAATAAGTTGAAAACATAATATATTTTTGTTCTCACTCTCCTCCAGGGGAATGCTGGGAGTCATTTTAACAGCTGGTATAATCGGTTGGTGCAGCCTGTCGGCTTCGAAGATTTTCATCTCCGCCCTGGCAATGGACGGACAGCAGCTATTAGTGGCCTACCCCTGTGCTCTCTTGTACGGAGTCTTCGCCCTCATCTCTGTCTTTTAAAGAAAATCATGAAATAACCTTGCTCTGATTTCTGTAATTTCTGTGCAATTTGCAGATGTATAATTATCAGAGCTATTGCATAATTGCACAGCTATTACAGGCAGAAAGCAGGGAGCAGAGTCCAAAAATGGCACCAAGGATTTTTTTTCTGTTTTGGTTCAAGCCTTTGCCTTTTTCTGCATTTTCACCTGTCCACCTGCAAGTGGTTGTTCGTGTTGCGTTCACTTGTCACTGCGATAGAGAAGAGACTGTCCACCAACCAGGTTTTAAAGAACTTTGAAGACTGATAAAAACTATTCTATGACATTAAGGATGACAAGAGAAGTAAAGTGAAAGAGGAACTATGAGATGCACAGTGGGCAAAGGAGGAGCCGTAAATAAAGGTTTTCAAATGGACTGTGAGAAAAGTGTTTGCAACAGTCTTTTAAGCCACTAGGAAATGCCATGTTTTTTTAAGGTGTCTACATCTCAACCTCAAGTCCTGAAACGCTGGAGGTAAAATGAAAATGGAAAATAAAACAAACAATTCAGGAAATGTGTAACTATTCTGCTTTTAGACCTGTGAAGAGCTAACAGTTTATACAACTGCAAAACCCTCCTCCAGCGCTTATAAATACATGTACAAATAAATTCTGTAAGATTTCGCTTCTTGGCTTATGTAATTCTTTTCCATTGCTGCTCTTTACAGTTGAAAAAGAGCAGTTGTTTTTCAAAAAAACAACCATTGCATTATGTTTATTTCATGCCCCAACTCGTTCAGAATTTTATTGCATTCAACTGTAGTTTTGCTCTGCTTATACTAGTACACTCAGAGTGTAATGGGAGCACAAAACACTTTGGTTTTGTACGTTTTTAACTTTCTGTGCTTATTTTAGAGCAAAAGAGCGACAGCAGAGGACGGATACAAGCATTAAATGTGCACTGTGTGTCTTTCCTGGTGGGGGTTTCTCATCTGTTTTTATGGCTGGAATTTTTCAGTTTGGCATTAAAGTCATCTTTTGGGTTTTTTCATTGTCACTTATAACTGAGCAGGCTCGCCTCTCCACAGAGTCGACCTATAACTTGACCTGGTGCCGTCACCTGTTTTGTCTCTACAGATTTTTTGTGATGAAACCTAAGGGATTATTTTACTGAGGGATTATACAGACATCCACTAAGAGCATTAATGTTAATATAATATCTCCATGGATACTGTTGGTAGACCTTCCACCAGAAAAGTGACGCAGTCCACCTTTAATTCCACTTTCTAGTACTGTACTATGTATTATTTTCATGTATTATGTTGAGGTTCATTTTCAGTATGGAGGCGTTTGAAGAAGACCGTACAGTTTGCACAGTAACACCAATATTGTGTTGAGCCGTTGGCATGAATCACAGTAGATTTGGAGTTTATTAGGATTGTCATTTATGTGGAGCTTATTTTAGACATGACTCACTTTCTAAGCCCTGTTTGTCATCAGTCTCCTGTATTCTCATGCAAAGCCGTCAACATTAAAATAACATTGAACTTGATGTGTCTCCTGCCATTAGAGAGCTTATGTCGTTGTCTTCACATTTGACATTGTGACTTTGGGGCCAGTCATTAGGATTCTAGTTTTATTTTGCTGCTTAATAATACTAGTGTCCAACCAAAATGAAAACAAAAAATAAAATGCATCCAACCACATCCAACCACACCACAAAATTTGCAAATGGTACATAATTCCATTTGACATTTTAGCCGTGTCCACCTGTCTAATAGTTTGCCACAGTAATAATAACTTGGGTGGGTGAGTGGCAACACTCAGGCCTCACAGCAAGAAGGTTGCGGGTTCGATCCCCGGGTCGCCCGGGCCTTTCTGTGTGGAGTTTGCATGTTCTTCCCGTGGCTGGATGGGTTTCCTCCAGGTACTCCGGTTTCCCCCATCAACCCAAAACATGCCCGCACCCCTATGAACTAACATCAAGGACCATGTTGTCCACCCTCCTGTGGGCTCACCACCTGCAGAGGGGTTCATAGGGGGGGTCAGGTGCTATGAGGTTTGGGCAGCAAACTGCCCCCGTGACCCAGCCGGATTAAGCGGGAGAAGATGGGTGGATGGATTTTGACAAGCATCTGGCAAATAACTCAATTTAAAATTACACTTGTCAGTGTGAGTCATTTTGAACTTCATTGAAGCTTGGAGCATAAACTGTTTTTGTGCTGTTTTTGTGATATATTTTAGATTCACAGCTTCATTTTCTGGTGGACAGTGTCACCTGCTTGTTTCTGTGGCTATTGTTTTTCTATTGTTTTTCTTGTAATATTCCATAATATAGCGTCTTTTTACTTTTTTTTCTCAATGGCGATGAGCAGGTGGCAGTTTCAAATTTGTGCAGAGGCGATTCCACTCAGTAAGAATGCATGTTTTTCAAGATTAAAAGAACAAAGATAAGTACAAATATCCTTCAATTGATACTCATAATTAAAGTATTACAAAATATTAAAACAGTAGTATGTTGAAAGGTGCACTGTGTAACTTTTCTGGTGGAGGGTCTGCCTATATTGTTGTCTCCATGACGATTTAATGGGAAATGTTTCACAGTATGGTATTAAACGTAACTATATCCACCAAAGGCCACCAAACCAAGATCCCGGTCAGGTCTGTGGAGAGGACAGCCCGCTGACTGTGCTTTAAGCAATAAAAACACACGTAATCGAATGGAAGAAGGATAAGTTTAATGCCACACTGTGAAACATTTCAGAAAAAGTGATACAGTAAAATCTAAGGACAAAAGCATGTGACGGAAAAGTTACACAACGCAATGTTTCTCTTCCGCATTTAATTCTCAATAATTTATTCGAACTATAAATACAAAGAGGCCTTTTTAAAACTGAGAATAAACCACTCATGAGAAATGAATAATTCAAAATGAAAATTAAGCTTTATTTTAATCTGACAAACCAAAACATCAAAGCCACATTAGCATTTTCCAAGCACCCGTCACAGGAGCAGTTTTGTCTCACAGGGTGCTGCTCTAACAGTTTTCAGCACAAATGTGGAGATCTTACATTTTCGCTATAGATTTTTCCTCTTTATGAATAAAACATGGTTGCATAGCCTGTCATGTCATGTGTGCAAACTGCAGCAAATGGGGCGTGCTCATTTCGGCGTCGCAGATTTCAAACCGCAGAAGATAAACAAGAAGCTTTTGACGTTCATGTATTCATATGGATGCATCTGAGTCACTCTTGTCTCCGAACTAATTCAGAACTAATTTGACAAGTCTATTTTTTTGTAATCCTCATTTAAATCGTCATAGCGACCTGAAAATATTTAGCACGCACTGAAATAACACTGGGCCGTGTGCTGGCAAGTCAAAGCAGGACAAACTGAAGGTCTTATCTGAGTTCATTATCAAGTATTGTGAATATAATCATTTTGAAACTGCAGTAGGTGTACACGTTTCATCTGGTGCTGCACGGTGTGGGGGGTTCACACGCTTCTCAGGCTCTTTCTCAGAACACAACACAGCCCTTATACAGAAACATATACAGTTATTATACAGAAACATATACAGTTATTATACAGAAACATATACAGTTATTATACAGAAACATATACAGTTATTATCAGAGGATTCTCCTGGTTTGTTTGATATCAGGCCTGTTCACATGTGGTAAAGGACATTGGTCCAAACTCTGTCATCTCCCATATGGAAACTCAAACAGAACAGCAACAAAAACAATTTGTACTCACCTAAAATGTTAACCCTCAAAGACCTACAGTATCATATACGATACCGAGGAATATGAAACTTTCTAACCGTAAAAGATAGAAACTTACTTTTCTCCTCTGAAAGTGCAGACATAGAGGTTTCTGTACATTTCTGGGCTTTATCCTACGTCACACTCACACTGTGTGATGACGTGAACAAAACGAATGTCCAATAGGAACTGCCAACTGCCTGTTTTCTGCCAAACTCATGCGCTTTGTCCATTTTGATCGGCCCAAACTTTGCCAAAGAGTGAAGTGAGTCAAGATGGTCGACTCCTCTCAACTGTGTTTGTTTATACCGATTGAAAAAGACGCTCTAAGTGGAGGTTTTTCTCAAATAAACGGGAAATTATGCATCTTGGTGTGTGTAATTGCGCATCCCTTTCTCTTTTTATTTGAAAGGTTTATTTTACTCAAAATGAACAAATACAAATGTAATAAACGCCATGGAAATGCATTACAAGTGATGTGGCTCTGTTCTATGCTCTGGCCCTGGACTTTACAGGAGCTGTTTCCGGGACTGGCACCCAGCCGGATTAAGTGGGAGAAGATGGATGGATATTTTTAATTTAGTTACAGACTTGATATTTTGCATTTTTGTAGCTAAGGCCCTAAATTAAGCATTTTTTATGTCCAAAATGTTGTTTCTACATGTTTGCTGTGTGTTTTGTATAAAAGAGTGTGAATTTTATTTTCTGGTTTGTTTGTTTGTTTGTTTGTTTGTTTGTTTGTTTGTTTTTCATCTCCATTTCTGGTCCTGTACCTTTTATCACAGCCACATGACACAACTACAGCAGCAGATTGTGAAATAACAGGTTGGACTGAACAAAATGAGGTAGAACACTTCATTAGGGGGTAAAAGGGGCAGTTTTAAAAGCAAAATTTAAAAAATCCAGGCAAGGAAAAATGTACTAAAATTGCCCTTAGGTCTTCAGGGGTTAAAGAAAAGTATTCCTTACATGAAACAAAGAGCTGTTATAGAGGCATCCATATCCAGTGCAATGTTGGTGTAAGTCTTTTCCAAAACATATACATAATATATTCCAAAAGTTGACTCACATTTTTGTGGGTAAAATACAATAAAATCCAGTCCACAAATTCATGTTTTTTACCACAACATTTCTAACATTTCTAAGCCTCTTCCAATCCTAAATTCATATGTGTAAAGTATGGACCCCATTTTCAAATTGCTTTGAACGAGTGGCTCTCTGTGGCCCCTGAGAGACGGACCAAAACTTCTGAATGAAAGAGCCAGAAAAGAGTTTTGATGGTGAAACTGGCTGACGATTCATCAGCTGGCGGACGATTCATCAGTTTTAAATGTAAAACAGTATTTTGCCGAGACACATTTTGAAAAACTATAACACCCTTTGGGATTTTGTGGGAACAATTTGCAATAAAGAAATGTATGAAAGCAACAACCCAGAAAGTTAGTTCACCCCCACTCAAAAAGATTTGTTGATGTGAGAGAGAGAAAAAAAAATCTATTTAAAGCAAATTTTGATTGAATTCAAGTGACACTACTAAAAAGTCTCTAAATGAGCTGAATAATGGACCTCACTGGCTGTGGGGACGACCCAAAGAGGGACAGGGGTCACCCTAGTCGCACCTGGCCTGTGTGGTTATAGAGTAATGACATAAAAATAATCCTGATACGTGGATCATTCAGCTATTTTTAATATCCAAAACATGTCGGCCTATGCAACAGCCTAGTAGTCTATATTTAAATCAGTCTCTTCAGTCAACACATTACCTATTTATAAACCCCCCTCTTGCGGTCTAACAACAAATAGCTGCCCTACATTTCGCTGAAAGAGCCTATATGGGGCTATTCTGTGTGACATAACCATGCGCTGCGCTCCCTCCGCGCGTCCTCCAGGTGGCAGTGTTGAGTCACAGATCCTCTCCGTGCTTCTTTTGGCTGCTGAGTCAGTTCGCCGCGCTCATTGGTTCGTGTCCTCAAGTTTACCCTGCGCGCAAGAGCCTCGGCACCGCCTCCCCGCCTTTTGGTGTGAACTTGGTCCGTCGCCTGATCTCTGAATTTACGCTCCCCGGTTCCCTGCTCCTTGCGTGCCGCGCGTTTGGCACAGCTGCGTCCTGCCATCCTCTCTGCTGCTTTCATAACGTGTTTACTTAAGCTACTGTCTGTCCTCTTTGGACGTCATGTGGTCTAATAATAGGAGCGTGCGAGGCTGGGCAGGTTTTACAGTCACACCTAGGGAGTTTATCATAATAGCTACTTAAATTAAAAAAAATAATAATTAGTGTAACGTGGAGATTGTAGATACCGCCGCTGCCCTAGGTTCTATGCAGACATTTTTATTTAGTTTTCATCTTAAAGAGCTCATATTGCAGTATTTTCTGTACTGTTTTAATGTTGTTTCCTCATCACAAACATACCTAGAGTTTTGTTTTTTTGTTTCATTCACACATGTTTAACACACAAACCCTACATATTTAGCCTGAGAAAACGCTCTGTTCCACTTTGTGATGTCATGTGGTGATACAGGAAGTGCTCCATTGTGTTTTTAAGATCCACATTAGAATCATCTGGATAATTTCAGACCTGGATTTACCAGTCTCTATTAAACTAAAGGTAAAATGGAGCCGCTAACTTGGAAACTACCACTACATGACATCACAAGGTGGAACAGAGCGTTTTGAGCTTTGGAGATGCACAAACTAATAATGCAGGATTACTCAAGTAACTCATGTGTGAATGAAACAAAACACAACTTCAGGTATGTTTTTGATGAGGTAACAACGTTATAACATGACTTAAAGCTCACATGAGTCACTTTTATGGAATAGACGACCCTTAATTTTTATCTACTTTAGCCAAATTTTTAGTCTCCACTCATTCCTTTCATATGAGCAGGCTACTTCTAATCAAAAAAATAAATTAAAAATAAAATGGCTTCTACATTTATTATAGTTTCAGTCAATGAAATTGTATGTAGGCTTATTTAAATTACAGTGTTGTAATTTTATTTATCTTCTTACTTTGTTCTAGTCAGCAAAAATATGGATTTGATGAAAACTATGATAAAAAAGAAATAAAAATATTTAAGTTGATGAAACTGGTAGATTACTGCTATGGATATTTTTTCGCAGTAGCATTTGCCAAAAATAAAAATGATACAATATCATAAGTGACCCATTTATACAGGATACTGCAGGATAAGACGTGTAGCAAAACTTAAACAAACTATAAATAAATCAAATCAAATGTGTGTGATATTTGATGCAGTGCTTGTGTCAAAGGCTTTAATGCTGATCTTGTTTTGGTCAGACTAAGCAGTCGGACCCCCCTCTGTTATGTTATCTAATAGCAGATAATCTCATGTCCATCTGTCCACTGAGGAGACTTGACCTAAAGCCAGACCCAGCAGCTGTTGAATCATCCCACATACGCAGAAAATACCACTGTTTTCCTCTTTACATCAGGAATACGTTAACTACGGATACACGGGGTGAAAAAATATGATTTAATGCATGGAAAATATACTTAAAGGTGCATTGTGTAACTTTTCTGGTGGAGGGTCCGGCGAATGCTTTTCTTTATGGACATGTTTTTGCTTCATCTGTTATGTTTCACAGTAAACACTGCAAAAAAGGATTTTCTAGCATAGTTAAATTGACTTGAATTAAACAGATTCATCTTAAAAGATCAATTTTAAGATTTTTTTACTTAATAAAATGAGATTTTTAACTTGTTTCAAGATATTCCATCCTGATATATCTTATGTAGATATTACAACTTATTCTAAGCACTTTTTATATTAAATCAAGCCAGGTTAAGCCTCTTTAACTTCCTTCTCAAACCAATTAAGTGAAATTTTTTTCCATATTTTCCAAATTTTTTCCATAAATACTTTTGTTTTGAGAAAACTTGGTAACTGGAAATTTCTTACTGCACTGGCAGATAATTTCACTTAAAATAGGGCATTTTTACCTCAAAATTTGTATTTTTTTCTTAGTTTTTGATAGGCCTTTTTTGCAGTATGGCATTAAACCTTTCTATCTTCATGGAGACCAAACCAGACTAAGTTACAGGTCAGATCTGTGGAGAGGCGACTCTGTTCGTAGTCAAAATGCCTGTTTTTCAAGATATTTTTGAGCTCTAAAACCACCTGTAATTGAATGAATGTAGAAGATAGAGCTGTTTAATGTCACACTGTGGAACATTTCAGGAACAGCAGTGACATATCCATAGAAACAAGCAGGTGGCAGACCCCCAACCAAAATGTTACATAGTGCACCTTTAAGTAAAAGATTTAAGCATTTAAAAATGTACTTAGAGAGTAAGAAGTAAAAGTATTTTGCTGAGTTTTTTTTAGAACAGTTAATGATGAAATGTAGTGATTTTGATAAAGAATTTTGCTGATTTTAAGTGATTCAACTGATTTCTTGATTTTCTAGCTGTTTTTGTGTATTTGGTTTGCTCAAAGTTGGGATTGAAACTCAAATTAAATGTGCTAAAAAAAAGTCTCAGCCATTTCAAAGCACTTTTTACTTTTCAGTCCAGTTCAAAAATGTAGTGGAGTGAAAAGTACAGATACACGTCAAATGTAGTGAAGTAAAAGTAAAAAAGAATCACTGTACAATTTGCAATTTGCACTTAAGTATTGTACTTTTACTTTTATAATTTGTTACTTTCCACCACTGGTAATAGTCAACTCTTTATAACAGATGCATAGAAAATATGAATACTGTAAACGGATCAGCCTTTCCACAGATTTGACCTGTAACTCCATGAAGATAGAAAGGTTTAATGCCATACTGTGAAACATTCCAGACAAAGCAATAACATCTCCATGGAGACAAGCACTTGACAGACACTCCACCAGAAAAGTTACACAATGCATCTTTAAAATGTAGTTCATATTTTGTCAGGGTTGGTTTCTGTAGGCTCCAGCCGCTATGGAAAATTTGATGAGAAAATTAGACCGTGTGTTATATAACGCTTTTTCAGTTGCTCGGGGGTGACTGCTGCGCGCTCACTCCCAGACTTTGCCAAGGCGCTGCCATTTTTGGTATAAATACAAAACTTTCTCTTTTCCTTTGTGCTGTGCGGCCCACTCACTAATAATAAGCTGTTCAAAAGCTTATGCAAAAGACTGGGAGATTTGAAAAACACTTTAAGTTACGTGACAGCGTTAATGGTCCGGAAACGAGGAGACGTTTTGTTCTTTTCACACTTTGCATAAATGTTTCAGCTCAAAACCCAAAGTAAACAGCATCAATTCTTATTATGATTATGAACTGGAAAATCCGTTATTAAGTAATAATAGCACAGCACTGGTATTGGCAAAAGCAATGAATGCATTGTAGATGGTAATTTTTTTTCATTATATAGTGCTTTTTCACCTTCAAGGCTCTCACACACACTTCACACACACATTCATACACCAGTGTACACAGAGACTGGGGTCCAACAACATAAAAACAACAATCATCTGTGGGACCTGTGGATCTAACTGCTCTACCGGTGACATTTATGTTAAGAGCAGCACAACTTTCGTACAAACTGGAGTATTGATCTCCAATGATAGAAAAAGTACTTAGTTTCTGTTATTTGAGTAAAAGTACAGATCCAAGGGCAAAAGATTACTCAAGTAAAGTAAAAGTATCACCTGGAAAAATCTACTTCTTGATTCTTGTGAAGTTTAAGCCGTGATATAACGTTGTTGCGTCCTCAAAAGCAGACATACCTGGAGTTGTGTTTTGTTTCATTCATTTTTGAGTAAACCTGCATTATTAGGTTCTCGGCATCACCTAAGCTCAAAATGCTGTGCCCCACCTTCTGATGTCATGTAGTAGTAGCACCTTTTAACTTTTGTTCAGTAGAGATTGGCAGTCCCAGGGCTGAAATGGTCCAAGTTATTCTAGTGAAGGTGTCTGGAGTTTACAAGAGAAGAGCCTAAATCTGCAGGGTTTGTGTGTTAAACAGGGGTGTAATAGCCTAATAACATGTTACCCACTTTAACCAACCAGAAAAACATTCAAATGCACCAGAAATTAGGAAAAATCTTCAGTCTGGTGTTGGTAACACACTTGGTATTCAGTGTTAATGTTGGAAAATGTGAATAGTCAAGCTTGGGTATTTGACTCTGAAGTGCTTAGGGCCCCAAAGGCAAATTCTGCTTATAGGGCCAAACAGGGAAACGAATTATTGTTGAGCAACTTTTAATGACCCTGATACTTTGCAGCTAATGTCAACAACATTCTCCAGGGGATAAGAAGCTAACTGAAAGCACTACTATGTGCTGTAACAGTGTTTGTTATGTGTGCATTGTCTCGCCATGGTAACTGCTGAACATTCTGCCAGTAAAGAAACATGCAAAACACCCCCAGCATGATATCACTGCAAAGTATCTATACTACAACCTATAACATACACTCAGACTTAGACTTGGACAAACTTTATTGATCCACAAGGGAAATTATTTCAACACAGTAGCTCACACATCACAATATATTATAAGAACAAAGACCAAAAATATGAATGATAATAATACATTCTGAATAAGTAACAAAAAAGATAGCAAGAGACAGGTGTCAATAAGGAATAATGATAGAAATGTATATGTACAAGTCAAAATAAAATAGAAAATAAGTAATAAAAATGTCTCAAGAGGCTGACTTCTTCTCAGGCACCATTTTGAGCACTTTTTCAAAAGAATGCGAAAAACGTTTTCCATCACTCTGAAATGCATAGCCACCATTTCAGCTATAATGATTTTTTTAAGCTGTCCTGCATTTACATTACAACCTTGTGACATCACACAACCAGTAAAAATGTCAGCCCAACATTTCATTCCCCATTATGGTAAACAGCACCTCTTGTGTAAGCAGAGACTAACCTAATTATACTGTGAATATATTTTGGGTAAAGGTGAAGCGGACGTTTAACAGATGTGGCCCAGGCCTGAGCGTCTCCAAAAACCTGCTGCAGATTAGGCTAATGAGACTGTTATCTGCAGGACGGCGCCGAGAGAGCAGGCAGAGGAGCAAATGTAACGATTGGTATTCACAAAGGCGCAAATGCACCCACCCAGGCCAAAGCACATGAATATTCACGGGAGACTGTTCCACCAGCACTCACTGTGATATGTGGCTGCTCTTCATTAGGCTAATTGTGTGCTCCACTGTGGACTTCACCGACGCCTAATTCAGAACTCAATGATCTAATACAAACACGCTCGGCACCTTGGACACGACCAGCTCAGGAGACTGCCTTTACTCGCCGTGGACGTGCAGCGGAGATGAAATAATAATGACGATGTGTGGATTTGGATGGTCCCTCTGGAGATACATTATACTGTGTTAAAGTCCCGCAGCACTTCTCTATGGGAGATGTGTTTTGCCAAAAGACTCAGTTGCAATATGCGTTAGTCAGAAACAGGGATCGAACTGATGGCCTTCGAGTTTATAAGTTTGAGGTTGTGTCATATTAACTCCATGAAAGTCCTGTATCGTATCTCAAATGTTTGGGATATCCTTCAGTCGTCCAGGTAGGATCCATAGAAGAAATTCAATTCTGTCAACTGGACAACGTTTTTTGATCAAATACATTTCGTGGCTCAAGCACAGTTCCCACTTAATGCAGTTCAATAGACCCAGCTAACAACAGAAACTGTAAACAAGAAGGTGTGTCACTTTCCGTGTAGTTCCCTGCAGGCAGATATAAAGCAGTGTCCACTAGCAATCTGACCAGAACTGAAAAAGCCCAGTTGACAAAACTGAATTTCTCCTTTGCTATTCATCTAAAACAACTAAATAAAAAAAACAAGTTCACTGACTTCCACTTTAGAGAAATGCAGTGCCCAGTGGGAGCTAACGTCACCATAAACAGCATCACAACAAAGAGGCAGCACCTCCAATATATAGCTGCAGATCACAACAGTGAGTGCATTTGTTCATTTGTACCAAAATGACTATGAGACACTGTCGAATCCTACATGTACCGGCGATTAAGACAATAAAACTGCTGACACTAGTACATACAGAGCAGTGGGCGTGTGCCGGTGATGATGAAAATGGGGGTTGATCTGCAAGATTGCATCTTGAAAATATGCTAATTAAACTCAGACATGCACGAATCACTGCAAATTCATCTTTGAGAGGGTACGTGAACTATAACTTTTATTCTGTAAGTATGAAAGTGGTGTGTGCGAGTGTTGGTGGTGGTCGGAGGGGCCGATAGTGCAGATTGGCAGCCTCACCTCCATCAGTCTGCCCCAGGGCGGCAGTGACTACAATAGTAGCACCACCACCAGGTATGGAGTGAATGAATAATGCTCTGTAAAGACTCTTTGTGACATATGTCTGTGAAAAGCACTGTATAAATAAAAACTTACTTACTTTTATTAACATGGTTAAAAGTTCTGAAAAGTCAGTATTGATCTGCTTTAAAACTTTACTGTACTGTCCTCATAATTTGTCTTCTGTATTTGACCAATCCTTTAATGCTGCTGGGGCCCCTCATCAGGAAAAATGGGCGATACTGTCTTGTACTCTGGGACCCGACTCCATGATCTTGTTGCTAATGTTGGTCAGGATTACTGTAGCTATGGTGTTTTGGGTTGATGGAGGAAATCAGAGTCACCAAAGAAAACCTACATAGACACAGAGAGACACATGTAAACGCCACATGGAAAGGCCCGGGAAATTCGGGGATCATTCTGGGACCCCATTAGGTCAGATCTTTGGAGGCATCCCAGCTCACAGTAAGAATGTTTTTCAATGCATTTTTAGCATTAAAACACCTGTAACTGAATAAATACAAAATCACTCAGGTCACATTCTTGGCAGTTCCTTTAATATAGTATTATCAAATAATCAGGAAGAAGGTTGTGGGTACGATCCTTGGATGATATCATTGTCTGTACCACCCTTTGCAGTGAGAAAATCAAGTCAAAATTCACTGTTACATAAGAGAAGAAAAATATATGTTTATTAAACGAGTTCCCTATGGACACCACATAACTATATAAACCGTGACCTCTGACCATTCTCTCAATGCATTGTGGATCCATTTGTGTTTATGTACCGCCCATTCAGTTTACATAAGCCTGGTTATGAGTCGTAAACAGGAAATTGTAACTTGAAAAAAAGCTGTATTACGTGCCGTCTCGCCTCTCTCTGAACATAAGAAGCCATGTACAAAATCCACACACTATAAGGGCTACGGCATTTCACATTATACTTTATAAACACTGCTGCACATATGAGATCCATGAGTAATTACCCAGAGTTCAATGGCCACTGCTTAATGTACATGTACCATTACTCAGATAGGGACTACATACAGGGTTAGGTCCATATTATGGTAAAGATAGAGATGCACATATGATTGTTCATGTGTAGGTTTCAGCAGACAGCTCAGGCTCTCGCTAGCAGACAGTACATGTCAAAACAGGAGAGTGCGAGGGTAAATAATTGTAATAGATGCCTGCAATTTGGCTCGCAGGCTTTTTCCTTATACAACTCGCAGTGTAACAAAATGAATTCTTTGCCTTTTCAAAGTCTAGCCATAAAAAAGAGCCGTGTGAATCAGTTCTATATATCGTATTGATACTGTTCTGAAAGAATTACAAAAATATACAAAAAATATATATACAAAAATAATTTTGCTACATCATAAAATTACAAATACAGGGCCAGTATTTGATAAAACAAACTAGAATTACTTTTACCCAGGAATATCCATAACATTCCCCACCAACAAGATTGTTGACATTGATATTTGTTAACTGTTCTAAACCATGTGGTGTTTCAATAGCTTTGTCCACTGTTCTGGTTGTGTCTTGTTGGTTGTCTTTTATGGAAATTTTATGCAAACTGGGTATATTTATAATTTCCTCTTATAAAGTCAAAAAGTGTGTGTATGTGTGTGTATTTCTGATCGCAAACACTGGGCTGCAGGGGCAGAATTTAAAGTTTGGATATTTGTTAGACCAATGACACTGTTCCTCTATGTCCAGATGTCCCTTCTCTCCTCTCGCTTTAGTCTCCAAGGTATTTTTTTATTATTTATTTATTTATTTGAGCACCAGTAGAGCTTTTATAGAAGAAAGCAGTTGCTTGATGACATTGTTAACATAATCAAAAAAAGCACTGTCATGTGAACAAACACAATATTTCAAGTTCATGATGCTCAAAAGGAGCAGGAAGAAGTTTTAAAACGTATAGAGTCCTACCCCCTTGTCTAAAAATGGATCACATATTTCATTTACACTTAATTATTGCAATACATCTTACATGAACATTGGAATATGTGATCATTTTCATTGTGATTACTATCGTGCTCATATTTACATGAATTACATTTCATTTTCCTCATTGACCTTTTCTTTTACAACATATTTCATATTCACTTGTTTAGTTCAATACATTTCCATGGTTCAGTACATTTTCTTATCGCGGGACATTTTACATGATCATTTCAATACTTAATATGAATTTCATTTCATAATACATGATTTCAACCATCAACTTCAGTGTATTTAACAAATATGTTTTCCTTGTCATTTTAATTTAATTTTAAGGTACTACCCAAGTTAGTAGTTATATTTGATATGTACTAGTATATTTGCAGCTGAGACTATGCTCCCACATTGCAGTCACAATAAGTGTGGTGGTGGGCACAGGAAGGACATCTGGAATTTCAGAAGAAAAAATATTCTATAATTACTGTGCACCCTGTTCAGTGCCATGTCATCCAAAACTCTTTCTACTGAAAATAATAAATTGCTTCAGTTCGGATCCTCTCACCAAGATTTGATCAGAACTTCATTTGAACTATTTTCAGTTTTCTCTATTTACTACTCAAGCATACATTTGTGTTCGCCTGGAGTCCAGAATACACACTTCTCCAGTACTTTCCAAAAATCTGGTCAATAGTGAATTTTCCAAGAGTTTAAATAGAAGCCCTAAGTCTGAGGTGAGAGAAATGTCTTTTTTTGTAGTTTTGTGTGTGTTTTGAGTGTGGAGAGAGGGGTGAGGTGTGGGAGGGTGTTTTGTTTTGTTTGTTTGTTGTCTTTTTTTTTGCTTTGTAAAATTTAAGTGAGTGCTGACTCGACTGATATCCCTTAAAGATTTCAAAAGTTCAGAAGGATAACATTTTTATAACTCTCCTCTTCTTCCTCTTCCTCCACCCTCTGCTCTGCTCACTGAAGTATGACTAAAATCATCATTATTTCACGAGTCATCAGCGTTGCAGTTAAAAGTAGCACATGCCTTCGCCTCAGCTTTTCTCAGGTTGTCTCTCAAACCTCCAAGAAGCAGAAGTAATTGGACGAATGATGGAGGAGAAGGATCTGAAGACCTCTGGTAGGAGAGAGGATCACGGAGATAGCTTGGTCTAACCCCACTCTGTGAATTATTGATGAAACATGCAATGCACATGTCACTGGAGATGATACAATGGAATGGAGTGAGGAGAGAAAGAAAGAGTGAAGATAAGCAGAAGGGGAAAAGAAGATATAAAAGATGTAGACTTATTGTTTCTTTGAATATTTTGGTTGCCTGGAAAGTACAGAATGATATCTCCAGAATCACTAGTATGTGGACTTGTCTAGCCAAGCACAATAGTGCAATCAGTTTGTTTACTTCAATGGCTCTGTGACATGTGCACCAAAATCTGATTTTAATTTGATTTCTGGACATGCAGACAGTTCTAGCTGTAGTTGTGGCCATACCGGCTCGTCAAAGCCTGATCTCGTCAGATCTCAGAAGCTCAGCAGCGCCGGGCCTGGTTAGTACTTGGATGGGAGACCACTGGGAATTCCAGGTGCATCGTGGTGTCCTTAGGCAAGGCACATCACCCACATTGCCTAGAATGAAAGTGGTGTGTGTGTGTGTGTGTTTGTGTGTGTGTGTGTGTGTGTGTGTGAGTGAGTGATGGTGGTGGTCAGATGGTGCAGATTGGAGCCTCACTTCTGTCAGTCTGCCCCAGGGCAGCTGTGGCTACAATAGTAGCACCACCACCGGGTCTGGAGTGAATGAATAATGCTCTGTAAAGTGTCTCTGAGTGTCCAGAAAAGCGCTATATAAAACTGATGCATTATTATTATTATTATTATTACTATTATAGTTGCAGCTTTGAAAAAAACTGAATTCTTACAACATAAAAGTTATGTTTCGTTGAAGTGGCTTCTGCAGCTCTCTTAGAAGTTAATTTTTTGTTTGGGGGTCCGTCACCTGCTTGTTTCTAAGGATATGTCACTGCTGTTCCTGAAATGTTCCACAGTGTGACAGCTGACAGTTAAACAGCAAAAATATCTTGAAAAACAGGCATTCTGACCACAGATCTGACCTGTAGCTTGGTCTGGTTTGGTCTTCATGAAGCTAGAATATGCCCTACCATGAAACATTCCAGGCAAAGCAATAACGTCTCCATGGAGAAAAGCATTTGACGGACCCTCCAGCAGAAAAGTTACACAATGCACCTTTAAAGACATCCTTCATAACGGCATGTATGTGCAGGAGTAGGCTCGGGAACATTGTCTGGGCCTGAATCCTAATGGCAGATTAAGATGCACCCGCTCTAAGTGAGACTAATAGACCCTGCTAATAGAGCCCTTTGGATAAACAAGCTTCTCATTAGCACGATAATCAGCCAGGTAACAAAGCCTTGTTTTTGGAGGACTGTCACAAATGAACCAGGATACGGGACACATTTAAGCAAAAATAAACGGACCAAAAGCCATGTGAGGAGGAGCTATAGGAGATTGAGTTTAAAGACACAGTAGGGAACGTCCTTACTCTGAGTGGGCTCGCATCTCCACAAACCTCACTCTTATTTGGCATAAAGGACAGCCTACTTGTTTCCATGGAAATGTTGTTCCATTGGCTATAATATTCCACAGTAGGGCATAAAATATATCTATTACCATGGAGAGTGTTCCTAAGTATGCTTAATAATAATGTAATTGTTTCCGAGTGGTAGACTTGGATCCCCTTATTAACGACTCACACAGTTCATTCTAATCTGTCCTTTGTAATGAAAGAGGACATGGGCAATGTGGTATAAAAAGTTACACAGTTTTATTTAATATTCTAGACATTTAAAAGTATTTTTTTTCCAGGTACACCAATAATAAATAACAATAGTAATAGTAGAGAGCAAGAATATTAGCAGCAGTGGTAGTCTGCTACACAGGGAACAATAGATTAACTTGAAGTAGACCAGTAACAACCACCACCCCCAGTAATACAACAAAAAGGTGTTTACCTAGAATTTAGACAAAGACACCCCACATGGAGCTGGGAGCAAACGCCATCACCACCGGCAACTCCACACAACACTTTTAACTGCTTATCATAAACTCCACACTAGGACTCCACATTAGGTCATAATTGAATAGCTTTTACTATTTTTAACAATTGCTTTAACAGCAATTACTATCAGAAAACGTTATAACTACAGCTACTTAAACGCACTGCTTGCAGCTTCCCACAGAAAGTCTGCGCCTTTATCTAGTGTCTAATCAGTGATCAATGAGAGCGCTACACACGGCGTCGCATTCACGGACGCACTGCGGTGGGAAATTATAACACTGGCGACCACCTGGTTAAATAATTATGCAGGTGACTTGCCCCAGAAAGCTACGTACTGTGCCTTTTAAATGGAAATTGTTCTTAAAAATATGTATTCGCAGCAGTATTATTTTTAGTATAATCACAAACACAAAGTGCTTGATTTTATTTCAACCAGGTAGACATACCTGCCCCTTATGAAAAATGCAGTATTTAGAGCATAAACAAATATAAAAATCTGTTATAAATTACCACTTTATAGTTAAGTTAGTTATGAATATAAATGAACGAAACATAGAAACAAAGATGATTTTACCTTTTGTTCCTTTTCTCCATTTGAACTGCAGCCTTCTCTGTTTGAGCACATCCCACGGTGACTTGTAATTGCTGCTAATTGCTTTTCATTGTGTTGGCTTTTAATGCACTCAGCTACATTAGAGCTTGAGTAAAACAAACTCTGTGAAAGTGGACTCATTTTTACATATTTTCTTTTTCAAATAAACTGTTAGGGTTACCCCTAATGCTTTAAAACACTTTACAGGTCTGTGAGGCAGTGGACAAATTCAGTTGCATTTTATTTGTGGACGACACCAGTCTCTCTTGTTCAGGCACAGACTTATAGCATCTTCTGCACACAGTAGAACATGACCTTATTAAAATAAAAGAGTGGTTCGATATTAATAAACGTTCAATGATATTATCTTTGGAAATGGAAAAATCTATAATCAAATTAATATTAAAATTAATCAAATAGAAATTTAGTGCCTGTTAATAAATTCTTAGGCATTCATATAGATGAAAAACTTAACTGGAAAATGCAAATAAGTATAATTCAGACAAAGTTAGCTAAAACTAGTGCTATAATGAGTAAAATGAAAAGACTTCTAAATCAAAATTCCCTTTATTTACTGTATAACAATCTATTACTTCCACACCTAAACTACTGTGTGGAAATATGGGGGAATACTTAAAAATCAAATATTAATAACATTTTTCTACTCCAGAAAAAGGTTATTAGGATTATTAATCATGTGAATTACTATGCACCAACAAATCCTCTTTTTGTTAAACTAAAAGTTCTCTTTTTTTTTTTACTTGTTGACCTGAGTGCAGCTAGAATCATTTGCTTTCTCCTTGTGTACAGAAGTTATTCAAGCAGACTTAGTAAAACATTCAAAGAACAGGCATCTTAGAAGATAAGAACTAAGATAAAAGTGGTTGTATTTCTATTAGAGGGGTTAGTGTCTGGAACAAGCTATACTTGTTCCTATTGAAGTCTTTAAAAAAGGGTATAAACATGATATTTGAAACATATAGAGCTCTGGAATGACTTAATTATGCTTTCAATTTTGTTTTAATGTATATTTGTCTCTTATATATACACAGTCTAGTCACAAGTGGCATTGTAAATGTAAACTTGCTGTTCTGCTTTTTTTTTCTTAGAATTGTGTCATTGTTTAATAGGGTTTGGCATTATAAGTACTTTTACTTCAGCCTAAACCTTTTCGGTCATGATCTATAGGATTGTAGTCTACGTTTTGTTTTGTTTTGTTTTTGTAGTGCTGCAAAATAACCGAATAAACTAAAAATAAGGTTCCGTAGTAAAGTATAAGGCCTTAATAAGCACTAGCCATTTTTGATTGATTGACTGGATTTGAGTAAAATTCACTCGGCAACAGTGGCGGCTGGTGAATAGAGGCGCAAGTGCGCCGTACTCCCTAATACAAAAGTTATTTTGTATTAGGCTATATGTTTAATATTGTGTTTAAAACTGAACGTGTATCTGCATAGACATGTTTTTTATCATGTTAAATGCACTCATATCGCTGTATTTGAGTCACGTGGTGCATTTGAGTGCGCAGAGTCTCTGTGCCCCAATGGAGGTCTATAGATGGGCCTGAAACATTTAGAAAATTTGATGTCATTACGTTGCTGTTGCCCATTAGTTTGTATTGCAGCCCCTGAAAAATGTCGTAGTGCAGGGTGGGGGCGACTCAAATCAACTGATTGGTCATTAGAAGCATTATCACAGTTCTGACCTATGAGGATTCAGCTGCTCTGTCCTGCTTATAGACCATATATGGTCCTGCCTCAGCCCAACTCTGCACTGGCGGCTAATGCTACAGGTTAATGAATGGAAACCTAAAGCACAGGACACACTGACACAGACCGGGTCCCGGGGCGAGGTCGTCACTGCCGGGACCAGGGAACTCGCTGCTGCGGGAGGGCACACGCTGCCATATCTGGGGTTTGCTCGCTGCCGCCGGCGGGGCATCTGGGCGTAAAAGCGTAGTGCAGAGGGCTTAAGTCCACCCGGTGCCCTGGTGCTAATATGGACTGGTGTAACTTTCAGACTGAAGTGGGAAGTGGGATTAAGACAAGTTTTAGAACCATCATGCACTCGACTCCAGGACCTTGTCCAGTGTTATAGAGTGTTAGAGTACGATGATTGCCACTCTATGTGTTGGTACTATATTGTTGTGCGCAAGGTTACACACTGTTATAATAATAATAAAGGCGAAGCCTCTTTGGTCACTCACTTCTTCCTGCGGCGGCCAAGGCATTGTGGCTACCTGCTAAAACATTCAATATGTCTCCTGTCTCGTGTCTTTGCTATCTTGATGGGCTATCGTGGTAAATCTGTAAAGATGTCCACACAGGCTGAGGGCACGGGCGAGGTTTCCCGTGCACCTAGAGAGCGACCCGCAGCGGAAGAGTCAACAGGTTATGGGCCCAGGCAAGCCCCAAGTACAGCGATGCATGGACGCGGACTGCCGCCGAGGTTTGACGGAGATGAAGCCCGCTATCACATTTGGCCTCAAAGACGCTATCCTCGGAGGTCGGCTAGCAGCAGCTAATCCTCAGGACACTGCGGAGGCCGGCAGGAAAAATGAACTGGCATATGCAGAACTGTGTGGCTGTTTGGATGATAAAACTCTCATGCTAATTCTATACGAAGCGCCAGACGATGGAAAGAAAAGTTTAGAAATACTGAGGCACCATTTTGAGTCCGAAGAGAAGCCACGGATCGTCGGACTTTACACAGAGCTAACAAATGTGCTAATGGCTGATGGAGAAGAGCTAGCAGACTATCTAGCACGTGTGGAGAAACTCGTGGCCGCGCTGAACGGAGCCAAAGAGACCCTCAGTGATGCACTTTTGGTAGTGATGGTATTAAAAGGATTAACAGATGAATACAACCCATTTTCTGTGCAAGTCACTCAGGCAAAAGAAGTGTTAACCTTCACCGAGTTCAAGGCGAGGCTGCGGAGTTTTGAATGTTCGCTTCGCTACCGCAGCAGGCCGCGAACAGATGAGGTAATGACCGCTAACTTCAGAGCAACTAAGCCAAAGTTTAAAGACAATAAAGAGAAGAGGCCCTTCAGTGGAGAATGCTTTATTTGTGAAAAAGTCGGACATAAGGCAAAAGACTGTAGAAACAGAGATAAGAAATCACAACGGAGCTTTAGGGCTGCTAAAGCACAGAACAGCAGCAAGATGGCTACCATCACGGACACAGGGCAAAACCTTTCAGAGACAAGCATCCAGCAGAAGAAACCTTCGTCCTCAGGGTGAGTGAATGGCAACCTCACTGCGTACAACCGGATGGACTACTTGTGGACAGCGGTGCTTCTGCCCACATCATGACCAACAAAGGAGCATTCATCAGGTTCGACGAAACATTCCAGCTGATGAATCACGTCATGCAGCTGGCAGATGGGACGAGGATCACTGGCAGTGTGCTGAAGAAGGGGGACGCCCAGATCGAACTTGCAGACAGTAATGGCAGAGTGGTGAGTGTCAAGCTCACAGACACCCTTTTGATCCCTGGATACCCACAGAACAAGTATTTGGAGGACTATGAATGTACAGTACAGAGCAATGAGTTAACTATTGACTACAGTTACCGAGCTACAGTTGGGCTGCCACAGACTTATAAAGAGGCTCTGGCATCGCCACTAGCTGAGAACTGGAAAAAGGCAATGAGGGATGAAATGGCTACTTTTAAGGAAAACAACACCTTTTCACTTGTACCGTTACCAGAGGGTAGGCGGACAGTGGGGGGAAGGTGGGTGTATGCTCTCAAAGAAGACAACAAGGGAAATGAGACATACAAAGCCAGATATGTAGCAAAGGGATACAGTCAGGTAGATGGACTGGCCTATTCTGAAACTTTCTCTCCAACTGCTAACTTGACTTCCTTATGTGTACTGATGCAGCTGGCTGCACAGCATGATTTGACACTACATCAAATGGACGTTAAGGCAGCTTACTTGCATGCGCCTATTGACTGTGAAATATATTTGGAACAACCAGAAGGTTTTCAGGCTAAGCCAACTAATGGAGTACAACTGGTGTGCAAGCTACACAAATCAATCTATGGGTTAAAGCAGTCGGGCAGGAATTGGAACATTATGCTTCATGAATTCTTGACTAAAAATGCCTTTGTGCAAAGTCAGGCTGACCAATGTATTTACACTAAACTGTCTGAAAATTAAAAAGTCATTTTGCTGTGGGTCAATGATATAGTTGTGGCTGCAAACAATGAAATATGTCTTAAAGAGAAACTGAAAAGCAAATTCAAAATGAAAGACCTCGGTCAACGTACCCATTTCTTAGGAGTTGATTTCACACAACGAGAGGGTTCTATCGAAATGAAACAAACCAGGTACATTTCCAAAATTCTAGGAAGATTTGGAATGGTGGACTGCAAATCCAGAGCAACTCCAAGTGAAATAAAATGTGATCTGACTCCAAAAGGGGACCAAACAGATCAAAGGAAATACAGGGGTATGTTGGGCAGCCTCATCTACATCACGGGCAAGGGTCCCCGTGTACCTACAGAGCGACCCGCAGCAGAAGAAGTCAACATAGTGTTAACAGGTAAATGCGTAAATGAATGAGCGACGGAGCTGCTCCAGTGTTTCTGCCGTGAGCTGTAGGAGCGGCGCTGATGCCATGACCAGAACCTCATTTTTGCGGCATTTTCATGACGTTACGGGAGCTGGTTGTGGGGGCTGTAGGTGAGCAGTGTGTTACGTTGTGTTACGGTGTTATGTTGTGTTACATTGTGTTACGTGTGTTAGTTGTGTTACTTGTTTTGGGTTGGGTGTGAGCAGGTGCATCAGGTTGTGCTGGGCATAAACTTTGCACTTTGCTGTGCGTTGTGCTCTAGATAAAGTTCATTTTATATATTCTATACATAATACAAAAATTATACCACCAGCCGCCACTGCTTGGCAAGTAAAATTATCTACCAACAGAAAAAATCTGTTTTTCTCAAACAACATTAGGTTTTGTTTCTTAGTTTAAGTACAAAGACAGTGTTTTCCTTATCTTCAGTGTAACTAGGTATATTTTCCCATGTCCTATTTTTCCTGTTCCTGTTGATGTTCTGAACCAACTCAAAATGAGAGATGCTGTGTTTGAGGCGAGGCAGCTCCTCCTGAAGACATCGCTGAGAGTTTTCTGTAGGTCACACACATTGTGCATTATCATGTCTGTTTGAAATGAACGTTCAGCTCATTTGCCTGTCTCTGAGTTTTTAGACTCTTTGTCTGAGCAGACAGAGGGCTGTCCCTACTTGCTCCAGCCCCAAGACACTGCTGATGGTCCCAGAGGTCCACAGCCTGTGCCGGCCAACGGCTGATGCAGGTTTGTTGTTCTTGTGAGATTAAGTCATGTTATAATGTTGTTACATCATCAAAAATACTTCTGGAGATGCATTTTGTTCATTTATTATTAGTCTCACTACATCTCCAAAACTCAACATGCTTGTGATGTCATGTGGCTGTAGTTTTCAAGTTAAAAACTACCTTTTACTTTTAGTTCAGTAATGGCATGTTTTCTGTTTGGTAGAACTCATCTTAAATTGCAGGGTTTGTGTGTTAAACATGTGTGAATGAAACAAAAGACAACTCCAGGTCTGTTTGTGATGAGCAAACATTATAACATGTAGCTCACAAGAGTCAGTTTTGCATAATGTAGGGACTTTAACACAAAAGTTTCTTGGTCAGTGGTCAGACTTCAGAACAAAGATTCAAACTGTTCACAGTATCAGTATTTGCTCAGTAAAGTATAGAACTAAAGATCTGGTCATATATTTTTGACAACCCTAGAATGAATCATTGAATATAAAGTGCACATTATAAAACTTCACAAATACATGTTTATTTATGCACACCAGATTTAGTCCCTTTACGCTGCTGCTGGCTCGTTTTTCTGTGGGCAATGCTGTCGCCATGGTTACCTGCTGTGTTGCGACCTTTTGGGGTCAAGCTATCAGGTGCTAAGTGCGGGGTATAGAAGACACGGCTTAGTACAAGCTCACATAATGGACCACAGCGGACTCAGAGCTGCCGAGGTGATCTTACACATTCAAATTAGCACAACCCCGAGCCATGAGCGCTAGCCATAAGTGCACAAGACATGACCTGATACATGATGAAGTGCAGTGTGGCTCATTTAAAGCAGATCTGTTACTCAAAATTGACTATTGAGAGCTTTTAACCATCTTATACTGTAATTTATTGATGACGGCACACAACAATCTGCAATTGCTTATTTTCAATATTGTCAATCAATCCCCATTTTCACCAAAACCTGCACCGCTCCGTACTTACTTTATTCTCCAATTTAACTTTTTAATCCTTCTGGTACAAATGAAAAAGAAAGGAATCAACATTACAGCATAGACCAGAAATGACTTTATTATGGGCCCTTTAATGTAATGATTAGTAACGTTCTAACCATTTGTGGATTTAGCAGGTTCTTGGTTACCTTTTGACTTGGAGCTAAACCTGTACAAATCATTTATGAACTTCTGACCATCGTACCCGCAGCATAAAGAAAAGCGAGATGGTTACGTGCTGTTCTGCTCTGTACCATCATAATACCCGATAATTACAGTTTTTTTGCTAACACACAGGATCTGCCGGAAGTCTTCTTGCATAAAATGTGTTGTCTACTTTTAGGAAACCGGGAGGCCAAATGAATGGTGTGGGCTGAGAAACACAGATTTTGTCACAGGGTTTTATAAGCAGAGTGTTGTCATGGTTACACTCACATGTTTCTGTAGGTAATTCACCAATTACGGTGCACCTATGGGACTAATGAAACGCAAATATAATTTCTGCTATATAATATCTGCTATGCTCAGTGTTATGTTAATTAAAGACATATAAGTATAGTGTCAGGTGTTATCCATGACACCACCAAAAGTATGTTTCCTGCCATTGTTCTCTTTTGCATTTCTATTGCTCTAGTGGGTGAGTCCCTGCCTCAAGTGGAGGAGTTCAAGTATCTTGGGGTTTTGTTTACAGTGAGGGAGGATGGAGTGAGAGACTGACAGGTGGATCAGTGCAGTGTCTGCAGAGATGCAGTCGCTGTATCGTGCCGTTGTGATGAACAAGGAGCTGAGTTGAAAGGCAAAGCTCTGGATTTACCGCTCAGTCTACAGTCCTATCCTCACCTATGGTCACAAGCTTTGGTTAATAACTGAAAGGACAAGATCGTGGATACAAGCGGCTGTAATGAGTGTCGTCCCGCAGGGTGGCTGGACGTTCCCTTTAGAGATGGGGTGGGGAGCTCAGTCATGTTCATGTCCCACCAGGAGGAGGTCCCAGGGAAGACTCAGGACACACCGGAGGAACTGTCTCTCAGCTGGCCTGTCCTGAGAACACCTTGGGGTAAAAGTGTTTGGGGAGGGGGAAGTCTGGGGGCCCCTGCTTAGACACCTGCCTCTGTGACCAGATAAGTGGAAGAAAATGGTTGGACCTTATAATGATATACTTTAATTAGTATCAATAAAGCATGAACAAAATGCTTATTAACAAAGTTTCAGGTTTTGTATATACTTAATATACAACCCGTCAACAAGTTACCCATTTTAGATCATTCTTAGTTAACTAATTGTTCGTTATGAATTAAGTCTTTGTCCATACATTATTAAGGCTTAATAAGATGTAGATATTATGAGGTGGTAACCCTCTTAAGTTGCATATAAACAGTAAGTCTGTACCAGACTTATCCTCCCTTGAAATGCTGCCAATATTCAACGTAATGTTCTCACCATTATCACCATGGATCTCTATCAAAGCAGACATACCCACAGTGTAATTACAAGCTGCTGCTGACATTGTAGCCACTGTGCAAGTCCCTTCATAACACAGAGTTCTGCTTTACCTGTTTGTGTTGCACTTTGTCACGATATTTAACGTATTATGTACTGCATGTAGCACCTGTATGCAAATGAGTCCCAAATTTGCCTACCACCCAGGAAGCGTGGTGTTCCTCCCCGACATCAGTGCTTGAGGGCTTTAGTGAGGCTTGGTTGGCCCACAATTCAGAGTGTCAAACTGTACAACTTCTCTGTGCAATAATCATGTCTGTGCCATTACTGTACTGTGGTAACTTGCACTGTTTTTGTACTTTTTATATATATATATATATATATATTAGGGCTGTCAGTTTAACGCGTTAATTAGATTAATTAATTACACTGCAAATTAACACGTTAAAAAAATTTACGTGATTAATTATGAGTGGCAATTCAATGCGCGAGCATTTTAAATTTGGCCCATTGAATGACCTGTAGGCTACTTGGCAATGGTACGTCACTTCCCACCTGCATTGCTAGTCAAACACATAAAGCATGCTGACAACTGACATGGACGCTACTCAGGGGGGCGAGGCGAGCAAATCATTGCTAGGGCCTTTGAACGGCAAATGTATTTATAAAAGGAATGGACACGGAAGTATCAACAAGAACACGGTCATTTGTGGTTTTTGTAAAAAAGAGTTTTCCTGTCACCGAAGCGGCTCCAGTCTAATGTATCACTTGAACGCTAAACACGTCTGGACAAGTTCCATTGGTAGTGGTGATAGTGCCACCGTAAGATCACTTTGCCAACCAACGCTTACAGAGTTTGGAAAAAGAATGAGCAAAGCCACCACAGACAAACTGACAAACTCGGTGGCAAAGTGGATTGCTGCTGATTGCAGGCCAGTTTCAATAGTGGAAGACCAGAGCCTACAAGAGGCCTTTCAGACAGCGTCACCTGACACAAATTTCCAGTACCTTCTAGAACTACGGTGACGATGTGATAGGCCTAAAAGAAATGCCTATTGGCTTGTTGTTGCCTCATTTACAGGCATGTTATACTTCTAGTCATTTTGAATTACTGTATTGAGTCAGCTTTTCATTGTGAATCAAAGGTCTGCTTAAGTGCCTATTTCAGACTCACGAAACAAACAACACACACAACAATGAAAATGTGGATTTCAGATCTTCTCTTCTTGGTGTATTCAATTGATTAGTTAAGCACTACAATTCTGTAATGTCCTAGAATTCAAATTCTTTATTTGGGGACCTTCAGCATACATGAGATTAAAATGTGATTAATTAGATTAATTAATCACCACTCACCTGCATTTTACAGCATTCCACTCTGTACAGTAGTGAGACCCGGTTTACTTGTTACTGTTATTTTCTTATCTTATCACCAGTGCAATTCCATTCTCTTTGTAAATTTTGTACATATATTTATTCACTTTATATTATTATTTTTATAATTATTTCTATTTTTATTATTATTGTTTATCTAGATTGCATCACACTTTTTTCCTTTTTTGCACTAAACTGTCCTGGAGCTACTGTGACTTGAATTTTTCCACTGCGAAGTCCTATTTTATCTTATCTTATATTATCTTAAGGGGAAACTGACATTTTACTGTTTGGCAACACTGACCACCTTATGGATCTGGGTCCATTGCAGCACTTTTCTCAAACCTTCTGTCACCAACCTTGGCGTCTGGCTATTCTCATTTGCAGCTTTTATCCAAAGTGAAACCGTTTTTATCTTTTAATACTCTTGAATAATCATGCATGCTTTTATCTCCTCTTGTTTAGACTACTGTAATACACCGTTTTCTGGCATCAGCCTCCATGCATTTCATCACTTACAGTTAGTCCAGAATTCTGCTTTAACTGGAAGCAAAAAACGAGAGCACATTAAACTGATTGTAGCACTGGTTTACAGTTCGTTTTAGAATTGATTTTAAGATTTTATTGTTTGTTGTTAAAGATGTGGATGGACTGGCCCCACAATACATTTCGGATCTCAACCAGATTTTCTCGCCTGTGCGTGTTCTGAGGTCCGAGGGCTCCAGCTCAGCCTCGTACAAGACTTAAAACCAGGGGGGACGGGGCCTGGAACACTTTGTCTCCCCAAGTCCGAACAGCGCCCACAGTTTTAAGTCTCGTTTTAAGACCCACTTTTATTTTCAGGCTTTTAACACTGTGTGAGTTGTGTGGTCTTCTCTGTCTTTTATTCCTTTTATGTTTTTTACCTTTTTATTATTTATTGGTTCTTGCTCTTATTTGATTTTACTACTTTTATTGTTTTAAAGAGGACTAGTGGAGTTAAGTAGAGCTTTATTTTAAACTTCTATTGGATTTTATTTTATTTCATTTCATTTGTATTTTGCAGCACTTTGGAAACTGTTTATCTTATGAAATGTGCTATATAAATAAAGCTGTTATAATCTGATCCAGTATTTTATTTGGTTCATACCTCCATGTAGTCTGTACTTTCTCCATATCGCCAAATATAGTTGAGAGCTGGTGGTATTTCTGGACAAATATCAAGATCTTGGAATAGTTTAGCTTAATAAGGTTTTGAGTCAGTGGAGGTGGAGGTACCAAATTAGGAAAATTGTTCGAATTTTGTAAGTACAATTTGAAATACAGTTGCTCGTGGGGATGATGGCCCTCGCCCTGATGCACACGTCCCTCATGTGCTTGGAGAGTCTTTGTGCCCCTGCTGGCCAACCGTGAAAAATGCCTCATGTCTGTAATAGATTTTTTTTGTTTTTGCTTGTGTTCATGCATAGAATTTAATCGCTATAATGTTTGTGTAAGATATCATGAACTTTACTTTTTAATTTTCAGAGGAGGAATGTAACAAAGTGAAACACTGAGCAGAGACATTGAGGTATCTGTAGAAATACATTTTTTAATTTTCCTTCACTACTTTAGAGGACATGGATCTGTACTTTCTGTGACACTCCATTTTTGAACAGGACTGAAAAGTATTTTTTATTATTGTCTGAGTCCTGCTGATTTTTTTTTTTTTTTTACAGAAACAGCTACAATTAAACAACTGATTCCGTTGTTTCTATTGAACAAAAATCAGCATAAATCTTCATCAGCATCTCCACATTTGTTATTAGATCTTAAAAATCAGCACGAAATTCTCCAGTGGATTTTACTTAAACATCAAAATAGAGTATTTCTTCCACCACATTTCTTTGTATTTATACATTTGAGTTCATTTTACATCTTTAAATGGTACAATTCGGTGTAATTTGGTAATGTGATCCTGGGCTGTTTGATCATGTTAAATGGGCTTTTAGGTCAAGAAAACAAGAGCATTAGGATCCTATTACCAGCACTTTGAACTGAAAGAGCGTAGCATGTCAGCGGGACATACAATTTCATGGGTTTTACGCAAGGCTGCGTTCTCATTTTCACATACATACATCTGCAGTCGGTATCTACATCAGAGGAGAGTCGCCAAAAATAGTACTGAAGTAAGAGGACGGTTACTTCAGTATGAAAGTACAAAGTAGTGGTTCACGTATTAGGAGAAACTCCTAAGTGAGAGTAACTAAAAGAGTGGCATAACATCTGATTTAGCATTTTAAAAGTGCATTGTGTAACTTTCGTAGTGGAAGGCCCATCAAATGCTTTTTGCCGTGGAGATGTTATTGCTTTGTCTGAAATGTTTCACAGTGTGGCATTAAACATTTCTGTCATCATAGAGACCAAACCAGACCAAGTTACAGGTCAGATCTATGGAGAGGCAACACTTACAGACAGAATGCCTTTTTTGGGGAAGGGAAGGGGGGTGATGTCATGTGACAATACAGGAAGTGCTCTATTGTGTTTTTAAACTCCATACACCTTCATTATAATCAACAAAACACAACTCTGGGTATGTTTTTGATGAGGCTACAACATTATAACATGGTTTAAAGCTCACAAGAGTCACTTTTGTATAATATGGGACCTTTAAAAAGTTACTCACGTACACTAAATGTAAACATGAGTACTACCCACTTATCTATATGTCTCTTGTACTACTAGGACTCACAACACACAGTATAATTTGCATATCGTTTAAAAAAAATCGAATAGATTTGAATTTCATGCATGATGCCTATTCAAAGTATGCAGATAGTTTTGAGCTCAGACTAAGTGAGATGTTTAACAAACAAATCCTGCACATTTAGGCTGAGTTCTTCTCCCAAACCAAAAACACTCTGTTCCACCTTGTGATGTCATGTGGTAATACAGGAAATGCATCACTGTGTTTTTTAAACTCTATACACCTTCACTAGAATCATATTGATGATTTCAGACCTGGAATTGCCAACCTCTGCCCAAAAAAGATCAAATGTCAAGCTGTTAACTTGAAAACTACCACTTTATGATATCACAAGGAACAGAGCATTTTGAGTTTTGGAGATAAACTATACAACAAACATGTATGAATGGGACAAAACACAACTCCGGGTATGTTTTTGATGAGGTAATGACATTCTAACATGACAGAAAGCTCACAAGAATACATTTTGTGTAATAAAGGACATCTGTCAATAATGGGACTATTGTGCAATTAAAACAAGGAGTTCACTTTTGTTTTGCACGCTGAGGATGATAATAAACTAGTAAAAGCAAAAAATATAAACACTACCTTTTCAGTCACCTCTTTCTCTGAATATAGAACTGATTTAATAGACCTTTCTATTTCAATGGACAGGCTGTACACTGCAAAAAGGCCTAGCAAAAATTTTTTTTAAATACAAATTTTGAGGTAAAAATGCTCTAGTTTAAGTGAAATTATCTGCCAGTCCAGTAAGAAATTTTCACTTACCAAGTTTTTTTTTTTTTTAAACAAGACGAAATATGAATCTTGTTCTAAGCAGAAAACACTAGTTTCAAGTATTTATGGCAAAATTTTTCACTTTATTGGTTTGAGAAGGAAGTTAAAGAGGCTTAACCTGACTTGATTTAATATAAAAGTGCTTAGAATATGTTGTAATATCTAGATACGATATATCAGGATGGAATATCTTGAAACAAGTCAAAAAAATCTCATCTTATTAAGTAAAAAAATCTTAAAATTGATCCTTTAAGATGAATCTGCCCAATTCAAGTCAGTTTAACTATGCTAGAAAATCCTTTTTTGCAGTTTACCAAGAGACTGTGTAAAGACTCGCCAAGATTTGAAGCCACAACCTCTTGTTAAAAGGTACAAGCACCAAACACTCCTCCACTAATTAAAAATGTCCTAAAACCGCTTCCTTTATCTCAACTCGACTTGATACTTTTTGTTGTGTCTCTTTGAAGTCTTTTTCCTACAGGCATCTTTCTAACTGAACGTTGAAACCAAAATGGTCGTTATCTTTTATGTGTTTACCTGTCTGTCACTGTTACAGCTCCATCTCAGCCTCACATCACATTCAGAGCTGGTGCATGCTCACGTTTTCATTGAATCACAAATGACTGGTTAGAAGCAGGCGAAACAAGTGCGACCTGCTGCCATCACAAATCACCTGTGTGCCTCATTTTTGTCTTGTCTTGTTTAAAGTGCTGTACAGAAGAGTGAACTAAGAATGAAGTAACTTTAAAGTACTTTAAAATTAAATATATGCTAATCCTATTATATTGACATTTATTCAAGCTTTGACCTGATTTTGACTGTCTTCACCTTTGTGTTGTGCTTTTCTGGAAGCATTAATGAACCAAAAAGCAACTTTGCACAGCAGAACTCAGCAGAAGAAATTATTAGTTATTTATTTTTATACGCCCGTGATAAAACGGGACGTATTATGGTATGGCGCTGTCCGTCCGTCCGTCCGTCCGTCTGTGGACAACCGTCTCACCTAGGAATGTCAAATTTCATGGCTGGACACCCCATGGGTCAAGGATGTTCCCTATTGATTTCAAGGTCACAGGGTCAAAGGTCAAGGTCACCTTATATATATATCGGCGCATGCCCCACATGTTTTGCCTCTTCATGAAGACAAAACTTCAAAGACTTCAAAGCTTTGAAGTTTAAAGTTCAAAGCAAACAACTTTATAAGCACCTCACACTTCCCTCTGTTGATTTCCCACTGCACAGGCCAAAGCACAAAAGACTCGATCGTCGATGTCGTTTCTAATCCCATTTATTTAGCAGTGAATTATATTTATTGAAAAACGCTAAAAAAAATACATTCCCGAACCATTTTCTTTCTACAACTTTCAGTTTCTTTCTTCTTCTTCTTCCATCAGTAGTCGATCATCACTTGTTGCTTCTGGCCTAAAGTTGTTTTCTAACGTTTCCAGACACTAATGAGTGAACCAGGCAGAGCGTTTGGTTTGTTAGACTCGTGGCTGTTGTCAGATGGGTTAAAGTGGTGTTAAGCTTCTTCAGTCTGAAGCAAATTGGTGTTTTACGTGGAAGTTCAGAACTTGCCCCCATCACTACACTAGTTTGTTGCCTTGACAGACTCACTGCCACAGTGAGATCTCCACCAAGGAAACACTGATCTGTGCCGTTTTTTGGCTTCTAGCAGAATTTCACCACCTCCAGTAAAGGACTTTAGCTTCAGACAGGCCATTGTTCCCCTTTAAGTATGAAATGAATAGAATAATATTATTGTTCACTGTCTGAATGTCCACACTCGCCCCTGAACTCTCCCTCACTATTTATCCAAGAAGCTCCTGTTCTTATCCACAGTCTCCTTCAGGTGAAATCGGCGCTGAACCCACTGACCTCAGCGCTCTCTTCTTTTCCTCCTCAGCACCACGTCTCAGGCCATCGCAGTGGGGATGAAAATGAACTCAGAGTTTATCATTCTGAATCACTTCAGCCAAAGATACGCCAAGATCCCCCTGTTCAGCCCCGACTTCAGCGAGAGAGTGGGCATCTCCTTCGACCACATGAGGGTGAGGGCACGAGGGGCAGAAGGGGCAGAGGGGGCAGAGGGGGAAGGAGGGGCACAGGGCTGCTAACGGCTCATTCATAATATGACGTTTAACTCATTGTGTAGTGTTAATATCAACGTTAATATTTTGACCTGCTGTGTAGCTGTAGTTGTTGTTGACACAGTGATTATTATATCCATTGTCCTAATAATAAAAATAAAAAGCATAAATGAAGGGAAAGGGGCTGTTGTGCAGACCATGAAGACGTATGAAGCCGGTCGTACACTGTGAGATATTTTCAATCGCTTCACTCCGCCCCAGCTCAAACTGTACGACCAAATCTCAGGGTTTAAAAGTTCAGAGCTCACGGTTCATGTTCTCACACTGTACGAACGACTTGAGCAGAAACCCCTACGAGAGGCGACTGGAGCTGGAACTGAGGTTTTCGTCAGTTCTCGTTCACTACACGAAACACGACGCACGATTAAGCCAAAACTTGGCCCAATCCCAAAAACAGTCGCACGAGTGAAAAATCAGCTCAAAAGGGCCAAAAATCTCAGTGTTCGCCGAGTTTAACTGTACTGACAGTGTTGGAGTTTGCAAAGCTGTAAAGTTGTGGAGTTTTTTTTTTAGATAAGACTGTATTTAACTGCATCTGTGTGTAAAATCAGTGGCGGCTGGTGGCATAATTTTTTTGGGGGGTGCATAGGTCAAAATTATAAATACATATTATAAATATATGTATTATGTATAGGCTTATATAATAATATAACAAATGCATCATTTTAGTCACTATTGGCTGAACTTTATCTAGAATAGAACAAACGTCCAAACATTACAACACTGTTTACTGTGAGGCTCCGTCCTCAGATTTGTCCAAAACTAACAAAAACAAGCCTCTTACCTTCTCCAGGACTGATACAGAGTGTGTCCTGTATCCTCTGTCCTGTCTTGTCTCCAATATGTCCCGGTCCGGTCCGGTCCACGGGACAAGGTCCTGGAGCCGAGTGCACGAGCTGTTTGTAAAACTCGTCTTAATCCCACTTCAGTCTGAAAGTTACGATAAGATAATAAGATAAGATATCCTTTATTTGTCCCACACTGGGGAAATTTTAGTATTGCAACGCACAGTTAAGAGAACAGCAAGAAAACAGTAGCAGCAACAGAAGTACAGAATTACTTAAAAATAGACAAACTCTATAAAGATAAGGATTATAAAATAAAATAAAATTCTATATACAATAAATTGCTATCTGAATACACCAGTCCATATTAGCACCAGGTGGATGTAAACCCTCTGCGCTACGCCCAGGTCAAACTTTTATGCCCAGAAATGATGCCGTGAGGGCCCCTGTGTCGGATGTGAGGGCCCCTTCGGCGGTCTGTGTCTGTGTGTCCCGTGTTTTGAGTCTCTCCTCATTATACATCATATAAATGTTTACATCAGAAACTCAGACTCACTTAACACCTTCAAAAAACTGCTCAAAACGCACCTTTTCCTCAGAGCCTACAGTCCCCACACCTGACCGCTCCTCATTACTGTTTTGTCCGTCCTGTCCTTGTTTTAGTGTTACCGTGAAAAGCGGTTTATATAAAACCGATGTATTATTATTATTTAACTTTTGTGTTTTGTTTGTGTTTCTTCAGGTGAGTTTCAGAGAACTCAAACTCCTGCCCGTCCTCACTCCGGCTCTGAAGGCTCTGTTTGCAGAAGACCTGAGTGAGATGGAGGAGGAGCGAGAGAGACGAGAGCTGAAGAACCCAAAAACATCTGCCTCCCCACAAACATCTGCCTCCCCACAAACATCTGCCTCCCCACAAACATCTGCCTCCCCACAAACATCTGCCTCCCCACAGACCCCGGGGCTGCAGACAGGGGGCGCTAAACGAGGGGCAGAGACTCTCCCCACAGACGGCAAGAGGCTAAAGACCAGCTGAAGACTCGAACAGTTATACGAGATGTTTTAGTTTTATTTAAATTAAGTATTATTTTTGAATGCAGTGAAATGGTGTACAGCTAAAATTCACTTCTAATATTAAAGGCGCACTGTGTAACTGTGTCTCCTGCTTGTCTCCATGGTGATTATAATAAGAATAATAATACATTTTATTTATTAGGCGCCTTTCTGGACACCCAACATAAACAAATTAAGATTAAAACACACAGTTAAAAGCCACAGTTAAAGTGGGACAGTATTTAATTGATTGAATTTAGTTTTGTATTGATTGTGCTGTTTTGCCTGGAATGTTTCCAGTGGCGCCTGGGCCTGTAAGAGGGTGTGGGTGCGGAGGCGGGTGGCAAAGTTTTGAAGGTCAGTGGAGGAAAGTCCGTAGAGGAGGCTAACTTTGCTTTCAACTGAAGAATCTGTCAAAATCATAATAATACGGAACATAAGGCAATCAGGTGATTGTACACTGCATAATAATATGTATAATTATATGTACAGCACAGAAAACCTACTGTGAGATATACATTTTGTCATTTTATTGATCATTACCCGCCTGCTCCCTCCGCTCCTCCTCTCTCCACCTCTCCTCTGCCCGTCTTGTCACCATGGGGAGGAGAGCTTTCAGTCGCTCTGCCCTTCAGCTCTGGAACACTCTCCCCCCGACCTCTGAAACTCCGACTCACTCCCACATTTCAAATCCAAACTCAAAACACACCTGTACAGACTTGCCTATTCACTCCACCACACCACCAGACTATAACTGCACTGTGGCAGCACGGTGGCTGAGTGGCACTCATGCCTCACAGCAAGAAGGTCCAGGTTTGATCACCCGGGCCTTTCTGTGTGGAGTTTGCATGTTCTCCCCGTGTCTGGATGGGTTTCCTCCGGGCACACCAGTTTCCCCATCAACCCAAAATATGCTACACAGGTCTCCAGGGAGAAGAGCTGAAAAATAATTGTAAGCCAATTAAATACAATCAATTGACTAATCAATTACTAAATACAACAAATAAATTAAATACTGTCCCACTTTAACTGTGGCTTTTAAACATATGTTTTAAATCGTACTTAATTTGTTTATGTTGTTGTAAGGCGACCTTGAGTGTCCAGAAAAGCGCATCATAAATACAATTTATTATTATTATTATTATCATTATTATTATTATTATTATTATTATTATTATTATTATTATTATTATTGTGGCGAACAAGTGTGTTTACTACATGAAAAAGTATATGAACACAATTTAAACACTATAGAAATACGAATACTTAATGCTATTTGCAATTCACGCCACAGTATGTGCTTAAAGTTGGTTTTGAAAATGGTCAAATCACTTACAGGGTTCCTCCGATGCGTTCTCGTGCCGATGTTCAGCTGTTTCCCACGTCTAAAACTTCTTCAGAGTGCTCAATTAACATCTCATAACAGAGGTTTATTCATCAGATTTGTGTAAGAAGCGTTCCTTGTCCAAAAAAAGAACTTTCCCCGCGTGACCGTAGTGTTTATTTACAGTGGAGGCCATGCTGTAAACTAGCGCGCGCGCATGCGCAGTACAGGGGAGTCGGGGATCAGAATTTCCCGGACCACCGGAAACGGAAAAGGAAAAGAAGAAGTTCTATGTTCCTCCTCCTCCTCATTGTGCCTCCTGCTCGGCGTGAAAGGCAAACCTGTGAATTTGTGGATTTTTCGGATTCCAAACTGCCTCTTCCTCCACGGTGAGTTGTTGAGCAGCAATCGGTGAACTATTCTTGTGATTAGCGCTCGTATTTATGTTGCTAAATGGCGCTTACCCAGATAACAACACGTATTCTCGGCGGGTTTTTCGCTCCGGACCTGCCCCAGATCTGTTTATGATCTCGTTAGGAGCCTAAATATGCTTCAGATTTGATACTGATCCACTTTTTTCTCATATAAATACACAGCAGCATTTGGCTGCTTTTGTGTACTTAGGTATCAAGGCTGGTAGAATGGGCAGTGTGGAAAATTATAGGCCTATTGCACTGGCAAGCATATTGTCCAAAGTTATGGAAAGAATAGTGTCGAGTCGAATACAAAATATGATCAGTTCTTCAGACAACCAGTTTGGCTTTAAATCAAAACATAGTACAGACTTATGTATATTTGCTCTTAAAGGAATAATTAGAAATGATAAAAATAAAAATACGTCTGTGCTAATGTGCTTTATTGATGCATCTAAAGGATTTGACCATGTCAACCACTGGAAATTGTTCCAGAAAATGAGTCGGAGAGGGGTGCCTCAGTGTATATTGAGAATTTTAGCCTACTGGTATAGCCTAGAGCTGCAACTATCGAATATTTTTGGAATCGAGTATTCTGTCGATTATATCATCGATTAATCGAGTAATCGGATAAATCACACTTTTTTGTTTTTATACAACTATATCAATAGTGTGTAACGCAACATGAAAGGCCTCTTAAAATGAGCAAGCAATTGCTGTTATTCCTCACAAAAAGGTTTTTATTTAAAGTCAACATTTTTTTTAAACAAGTGTAAAACCTTTGGCTTATTGGCTTATAAGACAGGAGTTTTCTAAGTGACAACGTTAATCCTTTAACTAGCCTAATTAATAAGCTAAATATAGAACTAGCGAACAGATAAGTGTTCGTAAACGTCGGTAAAATATTTCCTTTCTCTGATATTGGAATTGATGCCAGCGGTTCTAGATTAAATCAGATTTTTGGTAAAAGTAGAACAACGAACTAGACGTTTCTGATGTGGGAAACACCGAGTGTGTGCGTGTGTCTGTGTATACGTGAGGAAGGGAGCGATTTGAGTGAGATCATTTGCTCTCTTGCTGCTCATTATGCCTCGTTACTATCGACTCATAACACAGGTTACAAATAATTACAAATACTGTACATTCTAATAGGCGTTACTTTTCATTTCAGTTAGCAATCGTAAAAGTATATTACCTCGTAGATTCTCCGACTCCGCTTAGAGAAGTACAGTTCACGCTTTAAGTTTCGCTTTAAGTGCTGCAGCATTGAAGACGTACTGTTGTGGTACATCAGGTTGGCTTTGCCAGTGCACACTGGCACCGGCCACATCATTATCTGCCATTTCCACACCGTGGAATAAATCGCGCCGCTTCAAATCTTTGAAATGTACGTCATTGATAACTGTCCGTGTGAAACAGTGATCCCAGACTGGCGCAGCAGTCTACAAAGGAGGAGTGATACGATAGCAGAGACATTTTAAATAAATTGACTTTGGTGACATGAATTAAACGAAGCCTCGAGGCAAAGAATTTGCCCCGAATATTTTTTGTAATCGAATTATCCGAGTTACTCGAGTAATCGTTTCAGCCCTAGTATAGCCACCAGGTAATGCAGGTGAAATGGAGCAACAGTGTGTCAGACCATTTCACTGTCAGTAATGGAGTTAAGCAAGGAGGAATTCTGTCTCCCATTCTGTTTTGTTTGTATATGGATGACTTGTCACAAGAGTTAAATGCAGAACGGGCTGTATGATTGGGTCGACCCAAGTGAACCATCTGATGTATGCAGATGATCTTGTGTTCAGCCCGAGCAGTGCAGGTCTACAGGAACTACTAAATGTTTGTTCCAAATATGGGGCGACATTTGATATAAAATATAATGCTAGTAAAAGTAGAATAATGGTCTGCAGAACTAAGGAGGATAAGTATGTAAAGTTTCCTCAGTTTGCACTTTGTGGTAATGTTTTAACTGTATGTAACAAATATAAATATCTGGGTCATTTTATCACAGACGATCTGTCAGATGATGAGGACATCTATAGACAGTGCCGCATGTTGTATGCACAGGCGAACATGCTCACGCGCAGGTTTGGTGCCTGTGCAGTGGAAGTGAAGAAGACGCTTTTTAAAACGTACTGTACTGCATTATATACGGCGCACCTGTGGTCAAACTACAAAAAGGGGAGCATATACAAACTCAATGTGGCGTATAATGACTGCTTGAGGATTTTATTGAAAAGGCCGAGATGGGAAAGTGCAAGTAACCTGTTTGTGTCAGCAGGCATCAGAACTTTTCATGCAAATTTGCGCTGCTTAATGTACAGATTCATTTGTCGCCTTAATGACTGTGAGAACAGTATTATCATGAGCCTAACAAATGGCAAACTCAGCACCACGAGGTACCAGTCTGAACTGTGGAGGCACTGGTACTGCAGGTTGTTGTGAATACTGTGTTTTTGTTTTGTTTTTTGTTTTTTGGGAGTGTGTGTTTGTTCATTGTATCTTTTTAAATTCTGGACCAAGAGTCTGTCATAAAAGTTTGATGATGATGATCATTTGCATTGAAATTCACAACTTCACACAATCATAATTCGGATGTAGCGCAGGGATGGGCAATTGTTTTATCCATGGGGCCACATGAGGAACAGAAAATAATGTGGAGAGCCAAAATGCTTAACTCAGTCCTGCTAAATATTAATTGTCTTTCTTTATGAAAGACAGTAAACCCGTTTAGACCTGTTTAAGACCTGGTTTAGACCTCGTTTAGTGTTAATTCCTTTCTCACAAAAGTCTTGCCCAGCAAAACTTGGAAAATATGATACTCCAATACCTGCGTGAAGTTGGCCCCCCAACAAACGCAAACCTACACAAAAACTGTCAATCGTTTGTGCTTCGTTTGTGCTGTTTTGTGCTGCAAAAAGTTTCATTTGAGCGATTCTGGTTCTTAACATATTTGCAGTTTTACTTTCGGCCGATATCGTCATCCCGCCCCTCAAAATGTTAAATAGAGCTCAAAACAGGCAGAAAATTATAGAAAATGTCTGAATCTCATTTGTGCTGTGATAATTTTCATTTGTGCGAGTTTATTTCTAAAATTATTAATTATTATTTCTGCGGTACTTATAGACGTCATTTCTGCTCAGCTGACGGCGACAAAACCATAGACCGTATATATGAGTGGACTAAGCTAACCCGTTAGCCGCCGCGTGCCAAACAGGAAGTGCTCCAGGAGGCTCTTCCGGCTCCTCCTCTCACTCTTCCCCATTGACTTACATTGAGATCTGATCGCTCCTCTCTCTGTACCTGTTGCTGTGGCCTCGTCATTTTGGTCTTAAAATGTTCGTATGAACGAGCTCTACATGATCCTGAATTTTTTTTCTGCTGTTTTGTCCGTCAAAAAAAACCTGTTCATAACATAGAGCCTGGCTCCAGATTTGCTCCTGTAGCCGTTAGCATCATGAGCCTCATTTGAACGGCGCTAAACGCTGTGGGTGACGTCACGCTCACTTAGTCCACTTCTTTTATACAGTCTATGGTCACAGCCCAACAGTCTTGGGCAGCCTGACGTCAGACGTTGGGCTGCGTTGGGCTGCAAACAAGGAAGTAAATGCGGAAATGAAAATCTTTTTTGCCAATGAGGCCATTGAAAACAACAGGGCGCCATCTTGAATTCATCTTCCAGATTTTATTATAGTTCTATGCGCAAAACTAGTGGCGAAAACTTTCTCAGGCTGTGGAAAAGTCTGTATTATTCTATAAAATATGAATCAAAAGCTAATTATTAAAGACTGTTACAGACTTTTTCACAGCCTGAGAAAGTTTTCACCACTAGTTTTGTGGAGTTTGCCGCCATCAGTTGAGCGGAGATGACGTCCTATAATTACCACAGAAATAATAATTAATACTTTTAGAAAGAAACTCGCACAAATGAAAACTGTCACAGCACAAAACAGCACAAATGAAATACAAACGTTTTCTGCCTGTTTTTAGCTCCATTTAACATTTTGAGGGGCGGGATGACGTCATCTGTCGAAAATAAAACTGTAAAAATATCTTAAGAACCAGAATCGTACAGATGAAACTTTTTGCAGCACAAACGATGCACAAACGATTGGCGTTTGATGAGGGGCCAACTTCACGGAGGTGCTGCACACGCCACCGTTTATATTTCAGCCAAATGTAACTTGCTTGAAAAACACACACTGAAATATTCTTACATATGATTTTATTATGTGTGATTTTATGTGTATTTAGTTAGCTACTTTTCAGTTTACTGCTTTTTTCCTTGACACTTCCTTTCCCTTGTTCCTTTGTTCTCATGCAGAGCTACAAGATCCATCAACAGAATGACCTTCACATGTGACCATTGTGGAAAGGTGTGTCCACGTGCTTCTGTACTGAAAAGACACTACAGAATCCACACAGGAGAAAGACCATACAGATGTGATGTTTGTGAGAAGACATTTTCACGGTCAGGCCACCTAGTATCACATATGAGAGTCCACACTGGAGAAAGACCATACAGATGTGATGTTTGTGAGAAGACATTTTCAAAGTCAGGCACGTTAGTATCACATATGACTATCCACACTGGAGAAAGAGCATACAGATGTGATGTTTGTGAGAAGACATTTTCACGGTCAGGCACCTTAGTATCACATATGATAGTCCACACTGGAGAAAGACCATACAGATGTGATGTTTGTGAGAAGACATTTTCACATTCAGGCCACCTAGTATCACATATGAGAGTCCACACAGGAGAAAGACCATACAGATGTGATGTTTGTGAAAAGACATTTTCAGTGTCAAGCTCTCTAAAATCACATATGAGAGTCCACACAGGAGAAAGACCATACAGTTGTGATGTTTGTGAGAAGAGATTTTCAGAGTCATGCCACCTAGTATCACATATGAGAGTCCACACAGGAGAAAGACCATACAGATGTGATGTTTGTGAGAAGACATTTTCAGTGTCAAGCTCTCTAAAATCACATATGAGAGTCCACACAGGAGAGAAACCATTTGAATGTGACCAGTGTGGAACGGGATTTAAGCGATCTTATGAGCTCTGTCGACATATGAGAGTCCACACAGGAGAAAGACCATACAGCTGTGATGTTTGTGAAAAGACATTTTCAGAGTCAAGCTCCCTAGTATCACATATGAGAGTCCACACAGGAGAAAGACCATACAGATGTGATGTTTGTGAGAAGACATTTTCACATTCACGCCACCTAGTATCACATATGAGAGTCCACACAGGAGAAAGACCATACAGCTGTGATGTTTGTGAAAAGACATTTTCAGTGTCAAGCTCTCTAAAATCACATATGAGAGTCCACACAGGAGAAAGACCATACAGTTGTGATGTTTGTGAAAAGACATTTTCAGTGTCAAGCTCTCTAAAATCACATATGAGAGTCCACACAGGAGAAAGACCATACAGTTGTGATGTTTGTGAGAAGAGATTTTCACAGTCAAGCTCCCTAATATCACATATGAGAGTCCACACAGGAGAAAGACCATACAGTTGTGATGTTTGTGAGAAGACATTTTCAGAGTCAAGCTCCCTAATATCACATATGAGAGTCCACACTGGAGAGAAACCATTTGAATGTGACCTGTGTGGAACGGGATTTAAGCGATCTTATGAGCTCTGTCGACATATGAGAGTCCACACAGGAGAAAGACCATACAGATGTGATGTTTGTGAGAAGACATTTTCACGGTCAGGCCACCTAGTATCACATATGAGAGTCCACACAGGAGAAAGACCATACAGATGTGATGTTTGTGAGAAGACATTTTCACAGTCAGGCCACCTAGTATCACATATGAGAGTCCACACAGGAGAAAGACCATACAGATGTGATGTTTGTGAAAAGACATTTTCAGTGTCAAGCTGCCTAGTATCACATATGAGAGTCCACACAGGAGAGAAACCATTTAAATGTGACCAGTGTGGAAAAGCTTTCTCTACATCATCCAGCTTGGTTAAACACAGGAGAACCCATTTCAAACGCACACAGGAGACGGACCAGACGACTGAAAAAGAGGGAAGGCTTTCGGGTCTGAAACATGTTCAAATGTTCCAGAGTGAAAAGAAAAGCTGCAGCTCTGACCAGTGTGGAAGGACTTTGAGAAAACCTGCTCATCTGAAGGTTCACACTGAAGGAGAAAGAGCCGCTGAGGCCGGATCAAGTGAGCCTAAAGTCAGACTCAAAAAGCTGGAGATCAGGCTTCAGAGACTCCTGTGGAATTGAACTCTATGTAGAGTCAGAAGTTAAAAGCTTAAAATCATATGTATGTAATATGTTTGTTTTTTATTAGAAAGAGGTTTTAGCTGAGGTTTGTCTGTATTGTTTTTAATTTGAGCTTTTAGTCCTGCTTCACTGCAGTTCCCTAATCAATTCCCTAATCTTTTTATTCTGTCTTGTATGGAAGGCCATTTCCACCAGTAAAAAAGAAATTTTAAAAAAGCCTCACAGAAAGTCAATTACGAGTTTGAAAGTCATAATTACAAGTTTAAAAGTCTTAATTACAATTTAAAAGTTATAATTACAAGTATTAAAGTCATACTTGTGAGTTTTAAACTCATAATTAGGAGTTTTTGAAGGTGTTTATACTTTTCATGGCTGCTGTGATGAAAAAATGACAAAATATTAGAATTAGAAAATAGAACCTGTTTTAGTTGGAACTGTGTGTCACCTTTGAACTTTAAACTTCAAAGCTTTGAAGTGTCCACGGACGGACGGACAGACGGACGGACGGACAGCGCCATACCATAATACGTCCCGTTTTATCACGGGCGTATAAAAAACTGAACTTTTGGCATCGGCCGCACCGCAGACCACAGATCAGGGCTCACTCCGGGGCTGGGGCTCGCTCCTCGGGGCTGGGGCTCACTCTAATGTAAGTGAACGAGACGACTATTTTATTTTCACTTTCAATTCTAGGCATATGCATTTTCAAACATGAAAACCTGTATGCTTCGACAGATTAAAAAAATAAAAAAAAAATAAAAAATCCCCTGGAAGGGCCATACAGGCAGTTGCCAGGGCAACCAGTGCAATCCCCCTGTGCAAGTCCCTGATTTTGACCCTCTACATATGTTGTGCACATTGTTAGTATCCACAGGCATTCATGTGTAGCGTAGATGCACGCACAGCTTTAGAACTGTATTTTTTTCCATGGTGAAGTGAAACAGGCCAGATCATCAATCCCCAATCTTACTGGCATTTCCTCTGTGATAGATAAAATACAATGCATAAGAGTCTGATCTGATCAAAGTGCTGCTTTTATTGTGAAACAAGCCCAATTTAATCAAGACTCCAATTGTCAATAATATGATTTTAATCAAGAGTTCCACAACACTGGAGGTACAGTTTAGTTTTTTTGTTTTGTTTTGTTTTGTTACTGATGTGTGTCTAGTTAATATTCACTTAATTAATACTGAAAGCCATTTTTATTTGTCTGAAAAATGACAACATAAAATAAAACTGAAAATCATGAGCAGAAATATTATGATGCTTTTTTTTATATCACCCATCCCTACATACAGTATCTATCCCCTGTTTTTAGTGTAGATGAGATCACTGAGGTTAAACAGAGAGAGCCAGTGCGTCACGTGAAGAGTTACACAAGAGCACATTCAGACGTTTGTTCCTGGAGAATGTAAACAGAAGCTACTGCTGCAGCTTCTGTGTGCTGGGGCCAGCCTCAGTCTCCTGTTGAGGTGAACTCCCTGACCATGTGTCCTGATAACACCCCGCAGTCTTTTACTAATAACACTGGCCCTGAATTTAAAATAAAAAACGACAAAACTAGAACCTTTCACAAACCTAGTAACTCAGTCTATTGGTTTTATTTCACAATGTTTTTGGTCGTGTGTAATCTGCACCGAATCATGAATCCAGGAATCGATGCACCGTCCTTTAACCCTCAATGAAAGCAAATGTAAAAATAGACTCAACTTTCTGCCCCTTTATCTTATCTTATCTTACATTATCCAGATTTCGATTTTACTCGCGCAGGATCATCAACATTTCAAAGTTCTACATTCTTATAAGTAATACCAGTAAACTATAATTCACAAGCTGGTATTATCGTTGTTATCGTTCACTACTTTAGTTTTTGCTTTCTTCAGGCATGGTCACTGCAGCTCCCTTCTCTCTTGCACAGTAGAGTCATACTGAGCCCCACATTTAGATTTGTGACTCATTTTCCCAGTCATTTCGGCATATGGGATTTGACTCAAGCAACAAGACTAAATGTTTTTAAATGTCTAAATGGCTTCTGTCTGTCCATGTTCCCAGAAGAACCCTGAGATCAGCAGACCAGATGATTTTAGATGTTCCAAGGTCCAAGGACTTTCGCTGTAGCCGGTCCCAGCCTCTGAAACAGTCTTCTTTTGGGTATTAGAAGAGACAAATCTTTAAACATTTTCAAGTCTTTATTGAAAACTCATTTGTATGCACTGGCTTTTAATACAAGCTGAGCGGGACGTTTGTATTGTATTGTTTTACTGTGTTTTTGTATGTATTATTTTGCATTGCCTTAATAAATCTGACTTGACTAAAAACTGGTGACTTTGGACATGATTTGTGAACCGAGGACTCGATCTTGATTAGTTACAGCTCTCAAGTCCTTATACTGCCGATCTTCTTTTTATAAACATGTTTTTTAATTATTATTAAAGGGCCCATATTACTCTGTTTTAATCTGTGGTATAATTTTCTTCATCAGAAACACACCCGGAGCTGTGTTTTGTGTCATTCACACATATTTAACATACAAACCCTGCAAATTTACACTGAGTTCTCCTCTCAAACAGAAAACACTCCATACAAACTGCATACTTCACAAGAAGAATTTGGATAATTTCTATAATCTCTACTGAACTAAAGGTAAAAGGAGCTGTTAACTTGAAAACTACCATTTCATGACAGAGTGGAACAGAGCATCTTGAGCTTTGGAGATGTAAAGAGATTTATAGTAAAAGTAAAACTCAAATGTGTGGATGAAACAAAACACAACTCCTTGTATGTTTTTGAGGAGGTAACAACATAACACGACTTAAAGCTCACAAGAGTCCATTTTGTGTCATTTAAAACCTTTACGTAAATGGACTGAACGCAGCAGCTGGATTCTCAACAGGTGCCAAGTCTTACCCTTGCCTGGCATCCAGAATACACCCCTCAAATAGGTGTGATTGACAGGTGGAGTAGCCAGTCGGTTACATGCTCCATCGTATCAGAAAAAATAAAGGAAGAACATAACACAGGGCGCTGAAAAACACAGTGAGTAAAGCACTAAACTGTGCTGATGTGAGGTGACAGATTTGGTTTTATTTGTAAACCCCTTCATTTCACAGGCAACTGATATCACCTCCCACAGATGAATGCTGTCAGTCAGAATCAGAATGAGAATCATACTCAGAATGATTTTATTCATCCCCGAGGGGAAATTTTCTTTGTTACAGATGCAACCGACCAAGAGCATGTAGTTTGAATCAAGTTTTCAAAAATAAGATCAGATAAATACAATAAGATAAAAGATAAAAATAGTTCTCTCTCAAAAATTATTTACATCAGTGACATATTTACATCTATACACATGTGTGAGCAGGAAGTGGATATTACAGTAGTTTGTGATTTAAAGTGCAGAGTTCAACAGTTTGATGGCGACAGGCAGATTTCCTGTGTCTCTCAGTGGAGCAGCGGCAGCAGCGTCTATGGCTGAAACAGCTCCTCTGATTGGCCAGCACTTTGTGGAGGGGGAGGGAGGGAGAGTCATTGTGTCCTTGGGCAAGACACTTAACCCACCTCACCCCCAGTGTCTGTGTACACTGGTGTATGAATGAGTGGTTTGATGTTTGGACTTTGTGCGCCTTGAAGGTGGAAAAGTGCTATATAAATATTTACCATTTATTATAAATCAGTAAATACTAGACATTTATTTACTTAGTTATTTTATTTACTTAGTTATTTCATCACAGCAGTGAAATTATCCATCCATCCATCTTCTCCCGCTTAATCCAGCTGGGTCGCGGGGGCAGTTTGCTGCCCAATCCTCACAGCACCTGAACCCCTCCTAAAGCCCACAGGAGGGTGGACGTCATGGTCCTTGATGTTAGTTCAGGTGCTGCATGTTTTGGGTTGATGGGGGAAACCGGATCACCCAGAGGAAACCCATCCAGACATGGGGAGAACATGCAAACTCCACACAGAAAGGTACGGGCGACCCGGGGATCGAACCCGCAACCTTCTTGCTGTGAGGCCTGAGTGTTGCCACTCAGCCTCAGCAATTAATTATGACAATATTTTAGATATTTTACTTAATTTATTTACATAAATATGACTTCTAACTTTCAAAAAATGAGTAATAATTACTGAGTAAATTCATAAGTGTTAATCGTGGTAGTAAGTACATTTTATTTACACATTTAATACTGATAAGTAAATCATATCTGATATTACAGCAATAAAATGTACTTAAAAAGTGCTAGTGCAAATTGTTACAAGGATTTTTTCTAGTAAATCTTACAGGTTATTTATTATAGTGTACAGTGAAAATAGACAAATGGAAAAAGAAAAAGAAAACAAAACATAAAATCAATAACAATTTTTTCTTTATTAACCTTTCCGGAAGTTGATATTTGTACGAAAAATGCACAGAGATATAAGTGTGGATTTGCCAGGCAACACTTTAATTTTAGTGAGATCAAGTCCGTTTTTAATTTTTTTTTTCCACCTATTTTTTTTTTAAACTTGAATTAAAAAAAATACAAAAAGATAATGTAAACACATGAAACCTTTATAGACCAATGACACCCAAGTGTACATACAGCTCACACACAAGTCATTAAGTTCCACTAAATCTTCAGGAGATCAACACTCCAATACTCACAATGCGCTCATTTTCAGCCCAGCATTGCCAGGATGTTAAAAACGGTCCATTAAACCAAATGATCTTTTTCAACTGCGCAGTAAAGGTTCTCCATTTTAATCCAAGAACAATTTAGAGATCTGCTTTTTAATCAGCGATAAAGTCCCAGTTTCGTCCCGAAGCCAAATCCTCTTAAATTAGCTTGTGAATAGAAGTGCTGCCCAGAACCTAAGCACTTTGTCATCGGCTAAATGCTATTTTTCTTTAGCGATCTGCTCTAAAACCCTCTTTTGCTGGCGCTGGATCGTGTTCCTCTACTTTCCATTGAATCCAAAGGTCATAGTGGTCAGTTAACATTGGTCGGTTGGTTTCTTGCTGATACTGATACTGAAGATCTAAATTTGGTGGGCTTGTTTTTCATACGGGGCCTCCTCAACTTGGGGCTAGTTAGGGGAAGACGTTTACAGCAGGATTTGAATAGAGATTGATGGACAGCGCTGTATATTTATGGTTCTGTAAGGGAAGTCCCAGTGTCCCATGTGCTGTGCTACGAGGAGGTTGTGGGTTCTATCTTTGGTTAGGGTAAGTCTGATCCCTTTGGTGGATTTGGTATACGCATACTCTGCCTCTGTTCCATCAAAAATGCATTATGCTAGTTGACTTGGTGATTATAAAGGGTACATATACATTTTTTTTTACTGCTACCACCTCTACTACTGCTGTAAAGTTGAAAAACATCGTGCAACTTTTCCACTGTAGGGCCTGTCAAATACTTTTCTCCCTGGAGATGTCATTGCTCTGCCTGAAATATTCCACAATACGACATTTAAAAGCTCTACCTTATTTTTATTCAATTACAGGTGGTTTTACAGCTCAAAAATACCCAGAAAAACAGAGATTCTGACTGTGAGCGGGGCTGCCTCTCCACAAACCTGACCTGTAACTTGGTCCGGTTCAGTCTAAATGAAGATAGAAAGGTTTACAGTAATGCCATACTGTGAAACATTCCAGACAAAGCAATAACATCTCCACCAGAAAAAGCAAGGCAAGATTATTTGTACAGCACAATTCGTACACAAAGTAATTCAAAGTGCTTAAAATCACAATACAAACAAATTGAAACATAAATAATCATCATAAAATTTTAAAATATGGATGGATCATTAAATTAGAGAGAATTAGAGAGAAGAGAAGAGTGCGGAATGAAAAAACCTTTCAGTCATATGCAGCTAAACAGAACCATTTTTAGCCTGGATTTAAACATCCATCCATCTTCTCACGCTTAATCCGGCTGGGTCGCGGGGGCAGTTTGCTGCCCAATCCTCATAGCACCTGACCCCCCCTATGAACCCCTCTGCAGGTGGTGAGCCCACAGGAGGGTGGATGTCATAGTCCTTGATGTTAGTTCATAGGGGTGCGGGCATGTTTTGGGTTGATGGGGGAAACCGGAGTACCCAGAGGAAACCCATCCAGACACGGGGAGGAACATGCAAACTCCACACAGAAAGGCCCGGGCGACCCGGGGATCGAACCCGCAACCTTCTTGCTGTGAGGCCTGAGTGTTGCCACTCAGCCACCGTGCCGCCGTGCCGTGCTGTGGATTTAAACAGAAAAGAAAAACAGAAAAAGTTATACAATGCACTTTTAAAGACCTACTGTGCTTGTGTCTGCCATCTTAATTATAATTTGGATCATTTGTACATTTGTACATTATCTAAAACAACTTAATAAAAGACACAGATCCACTGACTTCCATTAGAACACCACGGTGCCCAATGGGACCTGACCTCACAACAAAGAGTCATGAAGTTATCAGCGTCTCTGAAATTACTCAAACATACACAAATCACTCATATTACAACTTCGGGTGAGAAAGTGTCTTTTCCTCGTCAAAAACAGACCTGGAGTTGTCCTTTGTTTCATTCACACATGTATAACACACAAATCCTGCATATTTAGGCTGAGTTCTTGCGAACAGAAAAACTGTTCCACCTTGTGATGTCATGTGGTAATACAGGACGTGCCACACTTTTAAGCCCCGTACACTTTCACGAGAATCACTTGGACAATTTCAGATCTCTACCAAACAAAAAGTGAAAGGTAGCTGTCAACTTGAAATCTACCTCTTCATGACATCACAGGGTGGAACAGAGCATTTTGAGATTTGGAAATGTAGACCAACTAATAATAAAGGATTACTCAAACAAAACATAACTCCAGGTCTGTTTTTGATGATGTGACAATGTTCTAACAGGGCTTAAAGCTCACAAGAGTCCATTTTGGTTAATGTAAGACCTTTAAACGTAATTCTGAAGTTAGAATATTCGGTAGGGTGCTATAGTGCGTCTTCTAGTGAAATCAGCAGCTCTATGAGCAAGGAGCAATGAGTAAAGAGGCCAAAGTTGACATCCGGATGCTGCCACTTCCTGCCCTTTCACATGGAATGGTTTTGGCTGTAGCTTTGGTCTGTGCACACACACACATAAAATATACAAATCACTCACAGGCCACATTTTAAATCACCTGATGACGCTAACGTGATGCCTCCATTTCCTCCTCTTTATGTGACCTAAATAAGAGGCCACGGGTACCTTAAACGACCCTGTGCATACTTCCTGCTCTTAGCTGCAAGGTTTGCGTGAGTCACTTGTGCTGCTGAGTTCTTGTATATACTCTAGGCTTTGGAAAAGCAGAAGTGAAAACATGCAAATGTTACTGAGGTGTAATGAAAATTATTTTTCCTGTAAAGATATCGAGTTATATATTGTATATCAAGATATAGCAAAATATATCGAGATATATTTTGCTATATCTTGATATAGCAAAATATATCGAGATATATATTTTTGGTCCATATCGCCCAGCCCTAATTCATATACTGTATCATGATACCATAATGTGGAACATTTTAGGCAAAGTCCATGGAGACAAGCAGATGATGGACACTCGACCAAAAAAGCTTTAACTTTGTTTTAGCCCACACAAAAGGGTTTAAATGGTGAAGTGTGTCAAATGAGTGGAAATGAAAGCAACATAACTGAACACAGTGTTTATATATAGGGAATCAGAATCAGAAAGGTTTTATTACCATATGAGTGAACAGGTTCACAACATTAGGAAATTGCTGCGGTACTTGGAGCAGAATGTAGACAAACACTAAACATGCAACAAATAAAATAGAATAAGATAAAGTAGAAAACAATAAATTATAATATAACACAAAATGTACAAATTTACAAGAGTGCAGACGGTAGTTTCTTCAAGGTGCATTCTGTGTCTCAGGCTAAAACTACAGTCATGATCATCTGTTTGTTGTAACCATAGGCTGTGTATGTAAATGGACATAACTAATCCACCAGCTGCCGTGTAGCAAATAGGAAATGAGCATGGGTGCTCTTCTGGCTCCATCAACATCGTCAGCCCTCTCTCTGTAACCACTGCAGTTAAAATGTTTGTATTAACCCCTCCACATGAAGCTGGTGTTATTATTTTTGCTATTTTATCCGTAAATAAATCCCTCCAACTTCGCTCCTATAATTGCTAACGTCACAGTCCCTTAGTCCACCTCTTTACACAGTCTATGGGTGTAACACGTTGGTCGTCTCTCCACAGAATAGCACACATCCATGTTTATGTGTCCCATATTAATAACAGAAAAACGACGTGAGCTAACACTCATGCTAATCGATTACACACTGGTGGTAATTCCTCAAGTGGATTAGCATAAGAAGCACACCGTGTGATTCTGCGATGGAACAGGATCAGCTGTTGGGTCAAAACTCGCTGTGTTCTTGCTGATGTCTTGAGAACAGTGCGGTTTTGTGGGTCTCTGGGGAGCGGCGCACGTCCCCACAGCTACACGTCCTCCTAATGACACATCCACATGCACAGGACATACTCTGCTGTGGAGGCTAATCTGCCCACTGCCATGGACCCACACACTCTCCTCCCAAATACCCCCGCCCCCTTTTTCTCTGCTGGCTTTTCTCTGGGCACATATAGAAACTGCCGTCGTGCACATGTGTAATGAGTGGAATGCAGACATTACTACTACAGTGAAAAAAAATTACTTCTGGGGGCAGTAAAATATATGAAATCAACTGTGGTCATTTGTACACTGACATAACATAAATCTGTGAGAACTTATTTAACAGCAATGGACAAAATGCACTTATTTTACTCATGGAGTCAAAGTATCGTGTTTAATGAGTAAGTTCTGTTGTTTAATCACCAAAACATTTGAAAGCTTTTACAGTAGTTAGTTGGTAAGAGCATTTGTATTCTGATCTGAAGGTTGGAGGTTTGAATCCCGTTCTTGACATAAAAAACATCATCGGGAGAACTGTCAGATTCACTGACCCACAGGCTGGCGGTGCTATTCCAGATCCCACAGATGAATGCTGCTGTTGTGCCCTTGGGCAAGACACTTAACCTACCTGGCCCCCAGTGTCTGCGTACACTGGTGAGTGAATGGGTAAGGGGTTCCTTGATGTAAAGAACTTTGTGTGCCTTGAAGGTGGAAAGGTGCTATATAAAATTTTACCATTTATTATACATCAGTTAAATACAGACATATAATATTTATTTATTTCATCACAGCAATGCAATTAATTATATTATATACAATAGTTCATATATTTTATTTTATTTGCATAAATATGACTTCTAACTTTAAAAAAACTGAGTAACAATTACTCTTTTCTATTACTAATTCATGAGTGTTAATGGTGGTAAGTTGTGGTACATTTGACTTAATACGGATAAGTAAACTGTACCTGATATTACAGCAGTAAAATTTACTAAGTGCTCGTGTAAACTGTTACAAGGATTTTTTCTATTAAATCATGCAAGTTATTTTTGTCAGTGCACAGTGAAAATACACAAATGGAAAAAAAAACAAAAAAAACATAAAATCAATAACAATTTTCTTCTTTATTCGGCTTTCCAGAAGTTGCCACGCCACCATCTTCATTCATGTTAGAGAAGAGATAAGATAAGACAGGACTTTACTGATCTCACAGTGGAGAAATTCAACAGTCACAGTAGCTCCAGGACAGTTTAGTGCAAAAAAGGGGGGAAAAGTGTGATGCAATCAAGATAAACAATAATAAAAATAGAAGTAATAATAAAAATAATAATATAAAGTGAATAAGTATATGTATATGTATCTTTCCTGTATTTTTATTTTTATTTGTTTATTGCTCCATTGACCCGTGGTGGAAAGTGATGAGTTATCTGCACTTTTGAGTATATTTTAGAGTGGATACTTTTTTTTATTTTTACTTCACTACATTCGAGCGCAGGGATAAGAACGTTCTACTCCACTACATTTTTGAACAGGACTGAAAACTAAAAGTATTTTTTGTTATAGTTTGAGACTTGGTGAAAAATCTGGGGCGTTATTTTTAACATGTTCATAAATATACAAAAAACTGCTTAAAAAAAAGTTGTTTCTATTGAACAAAATTCAGCACAAATCTTTATCAACATCTCTACATTTTAAGTTTTATTAGATCTCAAACTTTGCATGAAATATATTTACGTTTTACTGTTTTCATGTGATACTTTTATTTTTTACTTGAGTATTTTTTTGCTCTGGTAGCTCTACTTTTACTTATGTAACAAAATGGAGTACTTCTTCCACTATAGTTACTGATTCTGTTAATGTGTTGTGTTGTTGTGCGTTTTTGAATGTCCTTAAAAATATAAATAAAATGTATTATTATAATTTTATGATTAAGTTCTATATGGACTATAAAGCTGTTTTAAAGCCCCCCAGAGAATCAGCGCAGTGTTGACTTTAAACATGTTCCACAAATGAATCTACTTTGTCATATTTAAGCTGCAAAACTTTTCTCAAATTCTTCTCAAATTAACCTCAAATGTCACCACAAGAAGGCGCTGTGTAGGGGCAATTACAGGCAAATGTGGGTGGGGCAAAATAAGCTGCATTTAGTCGATTGCATTTAATTTTGTGTAATTAATAACAAACAAAACGATCTTCAACTTTATTTTTCTGACTTTTGATGCCATTTTACACAAAAAATATATAATTTATGTTCCTAATTAATGTCTGAACTCTGAACCTTGACACAAGTAGGAATAGTGTCTGAAGAAAGTGCAAAGACACGTATGGAGGTATGTTTGGGTAACATCTTGATCAGATGTGAAGACATTTGAAGTGACAGATTCCCACAATGCATCACTGTCATTTAAACAATGTGATCCTGCAAAAAGGTGTCACTACTTCGTACAGAGTGCTCCTAACATAGACATAGCATGAATGGTTTCAGGATAGATGTGTATTGTGATTCTTTTAGTGACTTCTCAGTTAAAAATATATCAAAAGTATTCTACCCATTGTATTTGATCATGAAGTCTAAGAAGTTCAAAGATGTTAAGAATCTCATTTGCTGAAATGTCAAGTACCCATAGACCTTTAGCTTTACTACTTTTTTCAGCATATTGCCTTTCATTTGTAGTACACTTTACAAGAATGGAGCCTCCCAAAGCACTACTACACTGTGGTCATTCCTTCACTTCATACCTGCAGTGACATACGTCTATAGCCACATCTGTAGCCTGGGGAGAAGAGAGGAGATGGCCCCTTCTGGCCACCAATCACACACACACATACACAGGTACTAACACACACACACACACACGCACACACACACACACACACATACACAGGTACTAACCCACACACGCACACAAAAACACGCGCACACACACACACACACACACACGCGCACACACACACACACACACGCGCGCGCGCGCACACACACACACACTCACACACACACACACACATATACATAAAGTGGGTGAAGTGTCTTGTCCAATAACATGACAACAATTTGGTTCAGAAGAGATTGAATCACCAACCTTCCATTTAGTGAATGCTCATGACACTGAGCCCCTGCTGCCCCCATTTCTAATAAGAAAAGACGTGCTTTATTGTTCCCACGGGGAAGCCTGTGGTGACGCACAAAGCTGCATAAAGACAGTACAGTCATTACAGAAACAAATGTAAAAGAGTTTCGGTTCAAAGTCTAAGTCAGCAGGTTCCTAGTCGTTATATGTGGTTCAGGTTCATAAATACTATATTACAATACTGGGATCAGTCAAATATTTTATGAAAAGAGTGATTCAAATATCCTGATCTAAATAACTTGACCACTCACTGAAATCTCTTTTCTGCTCCCAGCGGACCGCGTGCACATATGGAGACTGTTGGCAGTTCTGGAGCTTTGTAATTGAAATGGGCCTCGGTGAGATCGAAGCTCTGGCTCAGGGATGATTAATGCTCCTGATCCACATACTGCAGTGTAAGAAAAAGACTCAAATAGTTTCTATGAATGTTCTCAGAATCTTTCTATGTTTTTTACTGTTGTCTTGGGGCAATACTGTGAAAATGAAAAGCATCAGAAGCATCCGGTTACATTCTTGAGTCTCACCTATTGAAGTGAATCAAAGAGGTGGAGCCAAGATTCCTTCTCACCGTGTTCTCAAATCTCAACATGCCCTTCAGAAATACAAACCGTATTTGTTGTAGTTATGTAAAGACGCCACTTGTGGAATACAAAAACAATAAGTGGCCAAAATGAACTAAGCACTGACATAGATGCCTTCTTTACCAGAGTAAGAGTCACTTCACTATGTTATGGAATTGTGGCACAGAATGTCCTATCACAGGCCCTGCCCTTACTGTGAAATACATTATTATTAACATGGCTGAAGCTCGAACTTCTAGTATTGCTGGATCTGATGCCACTACCTCTGCACCGGGGCGCTGACTTTATCACTGCCATCGAATCGTGCTGTTGTTACATTTACCTGGGCGTCAGTTTTACCCTGTAAAAATACTCTTATAGGCAACATAAAACTGTAAACATTTCAGAAACACTTCTATAATATTTTTTTCATCCTGACAGCTCTCGGTACCGTGTGCTGCGTGAAGCAGAGACCCAAGACACGTTTTGACAGATTCCTCAACAGAGTTTCAGTGGGATAAGGGGCGTTCACTCACAAGTGTCAAACTAACAGCTGCGTAAAGTTCATCGTGGAAAAACAAGGTGTACCCGGTAACTGGGCAATGGAGCATTCAAAATAAGAGAGGCACTTGGGGTAAATGCTCATGTAAATAAACGCAGGATTTGGGGAACTGTTAAAAATGTCAGTACAAATGTGTGCAAATCCCAAGTGGCGCCAAAGACAATTGATGGAAAATCTGCCGCCCAACTTTACGCATGCATTTCGCGTTGCTGTTTTGTGTTACGTAACATAAGATGCAAGTATAAACCGGAAGCGCAAGTGTCACACAGTTGACTTGACGCGCCCGCAACAACCGTCCGCCCTGCCGTGCCTGTATCTGCTGTAGAGTTGCGCCAGGCTGTACGTCTCCATTATATAACTTTAATGGACTCACGAGTTTAACGCCGCGGGAGCAGAGTGCAGGACCACACATCTGTCCTTCTATTTGCATTTATTCGTGGATTTGAGTTGAGAGATTGAAAAGCGAGGAGGGAGATATTGGTCACTTTACCCCCTGCTGGCGACGTGAGTTTAAAGTTGTCGACGTCTCGCAGAAAACGGTGGTGCGCACAGCGGCTCTCACGGACTACATGTAGGTCAGCGAACCGTGTGTACTTTTCTGCACAAACGCCGTTTTCTCCAGATCATGTTTTTCTTCTGCAGAAGGATAAAGCCCCGTACGGATACCACTGACATTTTAACACCCAGCGTTTTCCGAGCTTGACACAGGTCTATTTTTTAATACAATTTGGACGGACAGATGACCTAACTGGAGGAGCGCATCTCAGTTCAAACTACAGGTACGAGCAGCTTGTTTGTTCTTGGTGCAATAAATTATCCTAAATAGAAACTATTTGTTATTCCAAACCGTATAGGAGAAAGCGCAGAAAGGTTCAGTGCATTGCGCATATAGGAATAGTTTAATAGTTTCGCGTCAGATATGTCGTATTTTTCTGAACACAAGGAAGCTGTAACAAAAAATAATATAATATATAAACTGTTGCTTTAACTTCAATAAATCCGATGTGAGCGTTCTGCCCATTTAGGCGTGTGTTCAGTGCAGTGTCTCGTCACAGCCAACAGGTTGCACTAAAGCCGTTTGTGCAGCGCACAGTGCGGACTGGCAAAAGTACCTCAAAAGTCCGAAAAGTATGAAACTTTCTCCTTTCCCTTTACTAAATCTACATGGGAAAGAAAGATACAGCTGCCTGTGGTCAGCAAACCACGGTCAATAAATATAGACCATAGTCCAAGTCGAGTGGAAATCTATACTGTAGTCTGCGTGGGCGTGGAAAACACTGCTGCTCTCCGAGATATGACCAAAACAGCCCGGCAGAATAAAAACAAGCACAGGCTCATTTTGCGATAGCTCTTTACATTTACTGATTGACTAGGACTACGTGCTATCTTGTGCGTGTGAGCTTTTATCACCATGTTCATCTGTAAACTGTGCACTCTCAGCCCTGCCATTTATATTCTGAAATCCAGAGCAGTCTGTTTATTGGTATGATTGTGCAGTTGTGCTTGTATAAACACTGCACAAGCCACGTCGTACATATAGTAGTCTATAGGTCGTCTGGAGATGAGGCACGGTGCCTCTAACCACGTCACGCCCACCGCCTGAAGCAAAAATAAAAACAGAGTAGGGCATGCAGACTTGGCCCGTGACAGCGTCAGGGGAGGACCGGGCTTGGCTGTCACGTTTTTTACTCGAGAGCGAATGGCTCATCAGAAAATCCTATAGATAATGCATCAAATAAAAAGCCTTGCCTTGAAATGGGTCGGACTACATTTTTTTTTTTATAACCTAATGTCATGAAAGTTATGAACGTTAAAGATAACAAAATTGATTGTGACAACTTGCCCCTTGTCGGGATAGGTTGTCGTCACAGTGTGTGGGGCTGGTTGTCCCTTGTTATTAATAGTGTTTTCTATCAAAACATGCTTTTGAAAAAAATTAAATACAGGAAAAATAATAAATAAATAAATATACAAGCAATTGTTTGTCTGATTTGTTTTAGTTTGTATTAAGCTTTAAAATGAAAGAATAATTCCAGAGTTGTAGATATAGTTTCAACAAAAGCTACTGTTTTAATGAATAGCCAGGGTCTATAAAAACACATTACATCAGCACCACCATTTATGTTGCAAGTGACAACCAGCCCTGACCTCACAACCAGCCCCAAATGACTTTCTGAGAGAAAGGTTCGCTGTACCAACAGCATGGGAAAATACACTCATAACAAAGACAAATGTCTTCTCACTTGACTTAAAATAAATAAATAAATAATGACACCAACATCAAGCCACAGCACCCTGTGGTGTAGCTATGAAAAGCAATGTGACAACCAACCTGTGAGACAGCCAGTCCCGGTCTCCATTTAGGATGTAGCAGTAACTCAAGAAACATTTTGTCTGTGATGACAGCTGGCTTGACTCGCCCCTCCAGATGCAGCCTCATGGTTAATAATCTACAGGTGATCTGCTAAACTGTGAACCGTTTTCTGCATTGTCTCATGACCGACTTTTCAAATGTTATCTCATACTGTAGCAGTTTAATGTACACATTTTTACCAAAAAGAGGTAAATATTGGTGTTAGCTCCCACTGCTCCATGCCCGAAGCCTTAATCTCTATAACAGATGTATTTGTACCCTCTCATTGGCTGCACAGCACTAACTCTGTGGCACTGCCTATTTAATGTGCCAGTTAAGCACATGCCAGTTAAGCTCAGGCATGTCTTGCTCTTGTTGGCTCAGATTCAAACGGCACATAGCAACGTTGCATGTGACTGGAGTACATAGTTCAAAGCAATGACTTGAATGTTATAATGATTTGTGTTGTGGCAGAGCAGGTCCTTTTGTCCCCCCGTACTGCTCCTGATTCTGGCAAACTGCAAAAAAAAAAGTGTGAATGTCACAAGAGAAGACCGGGTCAATTTTGTCAGACAGCTCTCTTAGAAAATGAACAGCAAAGCACAGACAGAAAATGCGTTTGTTTGGAGGTTGGAGGCTTTTTTTGGATTTGAGAATATTTTCTGAAATCTGTTATTTCGACAGATCTTCTAATGTTGTTTGTGTTTTTCTCCCCTCTCCAAGATAAAGCAATGGATCAGGGAGGACTGAAGCGCAACGGTAATCGAGACGACAGCCTGACATTTCTGGAGCCTGGAGTGGGAGTGGGCAGAGAGTCAGTAGACACAGCTGGTTCACTGCTACATGCCAACATGCACCTGCCCAGCAATAACGCAGCCCCTCTGCAGATGTCCCAGTCTACTGTGGCCTCCAATGGACAGGTTGCTCCCAAAAACCAAGTGAACCTGGTTAATCTTTTTGAGTCTCCAGATATTTGTTTCAACATCGAGGACAACCTGCCCGTGCTGAACCATGGCAGCACTGATCTGGACGGCTCTGCCATAAACATCATCAACACCTCAGACACGTCTGTCTTTAGGAACCTGCCCATCCCAGACCTGTTTGGGGGGAACATTAAACAGGAGCCGGACTTCACTCTGCACAAGGACTCCGGAGGGTATAACACACAACCTGGCTCCTGTGACCTGGACAGCACCAACGTCAGGCTGATGGAGGATAGTGAGATTTGGCAGAATCTGGACCTTCCTTCTACTCTGCCTGAAATCAGTGATTTTGAGTTGGATTCAGAAGTGGCCAACCTGGGTAACATGCTCCTTGAAACCGGGAGCAGCGTGGGAGTCCCAATGCGGGGCATGTTAAAGGAAACCAAGCCCCTACTGGGTAACGGAGGCCACTGTTCTGGTGTGAACGGGACAGGCCCCCACCACGCCTCCATGCTCCACCAGGCTCAGGATGTGCCCCTGCTGCCCCACCAGCCCCCCCCACTCCTCTCCACCGTCATGATAAAGAAAGAGAATAAGGATGACTTCATTCACATCCAAACACGTGGAGTCAAGCAGGAGAAGCAAGACAACTCTTACTGCGCCAGCCAATGTCTGCAGAACAGCTCTCTGCATGGAGCCCCTATGCCCTCCTCTATGGGGCACGGGTACCACTACAGACCTGCCCCACCCTCCACTGTGAACCTGCCTGACCAGAAGCCGTTTGCTATGTACCCCACCCTGCCCCCGGTGGAGGAGGGCTGGGCTCAGGGCAGATATGGAGAGGGGTCTGGGATGCAGAGGAGCGAGAATGGCCTGCCCTCCACCACCACCTCCCTGGCTCCATACTCACTGAACTTCCCCAGGTAAGACGCTAAATCACACTTGTTTACTTTAATCAGCATGTTATGTCTGCTTTTAGTGCGTGCATCATTCAAAGAGTGCAAACAGTCTTGGCCTAGGAACATGTTAAACACAGAATTTGATCTGGATATGAACTGACCATTGTGTAATAATTAGATATTGGAGTTGTACAGTAAATAACTATATTGTTATGAAGAAGTAAAAGAAAGTGGCCGGTCATGTCATGATTTTGCACTATCGTATTCAGTCTGTGGACGTGAGGAGAACTGCCCACTGGCCTATTTCAGAACATCGCAAAGAATACCAAATGCTGGCTAAGCATTCTAGTGTATTTGTAGGCACATACATCTCAGAAAAAACAGAACAAAATCAGCTTTAACATAGAGGATATGTTATTGTCTACAGCGTGTTTTGAAACCATTATAACCCTTGTAAATTTATCAGACTGAAAATGCCCTTTAAATATGCATTTGAAAGATGGGGGCAGATGTAACATATTTTTGGGTTGGGCACTCATGGACACACAATAAGCATGCTTTGAATTTCAGAAAAAAGAAAGCTTTTTATGGTTTGGTTTCAGGATAGTGTTTGTAGCATGTATGTCGCATGAGGAAACTTAACATTAATAGACCAGTTGCCAGGATACAGGACTGACATTTCAATGCCCAGAAAAACGTATCTTGATTAGAAGTGTTCTTGTGTATCTTGCTTCAAACGTAATTATTATTATACAATATGGTTTGAGGTTAAGCATGGGAGTCTTTCTGTCATCACTTCCCTTTGCTGTGCTATTGTGGGATATCACAAGTTTACGTAAATATGTGATCCCACAGGAAGTGAGTCATTATGAGAATACATAGGTCAACTGTAATTGTCCACTGGGTCAGGTCATTTGAAGAGAGAGTGTTTTAAGTGAAGAAATGTGCTGTTTGCTGATGACTAAGCATGTTACGCAAGGGCTGTTAAAATACTGACGACGGTCATATTGAATTTGTATGTATTCTCACCTCATTGTTTTACATTACATTACATTTTGACCCCTTTTGTCATTTCAACAGATTTCATGATTGTAAAAATCATGAAATCAGTGGTTCAGGTAGGTTCCATAGTGGTCCACGGGTGTATACTTTTCTATGTGCTCTTATACTTGTGTGATCTCTGTTCTGATCGAGCTCAAGATCATTCTAAAGTTATTCAGGAAAGGTTCATTTCCGTCCTGTGAATGTGGCTTATAGTATCGATACCTGCTCAAATGAATATCTGCTTTTGATAACAGCTTTAGTATCGATTGGTAACTGATTTTTGATACTTCTGACAACCCTTTAAACGAGACCCTTGTTTATTTTGGTTGTTTAAGTCTCTGGTCTGTTTGGAGAGTGTGCAAACATATAAATAAGTGGATTGTTTTTTAAGAGTCCATGTTGCACTATTTTCTGATCTGTTATAATGTTGTTTCCTCATTGCAAACATACCTAGAGTTGTGTTTTGCTTCTTTCAGACGTATTTAACACACAAACCCAGCATATTTAGGCTGAGGTCTCCTCTCAAACACTCTGCCCCACCTGTCATGTGGCAATACTGGAAGAGCTCTATTGTGTTTTTAAGATCCACGCACCTTCACTAAAATCATTTGGATGATTTCAGCCCTGGAATTGCCAATCTCTACTGAACTAAAGGTAAAAGGTGGCTGTTAACTTGAAAACACTTCAACTGAGCATTTTGAGCTTTGGAGATGTAGACAGACCAATCATAAAGGGTTATGTTTTGGTTGAGTAACATGGCTTAAAGCTCACAAGAGTCTATTTTGTGTAATGCAGGAAGTTTAAGGGTAAAGAGATGCTGCTTTTGCTTTAGTTCAGTACCATGTGACTATGTTTGATACTGGACGATTAGACACTGTGAAGTCGGACATGAAAGGGCTTGTTGTGGTCAGGCTCTCCGCATACCAACTTACTTCCCCTTTCCTTCCATATTTAATCTGCTGTAGCCCATTTTATAAACAGTAGAGCACCAACTGCACGAGTGCTACTTCATCCTCACTTCATTTCATTACTTTCTATTTTCCTGCAATTACTAAAGTGCTTTAGCGCTTAGTCCTTTAGCGCTTGTCTGGGATCACTGTAGTGTGCTTAAAAATGAAATACAATACATTTATACAGCCATCCCACCTTCAGAATGTCACACGTCAGCTCATTTCAGAAGCTAAGCAGGGTTGGGCCCGGTTAGTACTTAGACGGGAGAGTGATGGGAAATGCCAGGTGCCACGTTGGGGCAGCAGTGGCTCTGTTACCGCATACTGCCATTGTGTACTTAAGCAAGACACTTAACCCACTAATAAGACTCGTGCAGTATTACTGTGGTTATTATATTTTAAGTCTCTTGTATAGGCCTGTCACAAAACAATTCTGAACCATGACATTTTGGAATCAAAAATTAGCCATAGAAGTTAGATGAACTTTTTACTGCTCAGATGCTCTTGTGTTAAAACCATAGACCGTATATATGAGTGACTAAGCTAAGTATATGACTAAGTATATGACTAAGCTAACCCATTAGCCACCATGTGCCAAACAGGAAGTGCTCCAGAAGGCTCTTCCGGCTCCTTCTCTCCCTTTTTCTCATTGACTTACATTAGGATCTTGTCGTCCCTCTCTCTGTACCTGCTGCACTGAGCCTCGTCATTCTGGCCTTAAATTGTTTGTATGAACCCGCGACACAGGATCCTGATTTTTTCATTTCACTGTTTTGTTCCTAAATCAAGATATGAATAAATAACGGACCAGTCAGACGCCTTCATTCCCTGAGGTCACTGCCACCGAACGTTAGCAACAGGTTTGATTGACAGTTAGCACGTTTCGCTGTTAAGTTCCCTTCTCGCTTTCCTGCCCCGATTGACTATTTTTGAAATATCCATCCATCCATTTTCTCCCGCTTAATGCAGGGGCAGTTTGGTGCCCAATCCTCATAGCACCTGACCCCACTATGAACCCCTCTGCAGGTGGTGAGCCCACAGGAGGGTGGATGTCATGGTCCTTGATGTTAGTTCACAGGGGTGCTGCTTGAGTGTTTTGAGTTGATGGGGGAAACCGGAGTACCCGGAGGAAAACCCATCCAGACACGGGGAGAACATGCAAACTCCACCCAGAAAGGCCCGGGCGACCCGGGGATCGAACTCGCAACCTTATGGTGTGAGGCCTGAGTGTTGCCACTCAGCCACCGTGCCGCCATTTTTGAAATAAAATGACAAAATATGTCAAACAATTACAGTAGCTAATGTTACTAGAATCTTAACTAGCATAATTTAACTAGTATAACGTAAAGTGAATTTCGTTAAATTACGACTCTATTGTTGTTCGCACGTAACAGAACATATAACATAAATCAGTGACTTAAGCTTACTATTTAAAGTTTGATGACAAAAGCTAAAAGTTTCCTTATTATTCTCAAGAATCACAGAAATCCAGCGGTCCTGCAGGTGCAGAGTATCACATCCATAGTCCGTATATTTATTGCAGCTCTGCCATGAGGAGGGCGGCACATTTAACGACCTCAATCATGATTGGCTCTTGTGGTTCCTATGATACTCGCGGTCGGATTTCCAAATATGGAGGCTGGCTCCAGATTTGCTCCTGTAACCGTGGCAACGCGAGCCTCATTTGAGCGACGCTGACGCTGATGGAGACGTCACACTCACTTAGTCCACTCATATATATGCTCAACTTTTACAAAGGAAATGTACTCACAATTAATATACTGAACCCCCAAAATGTACGATTGCAACTTCCATATATTTAACGATAAGTCGACATAATCATCATCACAGGCCTACTCTTGTATTTGCTTGATTTGTCTGTCCAGTATAACATTGCAAAATCAACTGTAGAACAAACATTGAGTGAGAAAACACAGTGACACACAACATTTACACAGTGAGGTTCATGTGCATGTCCAGTGCATGTTTGTATTGTGTTTTGGGTGTGTTACATGGAAGCGCCCCATGTACACTCTTTCTCCTTCTCTCTCTGTCTCTTTCCTTTTACTTTTATCTCTTTCCCCCTTCTTGCTTCCCCTCCTTTCTTACTTTCTCCTTCTCTCTCTCTTTTTGTCTCTCTCACTGTCTCTGTCTCTTTCCTTTTATCTCTCTTCCCCTCCTCTCTCTCTTTCTCCTCTCTTTCTGTCTAGCTGTCTGTCTCTCTCTTTCTCTCTCTCCCCCGCTCCTCTCTCTCTCTTTCTGTCCCCCTCGCTCTATTTCTCCTTCTCTCCCTCCCTTTGCTCTTTCTCTCCATCGTTCTCCTCTCTCTCTGTTTCGTTTCCTCTCTCCTTCTCTCTCCTCCTTCTTGCTCCCTGTGTCTCTCTTTAGTCTAACTCCTTCTGCCTCTCTACCCTCCCTCTCTGTCCTTCTCTCTCCCTCCTCTCTCTCTGTTATTTCCCCCTCCCTTCATATTTGAGCATAAACTATGCAGACAGGAAGCCCATGGTTTGGTAACAGCGCATTCTTGCACTACCACGCGCAGCATTTCACATGAAGCCTTCCTCTTCATGTCTGCGTGAGCCCAATTACCCCGGGATCAGTCTGGAGTTGATCATTGACACCGGCCACAGTCTTAAGCATGTTTACTTTCGCCGGGGCCTTATGTCATATGTTGCACTTATGTCATTTTGTATTGCTTTTCACTTGGAGATTTTAATGAGGCCAAAGTCTTAACACGGCCATAAAAGCGTTACCGCTCTGACCAGAGAACGCTCATAATGGAGATGTTTGGTTTATGCTTCTCTCTGAGTTTGGAACGAGAGGAAAAACTAGTGCTGAGATATAGATCCGTAGTCTGCAAAACATTGTACTGCTTTATAGGACACAATAGTGACTTTTGGGGGGCATAAATAAAGTTGTTTTTCAGGAGCTACTGAAAAATTGCCAATTTTGCTATCTTTCTGTCTATCTGTCTGTATATTTATCTACTAGGGATGGGCATGATTAGTTCATTAATCGATAATTGGTCATTAAGAATTTCACCGATCACGTTCATTTTTCGTTATCGTCAGAATTTATCATGGCAGACGTTTGGTCCCTCTCATCACTCATATTGGATTTTTGTGGTTTACGTAACATTTAAGCCATCTTTAATGTCCACAAAGAAGATTACAACCACATTTTGGTGTGCACATAGCCACTGATCGATCTCACATTGATTTATTTCTTTATATTTTTTTCTCTAAAGTCTCAACTCTGAAAACCGCACCAAACATTAACATTTATGGACAGACTAAAATATGAACATGCATTTCAGAACATGTTTTTAACAGTGTACTTGAGCAGTTTTCCTTTAAAAAATAGTTGTAGGCTGTTGTAGGTCGGCGTTTAGTGGTTCGATTTATAAGGAAATGTTCAGGACAACCACAGAGGGGAGAAAATATCATAATTTGACATATAAATACATTGTTTCCTAGTACTTGAAAAAATGTATGTTTTTTCATGAGCTCCCATGCAGGTGTCGTCCTGTGAGCGCAGTTTGGGTCAGATACACAGAGGTGCATAATCGTTTTGAGAATTTTTGCCATTTGCCTTTTTAGTCGAAAGTCAGGAAAATTTGTTTGGTCGAGCAGGAATTTGTTTAGAATTTCTCTGGAAAAACCCTACATTCAGATTGTGATTGTGGTTTGACTGCGATGAATTCCACAACTGCTTTACACGTTTACTTGACTGTAAATCTGAAAGTGATTCTCGGAAAATCTTTTGTGCTGTGCTAATCATGGTCTTTCACGGTTTGATATGTATTAAAAAAATTCTGAATATGTTACTTTTTCCATTTTAAAAGCATCAGAAAAGCCCCGAGAAGCCTTTGGTACTGTTATAATATGACATATGAAGAATTAAATGTGTCTTCTTCATGTAATCTGCACTGACAACCCCAAAGGATCATGGTCTATGTAGTTCCTTCTGTTTTTTTTTAGCTATTGCTGCACCATGGCAAGACAAGGCAAGTGTATTTGTATAGCACAATGCATACACAAAGTAATTCAGTGCTTTACAGAATAAGAAATACATTCAAATCACCATAACTATGAATTTAACCCCTGAAGACCTAAGGGCAATTTTAGTACATTTCTCCTCGCCTGGATTTTTTTCTTAATTTTGCTTTTAAAACTGCCCCTTTTACCCTATAATGAAGTGTTCTACATCCTTTTGTTCAGTACAGCCTGTTATTTCACAATCTGCTGCTGTAGTTGTGTCATGTGGCTGTAATAAAAGATACAGGACCAGAAATAGAGATGAAAAAGAACATAGAAAATAAAATTCACACTCTTTTATACAAAACACACAGCAAATGTGTATAAACAACTTTTTGGGCATAAAAATGTTTAATTTGGGGCCTTAGCTACAAAAATACAAAATATCAAGTCTGTAAGTAAATTAAAAATATCCTTATTGCCCTAAAAACAAAAAAAAAGTGTAATCTCTCCTGGTGCCGGTCATGGAAGCAACTCCTGTCAGGTCCCGGGCCAGAGCCACAGCACTTCTGCATTTCCATGGTGTTTATTACATTTGTATTTGTTCATTTTGAGTGAAATAAACCTTTCAAATAAAAGTAGAAAGGGATGCGCAATTACGCACACCAAGATGCGTAATTTGCCAAGTATGTGAGAATTAACTCCACTTAGCGCATCTTTTTCAGTCGCAGCGTGAGTGTGACGTAGGATAATGGCGCAGAAATGTACAGAAACCACTATGTCTGCACTTTCAGAAGAAAAAAAAGTAAGTTTCTATCTTTTACGGTTAGAAAGTTATGCGCGGTTATATAAAACATATATTATATATGATACCGTAAGCAAAGAGACTTGTAATTTGATATATTACGATGGCCTCCGATATTATTATGAGACTTTTGACGATACAATATCACAATATTTCGATTATTGTTGCATCCCTGTTACGACCAGTGCATTATATTGCCGTGGGCTTAAGTCAGCGTTCGTCAGACTTGGTCGTGAAAACTAATTTGACAAAAAGAGACATAGCCGCACACTGTAGATGTATTTTGCACGTCTCTCCTCTGAGAACCAATGGCCGATAAGATCTTCACTGTTTGACGCAATGTGAACGTTGCCCGAAGCCAAACCTTAATAAATTACATTGACACGGAGAAGTCCCGTAACAGCCACGCACTCTGAGACACTTTCTGTTTGTTCTAGAGAGTGGCTTTGTAACACCTGGAATATTCGTTATGCGGAAAACTACTCAGATCACCCGTCAACATATTTATCCTCAAAGATCTACTCACCAACTTAAAATGATTTGTGTAATTTTAAAATTCTGTAATATGCTCAGTGCAAACATATCCTTTTCCTATACAAAACGGCACAAGATTCAAGCATTACATTTTAACTCAAGAGATCTTATGGAGTAGCTAAAGTGCAGTGGTGCAAGACAGTACAAGTACAATTTTCAGGTATTTGTACTTTACTTAAGTGCACATATTGGTACTTTCTAATCCACTACATTTTATATCTGGACTGAAAAGTAAAAAGTACTGTTCTTTATGGTCTTTTTTTTAGCACATTTCATTTGAGTTTCTGTCCCAATTTCTGTCCCAGCACAAAAAAACAGCAAAAAATGTATGAATTTAGCTTAAGATCAGCTAAATTCATGGTCAGAAGCACTATATTCCATCCTCTATTTGTCCTAAAATTCTCTTAAAAATCCTTCAAGTGCTTTTTTAATGCTTTTACTAGATTTTTTTCACTTCTACTTTTACGTTTTGCCCCTGTGTCTGTACTTTTACTGAAGCAACAGCAACGTCCTAAAAACTTACCTTTTTTACTGTCTTTTAGATTTCTTGTTGTTGATTAACTTGAGCATCTCATTGTTCTCTGTGTTTTTTAGTATCTCAATAACAATATTCATGCAATTATACTGCAGAGTTGTTAAGTGATGAAGCCGCTTCCGGGTCCAAGGTTTAGGTTTTATTATACTCGGGTATATTATATTATATTTTGGCCTAGACCAGTTTGTACCTGCCAGTTTGTACCTGCATTATAACTTTATTTATGTGAAATAAATGTTGTAGTCAGGGATTCTAGCGGTTTTACACAGAGCGTGAAGTACTTTTGCGAGATAAAATGTTCTTATATTTATTTTTTAAAAATCAAAAAATATCAAATTAAATCACAAAACATTACAATGTTGATTTGTAAAGCTAATTTAATTTGAACTTCTCTCTTTCTTATACAGTTAGACGGTGGGTGTTGCCTGTACCTGGAAGTCAAAGATATGGGTTTCACAGAATGTAACAGATAAGATATTTTGCAAACAATAACAGACCTAACACATGCAAAGAAATCCAACAATAAAACCATAAAGAATAAACATAATAATATTTCAGTATAAACCTGCAAATCATTATTCTTTGTTTTATGTCTCTTTGTATCTTTTTGCCTTTGTTCATTCTGTTCACTGTCTGTGGCAATACACTTCTGATGCTGATAATGAAGAAAGAAAATATGAACATCTTACCAAACACTAAACACACAAAGTATAAAAAAAAAAGAAAACGAAATTGTTTAGAAGTTTTTAAAAGCAAAAACAACACCCACAGCAACAGCTCACTGAATTAGGAAACAGGCTCAGTTTATATTTGGACCTCAGTCCAAAATAAAATCTGGCTCGAGGGTATTTCACAGGATCTGAGCACAAATGTTTTAATGGAGCATCTTTTATATAACATCATTTTACTTTTACTTCACTTTATTTTTCTCAGGGTCCAAAGTGTACATACAAGGACATATATTTACAATTTATTACATTCATATATAAACCCACCAGCGTGCGCGCACACACACACACACACACACACACACACGCACACGCACACACATAAAATAAACCTACAGTGATGTAAGGTTGATGTAGAATTAAAATATTATGTTGAGTGTCACCTTAATATCACTCAAGAACGTTATAATTCCATTTCTTGATTCAATTAACCTACACATAAATTTACACATGAGGCTCCTCATTAGGGCCTGGAACATGGGAACATTTGCAGTCACAAATAAAGCACGAGCACTTTCCTACCTTGGAGTCTTTAGCAGTATTCTGAGAACATCGTGATGTGCCACCTTAATCTTATTCATCTTTGCTTTGCTCTAATTATGCCACAGATGGGTGTCTTTTTGTTTTTGTGCTGCTTCTAAGCCAGGTTATCACTGTAAATTCTCAACTGACCTGGTTCAATAATGATAAATAAATAAATAGGCTTCTTTAGACCTAATTAACGCAACATGAGATGGGCACGGGGTAATCTGGCCTGTAACACCGACATTTAACAACTCTGTAATGTCAATCCAATAGAAGTGTGCTAAAACATGTCTTTAAATACATGGAGATTTTAAGTAAACAAACGTGAAAAGACTGTAGAAGTCACTTTGTACAGTTTCCCGTTATTATTTATGCAACATTTAAAAAATAAACTACATACCTGATACACAATGTACTATTCAAATTTTCCATATCTTTAAAACAACTTTCAAACAATAATTTTCGCTAATCCGCCCTCTCCCGCTCCCACTCCTACCATCTACCCATTCATTGACCGGACAAAAAGACTAAAATCTGCTTTACGCAGACAAAGCACAATTGCTTTTCTAATTCTAAGCGACATCCTTTGCTATAAATGTCAGAACACACTGCAGTTTTCTTGGCTTCCTCACCAATAAAATCCCTCTGTACGCTGCAACAAGTGGACCCAAAGTGACAGGCTGTGAGCAGATAATTGGACAGGGTTGTTATTTGGCTGTCTGCGAGGCCTCTTCAGTTCCAGTATGTAGTCAGAGATGGACGCTGGTCATTGTGCAGTACTGTACCGTGTGTGTGAGTATAAATAGAGGCACAGTCACTATTAGGAACGGGATTGAGCTTGTTATGTTTGGCAGCAGGTCCTTCAGGAAGCAGGAAGTGCACAGTCTAGAAGCTCTAGGCTATAATACTGTCCATTTGGGTTTCATTAGTCCAGCTCGAGTACACTGTAGTGCAGCTTGATTAGGAAAAGAATAATAATGATTAACTTGGTCACTGAAATCCCAAATGTTTTGAGTCCCAACACTGGAATTTCTTCATTGCGAAACAGAGGAGGTTTTCTGATGTCTATAAGTGAAGTTAAGTAGCAGACCTATTACGCAAAATCAACTTTTCAGAGCTGTATTTGGAGTGATTTGCGCACATTAAGCAACCGCTAAGGTCCAGGTCCAGCCCACTGCTCTGTACTTACTGTTTTCCAATGTGATTCACTTCATCTGTGATACGCGTAGGATTCGGCATTTTGGTACAAATTTAAAAAAATATCCGCTGCTCGCTGATGTGATGCGCAGCTAAAGGAGTTGTCAATTGTGATAATGTTTGTTTTTTTTAAGTCGTTTTTGCATGAATATCGGGGAAGAAAATGAATTTTTGATGAGAATGATCCACGCATCACAAATTATATCTGAATAGTAGACACAAGCTAGGTCTTCTTTAATGCTGATGGTAATTTGGTGATCCTAATAGGCTCTATTCACGCTTACCATAAGACATTTGGAAACATGGACAGATGACCACTTTCGGTGACGTTACCGACACTGGGCTTGCGATAAAACCATGGATTCAGCAGCAGCAGTGGCCTTCACAACCTGCTAACGTTTTCCATGGGGGACGTGACTAATCGTATCCTCGATGTCACTTACAGGCAGCTGGTTGTAACTGTTGATCTGCCGAACTTAACGGAGCTACACAAATGAATAGGCAATTTATAAAACCATAAAGGAAAGAATACAATGACATCTAGATGAATAAAACCCGACCATTTTCTCAGTTTTCCCAGATATTGTCAGAGTTACTATCGCCAACAGAGCCTAAAGGAAGTCGTCATCCGCATGTTTCCAAAGGTCTTCCGCTTTTGTTACGTAAGCGTGAATAAAGCCCATAGAATCAACGGCTTTTTCGATTATGTTTGTTGTAATTCATTGAAGTCATAATGAAAATCACTATTAAACCGGATTGACTGCACCGCCCCTACTAAACTGTTTCTGGTAAAATATTATGGGTGAATGGCATTAAAATAAGTAACCAATGAATTTGTCCCATGTTGTTTTCTTTTCTAGGTGTTGATGTCTGGCAAAATTGCACTAGAAAATATTTCAGGACATTTGGAAAGCAACTGTCAAGGGCTGTCCAGATTTGAAAATGGGGGCGCAGAAGGTTCCTTTAGTTTTATACAGTGCACCATTGTAAACGGCTCTATTAAAGTTGTGTACAGTTATTTTCTGATCTGTGTTATAATGATGTTTCCTCGTCACAAACATGCCTGACACAGCAGCATTATAACAGTAAAACACGGCTTAAAAGCTCACAAGAGGCCATTTTGCCTAACATAGGACATTTAACCCCTGAAGACCTAAGGGCAATTTTAGTACGTTTCTCCTCGCTTGGATTTTTTTTCTTAATTTTGCTTTTAAAACTGCCCCTTTTTCCAGTATAGCCTGCTATTTCACAATCTGCTGCTGTAGCTATAGGACCAGAAATAGAGATTAAAAAAAAAAAAAACAGAAAATAAAATTCACACTCTTTTATACAAAACACACAGCAAACATGTATAAACAACTTTTTGGACATAAAAAATGCTTAATTTAGGGCCTCAGCTACAAAAATGCAAAATATCAAGTTTGTAAGTAAATTAAAAATATCCTTATTGCCCTAAAAACAAAAAAAAGTGCAATCGCTCCATTACTTTTCTGGTGCCAGTCATGGAAACAGCTCCTGTAAAGTCCAGGGCCAGAGCCACAGCACTTCTGCATTTCCATGGTGTTTATGACTTTTGTATTTGTTCAGTTTGAGTGAAATAAACCTTTCAAATAAAAACAGAATGGGATGCACAATGACGCACACCAAGATGCGTAATTTGCCATGTATGTGAGAATAAACTCTACTTAGAGCAGCTTTTTCAATTGCTAAAAGCAAACACAGTCGAGAGGAGTCGACCATCTTGACTCACTTCACTCTTTGGCAAAGTTTGGGTCGATCAAAATGGACGGAGCGCATGAGTTTGGCAGAAAACAAAGTTCCTATTGGACACTTGTTTTGTTCACGTCATCACACAGCGTGAGTGTGACGTAGGATAAAGCCGCAGAAATGTACAGAAACCTCTATGTCTGCACTTTCAGAGGGGAAAAAGTAAGTTTCTATCTTTTATTAGAAAGTTCTGCGCAGTTATATAAAACATATTCCTCTGTATCATATACGATACTGTAGGGATAAAATACACATAAACAATACATTTTGCGGTATTATTAGCTTATTACTAAATACCCAAACATATTAAGATTACATCACAACCACTAGGCTAACTGTGCTGTAATTTTAAAGAATAGCATTTGAACAGTCATAAAATTTTGCCTTTTTGTAACGTTACAGATCGCTGCTGTTATAACCACTATTATTACTGAAAATACACCGCCTCGTGCTGACGTCGTCCATCATTTTAAAACGCTCGTGCATATTTGGGCGGTGAGGATCAAGACGTCGTTTTTGTGTGCGTCCGTAAATGCCAGCGCAGTTTATCTCCTATTGTTAGCGTGCGGCTCTGGTGTTTAGGGGCAGAGAATGACAGGGCCCCGGTTCTGGAGATGATTCTGTACCGTACACACTTCACTTCAAAGTCCTCGTAAATCTGAAAGGAAATGCTGACTCGGCTTTCCGGTGTGTACTGTAAATCAATGCAGTACGCGCCATGATTCACACTTTAGGGAGTTAAACTGTGTGAAGGTTTAGTGAATTGATGCCTCTTTTATAGTGTTTTCCCGCACATCCAATGAGTGTATGAGGACTGACCGATAAGAGGGCTGATTAAAAATGAAACAGAAATGCCAATTGGAAGAGTATAAAGTGAGTTTTTATGGCTAATTTCATAGTCCATTCACATTTTGAGTGATACTTGAACTTCAACCAAGACATTTACAAGTCCAATTTGAGTATTTTTGTAATACTGGTGTATAAATAATATTCGTAACTGCACTTAGAAATTAAGGACTTATGAACCAAATTAATTTTTATCATATTTCTGGTTATTCACTTTGCACAACACAATTTTAAAATGGCAATGAATTGAATTTGAATGGCGATCAAAAATTAGTCATGTCTAATTGTCAATGATAAATTTTGTTTTTTGTTTGGACCATAGTTCGGAGGAAGAAATTATAATTCTTTTGTCTATTTTCTGATCTATGTTATTACCTCATCACAAACATACCTGGAGTTGTGTTTCATTCACACATGTTTAACACACAAATCCTGCATATTTACGTTGTTATTATCTCCAGCAGAAAACTCTCTGTTCCACCTTGTGATGTCATGTGGTAATACAGGAAGTGCTCCACTGTGTTTTTAAACTCCACACACCTTCACTAGAATTATTTGGATAATTTTAGCCCTGGAATTGCCCATCTCTACTGAACTAAAGGTAAAGGATAGGTGTTAAACTTGAACATTACCGCTATATGACATCACAAGGTGGAACAGAGCATTTTGAGCTTTGGAGATGTAGATGGACTAATAATAAAGGGTTACTCAAGCATGTGAATGAAACAAAGCGCTTCTGGTATTGTTTTTTATTTAGTAATAGCATTATAGCATGACTTAAAGTTTTGAGTAATATAGGACCTTTAATTGACACTGTTAATGTTCGTGAAATCACCAAAAAACATTTTTATTTTGTTTTTGAAAAGAAAAAAAAAGTTATAAAAAATTAAGATGGATCCATATGAGGTAATATATATATAAACCATTTTTGCCACCTCACCAGATCAATGCAATTCAGTTTTCTTTTCTTTTGAGTATTTTTGCATAAGGAATTCTGCACATGCAAAGTGATACTGCGCACTACATCTTTCACAAGTAGTTTTTAGACATCCCAAGATGAGGTGAATTTGAGTAATTTGCACATTCGTGTTCAAAGTACGAGGTAAAGTTTGCAGTGTGTTTTCTCATTCCGCCTCTGCCTAATAGGTCTTAGCTTGTTTAGTGGCTTACTGAATCAAGACACTGGTATTTCCTGCCTGCTCTGGTATAGTACAGCCTGCCTCAGCTCACCCTGCCCTCCTTAGACACTCTCTTCACTGTTGGGCCCTCCTCTTTCGTCTCTTCCTTCTCTCCTTTTCCTCCTCTCCGTCTTTTCTTCCTTACCCTTCTCTCCTACCGTTTCCTTACCCTTCTCTCCTTCCTTCTCTTCCTCCTCCACTCCTCAGCTTTAATTCTCACTCTTCTACTTCTCACCCTCCTGTCCTCCTCTTCCTCCTCTTCTCTATCCAAAAGTGGGTCAGCAGCGCACCTCCGCCTCACAGCACTCCCCGGTGATGCGATCATCTTTAATCTGCTCAGGCCAACAGGGAATGCCCTTAATCTGTACAAGAATCCACACTGTCCACAACGCCGCGCTGCCTTCAATGGCGTCTTTGTATATGTACAGTGTAGCTCCGGCTCATAGCTCCAGCCATAGTCCCACTGCTTTACTGTGTCACAAGCCTGTTGAAGTGTGGATAGTCTGAACTCCAGCTCCAGCACTTCTTATGTTGATGGTTTTTAAATAATGTTAATGGGAAGCAGCTTTTAAGGCTCGCTTTCAACAGTGTGTACAGCGAAATACTAAAGACTATGAAAAGATAACAGAAGGCAGATCATTAAAGAGTGTTTAGTGAAAAATCAGCTTTCTACTATGTTATAATGCTCCCTACATTACAACTACGCCTACACTGCAAAAAAGGATTTTCTAGCATAGTTAAACTGACTTGAGATAAGCAGATTCATCTTAAAAGACCAATTTTAATATTTTTTTACTTGTTTCAAGATATTCCATCCTGATATATCTTATTTAGATATTACAACTTATTCTAAGCACTTTTTTTTATATTAAATCAAGCCAGGTTAAGCCTCTTTCACTTCTCAAACCAATAAGGTGAAAAATCTTGCCATAAATACTTGAAACTAGTGTTTTCTGCTTAGAATAAGATTCATATTTCGTCTTGTTTGAAGAAAACTTGGTAAGTGAAAATTTCTTACTGTACTGGCAGATAATTTCACTTAAAATAGAGGTTTTTTTATTATTATTTTGCTGTCACCAGGTGTACAAACATATGCCATTGCAATTACATATCACAGGTATAGTACATTTACATACATTAGACAGCAGAGAAAGAGGGGGGTATAGGTGTGTGTGTATGTATGCGTGTGTGTGGGTGTAACATTGCGGGTCGTATGAAGGACAGTTAGACAATTAGAAAAAAGCAGGTTCAAAGGGTAATTGGCAGTCAGAGTAGAAAAATAATAATAATAAAAAAAGAAAATAAATAATAATAACAATAACGATAACAATAATCCATCCATCCATCTTCTCCCGCTTAATCCGGCTGGGTCGCGGGGGCAGTTTGCTGCCCAATCCTCATAGCACCTGACCCCCCCTATGAACCCCTCTGCAGGTGGTGAGCCCACAGGAGGGTGGACATTATGGTCCTTGATGTTAGTTCATAGGGGTGCGGGCATGTTTTGGGTTGATGGGGGAAACCGGAGCACCTGGAGGAAACCCATCCAGACACAGGGAGAACATGCAAACTCCACACAGAAAGGCCCGGGCGACCCGGGGATCAAACCCGCAACCTTCTTGCTGTGAGGCCTGAGTGTTGCCACTCAGCCACCGTACAATACAACAATTGTACACCGTACAACAATAACAATAACAACAACAACAACAACAATAATAATAATAATAATAATAATAATAATAATAATAATAATAATAATAATAATAATAATAATGGAGAAAGTGTATATTGGAAAAAGATGTGATGTTGGTGGAGTGGGATATTATGCCTGTGTTGTGAGCTGTAAGAGAGGTGTGGTGAGGTGGTTTGTGATACGGTGGTGGTGTTGGTAATAACAGTAACAAATAGTTAGTTATTAAGACCCATGCATTGGGTGTGATCCTTGATTCATTCTGTTTATTTTTTGATGTTGCTGTCATACAATTGAGTTTTTGTCCATTTGTTATGATTTTTGTCATTGTCATTTCATCTTTGATTATGGGAAGGATTGATGATTTGGTCCAGTTTATGGAATAATGAGATATTTTGGAAAATGATTCTATTAGTTCTATTGCGTGGTGGAGGGAGGGGAATGGATTCTGTAGAAAAAGGAGGATGTCGTCTGCGTAGAGGCTTATTTTATGTTCGATGTTTTGTGTTTGGATTCCCTTGAGCAAATAGAGCATTTTTACCTCAAAATTGGTATTTTTTTCTTCTTTTGATAGGCCTTTTTTGCAGTGTAAAGTGGTTTTATATGTCATTCAGTTCCGATACCAGTTTCGATACTTGGGCTTTAAGTATCTGCTAATACTCGATAACAACCGATACCAGTGCAGAGACTGAAAACAGCATTTATTTCATTGAAACTACAAAAAAAGATCCAAAAGTGTTTCTGTTATTTTTCCTTTAAAGGTGCATTGTATAACTTTTCTGGTGGAGAATCTGCCAAATGCTTTTCTTCATTGAGATGTTATTGCTTTGTCTGGAATGTTTCATAGTATAGTACTAAACGTTTCTGTCTATGAGACCAAACCAGGCCAAGGTACACAGTCACAGTCAGAAGTCTTTTGAGCTATTTTTGAGCTATAAAAATGTAATAAATGTGAGGTAGAGCTGTTTAATGTCATACTGTGGAACATTCTAAGCAGAGCAATGACACCCACAGGAACAAGCAGGTGACCGTAAGCAGGCAAGTTGATGTTGTATAAATAAAAGCACATTTTTCAGTATTCACGCTGACATCAGATACCAGTATCGGATCATTGCATCCCTAGTTAGCAGTACGATTCAAGACTCCTACACAAAATTTTTCTGTAAATATACAACGGTAGAATACAAAACAATCTACTACGACCTCACAAACCTGACGCGATGTGCCGTAGTTTCATTCACCGGATGCACGCTGATTGTGTTGTGATGGTGCTCTGAAGGGGGAGTGACTTGTCTGAGGAGCAAAGGGAGCAGGGACTCAGAGTGTCTCTTTTAAATTGTACTAATTCACAGTATAAATCATTAATTGAAGTCAGTAACCAAAACGCTCATTCATAATTAACATCCGATGTTATAATTGTTTTGTATGGTAATTTTATACCCTACATCAGGGGTCTCCAACCTGTAGCTCGGGAGCTACCAGTAGAGCCCCACCCCATTTCAAGCAGCCCGCCAAGGGATTTCTGAATTACACATATTGTCCTGAATAACTCAGATTTGATGAATGAAATGCCCAGTATTATTGTAAATCAATTTAATGCCTGACTTTGTGTACTCATAAATAAATAATGGTTTATGTTCTGTTTTTTATCTAACTGTACCCCATCCAAGTCTTGCCATGGCTCTTATGACCGCTAAAATGAGTAGCTCTCTACAATTTACGTTTTGTAAAGGTAGCCCACCTTAGGAAAAAGGTTGGAGACCCCTGCCCTACATTTAAATAAAATGATCATACACAATTTAGTAGTGAGATACAATTAGAGAGCCTTTATTTGTCCCATGTGACACACATGTGTCTACAGCCTGTAGAGCAAGTATAAGAAAAGCACACCCAGAAGAGTTCTGAACGTGTGAATTATGTTAGTGGAAATGTTTCCTTTGTAATAATATTTCCATCAGAGGTTCTGAGCAAGAAGCGTGAGTAAAACAAAGCTCGTGGCGTGGTGGTTAGAACACCACATCCTATTGTCTGCGGTGTGACGCTACAAGCTAAACCTCACAATACTCATTATATACATACGCATTGCTCTTTTAACATTGAGCTACTCTGGAATAATGCGCATGCAGCTGTGAAACAACGGTGCCCATCATGTAGCTTTCGTGTGAGTTTCTTTTTGTCACAGCATTGGTTTTAAACTGCGGCTGTTGCTAAGCGTCTGTGTTTTATCAGAAATGCAAAGTGACTCATCAAGGACATGAATTGAGTCAGCCGCAAACCATGGATGACAAATGCTCTTTTTACCAAAAATCATTCAGAACATCACACTGTTTCATCTGATTAATAGAACTAGGCATGTGTTGATATCGATAATAGTATCGAATATCTGTGCCAGGTGCCAAGTCTATATCCTGGTTGGGCGTTTAATTGGTGGCAATAAAACTATTTCCAGACTGATTTTGGCCCTGAGCGTAATGTTTGAGCGTATTCACATGAACTCCACTAGTCGTTTGAAAGATAAATAACAGTTGGATTACACAATCTTTTTGAGCTGCAGTGCTGAAGTATTACTGCACTCCTGCCCTGAGTACAATTGTGAAATAACATCGTCTCTTGTGTGTGGAGTGAATGAATAATGACTACAGTAGCACTTTGAGAGGTTCATTATTGCTACTACTTACTACTTATTACTCCACAAAGCAATCACTTCTCCATGGAGACAAGCACGTGGCAGACCTTCACCAGAAAAGCCACACAGTGCACCTTTAAAGGGGTCATATTACGCTATTTTCTGATCTATGTTCTAATATTATTTCCTCATCACAAACATACCTGGAGTTGCGTTTTGTTCCATTCACACATATTTTAACACACACACCCTGCATATTTTGGCTGGATGATTTCAGCCCTGGAATTTTCAGTCTCTGCTGAACAAAAGGGCAAAGGTCACTGTTGACTTGAAAACTAGTGCAACTTCATGTTAACTGCACAGACGCACTTTCTGCACTCAGGCTGCGCGAGCATCCGCTGTGTTGAAATAATCCGACTGTATTTTGTATGCTGACACGTTCGTTCAAGCGTCATTACACTAAGGAAACAAGAGGAGTCAGTAGAGAGCAACATTTGTCTCTTTGGTAGAGCGAGAGAGACGAAGAAAACAAACAAGCTGCAAATAGAAATGATCGCAGACAGAAAAGTTATCAAGCTTGTTAAAAGTTAGCATGTGATTAATTGATTAATTGATTATTGTTACAGGCCTATATACACCTTCACTAGAAACATTTGGATCATTTCAGCCCAGGAATCGCCTATTTCTACTAAACAAAAGGTAAAAGGTAGCTTTTAACTTGAAAACTACCACTTCATGACATCACAATGTGGAACAGAGGATTTTGAGCTTTGGCGATATACACAGACCAATAATAAAAGCTTAATCCAACACGTGTGAATGAAACAAAACACAACTCCAGGTTAGAGGTAAGATCGGGCCTAAAAAATCCAGCCCGACCCGACCCGTGGGTATTAAAACCCGACCCGACCCGAGCCCGACCAATTAACTTGGTTTGCAGGCCCGAGCTCGAAGCAAACCCGAAATTTCATGCGGACCTGCGGAGGGGAAGATTATTAAGAGGGCGTCGTTCACGTGCGCAGAGCATGCGCTGGCTCCTGTTACAGGAGCCGCTCTGGCTCTGGCTCATGCTCTGCGCACGAATTTAACTGTTTATTTATTTTTTAAAAGTCAGCAAGAGAGAAGCCCGGCCCGACCCAACCTGAAGCAATAATTGACATTTTAGGCCCGACCCGACCCGAATGTCGGGTCGGCTCGGGCTCGGCCTCGGGCTCGGGCTTAAGATCTTACCTCTACTCCAGGTATGTTTTTAAGACAGTAGCACTATTATAACATGACTTAAGCTCACAAGAGTCAAATTTGCTTTATATATATAGGACCTCTAATACATGATACCCTTTCAAACTCATCTAAATATTTTGGATTTCTTCATTTCCTCTTTATCTGGGCCAAATGGGCTCTACTCGCAGATGACCAGAGGCTGCTGTGCCATAGATTAGTCAATGATTGACCTGATCGAGGTTACTGTACAGGGACAAACACACAGAAAAAAAGATTATAAAGAAAGATGAGGCCTACGTTAAAATAATGTAGTATACTACTACTACTACTACTACTACTACTACTACTACTACTACTACTACTACTACTACTACTACTACTACTACTACTACTACTACTACTACTACTACTACTGCTACTACTACTACTACGACTACTACTACTACTACGGCTACTACTACTACTGCTACTACTACGACTACTGCTACTATTACTACTACTACTGCTACTACTACTACTACTGCTACTACTACTACTACTACTACTACTACTACTACTACTACTACTACTACTACTACGACTACTACTACTACTACTACGACTACTACTACTACTACGACGACTACTACTACTACTACTACTACCACCACTACCACTACCACTAACACTACTACTACTACTACTACTACTACTACTACTACTACTACTACTGTTACCAGAAAATCATTTGTCGAGTTCTGCCAATCTTGTTCTTGAAATAATTACACAGAAAAGCTTCATTTGTGTTTACGTGTAAATTTAAGTTAAAATTTAACTTCAGCTGACCAAAGTGCTTCACATAAAAGTCAGCAAAAACAGAAGGAACGATACATAGACAGATATACAGAAAACACATTAAATGTGAAAACTACTATAAAAAGCACCAAGATAGTATTAAATGCCAGGGAGAAGGGGTGAGTTTTCAGTCTAGTCTTAAACTGCATTACAGACAGAGAGGATCTTTTCTGAGGAAAGTGTTGAAGTACCACTTCAGTCTTGCTCTGAGTACTATTATGAAATAACATTATTAGAAAACAAAAATCATTAGAAAACTATTATCAGAAAACAAATATCAATTAAAACAAAATCTATTACGAAAACTAAAAATCTGAATCTTCTGAATTCACATTCTGTACAGTAGCCATTTGCTTTTGGAAGAGAATTGGTTTCATCAGTTTATTGCCAAGTGAGTCAATTTAACTTACTAACAACCAGGAAATGCTACAGGGAACCAGTCTGTTGGTCAGAATTAGCCAAATCAAAACCACATCCCTTTGATTCTATGAGCCGCACCCACAGAAGAGAACAGCCGAAAGGAAACACCCATCGCTTATGACGTGACATCTCAGATCTTTGCTGCGAAATGTTTCACTGTGAATTTTACACTCTGACTGCTGCTTGCTGTTATCTGTTATGTGTTATTTTTATTGTATTTTTAAACACATTTTAAACACAAAATGTATACTTAAAGATGCATTGTGTAACTTGGTGGAGGGTCCGTCACTTGCTGCTTGTTTCTATGGATGTGTCATTGCTCTGCTTGGAGTCCATAGTATGACATTAAACAGCTCTACTTAACATTTATTCTATTACAGATGGTTTTATAGCTCAAAAATACCAAGAAAAAGAGACATTCTAACTGCGAGTGGGGTCGCCTCTCCACAGAGCTGACCTGTAACTTGGTCTGGTTTGGTCTCCATGAAGATTAGAGAGGTTTAAGACCATACAGTGAAGCATTCGAGACAAAGCAATAACATCTCCATGGAGAAAAGGATTTGATGCACCCTCGACTAGAACAGTGATACAATACACCTTTAAAAATTCACCTACTGAAATTTATGATGACAAAAATTCAAACGTTTGGTGCTTCAGAGTTAAAATAAAATGTAAAGTGAGAAATTCAACAGTATTTGAAACTCAAAATGTGATGAAACAAATGATCTTCCACATTTGCTCCTGGCCCCTTCATTTGTGTTGTGGGACAGCATCATTAATAACAAGCTTCCAGTGAGTCTGAGCCGCGTCTATATCCAGAAAAGTGTTAATCCGGCGTGCTATCTATATTCATACAGATGAAAGTGAAGTACTGTTGTCTCTCTTTCTCTGTGCCAAGTCGTTTGTCTTCTCGTGATGTGGTTGTGAGTTGACTGAATGCAAAGTGGGTACTGTGGATTATACATACATTTTTGTCACTCATGGGTGGAACAGAGCACTTGTAGCTGTTTAGACACACCTCAGCACAATTAGGACTAAAAGACACACTACAGTATGTAACTTTTCTGGTTGTGGTCCACCATCTGTTAGTCTCCATGGAGATGTTTGTTGTTTGATATCCTTAAAGATTCCAGTATGATAATGAACATATCTATCTTGCATTTATTAATTTACAGCTGTTTTTATCACTCAAAAATACTACTATAACATACTTACTCAGACCTGGATTGCCTCTCCACAGAACTGACCTGTAACTTAGCCTGGTGGCATCATCTGAAAGCCAGATATGTTTAATGGCATACTGTGGAACATGGCAAGCGAAGAAATAACCGTGGAGACAAGTAGGTATCAGATTGTAAACCAGAAATGTTACATATTGTGCACCCATAACTGGACTAGACCAGAACTAAAATAGGACTAGAGCAGGACCAAACCGGGCCTACATCAGGTCTAAACCGGGACTAACCAGGGTAAAGCAAAGTGTGAATGCAGCCATAAAATGTTAGCTCAAGTTTGTTGAATGATTATGTAACTATATACAACGATCCGATACTGGTATCAGTGCTGAACTGCTGGTGCACTGCAAATTTCATAAAACTAACCAAGATTTATTCTCTTAAATCTAGATTTAAAAAATCTTATTCAGCTTGTTTTCAGGGATATATGCTAAATGACTGCTAAATATGTATTATTAATATTTATTATTTTCTTATAAACTAAATTGTGTGGGGAAAAAAAGTGTTAAGACGGTGTTTAAGACCATTTTTTATGGATGTAAATCTGTTAATCTTGAACTGAAATTGTCCAGTATCCACCTCTGCACCTTTTGTTTGTAAGATGGAAAGAAGAAAATGGTAAGATGGAAGTTTTAGGTTTTAGGAGAGTGATGCAATTTGTCTTAAAATAAAGAAATAAAGAATTTAATAATTAAGATTAACTTCAATCAAGAATAAAACAGTCAATTACAAGCAATTAGAATTAGTGTTTTATGGTTTAGATTACTTAAAACTTATATTATTGCTTAGAATAAATGATTTTATCTTATTTTGAGATTTATGAAGGCCTAGGTATATTTTCTTATTTTATTTCACTTACTGCACTGGCAGATTTCACTTATTTCTAGTGCATTTTTACTTAAAACGAGTGTATTTTTCTAGTTTTAAGGAGGGGTATTTTTGCAGTGCACTGAAACATTTGCTTTTTCGGATATCAACTTCCAAATATCGGCTCATCTGATATTCTGACTGGACATAAATTGATGTAATAAGACTATTTACTCGTTGTAGCCAGAAAGTTTCATGACTAATATTGGGAATCGGCTTAAAGGTTCATGGTGTAAGTTTTCAGGTGGTGTCAGATGCTTTTCTCCCTGGAGATGTTATTGCTTTGTCTGGATTGTCTCACAGTATTGTATTAAACCTTTCTATCTTAATGGAAAGACCAAGTTACAGGTCAGATCTGCGGAGAGGAGTCCCCGCTCACAGTCAGAATCCCTGTTTTTCTAGGTGTTTCTGAGCTATAAAACCACCCATAGTTGCATAAATGGAAGGCAGTGCTGCTTAATGTCACACTGTGTAACATTCCAGGCAGAGCAATGCCATCTCCATAGAAACAAGCAGGTGGCGAACCCTCAAACAAAAAGTTACATAGTGCACCTTTAAAGCCACAGTATCGAAATCGGAACAGAAAAAGTTGGATGAGCGCATCTGTAAACGTAACTCCGCTTTTTTGACTTTTTTTTTGAAGCTCCAATAAGAAAGAAGGTTGAAAAAAGTCCAACCATTTCACACTGCGAATCTGAGAAAATCACACGCCACTTTATACCTTACACAGAACAGGCCACGTTTATTTTGGTCTGCCCGTATAAAACACACATCTGTCTGTGTCAGCAGTTTGGGCTTATGTGACCGAGAGAAATTATTTTTGGATTAGAGGTCCTGCTCCAGGTCTTACACTACGCCCCTTAAACCAACCTCCAAAAATCTCCAAAATAATCCACTTTCTCTGAGCCCTTTTCTGGAACGCCGAACAACAACAATCACGGCAGCCACCCCCTTTCAGATCCGATGTGCGCAGCTCTCAATTTGAACATTTTCCTTTGACGATTTCTGCCTTTGGGCGAAACCAGCGCTCAGCCCACTCTTTGCACTCTGCTCGGTTGCGGTGGATTTTTTGTGGCGATCTTAAAACGGCAATAGAGAAGTGTTGATTTTAGGTTTATTTAGTGACAGGAGTATTAAACTGCAGTTGTGAGTGTGTGTTGTGAGTGGGGGTTGTCATCTGTCAGACGAGATGAGCAGGTTTTGTGATAACAGGGAATAAATCAACTACTTGACATTTATCAAACTTCACAGAACGGAGATGCATGTGCTGTGTCGGCTGTTATAGCAGGAAGCCCATTTTTATACTTTTCATGTTATGCTAAATGGGCTTTTCTGAGGATATCGGCTTACAAATATCGGTTCAGACGATATCCTGATTGGGCATATACTGTATATCGATGTAAAAAGACTATTTGCTGATCATAGTTGGTCCAGAAAGTCTCATAATGCATCAATCCTTTTACACAAAGTAGTTCTGTAGCTACTTGAGGGACAAATAACAGCTACATAACACATCTGAATCAGTTATTTTTCCTTATTTTATTTTAGTTTAAAGAGAATAAATGTTGTTTTCAGTCTACAATTGTATCTGATGATGTTGGGAATCGGCAGATACTTTAACGTTAATATCGATATTGGTATTGGAACTGAAAAAGCATTTTTGGGGCATTGCTACGTAGCGCCCTGAGAAGTTTCTTTTGTATTGACGTTCTTTGGAATGAACTCATTCTGTTATCCATGTTTTAAAGGCATTAAAAATCGGATACAGCGCCTTTAGGATTTGTATTTATTTATTTATTCTAATTAGGGTTAAGGATTGCATGCCTAAACCAGTTAACCCAAGTACATTTTGCATTCTCCTAACCAAACGCGCCCCTTTCCATGGTTCCTTTTGAGAAAAAAAGGGAGCCCTTTATGTTCTCGTAAGCTAATTAAAACGTGCCATTTATTTAACCCTGAGAATCCATTTGACTCTCCCAAACCTTGTTTTTGCTACCTCGTGATTGGCTAAAAAACAATCATTGTGATCTGTGAACAAATTCAATCACACTTTATTGGCTAAGCCCTGTGCCTAAGGACACGCTGTAATATGCTCTTCTTTACAGATAGCATTAGCAGCTCGCATTAGCTTAAATCTATGTTTCCTCCTTTTTCAGCTCGTTTCCACACTTGTCTTGCTTTTTATGTTATAGTATTTTCTCTGGTCTTATCATGTTGCCAGGCAGAGCAGAGGATATGGGCTATTTAAAGATGCTGTGCCTGATTTTGATTGTCCTAAAACTAATGATGCACCGATCCATCTTTTTCAGTTCCAATTCTTATACCTGATATCAACCTATACCAGTGCAGAGCCTGAAAACAGCATTTATTTCCTTAAACTACAAACCAAATAAGACAAAAACTGATACAAATGTGTGGCTTTCTGGACCAACTATGACCAGGAAATTCTTTTATTACATCAATGTCCAGCCAGGATATCTGCTGAACCGATATTTGGAAGCCGATATCTAATTGAACAATACTGGTATCCGATTCCAATATCAGTATCGGTGCATCCCTACTTAAAACATAAAAAAGAACAGGCAGAACTAGTTGCAGACATCCAAATTATTCACCCAGATTAGTTTATGAGCACGTTTCACAACTTTCAAAGACCACGTTTAAGATAACAACAACTAGCATGCTAACTGTGTACTTCCTGATTATCAGACAATAAAAGCTTTAATGATTAGATGTGGACAGTTCATAGCTGATATATTTTGACCTCAAGAGCTGCTTATAACTGTGTTTGGGCAAGATATTGTACAAATATTTTGCTCAAATACATGGAAAAAAATCTGATTTGACCTGCCCGTTTGTGTTTTCATCCAATTTTCGACAAAAACAAAACATCCTCTCTCAGAAACACAGCGAATAAATTCCGATAAATTCCGTGGACGATGGTGCGGTGGCTTGCGTTCCTCATCGTTTACACAGTATTTTCCACCAGCCTTCTTCATTACGGCCACTTAGACTGAGTTTTAGCTTGCGACCATGATTCAGATCTTAAAGACCTCCGAATAGTACACCCCTAATTCTGCGCTGAGTGATTTGGGGGTTTCATGGACTGCATCGTGTCTGTGGCTTTGACAAAGTCGTCTCTGGATTTTAGATCAACCCAACATGACCACAATGAGTCCCAAGATCTTTGTATAGTAGAAAGGAAAAGTTCTTATTATCTTAAGTTGCAAACAGCAATTTATGGATCCATTGGGTTTCAGTGTTATTTATTATTACTAAACCACTTCCTCCTTTCATAGTCTGTTTGATTGACTGATTTCCTTATTATCGCTCTGACAACTCAACTCTCTCAAAGCCAAGGGCCCTTAACTCTGGTATGCCCTCTCCGTTCATCTGAGATCACGCTCCTCCCGGCCTCGCTTTAAATCTCTTATTTTTTCAAGATGCCATTCAACAGTCCATAAGCTCTAATCTGCAGCTGTCAACTTAGGCGATTATCTTTCCAGTCTTTCACCACTCTTGTAATATTTTATGTTTTATTGTTTCACTATGTTGTGTTTCACTTTGGTGCAACTTGTTATGGTTGTTATAAATGTGCTAAATTAAATAAAATGACTTGACTTGACTATTATATTATTACAACATTATTTAAATCTCCAAGGACTGTTTGTAGAAAATGGAAGACTTGATTTACCGTATTTTTCAGGCTATAAGTCACACTTTTTTTCAGGGTTTGGGTGGTCCTGCGACTTATTCTCAGGTGCGACTTCTATATTACATTTTTCATACTGACATAAACCATATATATGAATTATATATATATGAATTAAAAATTAAAAAACAAATTGTTTGGTTTTAGAGACAAATAATAAAGAAAAGAGTTTCATTTTCTTATTTTTGGTTCTATATTTAAAAAAGAATGAACGAATGATACATGGATTGTTCTCTATTGGGTTGTTTTTATTACTATAACTTCTGTAACTCGCCTTTCAAGATGAAATGTCGGTTCTTGGTCTCTGATTTTATAAAATAAATTTCCCCCATAGTTCGGTGCGACTTATACATGTTTTTTTCTTCTTCATAATGGATCTTTTGGCTGGTGCGACTTATAGTTTGAAAAATACGGTAACTTAAAGGTTCCAGATTACTTTCTTTTCTGATGTATGTTATAATGTTGTTTTGTCATCAAAAACAATGAATTGTGTTTTGTTTCATTCACACGTTTGAATGATCCTGCATTATTATTAGTCTGTCTACATCTCCAAAGCTCAAAATGCTCTTTCTTAAATCTACAGCCATCTTTTTACATTTTGTTCAGTAGAGATTTCAAATTCCAGACTTGAAATCATCCAAATGATTCTAGTGAAGGTGTGTGGAGTTTAAAACAAAATGAAGCTCTTCCTGTATTACCACATGACATCACAAGGTGGAACAGACTTGTTTTCTGATTGAGAGAAAGAACACGGCCTAAATGTGCAGGGTTTGTGTGAAGTTTTTGATGAGAAAACAGCATTATATTATAGATCAGAAAATAGCATAATGAGCCCTTTAAATGAATGGCTGATGTGGTCGTCAAATCGATTGCTAGTTTTAAAGGCTTTTAAGGGATGGAGATGTTGATTATTTGCTGCATTTTCACTTCACTATTTTTTTGCAAGCCTTCAAAACAATATTATGAACTTTTTTGACCATACTTGAATCCCCCAGTATTACCCAGTACTTCATTGATTGTCACGCTTCTTAAACTCTTGGTATTGCTGCCTTGTTACATCACTTCCTTTCTCTCTCCTCGTCATTTTCCTCTCGCAGGTTTCCATATTGGCTCCTTCTCGCTCACATACGGTGGACACATATGTCCCATACCTCAGCAGTGATGTAAAAAACGGTCCACACTTCGGACTTCGGGCTTGATGACACGATGCCACTTAACGATGCAGCATAATCACGCCTGAATGTTGAATCACATGAGCTATTAGACTGAGGCCTTTTGTAATCATGTGTAATATCAGATAACTGTCTCCTTTCATTTTCAACTGCGTCAAATTGGCTTCAGAGTTTATTAAGGCGCACAAAGACAGTTATATGTAATTTTATAATTCGTGTTTTCCTTTTAATGTCCTATATTACGCTAAATGGATACTTGTGAGCTTTAAACGTAAATTGTGTAACTTTTTGTTAGGGGTCATCACCTGTTTTTTCTAAGAATATGTCATTGCTCTGCCTGAAATGTTCCACAGTATGACATTAAAACAGCTCTGCCTTACTATAAAATTACAGGTGGTTTTATAGCTTAAAAATACCTAGAAAAACAGGCATGTTGGCTTGGTCTGGATTTAATACCATACTATGAAAGATTCCAGACAAAGCAATAATATCTCCATGGAGACAAACATTCAACCAGAAAAGTTGCAGCTTTAAGTCATGTTATAATGTTATCTTATTATTACTTTTGTCCACATCTCCAAAGCTCAAAATGCTCTGTTCCACCTTGTGATGTCATGAAGCTGTAGTTTTCAAGCTCCTTTTACCTTTTTTCTGTAGAGACTGGCATTTACAAGTCTGAAATCATCCAAATGATTCTAGTGAAGGTGTATTGCGTTTAAAAACACTGTGGAGCACTTCCTGTATTACGGCATTACATCACCAGGTGGAACAGAGTGTTTTCTACATCCAAATTACTTACTAGAGGAGAAGGCTATGGGGCTGGTGGTCAGAGTAAGAGCAGTTTTCCGTTTTAAGATTTTAATTCCATTTTTTTTTATTACACGCTGCAAGCCAAGATGCATCATTTTTGTAATGTTTTTCCCCCATATCATTCAACCCTAATTTGTAATATTTAAGCGAGTGTGATTTTCACATCTGTTTATTTGCGTCACCTCCAAATCTGGTTTTGCAGGTCCTTTATCTCCAGCCTGCCTGCCTGCCTGCAGAGTTATATAACCCTCTGCTTTGCTTACAGTACTCACCCAGCCCTCTCCCATAGAAAGCCCCGGTCAGCCATACATAGCTCAGTACAGACCACACAAAGCCCACATTGGTCTCTGGTTCCTCTGAGTTATAGCTGCCCCCCGATGGGCCGCAGAATGTACAAATAAACGTGCGGTCAGATTTCTTACTGCACATCCAAGTGTTTATCCTCAGAATGTGCACGGCTTTTCACCCCAGAGCAGCTATGGAAGGTAAATCATTAGAGTACTTCAGAATTACCTGCAAATACTGGATAAACGGCTCGGGCAAATAGGACTAAATGCATTTAAAGGTGCACTGTGTAACTGTTCTGGTGGTGCATCCTCGTCTCCATGGAGATTTTACGCTTCGTCCAGATTTCATCACTGTATTGCATTAAACGTATCTATCTCCATGGCGACCAAAAAGTGTCAGGTCTGCGGAGAGGCGACCATGCTCGTGTTTTTTTAAGCTATAAAGACGCCATGAATTGAATAAATGCAAGATAGACACATGTAATGCTACTGTGGAACATTCCAGGCAAAGCAATGACATCTCCATGGGAAAATAATAATAATAATAATAATAATAATAATAATAATAATAATAATAATATTAGGTGGTGAGCCCCCTCCTGTGGGCCTGCAGAGGGGTTCATAGGGGGGGTCAGGTGCTATGAGGATTGGGCAGCACGCTGCCCCCGCGACCCAGCTGGAGTAAGCAGAAGATGGATGGATAATAATAATAATCTTCCACCAGAAAAGTTACACAATGCACCTTTAAAGATACCGTGGCTTTAAGAAGGATGAACATGTACTGAAAGAAAAGTCTATCAAAGGGACTTCAGCAGCTCATTGGTTTCACATCTACTGAAAGTCTGGGGTTAGTTTCCATTCTCTGAAAATACTAACAGCACGTGCCACAAGATCCTGCAAGATTAAAGTGTCACAAGATAATGCAAGCATGCAAAACGTGATCTTTTATTCATCGATAAAAATAAAAAAAACACTTTTGTGGGTCAAAAAAGGCATTCTACTTTACTCTAAAAATATAAAAGAAAACAAAAATGTGGGGACAAAATACACAAAACACTACAGCTACTACTACTGTTACTAATACTACTGCTATTACTGCTACTATTACTAATGTTAATACTAATACTGCTGCTACTATTACTACTACTACTACTACTACTACTACTACTACTACTACTACTACTACTGTTTGTGGTTCAAAAAAGGAATTCTACTATGCTGCAAAAATAAAAAAAAATAAAAAAGAAAAGAAAAATGGTGAAGACAAAACTGTACACTAAAACACTACAACTACTACTTCTATTACTATTACTACTACTACTGTTTGTGGTTCAAATAAGGTATTGTACCATACTGCAAAAATAAAAAATGGAAAAGAAAAAAATGTTTAGACAAAACTGTACGCTAACACTACTACTACTACTACTACTACTACTACTACTACTACTACTATTATTACTATTACTATTACTGCTACTACACCTACTACTACTACTACTGCTGCTGCTGCTGCTGCTGCTGCTGCTGCTGCTACTACTACTACTACTACTACTACCACTACAGCTACTACTACTACTACTATTACTGCTGCTACTGCTACTACTACTACTACTACTGTTTGTGATGCAAAAAAGGTATTTTACTATACTCCAAAAAATATAAAAGAAAAAAAAAAAAGAAAAGAATATTGAGGACACTAAAATGGTACTACTACTTCTATTACTATTACTACTACTACTACACAGTGTGTATCTAATTCACATGCGCTGACTGGCTGTATAACATCGTCTAATATAATGAACCCTGTTAGCGAGCTCGAGGCATTGGATGTTGCATTTTAATTAGTGCGTGTGTGATTCTATCAGGCCGAGGATAATTGGCTTTAGTACATGTAATTACTATGATCTGGTCTCCTGTTTTGAGTCTATTCCCAAACAACAACATATGCTATGGCTAATTAAAGAAGAAGTCTTGAGGCGCGTAATCAACACACCAAAATCTAAACTAAACTGGGACTAAAAACTGAACTAAACCTGGACCAGACAAGGACTAAACTAGGATGAGAAGCGGACTAAACCTGGACTACAATTGGACTCAAACGTTGAAGTGCACTTATCTGACGCTTCCATTTTGGTGTAACATGCTTTTCTATTATGAATTATTATCTTTTAATTATCTTGGACCATTTTCATGTGTTAAAAGGCATCCAGAATATAATTTAAAGGTGCAATGCGTAACTTTCCTAGTAGAGCGTCCACCGACTGCTTGTTTCCATGGAGATGTAAGCAAGTGACACCACAAGGCCAGTTACAGGTCATATCTGGGGAGAGCCGACTACGCAATGAAAATGCATGTTTTTAAGGTGTTTTTGAGTAATAAAAATACCTGTAATTCACCTGTAATTAACAATAGATAGATTTGTTTTATGGCACACTGTGGAACATTTGAGGCAAAGCAGTAACATCACCATGGAAACAATTAGGTAGACCCTCTACCTGAAAAGTTACATAGTGCACCTTGAATTGACCCATCCTTCAGTACTATTAGGTTAATGTGAGTAGTAATGGGACTTGGGAATTGGACTGCTGAAGTGATATCTCATTTAGTCCGGATGTAGACTTGGTTTGGTCCTGTTCTAGTCCTGGTTTAGTTCTGGTAAAGCCCAGGGTTGTGTACTATACTGATTTACAACCACCAATGTGTGAGTATATATGACGCCAAACACTATGCCTTCACTCTCTGGAGTCAAATCTATATTTCAAATCAACTCTTAACTCAAGTACCTTCTTAATGCTGCACTCTCGGAGAATACTGTGTGGTTTTCTGATTAGCCATTCTGCCTAAGGACTCAGGGGTGGATTAAATCAATGTAAACGTTAATTAAATCATAATGTTGAAGTACATTGCACATCTCTCCTCATAACATCACAGGCAGGACTATTTGTTACAAGACTGGAGCCGGAGAAGCAGCTCATCTGATGAATGGCATCTCTATATGATATGAAATGTAGACGCTTGTGCTTAAATGTCCTATAGCCCCTGCGACCCAGCTGGATTAAGCGGGAGAAGATGGATGGATGGATATTGGTTATGTGTAATGCTGTATTTAATCAGTGATTCAATCCTCTGTCAGTCAAACTGCGATGGATCAATTTGAAGAAAGTGTGATTATATTTCTGGCATATCTCCCAGCCCCACTGCATCACACGTTTGTTAAAAGTCCCAGAATTGGCTGGACTTGAAAGCTCTTTTGTCTGAACAGTGTCACAAAGGCAGAGGAAGAAGCTGCTGTAGCTGTTTGATTTCAGACATGACATTTTGACTGAAATCTGGCCAAATCGCCCTCTTTTCTTCTCTCCTATTGTTGTTACACGTACACATCAAAACAGAAGAATTAGGAATAATTTTTAAGTGATTTGTTTTTAAAGGTTAAGCAAAACTGCCTCTCGTGAGCTTTAAAACATGTTATAATGTTGTTATCTTATCAAAAAACATACCAGGAGATGTTTTGTTTCATTCACGTGTGTTTGAGTGATCCTGCCTTATTCGTCTCTTTACATCTCCGATGCTCAAAACGCTCTGTTCCACCTTGTGATGTCATCAAGTGGTGGTTTTCAAGTTAACAGCTCCTTTCACCTTTAGTTCAAAATATGTCATTAATTTCTTTCCAGTGCAGTTTTATGGAGTTTAAAAACACATTGGAGCACTTCCTGTATCCTGTATTACCACATGACGTCACAATGTGGAACAAAGTATTTTCTGTTTGGGAGAAGAACTAAGCTTAATGCCGGGTGTACACTGTGTGATATTTTCGATCATTTCACTCAGCTCCAGCTCAAACTGTACAACCAAATCGCAGAGTTTAAAACTTCACAGCTCGCGATTTATGTTCTCACACTATACGAACTTAGCCAGGCTGGCGCCACCTAGTGCCTTCACAAAATTTCATTTCTCTCCAGTAACTAGGTCAGGGATCACAGTACATTGTACGGTTCGCAAAACCCCCAGAAGTTGTATTTGGCGCACCGACCAATCAGCGAAGTGGTGTGTTGGCCAGAAGCAGCCTGAGCTGGGATAGCAGACTGCATACGCCATGCGCACACCACCAAATAGCAGCGATTGAATTAAATAAAGGTCCCGCCTACCGTCGAGCGAACAAATCCTAAAGCTGCGAGGTCAGACAATTTTTAGGAAGCATCAGGCTAATATGAACTACTTCAGCAGTGCGAAACTCTCACGAGAGGCGCCTGGATTTCAAACAGGTTTGATATTCTTGTGACCTACGATTGCCGACTGGGAGCTGGTCGTGAAGGTATTATTTTTATTTTATTTAACCTTTATTTAACCAGGAAAGTCCCGTTGAGATTAAAAACCTCTTTTTCAAGGGAGTCCTGGCCAAGAGGCAGCAATAAATTCATACAGTTACAATGTTACAGACAAATACAGAGGAGATAAAGACAATTATGTAAAACAAGTGCATGTCATGGAGTTGGTCTCTAGGACTCTTAGATTAGACTTGAAAGCATCAGAGAAATGAAATTAAGCAAGTTCCAGTCCTTCTGCAACATGTTCCAAGATGAAGGTGCAGAGCAGACAAAAGCTTTTTTGCCAAGTTCAGTCCGAGCGAATGGAACAGAGCGAGAGATGATCCTGTGAACAAAGAGAATATGAACCGGTTGTTCTCTGTGACACTAGTGAACAAATATAGGTGGGCATTAATCGGTTTTCGTTACCCCATGTTTACTACACGAAGTACGGCACACGATTAAGGCAAAACACGGCCCAATCTCAAAAACAGTAACAAGAGTGAAAAATCGTCAAGGGCCAGACTTGTAATAATTGCTTTTTAACACACTCACACACACAAAATGTTAAAATGACCGAAGTTGATCACTGACGATTAGAAATGATTAAAACTCCATTAAAATGTGATTACCTCTTTTAACTGTCTGAGTTATGATTTTTTTTTTCTCTTTCTTTTTTACAATGGTTGTGGCTAAAACCAGCTTTCGCAACAGGCCAACACCAAAAATCAACTGCGTAGTGATTTCTTGTGGCGGGACATGATGAAAACAGTCATTTCAAACGACTCACAACTGTGTACAACTGTGTGGAGCAGAAATACTGGATTTGCATACAAAAACTGAAGTTGAAGTTGTGGTTTTGCCATTCCTGGAAAAAACATATAGACACATTTTACTTCTATGGGGTATTAACTGCTGCCACAGTTTTACCACATATTTAGAGCAATACGTTACTTTTATTGTTTTGAAAATGCTCTAAATCCCCTCTCCCTTGCCGTGTACAGTTTTGTTTCATGTTTTTGTATATTTACTGAGAATTGTCGTGTGGGAGCATGGGTGACGTAGACTTGTGGGCGGAGCATTGGACAGAATCTTACAGGAGGGTTCGAATAGGGCCTGGGAGAGATCACTAAATTACTGAAACATGCACGGAAGACATCTAAAAGCTCTTCAGGCATGTTGTTGATGAGCATAACATGGTAGAAAGTGCAGAAAAGGCCAGTCACCTGCTTGTCTCCTTGGAGACGTCGTGTATTTGCTCGAAAAGTTCCATATTATATAATCTATAGCCCTATTTGCACAGGATAAGTACAACCTGAGGACGTCTGGTAATTTCCAAATTACCGCCCCACCTCTGTGTTACTCGCAGCGCATTCGCACGGGATAAGCGAAGTCCATAAATGACTCTAATTTACTGAAATTACGACTGGATATGTCGTAACATCACATCTGTTTCTATCTCTTTCCTGCATGAAGTAAATTAATTAAGGATGCTAAAAAAATAAATAAATGTTCCTTACCGCCTGCTGCTACACATGTCATCCAGGTCAACATCCTGTGAGAATTGTCTCTTCTCTTGGATCTCTTGCCCTTTTTGTGGATCGGTTTCCATGTAGATGCTATGAGGCTGTGTTATAATTTGCCCCTAAAAAGCTCAAAACCTCTAATCAAAATTTTTACCGCAGCCTCCATTACTCAAGCCAGAAAGAGATATAAAAGACACAAAGCGATATAAAATGTGCGCAATATATATAGAAAGGACGGCGGAAATAAAAGGAATAGACAGAAAAAACGCAATTACAACAACAAACACAGAAATGCAGATTCGCACGGGACGATTATCACCGGACGTCTGTGTTTGGTGAAACATAGTAGGTAATTTGCGGCGGATTTTTTACTTTACAAATTACAGACATGGGGCATTCGCATGGGATTAAGATCTCAGACGTCCTCCGCAATTATTACAAATCACCAAAGGTCCACAGGTCATACTAATCCTGTGCAAATAGGGCTTATGGCACATGCACCTGAGTATTTCTTAATTTTACATGTTCATTTTAAACTGCGATATTGATCTCAAACAACTTTAGAATAGAAGGAGGAAGTACCATAACCCCAGAGCCTTTTTTTTTATTCGACATCTCAAATGCTGGACAATAGAGCATCTCAAACATGCATGAATCACTTGAAATACAATCTTGAGGAAGATAATGATGAGGGGAATTGAATACAGAGCCTCTTTCATGTTCCAATGCCTATAAAAGAAGACAGAATCCATTCTAAGTAGAAATGTTTTCCAGAGATTTTGCAGCTTGCTCCGGTTTGTGTGATATCTGTTCGTTTAAAGCGGTCCCTACGTGCATACAGTTAGACAGCTGTTGTTCTGCTTCCTGTTTGTCCTCCCCTCCTCATCTCTCCATCATCCTTTTATCTGCTAATCAGCGCTGACAAGCTCCTGCATTCTCCCTCTGACAATCCATTTTTCTGTTACAGCGCTTTCAGATGCTGTTTATCGGAGCACTTTCAGCCCTCTAGTCTTTTCTATACAGTTTAAACAACTAAGACTACAGAACAAGTACTTAAAGAGGCACTTTAAGGTACTTTTTAGGTATGGGTCATTTGTTATTATGTAAATGCAGTTTATATTTTAATAAAATCCTTGAAAAAACAGACCATAGACTGCCAAAAGAAGTCAAATAAGCTTTCATAATGTTAAATAGCGTTTGGTTCCAGTCAAATAAAGCTCATCGAGGCTGTAGAGTTACGCCCATGCTCGCTGATGTCTTTATTATTAATGTTCATATCTTGATTTACGGACAAAATAGCAGCTAGCGCGTTACCTATGTCCAAACACACAGAACTTGTTATTCGTACGAGCAGTGTTACCTGCTTGTATCCATGGAAATATTATTTTAATGCCCTACCGTGAGCTATTGTGTCCAAAAAAATTCTCCTTGTGGATGAATAAAGTTAGAGAAATAACATCTCCATGGAGACAAGCAGATAAAGAGATACCCTGTCTAGAAAAGTTACATAGTGCGTTTTTAATGTTAAATGTTTAAATGTATTGATTAATTGTTGATACACTTTATTAATCACTGGACACCCCTTCTTATCCTAAATTATTGACGGTTTGATTGACAGGTGTCCGGGCCAATCACAGCAGCAGGAGCTCAGCCAGCCCCTGTCACCAGCTCAGGAAACCGACTGTTGAAATATTGCGGCAGACTGAATAAATGTGCATGGGCCGAGTGTCTGGGTCCATTATAAATACAGACTGCGGTCTTAAGCAAATGTTAGAACAGAGTGTAAATATACTGCGTATGTTTGGACAAATATTCACAATTTACACCATGTTGTCAAATGTAATTATTTTGGATGAGGAAACACTACTTTGGTCGTGGCTCAGTGGGGCAGCTGTGTTTGAAGTGTATTGGCTACAAATGATCCCATGGTTAATATGTGAAGTTGAAGTGCTCCAAGAATATATTTTAGACTGATGTCAGAGCCAGTGTTGCATTAGTTGTTATATTTTGCTGGGTTTTTACTCTAAAGGATCCCCCATTAGAAGTTGCAAGTAGAAAATATTACACACGTACCGTACACACTAGAAAAGTAGCAGATTGGGAAAGAGGAAGTATCCAATGTTTGCGCCGACTTAATAGCGACAAAATAACAAAGTACTAGTAGAAGAAAGTAATAGAAATAGAAGACAAAAGTACTGAATCATCAACCTTTACTTGAACCTGACTTTACAGTAGCCCATATTATGCATGTGCAATGTTTTTTCCTCATCAAAAAACATACCTGGAGTTGTTTTTTGTTTCATTCACACATGTTTATCACACAGTCCATCACTCTGTTCCACCTTGTGATGTCATGCGGCAATAAAGGAAGTGCACAAGGGTGTTTTTAACCTGCATACACCTTCACTAGAATCACTTCATCGTCATTTCAGCCCTGGAACTGCCCATCTATATCGAACAAAAAGTAAATGGTGTAGCTGTTAACTTGAAAACCGCCACTACATGACATCACAAGGTGGAACGGTGCATTTTGAGCTTTGGGGATGTACACAGACTTATAATAAATGATTACTCGAACGTGTGAATGAAACAAAACACGACTCCAGGTCTGTTTGTGATGAGGCGAAGGCATTACAACATGTCTTAAAGCTCACAAGAGTCAATTTTGTGTAACATAGGACCTTTAAATTGCTTTTTTAACCCATATGTCATGTTTGTCATTGACCTTTGTATTGACTTGTGAAATCAATGCTGTTTTAGTTTTGTTTTTGTTGTTTAATCCTTCCATGTAACAGGCTTAAGCTATTTCAGTTGAGAACGACTAATCTGTTTTTAAATGGTGATAATTGAAAGTTTGCATTGTTTATTTTCCTGCGCTCGTCTTTGGTGGTTTGTTTCGCTCGGTTTCTCTTCATCTGGGTCGGTTTTGTCTTGTCTGGCTTGTGTTAGGAGTAGCGCATATGGCCCACATTAGGGCGCTGGCTTTAAACTGCCACACATTCCCCTCTGATTTATTTAAGCGGTTCTGCTACAGCTCAGAGGGACCATCAAATGTCCGTCCTCCTGACACGTGAGGGTCTTTGTAATGATGTCACGTACTCGTTATCTGATCAGAAGCTTGCATATTATAATGTACAAGTAAATTTAATGTAAGAGGTGAGATGTTACTGCATGGGTGTGTGATTTTGACCAAAATAAACCATCTTGATCTCTATATATTTTTATTTCAGTAGCAATGCTGAATGAAATGTGCTGAAACGAGTGTGGTTTTCAGTTTCCCGTGACATTTTGAGCCTTTCTCAATCTCCAGCTTTAAATTGTCAATTGCTATGACGACTGTCTTCATTGTCGTCATTCTGAAACCCAAGGGTAGGTCTTGGTTGAACAAAACATTGATAAGAATCTTTTGATAACTTCCCTGTGTATCAGATGAATAACTGGCTTTTATGAGTTCATAAATTCTCAAGGTTTCATCTTGATCCTGTTCTGCTCCACTGATCATCAAACCACAGAGCAGTCTGACCTCTGCCCGGTGACTGGGAAAGAATACACTCTTATTTTGTTATTTTATGTTGTATTACCAGTCAGAAGTTTGAACGCACTTCATCATGTTTGTTTCTTCTTCATTTCCAAGACTATTTACATTGTAGATTCTCACTGAAGGCATCAAAACTGACACATTTGGAATGCAAGAAACAAAAGATAAAGTCAAAATAATTCAAGATTAATCAGACAAAAAATAATCATAAAATAGACACCCTTTGCTTTGAACCCTGGTTTGCACTTTTGGCATTTCTTGACCCTGACATGGCACATCTGTGGAGTGAAAATCATTGGAGGAGACTTCATCGTGCAGCTCATTGAGAGAAAGCCAAGGGTTTACAGTTTTCTGTGCTACATAATTCCATGCGTCTATATATATTTGATGTCTTCTGGGTGTAAATGAAAATGTAGAAAGTGGTAAACATGAAGAAAAAAACAGTGAAAAGATGTGTCCAGACTTTTGACTTGTAGCATATATTTATACATCTTTATGCATTTTTAAAAATTTATTGCTTGTAATTCAACTACATATTATACATCATTTCGTTTAATATCTTTTACTGGTTGCAGCCTAAAACACTGGTCACTCCTGTACTTTTAAAATTTTTGAATGAGTATTTTTTGGCATTGTTGTTGCCTGGGAACTACAATAATGTGAAATCGGTGCGTAGCCATGTGCTGAAAACATATTTTGATAGCAGCTTGAGTCACAGGCCTGTCGTTTATCTGAGTGTGGAGGGAGAGCGATTTCAGGGGCTTTATTGTGGTTGCTCCATTACTGTTGACCTGTGGAGAAAAATACTACTTTTACCACTAATGGCCCTGTTTACTTCCATTAAACTAGCCAGAGACACAGTGTTCACAGGAGGCACAGCTGATTATCAATGCTGCTTCCATCTGTCTCTCTTCACTCTCTTTTCGTCTCTCTCTTTCAACCTGTCTCGTTTGCTTTTTTCCCCACTGTTTTCCTCTCTTTTGCTCTCTCTCCCTCCCTCTCTCTCTCTCACACACAGACACTCACACACTCTCTCCCCCTCCCTCCTTCTCTCTCACACACACACTCCAGCTCGTGGTGCCTAAGACCAGACTTAAATCCAGAGGGGACAGAGCTTTTTCTGTGGTTGGTCCTAAACTCTGGAACGCCCTGCCCCCCCACGTCCGAGCAGCTCCCACAGTGGAGTGTTTTAAGTCTCGTCTTAAGACCCACTTTTATTCTCTGGCTTTTAACACCGCGTGAGTTGTGTGGTCCTCTGTGCCTTTTATTGTATTCTAGGGTTTTTTATTATTTTATTGTTCTTAGAGTATTTATTTTTTATTGCGTTTTTATTTTTAATTGTTTATATTATTTTATGGTATATTTATTTGTCTGCACACTGGTAGGGCTTTTGATTAATTCTTTATTTTAAACAGTTTCTGTGGTTATTTGTTTATTTTAAATGATGTTTTTTTGTGCAGCACTTTGGAAACGCTTTCAGTTTATGAAATGTGCTGTATAAATAAAGTGGATTGGATTGGACACTCCCTACCTCCCTCTCTCTCTCCCCCTCTCTCTCTCTCTCTCTCTCTCACACACACACACACCCCCTCCCCTCTCTCTCTCCCTCCCTCTGTCTCTCCCTCCCTCTCTCTCTCCCTCCCTCCGCTCAAACACATACTCTCTCTCCCTCTCTCACTCACTTTCTTTCTCTGCCTCTCTCTCTCTCTTTTACACACACACTCTCTCCCTCCCTCTCGCTCTCTCCCTCCCTTTCTCTCTCTCTCTCTCACACACACCCTCTCTCCCTCCCCCTCTCTCTCTCACACACACAGGCACACGCTTTGTCTCCCTCCCTCTTTCTCTGTCTCTCTCCCGCTCATGCACTTTCTCTCTCTGCCTCCTCTCTCTCTCACACACTTTTTCTCTGCCTCTCTCTCTCTCTCTCTTTTACATACACACACACAATCTCTCCCTCTCTCTCTCACACACTTTCTTTCTCTGCCTCTCTCTTTTGCACACACACTCTCCCTCCCTCCCTCTCTCTCTCACACACACACCCTCTCTCCCTCCCTCTCTCTCTCCCCCCTCTCTCTCTCTCTTTCACACACACACACACAGTCTCTCCCGCCCTCTTTCTGTCTCTCTCCTGCTCATGCACTTTCTCTCTCTGCCTCTCTGACACACACTCTCCCTCCCTCTCTCACACAGTTTCTTTCTCTGCCTCTCTCTCTCTCTCTCTTTTACACACACAGACACTCTCTCTTCCTCTCTCTTTCTTTTGCACACACACACACTCTCTCTCCCTCCCCTCTCTCTCTCCTTCTCTTATGTACTCTCTCTCTCCCCTTTGCTTTCTCTCCCTCCATTATGCAAGATACATAATTTAATGCCGTACTGTGGAACATTCCAGGCAGTGCAGTGACCTCCATCTCATCATAATTGGAAGAGTAGTTTTACTGATGCGAATGCGGTACGAATCCCACACCTGTAATAGTGATGATAATAAGAGTATTAGTGGTAGTAATAGTGACAATAATTGTAATAGTAAAAGTAATAGTAACAGTAATAATAATAGTAATGAAGTAATGCATTTTCTTAATAGATTCTTTGCTCATTATGAATTCATTCTCAGATTCTTTGCTCATTATGAATTCATTGTCAGTGTGCTTTATGAAGGCTCATTAGGACCCCATGTGTTTTATACATGACTCTTATAACAGTGAACAGTGCAGATGTCACTTTTCTCACTGCACAAGACAGGACATGTTGAAGTCCTGTAGCAGACAAGTGATGCCGTAATATTACACCCAAAGCTATTCTACCACATGTATACATTTACGGGGTTATGTAATTAGAAATCACTTTAAGACATCAGTGCTTTTGAGAGCCCTTCTAATGGTGCAATTTTTATATTAACATTTATAGTGGGTCTCCACGGAAACGTTATTGCTTTATCTATAATGTTTCGCAGTATGGATAAATAAACCTGTCTAGACAGGCAGGCTACAGCTCTACACAATGTACAGTTCAGATCTGTGAAGAGTCACCCCTGTTCACAGAAGGAATTATGGTATTTTTGAGCAACAGAAACACCCGTAATTAATAAATGCTGGATCGATGTGTTTAATGTCATACCGTGGAACATTGCAGGCAATGCAATATAATAACATTTCCACGGAGGAAAGCATTTGTTGGACCCTCAACCATAAATGTTACACAATGCACCTTTAAATTAGACTGACTTAGATTTTATCCCAAGATTTCACAACTCAACACACACAGTCTCTGGCCACGTTTGATAAGAGAAAATGAGGCTGATCTCCAAGGAGACGAGCAGGTAAGCAGGCAAACCCTCTACAAACGTTTGCACCTTTAATGGTGTCGTCTTTGTGCTACTTTCATCTGTTGTATCACTGATAATGTCACACCTTTACTCTCTCTTCAAGTCAATGGGCACACAAGAATCTAAACTGGAATCTGGTTTGCTCCGCCCTCCTTTAAACTGAGCATGTAGCCCGCTGAATGACAGACAAATGACTGTACGGTATATAGGTTAGCAAACCATGAGCTAACCACCGGAACGAAACTTAAAATTTGTCTTCCACAAAAAGTAGGCGACTGCATCCCCGGAGCATTACACCAGCCTCATTCCCTCTTATCAAATATGGCATATTGTGAGCTGTGAACTCTTGGGATCAAATCTAAGCCAGTCTAACTTAAATGTGCATTGTGTAACTTTTCTGGTGAAAGGTCAGTGAAAAGCTTTTCTCTGTGGAGATGTGTATTTTTCAGCTATAAAACCACCTGTAACTGCATAGATGTAAGGTAGAGCTGTTTAATGTCATACAGTGGAACATTCCAGACAGAGCAATGAAATAACCATAGAAACAAGCCGGTAACGGACCCCCAACCAAAACGGTTACACAGGTCATACCCAGGCACATATATTGGTTATAGAGATCTTAAAGAGGTAGTATTACACAAAATCGTCTTTTTGGACCTTTCTACCATGTTGCAACGTTGTTTCCTCATCAAAAACTTGCCTAAAGTGTTTTTTTTATGTATCATCTATGGATGTTTGAGTAATCTTGCAATCTCTCCCAGGCCCTATTCGAACCCTCCTTACGGTTTGCAGTACGAGCTTGTACAAGCCACATCAATCTTGCTCCCACATAGTTTTCCATAAATAAAAGCGTTGTACTATGATACTAAACAATACACTATAACTAGACCTGTCAGGATAATTCCAATATCAATTTCTATATATCAAATCTGAAGCGATATATTTTGGGGCTCAGTATTTATTGTGTGTACAGTTTTTTGCATTAGTGTTGATGTTTGTTGTATACGTTGAGCTGTAGCGAGTTGAATAAGTCCTACATTTTAATGATAATGTCTGTTTAAAATGTGTTGCCTTGAATTATACGATGTGCGGTAGTTTTGTTTCAATTGTGATGTGCTCTGAAGGGAGAGTGACTTAGCGCAGAGAGCAAAGGGAGGAGGGACTCCAAATCAAAACAAACACTTGAACGTTGTCAAATACGTTGTTTTCGTGGATTATAACATTTTCAAAACAATACAATTTAACACGGTGATCTAGATATGTCATGTGTTAGCAATTAATACTAGAGATGTAACGATCCAAATCCCTAAAACGATATGTTCACAATATAATCTCACATTATCATATTTATTGTGATATTTTGTGGAAACTGAATATGCTACTTTTTCCTCTTAAAATGCCTTGACAAGACTTAATTCAAAGAACTAAGATTTCAAAGTGCTTAGAAAAGTTATTTCTTTATGTAGGCTGCACTGAAACAGAGCAAAGGATCATGGTCTATGTAGTTCCCTCTGTTTTTTGAGCCATTGCTGCACCATAACTATTAATTTAAGCAAAGGGGCTTGTAATTCGATATATTGTGACGGTTCACGATATTATGTGAGGCCTTTGACCATACAAAAATCACAATATTTTAGTTATTGTTACATCCCTAATAAATACCCCATAGTAGTGTAATTTGCCCTCTTTAAAAACAATTCCCGGCTTTCAACAGTCTCAGCTTTCATGGGCGTCTCTGTTCACCTTGCCTCTAGCTGCTGGAGCTGTGGACTCTGGCTTGATTCGATTATCCACTGCGAGCCATTCTGTGAGGAAGAACTCATTTTCACATGACACACACTCTAAAAAGGATTGACTGTTAGCCATGACAGCACCGCCCCAAGTGAAAGAATAAGATGTGAAATGATTAATTTCTTTTTTTTCTCAATCTTTCTTATTGATTGTGCAGTGTGACCTTGCAGTTTGTGTTAGTAATGTGTGTTGGGTCGATACTCGCCTGAGCTGAGTGAATGGCCAGTGGATTATGTAAGGCTGTGGTGTTAACAATGGGTAATGTTGAGTAAATTAAATTAACAGCCCGTAATGCATAAAATACATAATCAAGAGAATAGTCTTTTAGAGAAACTAGGTCCATGTACCTCTGTGCATCGCTGTACTGGAGCATCATGGGAAACAGGTATGTTTTTAATAACTGTAATAACTAAGATCATCACAACAAAAAGCTGTGCAAACACCTCCGATGGATAGCTGCACATCAAGTTAGCAAGTAGCAGATTTTTTTTTTCTTCATTTGTGCCAAAATGAACACTGACGCTGCAGAATCCTACACGCATCAGCATTTGGAGAGCAAAGTAATTACAAAGCAGTGGGCGTGAGCTGGTCTGAGCAATCTTTTCTCTTATTGCTGATCACTGCTCTATACTTTTATTTTCTTAGTCTGTGATACACATAGGATTCAGTCGTGTAGTGTAGTAGCATTTTGGTACAAATGAAAAAAAATCAACTGGTCGCTAGTGGGATGTGCAGCTATCCATCGGAGGGGTCAACAGCTGCATGGCTCTTTGTTGTGAAGATTGGGCAGATTTCTAACAAAAATCAGTGCACTTGTTTTTCAATTTAGATCAATATTGTGATATGAATGTGCAAATTATATCAGAATGATCCACGGGTGTCATGGTTTATATAGCAGACATTAGCACAATGTCTTCTTTACTGTTTTTTTTTGTTTTTGTTTTTTTTTATTTTGTTTCGGTCAAATGACATCATCAAGTTCACAATACATACAACAATCAATCAAGAAAGAAAATAATTATTGCTCGTCCATGAGCAGGAGTAGGCAGAAGCTAAGCTTATATCGCCTCTACCCTCAGCAAAACAGAAAACAAAGCAAGAACAAGCAAGAAACATGAGAAAAATATACATATGTGATCGTATACAGAAACAAACACATTTAATATTTATATCCAATGAGCTTTACATATCATTGTATATTAATTTGTATTATTTATTTATTTATTTATTTTAATTATCTTAATTACTTACTCTTAATTACTTTTATTACATTTACCACTATTATCACTGTTTACATAATTTTAATTTAATACAATTATTCATTAATCTATGACTTTTTCTATAGTATTGCTTTATATTTATCTACAGTATTTGATTTATACTTGTTTTTAAACATTTTGATTGATGTACATCTTTTAATTCCTCATTAAAGAATTCCATAAGTTGACACCCATTACTGAGATACACAGACTTTTTTTAGTAGTTCTTACCATATATATATATATATATTTTTTTTTTTGGAAGATACTAATTCCTTTACTGTCTTTGTAAACATGAAACAAAACCTGGCCTGTCCAAAGTCTTCTTTGTCACCATAAACAAAAGTGATTTTTTTTTTCATAATGCCTAGAATATGTAATTGTTGTCAGTTGAAAGAAGTTAAAAAATAAAGTATATTATAGCAATTCTGTTTTCCCAATTCAGAAAAATGATAAGGTGTGGTTATTGGGTCATTTCTTTCCAAACCAGTAAATCTCCCGTAGAATTAGATCAGCCCCTGCCGTCCATCTGAAACCACAACATGAAAATTTAGCCCATAAACGCAGCCTTTGTCTGCGTACCTGATTACATACACTTAACTTCTTTTGTGTTGACTTTACATGACTTTACACTCACATATGACCTCCTTTTACAGTGTGGTTAAAAACTGTGACCGTGACGACAGACAGATCCTCCGCAGACGCTATAGACTCACACTTGTAATAATAAACCAACAATGGCGACTTTGCAGTACTTCAGCTCATATAGTAGTGATATAGTAGTACTTTGTGGGCATAGGGGACAGTGGCCATGGGCGAAGAATGCAACACCGTGTCAAAGAAAAAGCATCGTCAGTAGTGTTATTGGTGTTTTCTTTTGTCACACTGCAAATGAGAAGCTAACATAGGTGCACTATAGATGATTTTATTTTATTATTCATATTTTTCAAAATACTGATAGAGCTTTTCAATAACGCACTGCAAACAAAACACAGATTGTTCACAGTATACAAAACTACAGCACTTCATTTTAATAATCACTCACAATGTCACATTTGAGACATTTTTTAAGCCTTAAAAAAGAACATCATTTCAATTCATCGTCATTTTGTTCATTCTGTAAGTTTACATCTTGATTTAAAGGTGCATTGTGGAAGTTTTCCAGCGTAGGGTCCAACAAATGCTTTTTCTCCTGGAGATGTTATTGCTTGGTCTGCAAAGTTTCACAGTATGGCATTAAACCTTTCTATCTTCATGGAAACCAAAACAAACCAAGTGACAAGTCAGATAAAAGGTGTTTTTCTATGTATTTTTGAGCAATAAAACCACCTGTAATTAAATAAATGTAAGGCAAAACTGTTTAATGCCCCTCTAGGTATGGAAACAGTTGCAAACTATGTAACTCCTCTCCAGGTTTCCATGGAGATGCTATTGCTTTCCCATGTTTCACAGTAGGACACTAAATACCTCAAATAATATACATTGTATGTGTTTCTAGTCTATGATGTGCTTTGGCTCATGTTTCAAAGTAGTTTCTTTTACACAGCACAGTTATGTTTTTATGGGCACTTCCAGGCCTGACCCGAGGTATTAAAGTGTACTATGTCTTCAGTAGTGTGTATTCAGTTTCATATTTGACTTTTGCTTTCTGCTACCTGTTAGTTGCTATACACGGAGATGTGTTTGCTTTGCCTGAAAGGTTTTGGTGTTAAGAAACATACCTTGAAATGTGTAAGTTTGTCTCTTCATAGCCCAGATCTTTCCTGTAACTCACAGTTTGCATGTTCTATGTTGTGCAAATTGTACTCTTGTGAGCTTTAATCCGTGTTATAATGCTGTTACTTTCTTAAGAACATACCTGATGTTGCGTTTCATTTAATTTCATTCACAAATGTAACTTTATTATTAGTCTGCTACATCCCCAAATCTCAAAATGTTCTGTTCCACCTTGCGATGTCATGTTGAGCAGTGGTAGTTTTCAAGTGAACAGGTGCTTTTAACTTTTTCAGCAGAGATTGACTCATAAAAAATTACTCAGACGTGTGTGAATGAAACAAAACACAACCCTGGGTATGCTTTTGAGGAAGTGAAAACATTCTAATGTGACTAAAAACTCATGAGAGCCAATTTTGTGTAATATAGGACCTTTACGCATCATGTAATATTTTCTATACCATTTTGTCACCTAGTTCACCCAAGTTGAAAAACGTCCGTATCCATTATAGCAGATTGTAAGAACCATTTGACAATACAGGGCGAAGACAGTAGAAGACAATAGGACGAGGTTTTCTTTTGCTTTCATACCGAGTTCATGAATAGATCTAAAAAAAAATTTAAAAAGTAAAGACAGGACTTGACAATTTGTGGATCTGAAACAGTAAGGTGCTAAGTTAAAGATAATTGCATAAAGGAATAGAGGGGAATGGTGTTAGCCACGGGCGCTAGGCATTTGTCTGATTTAGCCTCACAGTGTGTCAGCAGCAAATCAGATCACGGGCCCCGCATGCACACACACACTCAGGCCCCTGTGTGTTGGTGTGTATTCGGTACATTGTTGGGACTAAAACCAGCACACAGGGATTATAGGAGACCACTTTTTTGAAAACCGATACGAATACGAGTACAATCATTTCTGTACTTGCTGATACTGGGTGCCAATACCGATACTTTACCAATCTTACAAACGCGTATGTTTAATAAACCAAGAAAAAATACAAACAATCATGATATTACCTCTCTACACACCAGGCGGTCTCCCTTTGAACTTTGAGCTTTTCTTTCATTTTATTATTATTTGCTTTGATTGAGAGTGAGAAACATAATTTTAGTTTTTCATTTGTAAATATGAAAATTTGACAGTACATTTTTTGAACCTTTGAATCTTGATTATAATGTGTTTAATGCAGGTTTGCGCAAATTTGTTTTTGTTTTATAAAACCACATGGCTCATTTGCATACAGTAGAAGCCCTGGGGTTAGGGTGTTCAGCTTCTGTTGGACTAAAGGACACGACTCAGTGGAATATTTGTGTTCTTTCTGTGACAGAGGATGTGCTGCTGATGGTGAGTCTGTTCTGTGTATGTCGCGTTGGAGATGGTTCATGTAAAACTTTTCAGAGATCGTACGAGTGCAGCGGCTCTTTCACTGATGTCAGCTACAGTCGCTTTATTTATGTTGCTCTGGTTTCTCATAAAGGGATACTGGCTTATTCAGGATACTGAAACTGACCCTGCAGGATGCGTTGTGTAATAGTGGTATCGGTGCGTGGTAGGGATGGGCACGATTAGTCGATTTTAGTAATTGATCATTAAGAATTTCATCGATCACGTTCATTTTAATCGACAAACCGAATGTAGGTTGCTGTGCGTAACGTAGAGTAAGGAGTCGAGGCCACGTCTCACAGCACAACCACCCCACAGTTTTTTTTTGTTTCTCTACTTTCAATCTCTACTGAACTAGGAAGGTAAAATGTGAAAATGTGGCTTTTAACAACCACTCATTACAGTTCAAGTGGAACAGAGCATTGTGAGATTCAGAGATGTAGACAGACTAATAATGCAGGATTACTCAAACGTGTGAATGAAACAAAACCCAAGTCCAGGTACGTTTCTGGGGAGGTTACAACATGATAACATGGCTTAAATCTCACAAGAGTCAATTCTGTGAGTAACGTAAAAATGGAGCTGAGTTTTGTTGTGTGAGTGCAGATGGGGTTATGGGTATTGTAGTGCAGAGTTTCTTAGGCCCTCTCAGAGCAGTGGAGTGGAGACAGACGCTGATCCTCCTGATCCTTCTCACTGTTTGAAAAGATCAGTTTATCAGAAAGGCCAGAATGTGACCTCTGTGTTTGTGCCTGTGCTCCTCTGCTTCAACTCTGCACCAGGTTTTTTTACGATTCAGTTGAAAAAGTAGATTTGAGGAAAGTCTTAAAGGTGCACTGTGTAACTTTTTGTTTGGGGTCCGTCACCTGTTTGTTTGTATAGCTATGTTACTGCTCTTCCTAGAATGTTCCACAGTATGACATTAAACAGCTCAACCTTACATTTATTCAATTACAGGTAGTTTTATATCTCGAAAAATACTTAGTATAACATGTAATCTGGCTGTGAGCGCAGCCCGCGAGGGCTGTTCGATGCCGCTTGCGGCTTTAATTTTACATTTTGATTCCTTAGTCCTTATAGTTCAATATTTACTTTGTTGACAGTTCTGTGAACCCCTGTCCTTCTCTCGCTGAGCGTCATGATGAAGTCACCTCAAAGGCCAATCCAAAATAAGTAAATTAAGTCACCTGAAATGCTTTTTGCTTCACTGTGCCTTGTCAGGATTCATTAGTGAGATGTCAAGAGTGTGAAAAGCTGTACTCAAAACAAAGGATGTTTCATTTCTGTGCGGTATAACACTCCCAGAGGTATAATACTCCCTACAATGGAAGTAGAGATCCAGGTTTTTCAGTTCCAACACCAATACTATGGCTTTAAGTATCTGCCAGTATCCAAAATCAACCAATAACTGACTCACAACAGCATTTATTTCCTAAAACAGGCTAAACTGATCCAAATGTGTTACGTAGCTGTTACTTTAGGTATTTATTTACTACTGCTTTGTGGAAATAAAAGCTCAAACAAATATGACACTTTCTGGGAACAGATGACCAGTAACCAGTCTTATTACACTGATTTAGAGTCCAACCAGAACATTGGCTGAAACGATATTTGGAAGCCGATGACTGATCCAGCAAAATTCCCAGTATTGACCGATATTTTATACCAGTATCAGTATCGGTGCATCCCTGAATGAATGTATAGCCACACTGGATTGAGCGGAATGGGAAAGATGATCACGATAGCTTGAGGGTTTATATCTCTAGTATTAGGTCCTCTACTGATGTAAATAATCTTTTCCTTTTTTATACCTCTTTTTTCAACTCTCAGGCTCCTACAGTTTACTCTGCCACAAAGGATAAAAGCGGTTTTGAGGAATCTATAATATAAAAGCAAGTCATATAAAGAGTTATTTCATATTGCCTTCAATAATGCGTTCATTCATAGTTTTGATGCTTCAATGAGGATCTACAGGCATGCAATGAAAAGGTGCACTCACAATAATTCTTAGAAGTCTTTATATTACTTACTTTTTATGATAGATTCCTTAGCCGTTATCAGTTTGAGAAGAAGTGTAATTTTTAGAACAAAAACATATAATAATAACATCGGAATATCTATATCAATTTATAAGCAAAAAATAAGTCAATCTGTACTCCAAAAAAGTCAACTAACGTTAAACCCGGGCTATGTCATACGCTTAATCCCCAGTGAATTCCTGTGATATTGTTTTAAACTGTATCTCTGTTGATTTCTATTGCTGTATGGTGTAAGTATTGTGGTGTTGAAACTCAATTTGTGGGATAAACTTGAAAGAAAGTCACACTTATCCTTATTAATCCTCGTTTTGGAGCTCCACGTGGCCCTTTTCCCCAAAGATCCACATTCCAGTGTGAACCATGTGACCCGATGTAAACCACACATCTGCAACGGTACAGGAACAGTCTGGGCCTATAATGACTCCAGTGGAGGGGAAAATCTACTCTGATCTCCACAGGATTCTCACACGCAGCTATATTGTCCCTTAGGTGAACTGAAGTCACTGCATTAAGCGTAACAATGTGAAAGAATGTACTATACGTGTGTTTTAAAGGCTAGCTACGCACCAGTGATCCTTTTGCTGCTGCCAATCTTGTTTATAATAATTACATTTCAAGATACCCTGTCATATTCTGCATAAAACCGTTATCCTCGTAGTTTAGATCTACATAAACATGTCCTGAAATACAAGTGATTCTTATATTAGCAGTGTTGGGAAGGTTACTTTTAAGATGTATTCCCCTACAGATTACAGATTACATACCCCAAAATGTAGGTTGTAACGTAATCCATTAAATTACTTAAAGTGAGTAACGTAATCTGATTACTTTGGATTACTTGATATTGTCATGATTTTTAAAACTATATGAATGTACCAACCAACTCCTGCAAATTCTTGTTTGGTTTTAGACCTGGTTTAGGCCTGGTGTTTAGACCTGCTTTAGACCTGTCTTGGCACACAGGAGGAAGCGCGGTCCCTGCAGCGTACGTGACAAGACACGATCCACACGCGGTGTGCGCGGCGTACGGGAGGAGATGATGTGTACGGGAGGAGATGAGGTGTACAGGAGGAGATGCAGTGTGCGCGGCGTACGGGAGGAGATGAGGTGTACGGGAGGAGATGTAGTGTGCGCGGTGTACTGGAGGAGATGAGGTGTACCGGAGGAGATGAGGTGTGCGCGGTGTACGGGAGGAGATGAGGTGTACCGGAGGAGATGAAGTGTGCGCGGCGTACGGGAGGAGATGAGGTGTACCGGAGGAGATGAGGTGTGCGCGGCGTACGGGAGGAGATGAGGTGTACCAGAGGAGATGAGGTGTGCGCGGTGTACTGGAGGAGATGAGGTGCACAGGAGGAGATGAGGTGTGCGCGGCGTACGGGAGGAGATGAGGTGTTCGGGTGGATATGTAGTGTGCGCGGTGTACGGGAGGAGATGAGGTGTACAGGAGGAGATGCAGTGTGCGCGGCGTACGGGAGGAGATGAGGTGTACGGGAGGAGATGTAGTGTGCGCGGTGTACGGGAGGAGATGAGGTGTACGGGAGGAGATGCAGTGTGCGCAGTGTACGGGAGGAGATGAGGTGTACGGGAGGAGATGCAGTGTGCGTGGCGTACGGGAGGAGACGCACACGGTCTATGGGTTCACGCAGCGTATGCGAGAAGATACGGCGCACGGGAGGAGGCACGGTCCATGTATTAAAAGCACATAGAAAATAGTACATTTATGTTCCTGAAGTGGCACTGGCACCACCCACACAGTTGCATTAGCCTAACATTAGATTTTAAAACTCTCGACATCCAAAGCCGCTCGGTTGCTGCAGCAGAGTTTGCATTGCACAGTCAGATCCCGCTTGTCCCTTTCTTCTTTAAATACAAAGTGATGCTGAATTTCCACGACACAAATGCGTTTTTGCTTGTGCACTGTGGCCTCTGTTCCACTGACTCCTCCATTTCGTCCATTGTGTGACTGATATGGCGCCACCAGCGTTAACAGGACGTTTACAAAGCTCTTATTTCTGTTTGGGTTTCAGGCAAAGTGGAATTGCCGAAATAAAAAGGGATATAGCCCAGAATGTGAAAAAAGGAAAATACCGTTGTGTAATCAAGTTATTTCAACAAAGTAACTGGAATCTAATTATCTAATTACTCAGAATTTGTATTCTAATTACATAACGCCGGTACATGTAATCTGCTACTCCCCAACACTGCATATTAGTCAGGCCATAGTTTAGTCTTTTTGTCAATTGTTGTCAAAAGATGGAACGCAGTGTTTTCAGTTTAAGAACTCAGCAGGGTTTGTGTGTTAAACATGTGTGAATGAAACAAAACACAACTCCAGGTTTGTGATGTGGAAAAAACATTATAACAAATCAGAAAATAGTGTAATATGGGCCCTTTAGAATGTAAACATTGAACAGAATCCTATTATCAAACATTTTGCAAAGAAAAATCATAACTAGATCATTTCCCCAAATCATTTAGCCCTGATTGACATTGATATTCATCATGTTTTGTGCATGTAGTGGCTTTGTGGATTACAATAGCAGAACAAGCACCCATTCACTCAAGCAATTGACTCAAGTTTCCAAAAGAAGAGAAGAAAAAATCCTTTATTGTGCAAGGAAGGGACAACAAAACACATTGTATTGTGAAATGTAGTAGTAAAGAGAAAAAAGAAATACATTACAAAAGGCAGTGACCTAACCAGTACTCAAAAACCTTAACGGATATGATCATGTACTCATCTACACTGCTGTGATGGATAACACAGTGGAAAATATGTATATTAAAAAAGGTAACTGTTCACAGATGTTGAACCTCATCATTTCTACTTTTGACTAGACATTATGAACTCATTGTATTCCAACAAAAGTGTGAATTTCAACATCCATTTTAGCTTCCCCCTTTCTGTACTGAAAATTAGTGGCCTACAGAATGACGTGGTGTCATCTAAACCCCTGATATTTTGCAGTGACATCATGTTGGGGTGTTCTATGTGTATGTCTATGGATGAATGTTCAGCAATTACCATGGTGACACAATGCACAACTCACATTAGCAAACGCTGTCCAAAAAGATGTAAGATCGTCCTAAAACTACTAATGAAGCTCAGATTAAAGTCTGTAACACACCTCAGACAGAGCTCATAGCCCACTGACACTATATCCTGTGTACTAACAGTAGTGCAGTGTGTCTAAATATAGGACCCTGCTTATCTTGTGACGTAACAGCGTGACCCAGACTATTGCTGCCTTTGTAATCCTCTATATCCCCTGGAAATCAACACAACTTCAACCAAAAAAAAAAAGAAAAAAAAAGACAATCAGACTTCTATGTCCAAGTCGGCGGAAAATACAACTTTTCTTTTCTGTTATGTGATTTATTTATTTTTTTCCATAGAGATTTTGCTACTTTGCTTGACCTGAAATGTTCCGCAATCGCATTAAACATTAAACTCCTGTAACTATTCAACTACAGGTGTTTTTATGGCTTAAAAAACACATAAGCAGGGTCGCCTCTCCACAGATCTGGCGTGTAACTCGGCTCGACGGTGTCACCTTTTTTGTCTCCATGTGATTTAAATCATTTTGGGCCAAGTTGCTCCGTTTTACTGAAATGGCTTTTTGGTAGAAATTAAAGATTGTTTTGTGTAAATGTGTTTATATTCTCAAAATCAATGAATTGATTTTTAAAATGTATTTATTTTTTATTTGGTGGTTTTTATATATCACTGCAGCACTGGCAGGAATTGTGACAGCATACGTATTTATAGGAGGAAGTTAGTATTAGCTGTAAGATAAGATAAACTTTTATGTGCCAAACAATGGGGAAATTACAGTGTTGCATCACAAAGTTCATGAACAGTAGGTGAAAAAGAACACACAGTCAACGATCAAGAGACATGACTAAAATACTTCACAACAGACATCAAATCTAACACAACAAATGCAAATAAAAAAACTTTGTACGATAATAGTTGTACTGTACGATAGTTTGCTATTATGGCTACGACTACTACTGTTACTACTACTACTATTACGTGGCCATAGGGGCTTGTGAAAGCCTGATCCCTCAGATCTCAGAAGCAGGGCCGGGCCTGGTTAGTACTTGGATGAGAGACCACTGGGAATTCCAGGTGCCACAGGGGGGCGTCAGTCACAAAAACTTAGGCAAGACACTTCACCCACATTGCCTAGTATGAAAGTGGTGTGTGCGTGAGTGATGGTGGTGGTTGGAGGGGCTGATGGAGCAGATTGGCAGCCTTACTTCTGTCATTCTGCCCCAGGGCAGCTGTGGCTACAATAGTAGCACCACCACCACCGGGTCTGGAGTGAATGAATAATACTCTGTAAAGCGTCTTTGAGTGTCCTGAAAAGCGCTGAAAAGCGCTATATAAAAATGATGCATTATTGGCCCTCGCCATGTAACGAAGTGAATGGCGAGGGGTATTGTTCTTCGTTGGTTTCTTTATTATTATTCCTCTTCCGCCAAAATGATCGCATTTTTGACCCCCTGAACGTCGACGAAAAGTCTCACATGGGGGTATAAAACCGACCGGCCCGGCGAAAAATTCGATAAAACGGACATCGCAACAATGACCAAAGTGCCCCACTCAACGGCGCCCCTAGAATTGGACCCCTATGGGAGAGGGGACAAGCAAAGTTTGTCGCAGGGAAACGAAATTCGGGACAGTGACAGAGAACCATGAGACAAGCCAAAAGATGAATTGGAGCACGTCTCTATGACCAACAGGAAGTCGGCCATATTGAATCAAAAATTCACCGCCGTTTTGACTGTGTGTACGCCAAAGTCTTCAAGTGTCTTGGTTTTGGTCCAAACGAGCTCAGATTTGACACGTCACATCTACAGATGTGGGTCCACAAAAATCTTATATTTCTAAGCGCACTTTTTCACGGTTTGTCCGTAGCACGCCGGCGAATAACGCCTTCGTTTCCTGTTTCTTTGATGCCCTCTCACGGCCACAGGCTTTGGCCTACAGAGCTCAAACTCACATCACTATTGTGTGATCCCGGCCTGAATGTGATGAAATATGAAATATAATAAAAGTGAACTCTATAGCGCCACCTAGTGTATACGTGAAACGTCAACATTATCGGATTTGTACCAAATTTGGGGATTATATTCTATCCATGATTTCAAGCAAAATCTTATATTATGGACATGGTGCAATTTTCATCGTTCACAGCAGGGGCGCACAGACTCCCTAAAAAAATAGTTTAAAAATGCCTACACGCACAGGCTTTGTCTGATCGTGCTGAAATTTGAATCACTAATACCTGATTAGGGCTTGATTATAATAAACTATAAAGCATATGAAAAGTTACTCTATAGCGCCACCTAGACTATACAAGAAACGTCAACATTATCGGTTTTGTACCAAATTTGGGTATTCAATTCTCTGTATCAAAGCAAGCAAATAAATATATTATGGATATGGGGTGTTTCCCACGGTTGGCCAGGAGGGGCGCAAAGACTCCCCCAATAAATAGTTCAACAATTACTACACGCACAGACTTTGTCTGATTGTGCTGAAATTTGAATCACTAAAGCTTGAACATGGACTGAATATAATACACTATAAAGTATATGGAAAGTGAACTCTATAGCGCCCCCTACCCAGACATGAAACATCAACATTATCGGATTTGTACCAAATATGGGTATTAAATTCTATGCGTGTCTACGACCAAAAAAATACATTATGGATATGGGGTATTTTCCATGGTTGGCCACAAAGGGCGCAAATACTCCCCCCCCCAAAATATGTTTAAAGGTGCACTATGTAACTTTTCTGTTGGAGGGTCTGTTTTTATGCACAGTCTTAGTCTGACAGTGCTCTTGATTATAAAAGTCATGTGACCTGTGGCCTAGTTTCTATAATTTGGCTCTAGATCGTTCCCATTTTCAAATATTAAAGGTGCCCTATGTAATTTTTCTGGTGGACGAGCTGTCGGGAGGAGAGAGTGTTGTGTCAGGGCGGTCACAAGACCTCAGCGGTTGCCTGGCATGGGCGTGCGCACCGGGGCGAGGGCCATCATTGCCGCGAGCGGCTTTAATTATTATTATTATTATTACTACTACTACCTGCTACTACTACAATTACTACTACTACTACTACTGCTACTGTTACTGCTGCTACTACTGCTACTGTTACTACTACTATTAGTACTACCACCACCACCACCACTGTTAATATTTTTTTGTGTGCCCGACTACAATGATGAATAAAGGTGTTATAACAGTGACTGAAGGTATTAGTTTAGTCACAATAGTAAAATATTCCTCCCCTTTCATCTCCTCTGTCCATTCTTAGCAGTGAATTTTAGGCTTATGATTATGATTGAGTTACTTTGTGCATTGGCTATTTCAGTCAGAGCTGTGTTATTTAAGCTAATGATCGCCTCTGGCTGTTTGTCTATTCGATGGTACAGCTGGAGAGGACAAATAAACACGCTGGAATAAGCAATGAGCAGTGACGCTTTGAGCCAAATATGAAAAAATAGATGGTGACACTAAGGACATTTACAATTTAACATGCTGGGAAAAGAGGAGTGGGATCCGATATTTTACTTCCTGTTGCATTAATTGCCAAAAATGAGTTACAAACTGCAGGTAACTTTACATATTTTTGCCCTACGTCAGTATGTGTCAGTGCCTTTCGAGAATATGTGACACTGACCACGTTTACATGATGTTTTTTTTTTATTCTGAATTAACTATTTTGAATTAAATAGTTCAGAATTAAAATATTCTCCTTCGAGTTTACATGGAAATAATAATTCTGAATTGAGGTTTATTCAGTTCATTTTATTTAATTCTGATCAACGTCTGGGGGTGGGGAAGGGTTCTGATTGGACAGCGACACAAACGTATTTACATCTACCAGAAGAAAACACACTTCAGCTTCTACCGGCTTTTCTGTCATCTCTATCATCTCCACGGACACAAACATGATCCAAACTTTTTTCATTCCGATGATAATGAAGCAGCAGCTGGAGAATTCTACCATCACGCGAATGTTTTGAATATAAAAATCTAATAAAACATTCACTTTTTGAATAAAGGGCTCATATTATTATGTTTTCTGATCTGTTATAACATTGTTTCCTCATCACAAACAGACCTGGAGTTGTTTCGTTTCATTCACACATGTTTAACACACAAACCTGCATATTTAGGCTGAGCTCTTCTCTCAAACTTAAAACACTCTGTTTTCACCTTGTGATGTTATTGCAGTCATACAGGAAGTGCTCCACTCTGTTTTTAAACTCCACACACCTTCACTAGAATTGTTTGGATAATTTCAGCCCTGGAATTGCCCATCTCCACTAAACAAAAGGTAAAAGGTAGTTGTTAACTTGAAAACTACTGCTTCATGACATCACAAGGTGGAACAGAGCATTTGAGCTTTGCAGATGTCGACAGACTAATAAAAAAGGGTTACTTAAACGTGTGAATGAAGCAAAACACAACTCCTGGTCTGTTTTTGATGAAGTAACAACAAAAAAACATGGGCTATTGTTGTCATTAATCAGTAGTAAGAAGAAGCCGATATTCACAGTTTGTAGCATGCCAGCTTATCGGCCGATATTTAGTTTGGGCCATACATGCAGCTCACCATATCTGCATAGAACGTTATTTGATGCTTAAATGTGAAGAGGACACTGTACAAAGTTTTTACTACATATTATATGTAGTTTTGTGAATGAGTTTGTAGTAGTATCAAATAACGTAAATAGGGCAATATGATTCAAATTTTGGCAGAGCTTATCGTTCATCAGCTCCTGTGGATTTGATATTGGCAGCGACAATGAAACAAACATATCAGTCAGTCTATTATCGGTGGAGCCTGTTTGATGTAAGAGTTATTTTGACTTGACAACATAAAGACAGCTCCTTTCCTTTCTTTCCGACCACATGAGCCCTCTCGGGTTTCTCAGATGCTTGGTTTCCCTTTGTGGACCTCTTAAATCATGCTGTGCTACAGATTAGCCACGCCAAGTTGTGCAATGCTTTGTGCTCCAAGGGCTGTGTCAAAAGTCGATGTAAAAAATACGCAACCCTGAGCGAAACAAAGGTAAACTATAAGATTTAATGAAAAGATAATCCGAGAAACATTTCTGTCAGAAAGGTTTTGGTTGAGTTTCAAGTGTACTGCACAAAAAGTAAAGCAAACGCAGAAGATTAACCCCGAATATGCAAGAATACAATAACCTGTGGCGGCAGGGTGGCTGAGCGGCAACACTCATGCCTCACAGCAAGAAGGTTGGGGGTTTTTGTGTGGAGTTTGCATGTTCTCCCCGTGTCTGGATGGGTTTCCTCTGGGCTCCGGTTTCCCCCATCAACTCAAAACATGTAGCACCCCTATGAACTAACATCTGGGCGGTGAACAGCTGCCTCTGTGACCCAGCTGGATTAAGCGGGAGAAGATGGATGGACAATAACCTGCGGTGACTCTTAAGGACAGGCATGGAAATCAGTATTTTGTCGGTAACAATTTAATAATGCCACTTTTTATGCAAACTACATTACAAATTTGTATATTATTTTACTCACATTAATTTGCATGTGTACGGAGCCATTTTGGAGTTAAATTAGAGAAACCTAGACCATATATTTTATATATTGGACTGCATTTGACACACTCTTTGTACAAACAGAGCTGTTTGTTTCTACTTCTACACTTATTTATCCAGCTGAGTTTTCAGTACTTCAGTCTATATAATTATTATTATTATGCATCTAGAACCATAAGTGATATGTGACAGCTCTGCACATGTGTAATGCACTTACTACACAAAACGTACATTCATGAAGAATGTGTAATGTATGTTTAAACTTCATACACTAGACTCATTTGGATCATTTCTGCCCTTGAAAACTACCACTTTACTACCACTCACACAGTGGAACAGAGTGTTTTGAGCTTTGGCAATGCAGACGGACTAATAATGCAGGATTACTCATGCACGAACATGTGTGAATGAAACAAATCACAACTCCAGGTAAGTTTTTGATGAGGTAATAACATTATAACATGGTTAAAGTTCACCAGAGTCAGTTTTGCATAATATAGGACCTTTAATGAAGAGTCCAATCCAGTTTTTATTTTGTTTTTTTGCAAATCCTCCAGAATTATGTCAAAAAGAAAAAAAATGTCTTGGTCGAGTAGGTTAGTATACAAAAAAGTGAACCGAAAGTGAAAAATTAACCACAAAAATCCACAACTATACACCCTTTTCTTAATTTGACCAACATACGTGTTCAGGTTTGCATAAAGAGCCTCAACAGCTGCGTGAGTTAAACCGCAGCATCTGTTGTGGTTAATCTGATTTCTTTCATTTGTTTACACCTGTGCAGGTTTTGACAAGAGAAAGTATGTGGAAAAAGGGAAAATTAATGTGACAAAAACAAATGAGAAATTGTACTTTGTTTTCCACATACAGCTGTTCAACGCTAAAATCTGTTGATTAAAGGGTCCATATTAGGCTATTTTCTGATCTGTTTTAATGTTGTTTGCTCATCAAAATCACACCTGGAGTTGCATCTCAAACAGAAAACACTCCGTTCGACCTTGTGTTATCATGTGGTAATACAGGAAATGCTCCACTGTGTTTTTAAATTCCATACACCTTTAGTACAATAATTTGGACATTTTCAGGTCTAACATTGCCCATCTGAACTAACTAAAGGTAAAAGATAGATTGAAACCTACCACTACATGACATCACAAGGTGGAACAGAGTGTTTGGCGATAGACAGACTGATAATAAAAGATTACTCAAATGTGTGAATTAAACAAAACACAACTCCAGGTATTTTTTTTTTGAGAAGGTAACAACATTCGAATATGTTTTAAAGCTCTCAAGAGTCAAATTTGAGTAATATCGGCCCTTTAGCTTTAATATTTCCATTGTGCATTGAAAAACCAGGTCTAATTATTATCTGATTATTGTAGTTATCTGATTTCTACTGGCCCCACTCCCTCTGACCGGGGCGTAGTCTGAGCTGCATGAAAAATCAACAGTTCTGAGCATCACACGATCACATGATGTTTGTCAAACAAGGCTGACTTTATGACAGGACACCTCTCTCTCCCTCTGCTCTCTCGTTCTTTCACTCCTCTCTATCTCACACACCCTCCTCTCTTTCTTTTTCCCACTGCTTTCTCTTCCTGTCTTCTCCTTCTCTCTGTCTCCCTCTCTGTCTATCCTCCTCTCTCTCTTTATCATTTGTATTCTTTATATTTCCCTCTTTCTTTTCAGTCTCTGCTTTCTATTTCTTCTCTCTCTCAAGCTCTCTCACATGCAGTGGTTTCTCTTTGGTTTTCCACTCTTTCCTGTCTTTCTCTCTGCATCATCGACACTAGCGAGCATTTGGACTCATACAAATCATTATTTATCTGCGCCGAGCTCTGCTACAACATCTGCGGCAGTGACGCTGATCCAAAGATGGAACCTTACCAAATATTTATAACAGTACATAATCATTTGTAGACTAAACTATTCTTGTCATACATGAAGATAGTGCTGGAGACACATTAAATCTCCTGCAACGGCAGGTCCGGCTGTGCCATCCCTGTATTGTTTGTTTATTTTACCACATACCGTCAGTCTGCCCCAGGGCAACTGTGGCTATAACAGTAGCTTACCACCACCGGGTCTGGAGTGAATGAAGAATGCTCTGTAAAATGCTGTGTAAAGCACTTTGGGGACATGTGTCTGTGTAAAGCGCTATATAAATAAACCTTACCTACCTACCTTACATGTGACCCGGATGAACCTGCTGACGTCATATGTGACGTCACAGTTCGCTTGTAAAAAAAAGTTTTACTTGGTTCGGGAATGAACTTTTCAGTTCCCAAACACTCTGATTTTCGGCGTGAACACGTCAGTCGGTTCGAGATTAGGTGCGGGCACCGGCACGGTTCTCTGTCGGCCTGAAAACGTTTTTTGTGTATCCATTCTTCGTCAGATTTATTTCTGTACTCTCTCTCTTCCTCTCACTGCTCTCTCTTTATGTATCAGTCCTTCGCTACCTTTCTCTCTGCTCTCCCACTCTTCTATCTGTTATGTCTCTCTCACTCTGCTTTCCCTATGTGTTCATTCTTTCTCACCTTTCTCTCTGTCATCTTCTACTATTTGTATCTCTCTTTCTTTCTGTCTCTCTCTCTCTCTCTGTCTCATTGCTCTCTCTTTGTGTATCCATTCTTCTTCATCTTTCGCTCTGTCGTCTCCTTCTACTCTCTGTCTCTCTCTTTCTCTCACTGCACTGTATCAGTTCTTCCCTGTCTTTCTCTCTGCACTCTTCTTCTATCTGTATCACTCTTTTGTCTCGCTCTCTCCGCTATCTCTTTGTATATTCATTCTTCCCCATCTTTCTCTCCATAATCTCCTTCTATTTGTATCTCTCTCTTTTTCTCTCTCTTGCTTTCATTGCTCTCTCTTTGTGTATCCATTCCTCCCCGTCTTTCCCTCTTTTATCTTTTCCATGTCTCTGTTGATCTCTATCCACCTCCGCACACTCGTATGCAGCGCTGGATTCTTACTCTCCTGTCCTCAAATGGACTCCATATGTTCAGTGCTGGATGAAGTACTAGTACTAGTAGTTTTGTTACTTAAGTAAAAGTAAAAACACAGGGGCAAAAAATTACTCAAGTAAAATTAAAAGTATCACATGAAAAAATCTATTTTGCAGAGAATTTTAGAACAATTAATGGATGAATTCAATTGATTTCTTTATTTTTTTTAGCTGTTTTGTGTATTTTTGTATATTTGGTTTGCTCAAAGTTGGGGCATTACCTCAAACCATAACGAAAAGTGCTTTTTACTTATCGGCCCAGATCTAAAATGTAGTGGAGTAGAAAGCACAGATATGTACTCTCAAATGTAGTGAAGTAAAAGTAAAAATATCTACTGTAAAATGTACTTAAGTAAAGTACAGATACCGAAAATTTGTACTTTACTATTGGATTTTTACTTTTGTGCTTCGGCAGTTCTGTAAAAACACATGATATGCAGTAAGTTTGGTAAAGTCGGGCAGGGCTAAAGAGAGGAAGAAGTGAAATAAAATTATGGTGAGGGTGAGAAAATGAGAAAGAGGAAGTTCACGTGAGGAGGGACAGGAAGTCGGTTGTAAATTTAAAAGAGGAATTTCACCGTGATTATTCAAAACGAGAGCGTTCACTGGAGTGGCACGCTGCAGATCTTTAAAATCTCTCAAGCTTATTTCAAATTTATAATGAACAAAAACATTATACTGTGATTTAAAGTTTGAATAGTCAGTGCACAATATCTGTTTTAGCAATTATTTTAACTAAATTATAAAATGGAGAATATTTGATCTCATATGATACACAATTTTTTTTTTTTTTTAATTCATTTGCAGGTGTTTTTATTTTTCAAAACTACCACAAAAACATGCATTATTACCATGCACGGGCCCACCTCTCCACAGATCTGACCTGTAACGTGGCCTGGTGATGGGGCCTAACTGTTTCCATGGCGATAAATTTCAATTAAATGTCATACTGTGGAACATTCCAGGAAAAAAACAATAGCGTGTGCATGGAGTCAAGTTACGCATTGCATTTCATGTTTCTGGTGGAGGGTCCGTCTCCATGGAGATGTTATTGCTCTGTCTGGAATGTTTCACTGTATGACATTAAACCTTTCTATCTTCTTGGACACCAAACCAGACCAAGTTACAGGTCAGATCTGTGGAGAAGCGACCCCGCCCACAGTCAGAATGTCTGTTTTACTTGGTATTTTTCAGCTATAAAACCACCTACAACTGAATAAATGTAAGGTAGACTTGTTTAATGCCATAGTGTGGAACATTTCAGGCAGAGCAATGGCATATCCATAGAAACAAGCAGGTGATGGACTCCCATCCAAAAAGTTACACAATTAGAGCGACCAGATTTTCTAAATTCTAAACTAGGAACACACTCTGGTTGGGATGTTTGGTATAAATAAAATAGTGAAAACACTGTAAAATTGTACATTCTTGTGTCAGTCATAATCTGAGGGGCTTCTGTCACTGCATTTTTTTAATTTATGGTCATTTACAAACACAATTTTCAGTTTTTGGCTAAACCAATGATAATTTATACTTCTCTTTAGTGTTTGGCACGGATCAGAATAGGCATAAATTGTGATGGTCCTGTTTTAGTCCTGTTTTATACCTTGTTTAGATCAAATTGGTCAAAAAATAGGGACACGGGACATTTCTTGTATAAAACTGGGATAAATGACTGGTTTTGGATGAATCCGCCGGGACAGGGGACACAGGGGTCCAAACTGGGACCATCCTGGGGAACTAAGGATGTCTGGTCACCCTATTCACAGGTTCTGGCCTCACGTAAATTTGGTCGATGGGTTAGTACCAGCTGAGACCTTTTTAATTCTTCTATATTTCTGATTTTTGCAGGTGATTGCTGACAACTACAGGCACCACATCCACTAATTATATGTCCATGGTTTGGTCATATAAGTCAGTATTGTAATTTGAACCTCTACAAAACAAGGCTTCTTCTAAATGCTCCTCTGATAGTTGCACGTTTCCAGTATCATCTTAATATCATTTTAATTAAAAACATTTAACTCCTCCATAATGGTCTTCTAATGATACCACATGCTCTGTAAATCCCCGTTAATCACCCGGGCCCATGGGAGCAATAACAGGCTGATAACTGCTTAGTAACTGCAGTTCACCGTATCTCCAGACGTCTGAGCCCGGGCAGGTCTGAGGTGATGGAGATCGGGAGAGAGGGGTCAGAGATATAAATACTGTACATGTGCAGTCTGAGCTCCACTCGGCTTTGGGACATATCAGCTGTCCTCTGGTATCTGCAGTGTCCAATATCAAACACATCACACGGCAGGAGTTTCTTAAGGTAACACTTTGACCTCAGAAGAAAAGCTAAGTGTAGAAATGTTTGGCTGAATGACACTGCTTATATTTGGTTAATGATCGCATGCTGTTCTGACAAAATTCCATGAAAGTGACTTGGTAACAACCAGAAATGCTGTAGGGAACCACTCTGATTGGTCAGAATTTACCCAATCAAACCCTCACCCTTTGATTCCTTAACTACAAGTCCCGCCCATAGAAGAGAACTGCAAATAGGAAACTCCTCAGTCACACAGTCGATCGCTTATGTGTCTGCGTCTCGGATGTTTGTTGCGACACAAATAGAAAATGTAGTTAACAAATTAGCAAATTACTGTTAAAATGAAAATAAGAAATTCAACAGTGTTTAACCTTTAAATACCTGAGCCATTTATTGCTAGTTTTTCTCCACCTGGTCTTTCTGTGTATTAATGCAAATAGAATCTCAACCCTTTCAAGTATAAAAAAGTTAAAGACATCATTTTTTTCCAGGACAAAGATACATAATTAATAAGCTTTTTGATTCTCAGATATAATTCTCACAGGTCCTGGCTGTCAGGGGGAAAAAATCAGCTTTCTAACACACACACAACAGAAACTATTTACGGTTTTCCTCCACTTGTTTTTTAGTATAGTATAGTTTGTAGAGCATAATGTTTGTGTATATATCATTGTGCAGGTTGTGTGTACAGGTTTATTTCTTTATATTTTTGTTATTTGGCATTATTATTCCTTGATTATTCCCACCGTTGTTCTAACCTAACCTGTAGTAGCTCTGGCTGCCCTGATTGGATGTTACAGTCATTTGTGCATCTGATTGGCCGAGAGACCGACTGTGTCACAGGACGTTGTCATTATTTACATCAGAAATCAAAATGGAGGTTCACGATGAAAAGTGACTCTTTGTTTTATCATAAAATGTAGAAATAATCATGTTACTGCACACTTACCACGGCGAAAATGGATTACAACCTCACCGGAAATACACCGCCCGCCAACTATGCAGATTCTAAGGGTTAAAATTCAAAAATTGATTAAACAAATGATCTTTCATACATTTGCTGACATGTTAGAAATGTTTATTTGTAATTTTTTTGTTATTTGCTGCTCTGACAGATGAAAATAAACAAGGGGGAATGGAAAAAGTTAATTTTTCAGTTTTAGTCTGAACATTAATAGTTGCCCGATAATTGTGCACACATATATGTTCTTCTAAGAAAGCCAAAACTTCACTTTTACCTTCTAGAATATTCAGGTTTGAGGTTTATTAACATTTTGGATTGACCGAGAGCACTGTGGATCAATTATAAAGTTAATTCTCATAAATACAACTTGCCTAATAATCCTGCACACAATATTTCTAAGTATTATTGGCCTAACCAGTGCTGTAAAAGTTGTGTCAGATAATGTCTCAAGATATTTTCTGTATTTTATCAGAAGCGTAATAATGAACAGCAGCAAGCTATGAGGAAAATATAGTGAAAATAAAACAAAAACAATATAATGTAAAAGACACACTTTACTCGTATGCTAAAAGCCTGCGTTATTTTACATATAACACTTTACTCTTGCACAAAACAGAAATAAATCTTATCTACGTCAGTGCAGTACAAGTTAGGAAGGGCATCCAGAGTAATACCTATCACTAGTCATTTTGAAATTGTCTGAAATTGTTATTATCAGACACAATCCCATTACCCAACCCTCCATAGGCACTGTAAATAAAATACCTTTGCACTTACTTGTCAGTTTGTCTAGTTTAATTATCACAACCTAAAGTAAAACATTTCACATGTAATAGCCACCAAAGTGTGTGGTCAGATAATCCTCTCTTAATTACCAGCAGGCGGCGCTATGCTACATGTTGAGCTTGTTTGTTAATTATGGGGGTTCAAACCTTGGCCATATTTGGAGTCGTGATCGCTGACGCTGATGGAGACATCACGGCCAAGAACCAAAGGAGGATTTGATGGAGTTGCATCAGAATTTCACAATGATTTCAGTTTCAGATTTGGACTTTGAAGTATGGATGGTGTGAAAGCTGTAAAAAAAAATATTTCAGTTTCATTGAGTAATACCAAAAATGTGGTGTCAAAAGTTACATAAATGATTATAACACTGTTCACGGGTTTCGTTGACATTACTACTTCCTGATTTTGAAGCGTTTGGTTTTCTTTCATTCATCCAACCTCCTTTGCAATATATCTTTTTATTTTTATTTATTTATTCTTGTATTTAAAGGTGAACTGTGTAACGTTCAGGCGGATGGTACAGCTCCTGCTTGTTTTCCGCAGTAGGGATGGTACAAGATCTCGTATTAGAATGGAAACAACAATATCAAATCAAAGAAATAAGTCCAAAACTAGAAACTGAATCGTGGAATTTATCTATTTGGAATTATGTTAAAATCTCATATCTCGTCTCATCTTGTGGAAACCGTCTCGTTCCATCCAAGGTTCTATGCTATTTTTTTTTTTTTTTTTCAGGAGCACATGTGCCCCTAAGTTAAAAATTTTAGGAGCACTGAAAAAAAATTGGGGGCACAAGTAGGTTTTCATTTCGAACGATTATTACAGTGCAGAACTTGCACACACCAATTTATTTGAATGAATTTAATACAAAAAACAAAAGAATTATGACTGTACTTTTCCTGCGTGATCACAATGTTTTCATAAATATATCTTCATTTTATCTGATTAATATTTAGATTTAAAATAAGCCAAACAAACTGTACTGCACTGAAACACTCTGTGGCCATTTTTGGACCTTCACCCACAGTTTAAGAACCTCTTTTTTAAGAGAACTTCCACTGGCACTTTACACAAAACTGTTTCAAAGTGAAAACATAGGTAAGATTTTTAAACCTGTATTTTCAAATTCCTAGGTGAAGTTACATTCTCTTACTGGTTTTACAGTGGTATTTAGCCTCTGCACATTTACCAAACTAAACGCACATTGTGACAGAGTTATTTGGCATTTTCTTTGGCAAACTTCAGCCCACATATCGCCCGCTCTGTGCCGTAGCTCTGCTCTGTGCGGACACTGACAGAAAATTAGTATTGGCGTATTTCACGTGAGGCGGAAGGACAGGTGGGATGCTTAACCTGCCCTGTGACGCACGTTGGTACACGAGGGTGCGTGCTGTGGACAAGCCGCGCACTGCGGTGCCTGTGCTGACGGGCCGCACAGTGTCTGCGGGCTCCAGCGCACAGGCCGCAGAGAGACGTCCCGCGCGGTCACACACACCGGTACAAGTTTATTGGCGACAGCAGTGGCCGTAATGAAATATGATCACACTCAGTATTCAGACCTTGATTCCGTGATAAGACCGAGTCCAAATGCGCTCGAGTCCGAGACAAGACCAAGACAAAGCTCTCGCTTTAGCGGAGAAGAAAGTCCAGTGATATGGGCGCACACACGGAGCTCGTACGCTGGGGTCAGCGCTCGCGCTGAGCAAACGTGCGGCGCTTTAGGGGCGATCCAGGCTTGGGCACGATTCTAGTCCTAGTGTGAGTGCGCCCCTAATGTTTGACACATTTATAACGTTTAGCTCGTCAGTTACGTCTGTGCGCAGCTGTCCTTACTGTGGCTGCAGAAGCACTCGCACAGGTGCGACTGTTTTATTTTCCTCGTTCGCACGACGAAATATTTACTCGCAAATGCGAGTGAAATGGGCGCACTGTAGAGCCCTGGTTCCATCCATATTCCACAGTATATATTTAAATCTATCTCCATACCCCCCATATTAGAGATGAACATGTGTCTTACGGCCTCTAACACACACACACACACACACACACACACACACACACATAGTATTCTCCTCTGCTCCTGCTGTGTGAATGTTGATGATGTGTACAGCCTTGTGGTTCTGGACTCGCTCATATAGATGCAGGCTGATACTTCAGTCCAGAGTTATGGATACAATTCTGGGCTGGACCATTTCCCAGATCCTGCTTGGTCCTGCTCCAGTTTATATAAGCCTGTGTCGTCTTTCTACTGCCCATGGAGCACTCGTCATTGTAGGTCAGTTAGATTAAGATTAGCCTTGTCTCTGCTTGTAAAGTATAGGGTGATTTGTCCTATTCAGTCTAGCGCATTTGTATGTTGATGTTGAGATGTCGTCATGGACAAAGGTTATGTAGTTATTCCTCTTTCATTTACTGGTGCAATGGCTATAGTGACTGTGATGAACAACAGATCAAATGTGTGGCAGTACACAATGAGAGAACTTTTACAATCACAATATTTGATGTAAAGTTAATTTTTCTCAGAAGTTACTGTGTCATATGAAGAGCATTCTTTGTACTGAGTACTGATTATGTTAAAATCCAACATTGTTGCCTCTAAAATCCTTCATTCTAATTTAACATTAATCATCATAAATTGTAAATTGAATTGATCCTGACATCCATACATCAAGTGGACTCAAGCAAAAGATTCCATTGACCATAATGTGCAGCCATTATCAAGCTCTGCAAGAGATCTCCCTTACATAAGGGCCCTATACATTCCTGCTTATGTGTTGCCAAACCAAACAGGAGAAAGAGGCTTAAACTCTGTGATTCCCCCTGTACCACAGACAGTACAGTGAAAAAGACTGTCTGCTGTACCACAGACAGTACACTGAAAAAGACTGTCTGCTGTACTACAGACAGTACACTGAAAAAGACTGTCTGCTGTACTACAGACAGTACACTGAAAAAGACTGTCTGCTGTACTACAGACAGTACACTGAAAAAGACTGTCTGCTGTACTACAGACAGTACACTGAAAAAGACTGTCTGCTGTACTACAGACAGTACACTGAAAAAGACTGTCTGCTGTACAGTACACTGAAAAAGACTGTCTGCTGTACCACAGACAGTACAGGGGAAAAGACTTAAACCTAGAGTGTGTGATTCTTTCTGCAACACAGACAATACAGTGGAAAAGGCTTGAACTCATAGTATATGAATCTGTGCTGTACAGGGGGTATGTGTGTGTTATCATGCACCGTAGCTGCAGCCCTGACAGCAGCACAGTGCCTCTTATCATGCACCCTTTGAACTGCTGACACACTTTCCCCTTTGGACAAAGTGACGTTCCCTGTAGTGACGAGGCGTCCGACTACATGTGTCGCTCACTTCTAACCTAATTACTCAGTAAAAGGATCAGGCCCACGTGTGTGTGTGAGCAGGTATTCAGCACTTTGTGGGGACTGAAATCGTACACATCATGGTGATCGCTTGCTCTGTGGAGACCAAGAATCAGGTCTGCATCAGGTTAAGGGGGACATATTATTCCAAATGGTCTTTAAAAGGTTTTTATCATCTTTGTATAGATAGCAGATACCAGAAAGAAGCCTAATATGTAATACATTCTTTAAGATGCAGGCTAATCTCAGTTAAAGTTAGTGTTGGTAGAGCATTGGCTAACGTGATTTTCATTTATTTTATTTGGTTTATAGCGTTACTAACCATGGTAACTAAGTTTAAGGTTAGAAACAGTCTCGAGGAAATGAATGTACATAAATATAATGTCCCCATAACACATTAAAATGTATGTGCGTGTGTGTATATGTGTCGGTTAACACGTGTGTCCCAGAAGGTTTACGAAGGCATTAGTGAGCATTGCAACACCAGCCGACGCTCGCACATAGATTTACAGCTTAGTTACTGCACCTAAGAGCGCAATCCAGGGACAGACTTGGGTATTTGTTCTCTTTATTTACACATTCGTGATTAGAAGAAAGGATTTTGAACAAGAAAGCAGATTAGTACACCATTACACAGATATACGCATCCATAGCAGTTGAATAAAGTATGTGGATTATGGTCATGCTAGAATGGTTTTCGCATGTGTTTGTGCAACGTCGGTTTTGGCAGCCCAGTTCTCTCCAGACAGTTTCTCTCCACGCAACAAAACGGCGATTTGTCCAAAGTGGCTCTATGCTTGACTGCACAGATGAAGCCTGTCTGGAGATATTAAAATAATATTTGTATCAAACACTTGAAACTTCAACTTCATCAGATTTTAACAAGCTCGATCATTTCTATTTGCAGCTTCTTTGTTTTCCTCGTCTCTCTCGCTCTACCAAAGAGATTGAATCTCCTGACTCCTCTTGTTTCCTCAGCGTAATGACTCTTGAATGAACATGTCAGCATAGACAATATAGACGGATTATTTGTCTATCAGCACAGTGGATGCTTGTGCAGAGAGTGTGTCTGTGCAGTGAACATGAAGCCGCAGCACTAGCTAGAGCCGCCGTCAGAGCACCAAAACAGTTCATCGCCGTGTGGCAAAAAAAATCACGATGCAAAATCAGCACGAGTGAGTGGGATACGTCTCAACGGGCCGCACGAGTCAAATGCAGGCGAGCGCACAAACTGTGAGAAGAAATGGCTCAAACCCAGCAGCCGACATACACCCTTACCCGATCCACACAACTAGCCTAGCCCCCGGTGGAGCCTGAAATCCGCTGAAATCTCACAAGACACCAACACAATACCAGACAGGACAGCAGCTCCCGCATAGTGAAAAAGGATCATGTAAACCGGGTTAATACGAACAATTCAAGACCAAAATGACGAGGGTGACAGCAGCAGGTACAGAGAAAGGAGCCATAATATTCCAATGGACGCAATTTTGTTACAGAGACCAAATCCATTTTATTTATTGTTTTGGATGTGTTTGGTTCAACAACGGTTAATTCAAGCCCATATTTTGTTCACAAGTCCTTGCTGTATTTGCGTATATTTCCATTGTCATTATATTAGTATTGTCCAGTAAAATCTGTTATCGTTACAGGCCTAAACACAAGATGACAGTTTTTTTGGTTCAACTCTGTTTCCTATTTCGCTTTAGTCACAACTTTGTAGGAACCAGCAGTGAACCAATTAAAGTACAGTAGATTTTTGAGAATAATATCGAAACTTTGTAATATGTCGGTTGAGGCCGAGATGAAAGCAGAGTGAATCATCCGTCCCCGTAGCCCTATTGCTGCATCCTCATATGAACTCCGTGTCCTCTTTCACTACATCACATTCAAGCACTGTAGGTTCTGCATGTACAGTTTAAACCCAGCGCAACATAAAAGATCAACCAACATGTGGGTCAAAGTCATCTTTTCATATAACACACAAGAGAAGTCTAGTTTAAAGGTCCTCTATTGCACTAAATGGACACTGGTGAGAGATGGGCAATTCCAAGGTGTATGGAGTTGAAAAGCATTGGAGCACTTCCTGTATTTAGGCATAGACGTTGAGAGAAGAACTCATCTTAAATATGCAGTTTGTGTGTTAAACGTGTGTGAATGAAACAAGACACAATTCCAGGTGTGTTTGTGGTATGATGAGGAAACAACGTTATAACAGAGATCAGAAAATAGCCTAATATGGATCCTATAAAAATGTGTTTGTTGAGAAGCTACAAACAAAAAATCATATTGCCTTTTCAGCAGAAGACATTGAATTTTGGCTCTGTGTATTGATGATTGCAACATTTCATAACGCGCACAGATCATAACCTGCTTTTCCTCAAACATTCTGCCCTGAAGCTGGACTAAAATATGAATAAAACTTGTGCCTTATAACTGCATTACACTTTAAAGGCTTAAAGGCTCCATAGTATTTTTCTGATCTGTTATAATGTTGTTTACTGGAGTTGTTGAGTTTCATTCACACATGTTTAACACACAAACCCCACATATTTTTAGACTTTATTCTCTGTCCACCTTGTGATGTCATGCGGTGATACAGGAGGTGCTCCACTGTGTTTTTAGACACCTTCACTCGAATAATTTGGATGATTTCCAGCCTTTATTAAACAAAATGTAAGTTACCTTGAGGAGATGTAGACAGAGTAATAATGCAGAATTACTTGAAACACAATTCACTGAAACACAACACAACTCCAGGTGTGTTTTTGAGGAAGTTTCAACATCATGACATGGTTAAAAACTCCTAAGAGTCAAATTTGCAAAATACAGGACCTTTAACAAAGCCTCTCCAACACTTTAGTCATCACGACAGAAGTAAAGTAAAGTAAGACACCATACCATGATGATGTGATGACTTTCTAAAAGTTTTCAATAATAAAATCACAATTATCTGAGACACATTAAATAAAATTGCTCCCACAATCAGCCTTAATCAAGTTAAAGCTTTGGAATTAGAGGCCTCTGTAAAGCCAGCTAAAATTTTGGACTGCTTCTCCACAGTAGACCAAGCAAAGATCACATCAGTTGTAATGTCCTCCAAAACTTCAACTTGTCTTCTAGACCCAATACCCACTAAGCTTTTTAAAGAAACTTTCCCCCTAATTAATGGTATTATACTGAATATAGTAAATACCTTGCTAGAGACAGGCTACGTCCCACAGACCTTTAAATATGCAGTGAAAATTGAATTGAATTGAATACTGTGACCACACACAATTATACACAGACAAGGCGTAAGTGTCTATTCAATTAAGTATCTAGTTTTGATAATAATTCTGGTACCAGTTCGTATCTGGGTAATGATTTGTTCCTCCACAGAAGCCTGCATGGATCTGCATTAATCCCCTCTCTCCTATTGGTTGTGTGCAGCTCCACGTCCCGGACAGGGGAGGCAGTCTCGTCCTCGGGGCAGAGCCAGTCCAAATCGGGAAGCACCCATAAGATCTGCCTGGTGTGCTCGGATGAGGCCTCTGGGTGCCACTACGGCGTCGTCACCTGTGGGAGCTGCAAGGTGTTCTTCAAGAGAGCCGTGGAGGGTAAGAGACGGTTTATTTAGAGCCAAAGCTGATTCATGCATTGTGTTTTACATTTCAAAGGGCCTATATATACCTCTGGATGTTTCAATCTGGTTTATTCTGGTGCACTATGTAAATTTTCCATCACCTGCTTGTCACCATGGAGAGTTAATGCTCAGATCTGTGGAAAGGCAAGTGTAATGACAGTATTTTTCAAGGTATTTTTTGTAATTAAAACATCTGTAAATGAATGAATGCAACAAATATACTTAAAGGTGCACTGCTTGTTTCTATGGCATTGCTCTGCGTTGAATATTCCACAGTATGACAAACAGCTTTACCTTATATTTATTGAATTACAGGTGGTTTTACAGCTAAAAAAAACCAAAAAAAAACAACAACATGCATTCTGATTGTGAGCGGGGTCGCCTCTCCACAGATCTGACCTGTAACTTGGTCTGGTTTGGCCTCCATGACGATAGAGAAGTTTAATACCATATTGTGAAATTTCAGACAAAGCAATAACGTTCGCATGGAGAAAAGCATTTGACGGACCCTCCAGAAAAGACCCGACCATAAAAGTTACACAGTGCACCTTTAACTTAATGGCACAGGCTGGAACTTGGTAGGAAAAGCAGTATCTCGTTTGAGAAGAAAAGTTCCATAATGTACCTTTAATATCACTGTGATTACAAAACTGACCAGCGAAAAGTGAGGAAACCTAAAATAACACTCTCTGGTGATTGTAAACAGAAGTCAGAATGGGTAGTTTTGTGGTTGCAGTCACTGACAAAATGTAGTTTGGTTCATGGGTGTAAACACTTAGAGACAGGACAAATTACAGGCCCTGGCGCTCGCTGCTTCCCCTCACTTTAAGATGTGGCCACATTTACTCTGGCTCTAATCTCTTGTGCATATTCATGTCTGTGTTTGTGCATTGCGCAATAACAGCGTGGTACATGTGCATCGAGTAGAAATGGTTAGCGACGATTAGCTGTGTACATTTTGTCCCAAAGATCCTTGTGCATTTGCATTTTATGAGATTAGTTTATTGAACTTGCATAACAGGGAAACATCTGCCTCTTTGTCCTTTGCTGCAAAATCAAATTAAATTTTACAAAATGAATTGTGATAAGAGTCTCAGCCTTCATTTCCTTCAAAATGACAGTGTTTTTGTGTAGCAAGTGTGGGCTGTGACATATTAAACTTAGTATATTTTAAAAATCACTCTTAGTTTTTCTTTCATTTTTTGTGATTAACAGCCTTTTTTTTTAAAGATGCATTGTGTGACTTTTCTGGTCCACCACCTGCTTGTCTCTGTTCCATGGGGTGGCATTAGACTTAGTTTTACTTTTTATGTTCAACAATTCTTTGAAAACAAATCCCATCTCTACAGTATCGTGGCCTGTTACTTTACCTGCTGGTCTCTAAGACGATATGGTTAATACCATTGTGGATGTGGAACGTTCTAGGCAAAGCACAAACATCTCCATAGAGACAAACAAGCTGAGGACCCCTGACCAGAAAAGTTACAACGCACACCTTTAAACTTGACTTATTTCCTCTTTAGTATCTTTTTGTAAAATTGACATGACAGCTTAACTTATAATGTGAACCAATATCAACCTACTTTGTATCTATGTGTGGCAGCTTCATAATATTTTGAGGACTTGTCATCGTTCCAGAGATTTTGTTTTGAGGAAGACCTATTGTGCTTGTGCTTGTTATGTAGTAACAGTCTACGACAACAGTGGATCATTATGTTATCACTGTCACATTTTAAATCCCAGTATTCATCTAAAATAACTTCAGAAAAGAAGCAAGTCCGCTGGCTCCCATGTTAGAAACAAAGACTTGCTGCACATCACAGTAGCAAGAAGCCGATTTTGTTTTTTTTATTTGTACCAAAATTACTATGTAACACTGCCAAATCCCATGTGGTAAAATTGCAGAACCAAGTTAGTACAGAGAAGTGGATTTTGCATAATAGATCCGCTTTGAATTCTCCACTACAACAGCGATGGTCCTAATTTTTCATCATTCCGAAGCCCATTGACACAGTGATGAGCTTTTGTGTCCAGCGCTAGAATGTGTGGCCTGTGTTTTTGGACTTAGCTCATTTCTGCCTGGTCTGTTGCTTTGACCTTGTGAGGCAAAGCTCTGCTGATGATTCACTGGCCTCAGTCTGTTTAAAGAGAGAGCGGCTCTTATGTGTGGGAGAGCATTCAGGTCCAGTCTCTGTTACCTCCACAAGTGCACTTTCCTATGCACTTCATACTCTCCAGCGCATACTACAATATTACTGAAATGACTTAATGCCACTGAGCTTCCCTGTAGAAAAATGAGCTGCAGTAAATAAATTGCATGTTAAAACCATATATCTATGTCTCCCATGTAATTATTTTATTATACTGATACAAGTATTGTGACAGGTCTGATCTTCCATCAGTTTGCATGTTTATTTAGGTTCGTAAAAACAAAAAAACATCAAAACAATAAGCACTATTTTGAAGTAAATATTGTAGTAGTATTAGAACATATATTGAAAAATGAGTTTATTAGATTTTAATGGTGCATTGTGCAGCTTTTCTGGTAGAGGGTCCGTCAAATGCTTTTCTCACAGTGTGGCATTAAACATTTTTGTCTTCATGGGGACCGAATTAGACCAAGATACAGGTCAGATCTGTGGAAAGGCAATCCTATTCACAGTCAGAATGCCGTTTTTTCTTTATATTTTTCAGCTGTAATTGAATACATGTAAGGTAGAGCTGTTTAATGTCATACTGTGGAACATTTCAGGCAAAACAATGATAAATCCGCAGAAACAAGCAGGTGAAGGACCCCCCGACCAAAAGTTACATAGTGCACCTTTTGTGTATTTTCACCAATGTCCAAAAAAAGGCCTTGAATATTTGATTTGTGTGTTGAAATGGGCTCAGTGAGTGACGTGATGTGTGCCTCTGTTTTTTCCCCTCTCTATAACCTGGCTGTTGTGTCTGTGGTGAAGGATGGAGAGCACGCCAAAACACTGATGGTAAATAAATACACTTTTGATCACAATGACAAAAACAATGACAAACACAGCGATTTACCTGTTTGATTCTACTTCTGATTCACATGACTCCATACCTCCCTCCAGCCCTGATACAAGCCAATCTGCCCCAATGCATGCTGGTAAAATGATGGTAACTTCATCTGCTGATTTAATGGAGTGTTAATCCTATATGTAATTTAGTGCATGTGTTAGAGCCTATGGGTGATCCAAGCAGTGTTAATTATTCATGTTCTGATTGTCACTACTTAGTCACAAGATAAGAAATTATGTTGTTTTGTCTGTCACATGATTTTCCAACTCTGTCCTTATGTATATTTTTTTATATTATATTTTGAGTTTTTTGCCAAGTAAAGGCATACAACTACAGGAATAATAAAAATGTATTAGATGTACAGAGGTTGATAAAGAGTAAATAGTCACATTTTTATATAGCGCTTTTCCACCTTCAGTATCATTGTGTTTTTAAACTCCTAACACCTTCACGAAACTCATTTGCATGATTTCAGCCCTGGTGTTACCATTCTCTACTGAACTAAAAGTAAAAGGTAGGCTTGCTGTTAACTTAAAAACTACCTCTACACGACATCACAAGGTGGAACAGAGCATTTTGAGCCTTGGAGATGTAGACAAACAACTAACGCAGGATTATTCATACATGTTTGAATGAAACAAAACACAACAAAAAACAACATTCTAACATGGATTAAAGCTCACAAAAGTTTTTTTTTTAATATATATAATGTAGGGCCTTTAAAGTTCATATGTTATGATTTCATGTTTTTCTAATTATAGTTTGGTTTGGTGTGACAGTTCTTATGGCAAATATTTATCACAGTTTTACATCGGTTAAGTGGCAGTTGGGAGAGTTGGATGAAAAGTCCCAAAATACAGGAAGTATCTTTTTTGATATTATAATACTCCAACCGTCATCAACTGTCATTAATCTTCTGGCAGTTGAAATACTCTTTTAAGAAAATAAATGTGTTTTTCATTGTTTTTATTAATCTGAGATTAAAATGACAGATGCTAGGTAACAGCTATGCAATAATGTCTACTTATGTCATATCTGCAGCCTTTGTCCAACCAGGAAGTCAAATAAACAGTAAAATGTTAATGTAAATGTTAAGGTTAGGCAAGTATGGTTAAGATCAGCCTGTACTGTCTCTAAACAGCGTGAACCCAACATGTGCGTATACGTTTAGTTTACTATTGCGGTCAAAACCCTTTAAAATACAGGAATTTTAATGATTTTGCGCCTATACTCTATTTATTTTTTGAAATAGTAATAAGAAATAGTAAATAGTAACCTTATTGTGAAGCAGTTTATGTTGAAAGAACCCATATTACGCTATTTTCTGATCTATGTTGTAATGTGTGAAACAAAAAACACAATTCTAGGTATGTTTTTGGAAGGTAACAACATTCTAACATGGCTTAAAGCTCACAAGAGTCAATTCTCCGTAATATGGGACCTTAAAATTCAGGCTTTGTAACTCCTTAATTAAAGGGAAATAATCAAGGTTAATTGTTTAATATCAGCAGAGAAGATATATACTGCAGAACATTCCAGACAACGCAATAATATTTCCATGGAGGAAGCAGAAACCAGAAACGTTTCATTTTGCACCTTTAACCCAACACGTTGTAGTGGTTTAGTTTTGAGTTGCATTGTGTAACTTTCTGGCGGAGGGTCCGTCAAATGCTTTCCTTTGTGGAGATGTCATTGCTTTGCCTGGAATGTTTCACACTATGGCATTAAACCTTTCTGTCTTCATGGAGACCAAAGCAGACCAAGTTACAGGTCAGATATGTGGAGAGGCGACCCCGCTTACAGTACAGAGTATTTTTTTGTTGTTTTTTTACATATTTTTGAGCTCTAACCACCTATAACTGGATAAATGTAAGGTAGAGCTGTTTAATATCATACAGTGGAACATTCTAAGACATCTCCATAGAAACAAGCAGGTACATAGTGCACCTTTAATCTCTTATTGTCCTTTTCATCATTAAAAGTTGTATTGTTTGGGCATGATATTGTTTGAAGGTCTGCTCACATAGACATCGGCTGTATCCAGTTATCTACAATCCTTTCATTGTGTCTCCTGTCCGAGCTCCCCGGGGCCACAGGAATACAAGGAGACATATTAGAACGTGTGCGGAATTATTTTGACAGTCTGAAAGAAGAGGCTGCAGCGTTATTGAATGCCCCCTGGGGTCTGCAAGGCTGCTTCATACACAGAGAGAGGGAGGGAAGGATAAAGAGGGAGAGAGATGGAGAGATGAGGAAAGGGGATGAGAGAGAGGGGACAAAAGAGGGAGCGGAACATGAGGAAAGAGGACTGGGGGAGAGAGAGAGATGAAGAAACGGATGGGAGTGAGAGGGATGAGGAAAGGGGATGAGGAAGAGGGATGAGGAAATGGATGGGAGAGAGAGAGGTGAGGAAAGGAGAGGGAGAAAAGAGGGAAAGATCGCATAGAGCACTGTTATTTAGCAGATCAGATAACAGTGTTTTATGGTGCCAAAGGGCAGAGTGGGGCACTGTTGACTTTTCATAAGGTCTGATTACAGCTCATGTTTGTGAAGTACAAATGAAACACAGACTGGACATGTGCACAGTCATGTCCACCGACCTATGTGCACAGAGTCATGTCCACTGACCTATGTGCAGAGTCATGTCCACTGACCTATGTGCAGAGTCATGTCCACTGACCTATGTGCACAGAGTCATGTCCACTGACCTATGTGCACAGTGCCATGTCCACTGACCTATGTGCACAGAGTCATGTCCACTGACCTATGTGCACAGTGCCATGTCCACTGACCTATGTGCACAGAGTCATGTCCACTGACCTATGTGCACAGAGTCATGTCCACTGACCTATGTGCACAGTGCCATGTCCACTGACCTATGTGCACAGAGTCATGTCCACTGACCTATGTCCTCTGACTTATGTGCACAGTCATGTCCACTGACCTGTGTGCACAGTGCTATGTCCACTGACCTATGTCCTCTGACCTATGTGCACTGACCTATGTGCACGGTGCCATGTCCACTGACCTATGTGCACAGATCTATGTGCACAGAGTCATGGCCACTGACCTGTGTGCACAGTGCCATGTCCACTGACCTATGTGTGCAGAGTCATGTCCACTGACCTATGTGCACAGAGTCATGTCCACTGACCTATGTCCTCTGACCTATGTGCACTGACCTATGTGCACAGAGTCATGTCCACTGACCTATGTGCAGAGTCATGTCCACTGACCTATGTGCACAGTCATGTCCACTGACCTATGTGCAGTCATGTCCACTGACCTATGTCCACTGACCTATGTGCACAGAGTCATGTCCACTGACCTATGTGCACAGAGTCATGTCCACTGACCTATGTGCACAGTGCCATGTCCACTGACCTATGTGCACAGAGTCATGTCCACTGACCTATGTCCACTGACCTATGTGCACAGAGTCATGTCCACTGACCTATGTGCACAGAGTCATGTCCACTGACCTATGTCCTCTGACTTATGTGCACAGTCATGTCCACTGACCTGTGTGCACAGTGCTATGTCCACTGACCTATGTGCACAGAGTTATGTCCACTGACCTATGTCCTCTGACTTATGTGCACAGTGCCATGTCCACTGACCTATGTGCACAGTGCCATGTCCACTGACCTATGTTCACTGGCCTATGTGCACAGAGTCATGTCCACCGACCTATGTGCACAGTGCCATGTCCACTGACCTATGTGCACAGTGCCATGTCCACTGACCTATGTGTGCAGAGTCATGTCCACTGACCTATGTGCACAGAGTCATGTCCACTGACCTATGTGCACAGTGCCATGTCCACTGACCTATGTGCACTGACCTATGTGCACGGTGCCATGTCCACTGACCTATGTGCACAGATCTATGTGCACAGAGTCATGGCCACTGACCTGTGTGCACAGTGCCATGTCCACTGACCTGTGTGCACAGAGTCATGTCCACTGACCTATGTGCACAGTGCCATGTCCACTGACCTATGTGCACAGAGTCATGTCCACTGACCTATGTGCACAGTGCCATGTCCACTGACCTATGTGCACAGAGTCATGTCCACTGACCTATGTGCACAGTGCCATGTCCACTGACCTATGTGCACAGTGCCATGTCCACTGACCTATGTTCACTGGCCTATGTGCACAGAGTCATGTCCACTGACCTGCTCAGATGCTCTTTGGTCTGTTTAAAGGGGACTTCCATGAGCTCCTAATCTTGTTTTAACAGTGTTCCCTCATCGTTAGTTTACACAGTTGTGTTCCGATCGCTTCATGTTAGACTTGTATCGTCATCTTGTATTTGAGGCATGAGTGTTCTGGAAATGTCTGTTTTCACCTACCCCCTATCTCCACCCACTGCTTTGAACATAATAATCTTATGCAAAGTTTGTGTGTTAATGAAACAAAACACAACACCAGGTATTTGTAAGGAAACATAGATCAGAAAATAGCATAAAATGAGCCCCTTGAGATAAAAAAACAAAACAAAAACAAGATTCAGTTTCGTCACTGTTAACATCCTCAGATATTGATAGACTAATCCAATAACGATTTTGTAAAATGTTAATATAATTATAATGTAATATAGTATAAACGTCTTTAAATTCCACATATTCTTCCACAACAAACTCTTGAACCTTGTGTGATGTTGTCTCTTTATTCTTGTGTGTACGTCTTCACTTTATCATCTGAATCAGCAGTACTTCATTGTGTTTATCTGATAATACACGTTGAAAATGCCTGTATTGTACTGTATGTGAAGTATGTCTCAATATCAAATGCATGTGATTGGCTCGAAGTCATGAGCTTTCAATACGCCAGGGGCTACGCTATAACCTATATATAACACCCCCGAGCCCGAAGCCACCAGGAGATGAAAAGAAACCATAATGCTATTACTGAAAAGTGCACATCTTCTAATTCAATTCAACTGCGCCCGCTTGAAACCGGACCCAGAGCCATGCCAAACACTTGACTTAGCGGGCTAATGAGATGGCTAGCATGCTAATTAGCGCAGCGATATTAGCTGAGCTTTGTGCAATGTTGTGGTAAGTGGTGACATTTAATATAAGATACTTGACTCTAAACACATGGCCTAGTATTTAATGAAAACATATTAAGGTTTATTTTTGGTCCTTAGGAATACATGATCACCTTATGTAGTGTAGTGTTTATTTTTGAAGAATGCCTGTACAACATGCAACATTTTTTAGTTTAATTTGACCTGGAGTATTAATTTTAAAAGACATTATTGTCCATTTTATGTTCTAATGTTGTTTCCTCATTGAAAACATACCTGGAGTTTTGTGTTGCTTGTTTAACACACAAACCCTGCATTTTTTAATTAGGTCAACAATGTCATATGGGAATACAGGAAGTGCTCCACTGTGTTTTCAAAATCAATTCACTTTCACTGCAATTGTTTGGATAATTTTAGCCTTGGAACTGTCAGTCTGTTAACTCAAAATCTACCACGTCATGACAACAGAGCATTTTGAGCTTTGGAGATGTAGACAGACTAATCAGGATTACTCAAACGTGTGTGAATGAAATGAAACACAACTCCAGGTATGGTTTCTGTGAGGATTATAACACGGTTTAAAGCTCAAAAGAATCCATTTTGTGTAATATATGGCTGTGGGCAGGAACAGGGGGTAGATGAAAACAGACACACAAAGCTTTAGGTTTTAAGGTCTACTATTGAAATTTGATGTGGACCTTTAACCCTTGTAACTCTTGACTTTTTATGATGGCTTGTTTGGACCATTCATAATAAATGTGTTCTTTTTACTGCGGTATCAACCCAGAAGTAACCAACATTACTACTAGAGCTGCAGCTAACGATTATTTTCTTAGCAATTAATCTAAGGCCTCATTTTTCAATTAATCAACTAATCTATTTTTCAGTGAATATGCTAATTAAATATGTTTTTATAGAGCAATTTGTGTAAAATGTTCCAGTAAGATTAATCTGTCATTGCTGTTGAGGCTAAAAGTGTATGTATTTTGTCTTATACAAACATGTGCTGATTATGTTACTGCATCGAGCAACACAAGGACAGAAAATGCTACTTAACGCTATAATATGCAGGCTGTCATAAAGAACTACAGTTATTATATACAGCCCGCGGTGCGCCCTTACAGTCCTGCTGCGCGCCTCTACGCGGTCGATGGTCTTTTGTGTGTGTCTTGCACGGGCACTGCTGCTTTGTGTGTAAATACAGCACAAACATTTAGAGCATGCTTGTTCCCATTATACCTGACACATTACTTAAAGACTCGGATTTAAAACGTGACACATCGACGCTCTCTACAGGCATCTACGTATTTTCGATGAATTGTTGCTGCTCTCATTACTACAATATAGGTTAGGCAGCCCAGCCCAAAACACTATGCAGTACAGTGGTCCTTCGTTTATCGCGGGGGTACGTTCTAAGAATAACCCGCTACAGGTTTTATTTTTTACAATTGTTATATATGTTTTAAGGCTGTAAAACCCCCCTCACCGCACACTTTATACTCCCCCGCTGGAGGGAAGGGGATCGATCGATCAAATCTAAACCGGTGCAGGAGTCTCTTTCCGAGTGAAGATAGTTGTTGTTGCTGTTTTTTCTTCTGGGCGAGAAGATTCTCATAAACATTCTGTAGAACAGCCAATCAGGGCGTAGAACGTAATGCTTGTTCATACTCTGTAAAGAAAAAAAAAGCCTCAAAATTGCACACAAAAAAAATCTGTGAAACAGTAGTGAAAGGTGAACCGTGTTACAGTGAGGGAGGACTGTATACCTAAAGTTGTAGTTACAGGATTTGTTTAAACTGAAAATGTCCCTGTACATCATCCCCGCACACAGCTGCTTACCATGCCATGTTTCTGGTAATTCTTCTGATATTTAAATCTGGAATCAACGTGCTAAACTGAATACACAGCCTGAAATAAATCATTTCTTGGGTCCAACTGCTCTCCCCTCTGTGCTTCCCCACCTGTTTCTGAAATCTTCTGGCAGTCTCGCATTCCCCTGTGACCAGCAGCAGCAGTGACATAATTGACAGGGGTGTTTGTATTGAGTCGTATAGACAGGGCCGGCCCCCCTGTTAGGCAACATAGGCAAATGCTAAGGGCGCCGCCGCTCCACTAGGGGGCGCCGAGCGCAAAAATCGGCGATGGGGGATAAAATCCTCCACTGTCTAAAACATTGTCACTATGAACAGAATGAAAGTAAATCAGCAATAAAACCAGTAAACAACGCCTCATTCGGCGCCCCCCTGCACTGTTAAAGAGTTTATGTTGTTAAAGTTGTCATTTAAAAATACTGCGTTGCCCCTTTGAAGTTTGGTCGTGTTTTTTGTTGTTGTTGCTGGACATGCTTCAAACAGCCAAGCTGGCCATACCGGCTTGTCAAAGCCTGATCCCGTTAGATCTTAGAAGCTAAGCAGGGCCAGGCCTGGTTAGTACTTGGATGGGAGACCACTGGGAATTCTAGGTGCCACAGGGGGGCGCCAGTCACAAAAAACTGGTGTTGTGTCCTTAGGCAAGACACTTCACCCACATTGCCTAGTGTGAAAGTGATGTGTGCATGGCAGGACTCCCTTGAAAAAGAGATTAGTAATCTCAATGGGACTTTCCTGGGTAAATAAAGGTTAAAAAAAAAAGCTGTAGCTAGAGCGAGGAGCGAGCTGAAACAACGTCACTTGTTGGACTATGTCAAAACGTCCCAAACTGTCTGGTGCTCAGGGTAGGAAAAAAAGGAAAGATGAGGAGGAAAAACGCAACAAAGACAGAGGTAATGTTCCAGTAAAGATGATGCCATGATTGTTTTCCTGTTGCAGAAAGAATATTAAATTTGAGAGTCATTGACTATTAGCATGTCATATAAGCCAGTCAATAAATAGCTAGCGTTAACTGCATCAGTTTATAGAAGCAGAGACTTTTTTTATAGCAGTATCAGACTGACTTTGATAGAATGGCAAAGCTATAACGGAAACGAATAATGTAATTGCCTCCTCCTTAGCTTCCTCAGGTAAAAAGGTCTATAGCAATACTGTAGATCTAGATTATTCTCCAGGTGCCACTTGTTATGTTGTTCTGTATTTGACACCTGGTTAGCTCAACACTACTGTGTGTTTTTGATGTGTTAAACTTTCTATCAGTGTACTCATGCAATAAGCTTACTATATGGATATACTAACAATACTTAACTCTTTCTCTTTACTCTAGGATCCGTATTGATTATTTTAGTTCCACTGTAATGATATAATAAGCCTACTAATACAGTATACACAGTATATTAATTAATAATATAACGAGCTTTTCAGAAACATCTATTGGCAGTATTTTTATTTTTTTTTGCAATCCAAGGGGCGCCACCTGAAATCTTGCCTAGGGTGTCAAAATGGTTGGGGCCGGGCCTGCGTATAGAGACATTCTCTATCAACATGTGGTCAGATCTGGCCCAAGTGCAAACTCTGGCTAAGGCTGAGGAAATGAAGCTGACTATGATATTCACTTGTGATATGTCAAGTCAGATTTCATAAATGTGCGACATTAAGTTTTGCACACTGTGAGTTTTTACTTTGTTCCGGGTTTTCCTTGTAGATGTGTTAAATGAAGCATAATCCAGGTATTCCAAGTATTTAATCCATCTGGACATTCCAGGAGGCATCGGAAACAGATGCCCATGTCTCCTAACATGGCTCCTCTCAGAGTCAATGCCAGGTTTGCTGATTGCTCCCTGCAGTCAGTATAAATCTACAGTAAGGTTATTCGTGCTGACATTATCATCACTAGGGCTGCGGTCCATTCCTCACAAACATTGATCCTGATCAGTCCCTCTGAGCTTCAGCTCATAAACCCTGTGTTTGTCTTGTGTGTTCCACAGGTCAGCACAACTACCTGTGCGCCGGGAGGAATGACTGCATCATCGACAAGATCCGCAGGAAGAACTGCCCTGCCTGCCGCTTCAGGAAGTGCCTCCAGGCTGGCATGAACCTGGAAGGTAACCACCACATGCTTATGTGTCTTGTCGCATGGATGTAAAACAAGCAATTCATCTGGGTCTATTGCAAACCAGTTATAGACACCTATACAGTAGGTTGGTTTCACGATTTATTTCAGTTAAGTTTGAGTTCAAATCTCAGATGAGACAAAAAATAAACAAATTAATAAGTTATTTTTGAATGAAATATCATGAAGAATACCAAAATGTTGAACCTGAAAATGTTAGTGTGCATGTAAGTCCAGAAACCTTATTGCACTATGTAATTATGTGTATTTATTAGCTTATTAAATAGGAATATTCATACCATAATTGTCATAAATGGCTACTTCTGATAGTATTGTAGTCAATGTGCTTGGGCATTAAACTCAACTTTGTGTGCAAGTACAATTCTTAAATTGAATGAAATGAAAAGATGCATAATTGGGCCATAGTGGGTATTTCCATCTCCTCAGGCACCTCATGTGAAATCCTATGTCGATGCCTGAACTTAGTCACATGAGTCCCAGCTCTTATGAGGAGCTGTCCCTTTGTGATCACGGAGACCAGAGCTAAGAAAACGTCTGCATTGTTTGTTGTGGAGATATCTCTAGAGACTGTGTCGTAATCATATTAACTCATGTTCTTTGTAATGTTGAATCAATGGTCCTTTAACATCAAATCCAGCCTACGCAAGTCTCATAGTCGCAGCTTTGTTTCCTCAAATTGTATTACTGTAAACTGCATGCTATGCTGCTAAGTTGTTCATTAAAAACACATTGCCACTTTATAGAGCTTGGGATGGTGTCTGTTAGCCTAAACCAATGTAAATCATATGAAGCTGTTCAGAATTTAGCATTCATTCCAAAGTATTGAATATAGAGTGATTCATGTATTTACTTGACTCACTGCTCTTTGGTTTCTTTGGCTCCACTGCTCTTTGGTTTATTTGGATCCACTGCTCTTTGGTTTACTTTGGCTCCACTGCTCTTTGGTTTCTTTGGCTCCACTGCTCTTTGGTTTACTTTTAACATTGATTTGGCTAATGAATCTCGATGGGTATTTTGTACTGCACCTCAAAAACACAGCGGATTTTGTCAATAACGGTTGTTTTTAGGTGCTGGATCTTGTGAGCTTTGATGCAGATAAGAAAGTTAGAATATCTCATCAAAAACATCCCTGTTGTGTTTTCTTAAAGCTGCCTTTACCTTTAGTTCAGTAGAGATGGGAAAGGTCCAGGTTTGAAATGATCAACTCTAGTGAAGGTGTATGTAGTTTTAAAACCCAGTGGAGCACTTCCTGTATTAGTGTCTTCTGTTTGATTGAAGAACTTAGTGTAAATTTACAGGTATGTTTTTGAGGAGGAAATGACATTATAACATAGACCAGAAAACAGCATCATATGGGCCTTTTAATGTTTGAAAATATCCCTATCATATTTATAATGATTGTGATTAATCATGACATTACTAATCCTGTGATACATTGAAAGTTAAACTTGATAAAGAGCTATAACTTTAAAAGATAGAAAATATAAATGCTAAGAATAAATTCTCTCATCTTTTGAAATGTGGGGGTAGTGGTTGGAGTGGTTGTAGTACTGTACATCTAATGTGTGTAATAGCTAAGTAATAGCATCAATAGTAGCAATAGTAGGCGTCACACTACATGCATCTCTATTGCTGGAATGTTCAGCAGTTACCATGGTGACACAGCAGAGTCCTGCACAGGTCCATTTTTGGAGACCCGCACCCGCCCACATCTGTGCAGTACAGCACCACACCCTCCCGTAAACCTGTGATTATATCAAAGTTAAACCCGCACCCGCCTGGTCCCGTTAACATTCCACCTGTTACCCGTCCGTGATAAATCACACTCAAATTAGAAGCATTCGAACTGACGCACTTTATTTTCTTCGATGCGCCTCTCAACAGCGAACAAGCAGCAATAGTAGGTCGCCGCTAAGCTAAGCTCCACCTGAGCTCTAAATCAATAACAACGAAAACAATGAAAAAAACAGCCAATGTCAGTTTAACACAAAATAAAAGCCTTAATTTTATCTAACCAAGGTCACTGTGCAGGGACAGTGTATCATCCTCAGTCCAGGTTTCAGCTGCGTTCTGCGTTCTTGGATCACAAATCAAGCGGAGGGAAAGACTCTCCCTGCAGTGCTGGATGTAGGATTGAGAGCACATCTCCTGACCCGGCCATGTGTGATCACTGCCCGCCCGCATACCCGCCCGGAAAATAACAGAACGTTAAAACCTGAACGTTTCAGCAACTATTTGCGGGCACTCGCGGCTACCCGACCCGGTGCAGGACTCTGTGACACAGTGCGCACATTAACAAAAAAAAAAAAACTGTTTGGAAAGTTGGATTTAAATGGATTTTAATGTATTTAAACGGCACATTATCAGGAGCCTGTGATCAGTAAGAGTGTCTGTGGTCCAATTTTCAAGAAAAAGGTGTAGCACAAATAATTTCACCTGTTTTATTTCCAGCCAAGTCTGCTCTTTATGGTCAGACTGCTTAAAATAAAGCTCAAGTTACTCAAGTTAGACTCAAATCTAACTTGAGTAACAGCTTCTAACATATCTTATTTAGATATGTAAGATGTAAACAGGCGAATCCCAAGCCTAGTTCTCTGTTTTTGACTTTGCCACGCAGAGCAGGCCTCATTTATTACTGCCGAGCTTCCAGTGATATTACATGTAAACAGTGCGCAGACATGGCTATGTATATATGAGAGGAAACCAGCACAATTACAGTGAAGGTTTGATGGACGTCACAGCAGACAAACACGAATCCAGAAAAGGGCTCTTAGTTGCCATAGAAACACCGGGAGAGGAAATTAAAAAAAGGTAGTATGTAGGAAAAACATTTTTTTTTTCATGATTATAACCCCTTCAAAGCCCCCGTCCTTACACACTGCTTTTAGTCCAGTGTGAGGTGGTTTGGCGCAATGCACAGGTGGTTATGTTTGCAGGGAGCATTTTGTGATACGACTCCCACACTGTGCTAAAAAAAACAATACCGATACCTGAAAAATACAATATCAGATTTTGCCAGTAACAACCAGTGATACAAAAGTAAAAGTACAATACTGAAATTTACACGTATCTGTACTTTTACTTCACTATATTTGACAGTAGGTATCTGTACTTTCTACTCCACTCCATTTTATATCTGGACTAACAAGTAAAAAGTACTTTTCTTTATGGTTTGAGACTTGCTGAAATGGCAGAGATGAGCACATTCAATGTAAGTTAACGTCCCGACTTTGACAAATACACAAAAGTAGATTAAGACATAAAATCAGCTAAATTCTTTTTTCAAAATCACTGCATTTCATCCTTTAATTCTTTTAAAAATCTCTGCAAAATACTTTTACTTTTTAGTTTTAAAGTACATTTTTAAACAGGTACTAATACTTTTGCTTAGGTGGATTTTTTTCATGTAATACTTTTACTTTTACTTGAGAAACTTTTTACCTTTGTACCTATGCTTTTACTTAAGTAACAAAATTGAGCACTTCATCTCTAACTGAACCCACAACCCTAAATGAAACTAATTTATCCCACTGACATAATAAACGTGAAGTAGAATTATCCTCCCAAAAGCCGTACAATATAGTAAAAAAACAATGACAGCTGGAACAATATATTTGAGGTTCAGTATGGGGTCAACTTTTTCTTTACAAAAAAAAAACTGTAATGTGGTAAGATTTGAGTTGTTGCAGATTGTTTTAACCTCTATGACTAATAGGCTCTGTGCACAATAGTGCTCAGCAACCTCACTGTTCAAGGTCAAGGTTTATTTATATAGCAGATTTCAAACAGTACTGCTGTAGCGGACCAAGTGGGTGAGAAGGAATAAGGCAGGCGGGAAGTCCTTTGGGGGGGACACAGTCATCACCGTGACCCGTTTATTGTGCAGTGAACAGCCCCAAGCAGAGCGGGAACGCCCTCTTATATAAAGGTAGATTTGTGCCTTACACTGCCTGTAAGGGCTTAACAATACAGATAAAAACAAAATATGAGAATACACAAGTAAACCTATGAATGAAACACATTAAACACCTTAAAACAAGGTTAAGAACGCAGCTAAAACTATAGAAAATCCACTTTAGTTAAAAGCCTGTGTAGAAAAGTGTCTTATGCTAACGGTAATGCTAATGTTGAGGCATAATAAATCTTACAACAAAATGCCACAAACTGAACTATTCTACATATAAAATTAATTGAGTAGGCTTTATTTTAATTCATTTGATTTTCATAGGTTCATTTTATGTTTTTATTTTATTTATTTATTTATAATTTATTTATTTATATAATTTATTTATTTATTTTTACGATGTTAATAAAAGTGACGTGTTATTTCTTTCAGTGATGCATTTGTTGCAGCTCATGCATTTTAATATGAAATGATTTTTTTCTTGGTATTATCTTGCGTAATTTTAATTGTGTTAAAGGAGTGAATTAGTTTCAGTATTATTGTTTATCGCAATATAACTAGCAATATATCGTACTTAAAACTTTGTGATCATGACAGGCCTATTTAGATTACTTCATTTATTTGCTGAGGTATATGTTTGTTTTCTCATGTTTTTTGTATTCATATTCATAATTCGACTGCAGGGGCTGTTTGTATAGTAGTAGTATCACAAGGTAGCAGTGATATATCATAGTAGCTCCAGTAGTAGTAAGAAATGTAGTAGTACCACTAGTAGGATAGTTGTGGTAGTTGCAGTTTGTATTTTATATGTTGATCCTAATTAAAAACATACCTGGAGTTGTGTTTTGTTTCATTCACACATGTTTGAGTAACTCTTTATTATTAGTATATCTACGACTCCAAAGCTCAAAATGCTCTTTTCCACCTTGTGATGTCATGAAGCGGTAGTTTCAAGATGAAAGTTGCTTTTTACCTTTTAGTTCAGTGGAGATAACAATTCCAAGGCTAAAATTATCCAAATGATTCTAGTCACGGTGTGTGGAGTTATAAAACACAGTGGAGCACATGACATCACAAGGTGAAACAGTGTCTTTTTATGTGAGAGAAGAACTGAATATGCAACTTCCGGTATGTTTTTGATGAGGAAAATGATAACATAGATCAGAACATCAGAATCAGAATGTTTTTTTTATTGCCATATGAGTGAACAGGTTCACAACATTAGGAAATTGCTGCGGTACTTGGAGCAGGATGTAGACGAACACTGACATGCAACAAATAATAGAATAAAATAAAGTAGGAAAAAAAAAAAAAGCTATAATATAATATAACAAAATTTACAAATTTACAGGAGTATAATAATATAGAGAATAATAATATAGAGTATAATAATATAGAGAATAATATAGAGTACATAACGTAATATGGCCCCTTTAAGTGCAAATCTGTTCCCAATGCTTGTTAGAAAAATCACAATTATTACGTTTTTCAAAACTGTTCATCCTTCAGGTAATCACAGAGAAGAAATAATGTGACTTTGCAATTTACCCATAATGCACTTGATAGTCTACAGGCGTGTTCACTCAATAGCAATTTCAGTACCACTTTACAAAAACAGAATGTCATTTTCAACATCAAAATTATAGTCATTTCTTTCATATTCACATATGGTCTTCAACATCAAGACAATAAAAAAAAAAAAAAAAAGGAAAAGTCCAGTTTTATCCTATCTATGTATTGTTTAATGGTACTGTATTACACAAAATGTACTCTTGTGACCTCTAAGCCATGTTATAATGTTGTTTCCACAGCAAAAACATACCTGGAGTTGTGTTTTGTTTCATTTAGCACACAAGAAAATAACATAATATGGCTCCTTTAAATAATAATAATGAAACTTTCACGTCTTTTTCTCTTTTCGTAGCGAGAAAAAACAAGAAGCTGATCAAGAGAATGAACCTGAACCGGCCTCAGCCCCAGGACCACACGCCTCACATGCCGGTTCCCATCATCCCCATGGGCCTGTCCCAGCTGGTGCCCACCATGCTGTCTGTGCTAAAGGCCATCGAGCCCGAGATCATCTACTCAGGCTACGACAGCACCGTGCCCGACACCTCGTCCCGCCTCATGACCACACTCAACAGGCTGGGCGGGCAGCAGGTCATCTCCGCAGTCAAGTGGGCCAAGTCCCTGCCAGGTAAGAGAAGGAAAGATTACGTCAGGGCCATGATTACGGAAGTGATCATGGGTGCGCTTCTGGCTCAGTGACTCTAGCTCTATTCACTTTACAATGAAAAATGATCACCCCTCTTTCTGTAACTGGTGCAGCATTCGCCATTTTGGTCTTAAGGTGTTCATATTAACCCGCTCTATATGATCCTGATATTTTTATTTCGCTATAGGTGACATCACACGCACTTAGTCCACTTCTTTATATAGTCTGTGACAGGCATGTCCAAACAATAGACCATATATATGAGTGGACTAAGTTAACCCGACTTACATTGGGATCTTATCGTCCCTCTGTATGTAACTGCTGCTGTGGCCTCGTCATTTTGGTCTTAAAATGTTCGTATGAACCCGCTCTACATGATTCTGAATTTTTTTTTCCGCTAATTTGTCCATCAAAAAAAAAAACTATTCATAACATAGAGCCTGGCTCCAGATTTCCCCTGTAACCGTGAGCATTACAAGCCTCATTTGAACTGTGCTAAACCCTATGGGTGACGTCACACTCACCTAGTCCACTTCTTTTATACAGTCTATGGTCTAAACTATGGCCCAGGGGCCAAATGTGACCCTCAGACAAATTGTTTTGGCCGTCGGGCTTCCAGGTGAATTGGCCCATATTACCACAAGTAGTACTACTGCGTGTTTTTGAAATCGACCTTGATTAAACCAATTTAGCGTGTTCTAAGCATGAACAAAGGTCTGGAGGGTCATTCAAACCTGTTATAAATGCACGTATTTGAATTACTCACTGTTTTGACCACCAGTCTATGACCCTCGATTGGCCCTCACACTGTTCTGTGTCTTTTTTTTTCAATTTGGTTCAATACATGTCTCAGCAGGCATCCACCTCCACAAACCTGATTCATTTATTTGGCCTGGAGCATGGCTTCCTCCTGCTTCTTCTATGGAAATGTTGTTCCTTTGACTATAATCTTCCACAGAATGACATAAAACGTATTTCCATGGATTTTTTTTTATTTCCATGGAACCATGCAGGTAATATGCCGCTGCCAGAAAGTTATATACTGTGCCATTAAGTTATCTACAAAGAGTAATATGTGATGATAGATTGAATCATGTGTTTATCAGAAAGAGAAAAAAAGAAGTGTTAAAAAGTTATTGCATGATAGGAAGGAGCAGTGGTAGTACAAATGCTAAGTGCTTGTAGTACAAATACTAACTGTGGAAGGAATAAACATACTTTTTATAGAAATATATCACATGGAGAACTATTTACATTCTACTCAAGTAACCCATGTGCAATAAGTGTTTTCTTTTTTCCATTAACCATGTGTGAGTGGTGAGGAGGACCTTTACTAATATGACATGCCTATATTCAAAACTGCATTACTTAAATGTCACTTTTATCCTCTGTGTGCCGACTCACATTAGACATCCTGATGACAGTTATTCCATTCTGATGACTCACATGAAACCTTGAAATACCATTACCATCAAATATACAGAGGCTTGAGATGAGAGAGCATGTAGATGGAAAGTAATGTGGCGCTAATTATTCATACTTAGCTATTTATACTGCACTCCACATGTTGGTTAAATTATGAAGGTAATTCTACACTGGACTCTACTAGGCCTGTCACCATCACACATTTTGAAGTATGAGATACTGGTGAAGTGAATATAAACTTTAAACGATAATATCGGAACAAATTTAAAGGTGCATTATGTAACTTTTTGATCGGGGGTCTGTCATCTGCTTGTTTCTATGGATACGTCATTGATTTGCCTAGAATATTCCACAATATGACATTAAACAGCTCTACCCCACATGATTCAAATACAGGTGGTTTTATAACTCAAATGCCTAGAAAAACTGGCATTCTGAACCTGCGTGAAGTTGGACCCCATCAAACACAAACCTACACAAAAACTATGTCAATCATTTGTGCTTCGTTTGTGCTGTAAAAAGTTTCATTTGTGCGATTCTGGTTCTTAAGATATTTGCAGTTTTATTTTTGGCTGATGACGTCATCCAGCCCCTCAAAATGTTAAACAGAGCTCAAAACAGGAAGAAAATTAAAGAAAACATTTGTGTTTCATTTGTGCTGTTTTGTGCTGTGACAATTTTCATTTGTGCGAGTTTATTTCTAAAATTATTAATTATTATTTCTGCGCTAATTATAGGACTCATTTCCGCTAAGCTGACGGTGGCAAACTCCACAAAACTACTGACGATAAACGATCTGAGGCTGTGGAAAACTATGTAACAATCTTTAGTAATTTGCTTTTGATTCATATTTTATATAATAATACAGACTTTTCCACAGCTTCAGATCGTTTTCGCCACTAGTTTTGTGGAGTTTGCCGCCATCTGCTGAACGGAAATGACGTCCTATAATTACCGCAGAAATAATAATGAATAATTTTAGAAATAAACTCGCACAAATGAAAATTATCACAGCACAAAACAGCACAAATGAAACGCAAATGTTTTCTTTAATTTTCTTCCTGTTTTGAGCTCTGTTTAACATTTTGAGTGGCTGGACGACGTCATCGACCGAAAATAAAACTGCAAATATCTTAAGAACCAGAATCGCACAAACGAAACTTTTTACAGCACAAACGAAGCACAAACGATTGACATAGTTTTTGTGTAGGTTTGCGTTTGATGGGGCAACTTCACGCAGGTGCATTCTGACTGTGAGCAGGGTCGCCTCTCCACAGATCTGACCTGTAACTTGGTCCAGTTTGGTCTCCGTGAAGATAGAAAGGTTTAATAACGTACCGTGAAATATTCCATACAAAGCAATAACATGTGCATGAAGAAAAGGATTTGACGGACCAGAAAAGTTACACAATGCAATGCACAATGTTACGCAATAACTATTCTAAATCTACAATATTGTTAAAAAAAACGAGCTGTAATAAATAAAGAGCAAGTTAATTATTCATTCGTTAACCATAAAATAAGTGTACATTTCCCAGTAAGCCTAGATGTTAACAGCAGCCTGGAAATACTCTTGACTGAACACAGGCTTTTGAGTCTGCAGTGCATCTTATATATTCAGTTTTCTCTGTGTTTTTTGTGGTCTGCTGTGAGTGGAGCCGAATCATTTTTGATAAGAAGAGCGTGATGTGCGTGCGTATTTCTATAATCATTCATCAAAAGTGTAGACATCATGGCTTCTCGGACGCGGGGACATTGGGCTAATTTGTCATGCGTGACATTGTCCAGAATACTGCAACTACACTGCCAATGTGTGCGATAGAGTTACAGATAATGAACTTTGGGACAAGGCAAAATTTATTTGTAAAGCACAGTTTGTACACAAGAAAGTTGGACACAAATTTCCTTTTTTTTTGGTCCCAATCATAGAGTGTATAATAGAAGTGGATTAAGGGAGTGAGGCGTTAACCATAGCATTCGGCTGTAACCAAATGAAGCTTATCGAGGCCAGCAGTTATAGCGGTTAATCTGCAACCAAAGACCATATTTGGAAATTCGAGCGCCAAACCAAAGATTCAATTCAGCTGTGAATCAACCTGCTGCTGATGTTAGCGGAAGCCACCTTGGGGAAAGCAGCCACGGGATTTGTCGGTTATTAATGTCTAGCGACAAAATAGCGATATAAAAACACCGGGAGCATTTAGAGCTCACTGCAGCAGTTACAAAGAAATAGAAAGTGAACTGTGAACCAGAACTTGAAGGAACTACTTCGTGCCCGTGCTCACTTCCTATTTGGAAAGCTATGTCCATTTATAGATACGGTCTATTCCAATGAAAAACTTTGACATGAATTTGCCACAAATCTGCCTCCAATAGGGTTTACTTGATTGCTGAAGAGTGCAATAATAATTAGAATTTGGTGCCACTCAAAGCATGTCCTAAGATGCAGGAATCATAAGCAAATATTAAAACAAATAATTATTATAAAATGACAGTAGATTACAGATGACATCCTGCACATGCACACTACACAGAACTGTTGTGAGTCTGGATTTGAACACTGACAAAGTAGAGGCCTTTAATAATATTTACTGTTTTCTATTGTAATGCTATTTCCTCCTCAAAAACATTCATTCAACACAAACTCTGGATATTTAGACAGTATATTAGAGTTCTTCTCTCAAACTGACACTCTCTTTCACCTTGTGATCTCATGTGATCTTCACCGGAATCATTTGGATGATTTCAGACATAGAATTTCCAATCTCTACTGAACTAAAGGTAAAAGGTAGCTAAAATCTACCACTACGTGACATCACAGGGTGGAACAGAGTAAATCTACAACTCCAGGTATGTTTTTGGTGAGGTAACAGCATTATAACTTGTCTTAAAGGTAACAGGAGGCAGATTACCGTAATATAGGACCATTAAATGGGTTAAATCAGGGCAGAATCTCTTCAACCTTCTATAGTTGTGGTTGCGGCAGTTTCTTTGACTTTCCCCTGTCCTTCTTGTATACACAGATCCAAACATGCCATCTGCATCCATTGTACTTTCAGTCATCTGACAACCCTGGCAAGTGTATTTGTGCAGCACAATTTGTACACAAAGTCATTCAAAGTGCTTTACAGAATAAGAAAGATATGAACTATCCAAAAAGCAACTTCTCCACAGATATTCCATAACTGTTGTGTACCAAAGACTCCAACATAGCACTACTTCCTAATAGGGATGTAACAATAACAGAAATATTGCAATATCGTACCGTTAAAAGTGTCACAATAATGCCCTGGGCTCTCACAATATATAGAATTACAAGTCCCTTTGCTTACATTTCTTTAATTCTGTGTAAATATTTGCACCAAAGTCTTAGTCAAGATATTTTAAAAGCAAAAAGTAGCATGCCTACAGTTCTGTTAGCTTCTCAGTGAGGTTTGGATATCATTGCATGACTATTTTCCAGCGTTCTCATCCTATTACATATTTCTTAGGCATCTCAGTACACATCTGGACTTTTTCCTGTTACATAAACGCAGCGAGTGGAGGAATTTGAAGCATGTTAGTATGAGCCGTATAATCATGTGAACAAAGACTTATAACTCACTAATTGCCGTAACTATTTTTTCCCCTCTTAAGTCATTGTAATGGAACGAGTCTGTCATGGTACAGAAGGAGATCATGCTTCCCCTGTGAGAGCCTCTGTGCGCTGCCTGGTCCTTTAGATTTTGCCGCATTGGACTGGGGGTTAAATCAGGCCGCATTTGGTGCCTGGATGCTTGCCAAAGCTCTGGTGAGGGCCCCGCTTCTCCACAGGAAAAGAGCCTTACATAACAGCTCGCAGTGGAAGCTAAAGGCGAGTGCAAATGTGCTCCGCTAATGTGCTGAAACAATGACAGCACAATTTGGGCGTCAGTTTAAGCATGGGTGACAGGGAGCTTTTAGTCATTATTGTGCACTTTTTATATAACAAGCTGGTTTTATAACTGCGCTCCTGCGTGGCCATTTGGGATGTTTCATTGACTTTTCAAACCTGGCTTTGTTTTTGAAGTGCAGTTGCATTGATTTCAGCCTAGTGTTGTTACTAAAATTTCAAATGCAATTTCGTACCGTAGACTGTTTGTATAAATGGACAGAGATAAACCACTAGCCGTCTCCTTCCAAATAGCTTATGGCTCCATCAAATCTGGCTCTAATTCACTTTGTATTAGAAAAACGTTATCCCCCCTCCCTCTGTAACCTGTATCTGTATCTGTACCATGTATTTACCCACTCTACATGATCCTGGAGTTTTTATTTAGCTTTTTTTCCCCCTTTTGACCACCCTACAGCCATGAAAAAGTAATACAAGAAGAGGAATCATGAATGAATTTAGCAGGATCTTGTATTTCTACCATGTCAGTCTTCAGTCAAATATGGCAAAAATATCTCTATTCTAAGTAAAATACAATTACAATACTTGGTACCTACACTTTAACTGTTGCTAGTGCTGCTTAGCAAAATACTACTGGGACTGTACTTGATATTCAACAAAAAAAGGATTCAGCATTCTTGTTTTCTCCATCTCTTTTCCCATAAATACCACTGAAAGATCCACTATGCAGTGTTTCTTTTAGGGGTCTGTCATATGCTGCCTTGTTTCCATGGAGATGTTATTGCTTTACCTGGAATATGCAGTGAAAACAAGAGTAATTTAATTAATATTTAATAGTCAGGATAGATTTAATGACAAAAAGTTATAGTGCTCCTTACACAAATATTATCTTTCTTATCCAGTGTTGTATATTCTTTGGTAATTTCTCTCACCATGCTTTGTTTGCATTGTTTTGTTTTTGTTTTTGTCCCTCCCAGGCTTCCGTAACCTGCACCTGGACGACCAGATGACACTGCTGCAGTGCTCGTGGCTCTTCCTCATGTCTTTCAGTTTGGGCTGGAGGTCATACGAGCAGTGTAACGGAAGCATGCTCTGCTTCGCCCCGGACCTCGTCATCAACAAGTCAGTACTACCTGTGTGTGTAACTCTGTGTATGACCTGTGTGTCACCTGAGTGTAATGTGTGTATGTATCCCTGTGTGTAACAGTGCACAGAGCAGGGTCACATCAATCCCAAAGGTCCTCTTGAGCAATATTGAGGTTATAGCTCCTTCCTCTCCCGGGGCAGGAATAATCTACTCAAAATTTTACAATGTACATTCCACATTTGTCATTTTAATTGAATGGTGCTTTAATAGCTCTTTCCCTGCCTGTGTAAAGATCTGTAATCAGTGATAAGACCTACTCAACACAGGCTCTTGCAGGCATCGATTTTAAATAGGCTAAAGCATACACACTCTCTGTAGTATAAAAGCCTATGACATTTGAAACCTTATTATTGTCATAAGTTATTACTCTAGCTCATAAATAACACTTAAACCACATGAGAGATCCCCCCTGTCCAACCGTGCATAATTAGAAGTCCTCATTATGGGCACTCGTACTTCAAATCCTCTGTGTTGTGTAGTATTCATGTTTACTCTACTGTTGTACGGCTGTTGTTGACTAAAGAAATTCTTATTTGACTAAAGATCCATTACTAAAAAGGGAGCATGGCAAAAGTTCTCAAAATTGTTATGTATCTTTATGTATCTGACCAAAACTGAACTCACAAGGCTACAAATGCACTGGAGTTCATTCAAAAACAACTTTTTAATGCAGAAAAAAGCACTAGGAAACAAAGTTTTTACGATATATAAACCATGAGTTTAATCTGCCTTTTTTACATATAAATACCAAATCTTCCACTAACTCACACATTAACTTTTCCTTTCTGCTGTTTTTCCCATACAAACACATATCCAGAGTTGAGTTTTGTTTTATTCACACATGTTTAACACACAAATCTTGCATATTTAGGCTGGGCTCCTCTCATCTACCATAAACTCCATGCACGTTCACTAAAATCATTTAGATAATTTCAGCCCTGGAATTGCCAATTTCTACAAAACAAAAGATAAAAGGTCACTATTAAATTGAAAATGATCACATCACAAGGTGCAACTGAGCATTTTAAGCCTTTGAAATGTAGACAGACTAAAAATGCAGGATAGCCCAAGTGTGTGAATGAAACAAAACACAACTGCAGGTATGTTTTTGATGAGGTAACATCATTAAGACATCTTTAAAAGCTGATTTCACGTAGTATGGGACCGACCTTGTATTAAAAGACCGGCAGCCCTGTAGCGTTGCATTACAAACTGGCCCCACGGGAGAAGCCCTCCTCTCCACGTGACACACAATACCATCCTCCGCCTGTAGCTTAATAATAACTCAAGGATTGGTCGAAGGCTATAGAAAATGAAGGAGATAAAGTAGCCTTGACTTCCATATGCAATTAGTGCTTTTGTCCACGGAGCTTGTCAGTACTCTCCCATATGTGTGCTGGGTACATTTATGCACCGGGGCTGGAAGTAAAACATATGCTATTGGCGTGTGTGTATGTTGTAGTGCTAAAGGCAAGGCTCATACTTGATTCCAGTTCCCATATAGAAGACACTTTCTATTCAGCATAATAGCATTTAAGGAAGACTTATTGTGCTTCAATCTATGGCACACGTGGATCATTATGTTAGAATTTGGCCATTTTAACAATATTCCAAAACAGCATCATAAAAGCATAAAAGTCCATGGTAGAAAACTTGCAGTGCCCGATGGGAGCTGACATTTGCACCAAAATGACTATACGATGCTGCCGAATCCTACGTGTATCGCAGATTAAGAGAATAAAGTTGGAGAAGGAAGGAAGTACAGAACGGTGATCTTCTGCCAGTGGTTGATCAGCAAAATGGCGTCTTGAAAGTAATCGATTAGAGATTACCGAAACATGCCCAAATTTATACCGGATGCTGCGCAACATTGCACCTCCAACAAACAAAATGTCGCGTGATTCATCGACAATAACGTCAATCAGTCAGACACATGCGTTTGCTGAACTTTTTGAGACTCCAAAAATAGCTTTGCTAGATGAGTCCTGTGACAGCTAAGGCATTGATTTTGAGTCAGGAGAGAGTGAGGAGTCTGAAAGAGAGGAGGAGGTAGATGGGTTCGTACTTGATGATCCATTCGATCAGGGGTCGGCTTATATGAGGATAACACTACTTTTTTGGTATGCTGTGGATTAAAGACTGTAGTGTTGCATTTACGAAATCGATGAAATACTACAGAGAATATATGTCCATTCATATATGCACTCGAACGAAGTCCCGTTGAGATTCAGAATCTATTTTAAAAAAGAGACCAAGCTAAGGTAGCAGCCAACACAGTCAAACAAGTACCGCACCTTAAAAAGTAGTGTTCAGAGTGCACAGTGTAAACATTTGAAAGACTGAAATATGAACTGATCAAGAAAAACAAGAATACTTTTGAAATCCACATCAGATTGCACATTTATGAAGTTATCTACAATGCTTTTTGGTCATTTACCACAAAACAGCCTGATTTCGTCCTCTGTGTTGCTTGTTGACGTGTAGCAATCAGTGTTTCCCATTGGACCTCATGTTTTGGGGGAGATAAAAATATACCTGAACGTCACCGATGCGCAACAGTCTGGTCCTAAAACACACGCCTCCAACCTGGGGCTATCCGGAGAACGCGCAATATCGATTTTTAAAGGAAGAAAGAAGAAGCCTTTGTGTCCTGTGTGTGTGTGTGTGGAAGTGAGATGTGAAAATCCATCCGAGCCTGGTTTAGTCCTGCAGCGCTGTACCACATCCCTGCTGAGGCTGTTTACCTAGAGCTGAATAACAGGAAAGAGCAAAGAGGTTCAGAGGTGTACAGAGTGCTTCTCTTGTCTCCAAAAGCAGTCATTTTAGAATCTTTCACACCAAGAAGCCAGCAAAACAAGACAACAAAAGACCAAACCAGGCCTGGGGAAATATAGATACAGAGATACAAAGGAAAATGGTTTATTATACAGGTGCGAACATAACGGTATTAGACCAGAGCATTACCTGTATGTTTTAAAGTAGAGGTGCATAAGGACTAAACTAGAACTGAACCAGGACTGAAACAGGGTAACACTAAAACCAGGATTAGATCAAGACTAAAAGAGAACCCGGACTTCACCAACATTAAACCAGGACTAAACCAAGACTAAACAAGGACTAAACCAGCTCTGAGGCAGGACTGAACAAGGGCTAAACTAAGACTGAAGAAAGTTTAAACCAGATTTGAACCAATACTACATTAAAACCAGGACACAACCAGGACTGAACCAGGGCTATATTAAGACTGAACCAAGATTAAACCAGGATGACCTGGGCTGCACTAAATCTAAACCTAAAGCAGGACTAAACCAAGACTAAACCAGGACTGAACCAAGACTAAACCAGGACTGCAGCTGCATTAAACCAAGGCTAAACCAGGATTAAATCAACACTGAACCAGGACTGATCCAAGGCTACACTAAAACCAGAACTAAACCAAGACTAAACCAGGACTGAACCGGAGTTAAGATAAGACTGAACAAGATTAAACCAGGATTGTACCATGATTACACTAAAACTGAGACTAAACTAGGACTAAACCAAGACTAAACCAGGACTAAACCAGGACTAAACCAGGACTGTAGCTGCATTAAACCAAGACTAAACCAGGATTAAATCAGCACTGAACCAGGACAGATCCAGGGCTACACTAAAACCAGAACTAAACCAGGACTAAACCAATACTAAACCAGGACTAAACCAGGACTAAACCAATACTAAACCAGGATTGAACCAGGGTTAAGATAAGACGAAACAAATTAAACCAGGACTGTACCATGATTACACTAAAACTAAGACTAAACTAGGACTAAACCAAGACTAAACCAGGACTAAACAAGGACTAAACCAGGACTAAACCAGGACTAAACCAACATTAAACTAGGACTGAAACAGCACTGAGTCATTTAGGTCAGAATTGAATTGAACTGAATTAGACCCTATAGTCTAAAATGGTCACATCTAAACCAAGACTACCCCAGGTTTAAACCCAGACTAAAACTCTACCACGTACAGAACATGTCTCTAACCAGAAATAACCAAATCTTACAGTCTTAGCCTTAGACACCCATGTCCCTGAAACCCAGTTTGAGAACCGTTTGTTTTATTCTGTTTGCTTTCAGAGAGCGCATGAAGCTGCCCTTTATGAACGAGCAGTGTGAGCAGATGCTGAAGATCTGTGATGAGTTTGTGCGGCTTCAGGTGTCCTACGAAGAGTACCTGTGTATGAAAGTCCTGCTCCTGCTCAGTACAGGTGAGACCCCCACACGCACACACACACACACACACACACACACACACACACACACACACACACACACACACACACACACACACACACACACAAGGACAGTGGGATTACATTGGACTATTCTTACAGCAGCATACATGACCTACTGTTGAGTTCAGTTCATACAAATCTGAAATGGTGATTATGTTCCCCGGTTGAAATGTAGGCCATGGCTACACGTAATCAGATTTTTTTTTTTTTTTTTAATAAACCTCTATTTTATTCACTTGATTAAAAATATCTCTCTCCCTTCAGTGATGATACACCCGTTTTACCCAGGTCACCAGTATTCAGTCTGAGTTTAGCCTTTTACTGCATTAAAGGTGCATTGTGTGTCTTTTGGGGTAGAGAGCCCGCCACCTGCTTCCTGGATTTTGTGAAGTTTTATCTCAAAACTATGACAAAAATCAAAACCAAGAGTGTTAAACTGTGGTTAAATTCAAGAAAAGTGAAGGTCACATCATTTAAATGAGTGATCTACTGTATGTATCTATTTATTTCTAAATGAGGTGCTATGAGGTGTCATTAATTGAATTGGAAAATACAGTACAGTAAGTATACAGAATATGTTTATGGGCTTTCTCTTAACAAGTCATACACTTACTATTATAGGTTTGATCTGTATTCTGATAGTTCTGAGATATTAAGGTGAAAAGTTGTGACCTTTAATAGAAGGTTTTGGTTTATATCAACCTAAATATTTATTTGACACAACAACATCTTAGCAAAAGAGTACAGAATGTTTACAGGAACTGAAATAAATAAATACCAAAACAAACCTGATAATTGTAGGGGACAAAATGTCCTACACTCCATGTGCTTGGGTGTTGCCTGTACATTTAACTCAGAACATGTGAGAGAGCATTTAAGGCAACACAACTCTAGGTCTACAGCTAATTAGACAAAGCATAGTCCTGACATGGCTTTTGAAGTATGTCAGAATAATATAGATCTGTCAATCCTGTATGAGCACAAACCCTGCAGAGAGTTCTTCTCTCAAACAATAACACTCCATTGTGATTAAACTCCATCGCTAGAATCATTTGATTCATTTCAGCCATGGAATTGCTGATCTCTTCTGTACAAAAGATATAAGGTAAACTACCACTGCAAGACATCACAAGGTGGAACAGAGCATTTTGTGCTTTGGAGATGTAAACAGACTAATACTTAAGGATTACTCAAACATGTGAATGAAACAAAAGTCAAAGAGTCAATTTTGCTTAATGTAGGACCTTCAAGTATGGTTGAGTTCCCAACATTTCTTACTAAAATAATAATAATGATGATAATGAAAACATTGCTTATGCTTTTGGATGAACTAACCATGTTGCTGACATTGTAAAGATAAGACTGGTTTCAAACTGTAGGGGCAGACGGGCACACCTACTTTCCCTTCAAAAAGCCCCTGATCATTTTGCTCTGATGAGTCAAAGTCCAGGAATCCAGGCTTCTGTACAGACACCACCTTAATCACCTCAGGTGACCCGGGACTCTTGTTTTTGCAATTACATATTACTTCAGATTCGACTGGTAACACTTTATAATAACTACACCTTATTTAACCTTTATAAAGCACAAAGACTTAATTAAAAAATGAACAAATATTTAATCAAGAGTCATTCAGGCTTAATAATTACTACCTTAATTAGCACTTAACTTGACTGAATTAGCCATTAACTACTTACTCATAATTACTCATAAACTAACCAATTGTGTGTGTATTTGCAGATGCCTATTTAAGTACAAATTTGAACCTTTATTCATGATTAGTAACTCATGAGAGAACGATTCACTAATACTGCTATTATCTGTTAGTTAAGTCTTTCTGAGAGCTTTTCTAAAGTGAACACTACTGCTTTATAAAACTTTTGTTAAGGCTGGTCAAATAGCAGAGTAATCATAACAGAAGTTTCACATTATGATTAACAAACGTCTGAATAAAACCATTAGGTCATGATTAATTCAACCAGTAGCTTTGTACTCAATTAAGTATTTCTTAAGGTACTAAAGCAGCCATTACATAAGCCTGGAGAGTCAGAACTGACTTTTCACTTCAGTAGAGGTGGAAACTAACTCAGCATTTAAAAACAAGCCAAGAAACATGGATACAAATTATTATGAATGGGTATGTATTCATTTTCTTCAGAACATTTACAATCATACTGTCAATAATTAACTCTGCAAAACATGTTATAAATGTATACCCGTTTATGCACCAGCCTGATGCAGAGTCTTCCTGTGGTTGCTCCTTTAAGCCTGTACAGTCACTTCAGTGTAAGGAGCTCAGCACAAGCCTGACATTTTTCCTGAACTGACAGTACAGGTTTTACGGGCAAACACTGGAAGAGCTCATTCTGCATCAAGCTTCTGGGACATGTACAGATTTGATAGTTAAAGATTTTTACCTTTACATTTTTAAGTTTACATGCACTCTTTTAAAACATCAAAGTATTCTTTCTTTATTAAGTTTTAATGTTTTAAACCAAAATGATAAAAAAAACACTAGGTCATAGCATGTCATTTTTAACATTAAAGTATTAGTACTTTCTTTTATATTACAATTTGGCCCTGTGTGCGTGTAATCCCTCAGTCATCCAGGTCGGTTTCATAGTGCTCCATGGGTTTATACTAGTCTATGAAATTTTATACTTGTTCTGGTACAGCTTAAGATCATTTTGAAGCAATTCAGGAAAGGTTCATTTCTGTCCTGTCAATGGGATAATTTTTAGTATCTTTTTTAGTACCCTGCCCAAATGAGTATCTAGTCGATACAAGTTTTAGTATTGATTAGTATCTGAGTGATACTTTTGACAACCCTGTTGCACACTGTACTGCGAATACTGACAGCTTCACCGCACAACTGGAATTTTTCTATATTGATCTACACTTTTCTGGGCTGACATCATGCAGTTCAGCAAATAGAGCAGTGACAATGATATCACAATACAATTCATATTTTTTGCAATGGCAGCGATGTCAACTCGCTTGAAAATCTTCCAATCTTCTGGTGCCTGGCCCCCACTTGTGTTGGACTTTGAGCTGGAAATAAGAGAATGGAAAGAATTTAGATTAATTAGCAATTAAAAAATACAGATTATGTGTGCAGTGCACACAAGGACCCAAAGCATCAGTTACTTCCTGGTTCACTTGCACTAAAATACATTATAATGAATTAAAGAAGACAGCACATAGCTTTAACTTCTTGGGTTCATTTTAAAGACAAAACAGTATGAGAACTGGTTGAATTAATCATTACTTAATGGTGTTCTTCAGACATTTGTTAATGATATCATAATGTGAAAATTCTGTTATGATTACTCTGCTATTTGACCAGTCTTAACAAAAGCTTAAGAAAGCAGAATTAGTGTTCACTTCAAAAAAGCTCTCAGAAAGAATTAACTCACAGATAAAAGCTCCCTGAATTAGCATTGCATTGCAGTATTAGTAAATCATTCTCTCAGAGGTTACTAATCATTAATAAAGGTTCAAATTTGTTCTCCATTTGCAAATACACAAACAAAGAGTTTATGAGTAACTAAGTACAAAATAATTCTGAGTAACCATTTACAGCACAGGCTAATTCAGTGTAAGGTAAGTGCTAATTAAGGTAGTAATTAAGCAGTTATTAAGCCTGAATGACTCTTAATTAAGTATTTGTTCATTATTAATTAAGCATTTGTTCATGTTTTATTAAGACTAAATAAGGTGTAGTTATAAAGTGTTACTGAATGAGGTTTTTATTGCTGTCGTAGGTCACATGTGCTTCACGCAGTAAATAAAACACTGTTGAGGCTACAGGTCTTGCGGATAGTCCGATTGAGTTATATTAAGAGTATAAATATGTGTCTAGGTCCAGTTGAGTTTCAGATGTCCCGTCTATAGTAAATCTTGTCGGCACCAGACAGTTTCCCTCTTCAAATGCACCACTGGAAAATCCAGTAAGGTCATGCAAGGACCGACTGTATTTTGGTCTATGTCGTTGCGATGCTTTGAGCAAATTTGTCTTATATTCCATAGATCTGACAAATCAATAACATCTCTACAGTGACAAGCAGGCGACAGACTTTCCATAAAAAAAATCTGTGTATCAAGTTAAGAGGGCTGACATTACTTTCTCTAGGTACAAAATGTACAAAATGTGGTACATTCTGCTGTGGAAAGTATTCTTGGTTGGTACATCTAAAAAAAAACTGTCATTCGATTCTAAGGTTGCGCTTTGTGTTTATGCCAGATGCCCTTCCCCGATATTAGTTTTATAACTTTATACTGACTTAATCTGAGCTTTATTTTATCTGAGCTCCTGAAAATTAGTTGTTTGAATCCATTTTGTGTTTTTTTTTTTTTTTTTTTTTTTGAGTTTTAAGACTTTTTTGACACCTGTGTGCATTATGTCACCATGGTAACTGTTGAACTTTCCGCCAGTAAACATAGATGTAGATGAGGGGATCAGCTAAAACGAATAGAAGATTTTTGTTGTAATACAGTGAGTTTTTTTGTGAATTTACCTTTTGGAAAGTTCATGGGAAAGTACAATGTAATCAAGGGAAAACTGCCCCCATTCTTAAACCATGATATCATCCCATTCTAAGAGTCTGAAAAGCACCAATAAAACAAAATTAGTTAGTGCTCGAAAAGGTTTGTGTGCTAACTTTACTACGTTTCCAGCAGCATTCCCGTTTTATGTTGTTTAACCAATATTCCTCGTGGATTTTCCATTACACAATCTACCAGCAGGGATATTTACTCTCAAAACCCAGTGTCTTCCTTCTCGCCTGATCCACGATGAGAGGGCAGATAGCATAACCCATTTATCTGCTTATGTAAATGGGACAGTATTTTTGTCTGCGCCAACCCCCTCTGTGCATTCTATAGGCCACTGACTCCAATCTGCCCGGGCACAATGCCAAACGGCTCTCGGCCAACTCCAGGCTTTTGATGGACAATTGTGTAAATACGGGACGATTAGCAGAGGCGGTAGAGCAGCCAAAAATGCTACTCAAGTGAGAGTGGCTTTACTTTAAAATAATATAGTATAAGTACAAAGTTGTGGTCCAAGAAATAATTCAAATAAGTGTAAAGAATCATTAAGTGGTATATATCACACAATAAAATATAATCTGTCCAATTTTAGATGCATCTATTGATAATTCTAGGGCTAAAATCATTTAAATGATTCTAGTGAAGTGGAGCACTTCCTGTATTATATCACAAGGTTCGAACAGTGTTTTCTGTTTGAGAAGAACTCAGCTTAAACATGCAGACTCCAGGTGTGTTTTTGGCACAATATTAATAAATTGCATAATATGGGCCCTTTAAATATGCAGCAAGTGTCTGGTAAAATGCTCCGACCCTTTTTCCAGTATAAAGAGATGGGGAAATGCATAAAGAAGCTATAGTCATATTCATGCCAGATTTAGCATATTTTCCAGAGCGATGGGTCAGGCCTTCCGTGGATCTATTCACACGCCAAAAATTCAAAATATATCGTGTACTGTCGGATTCAATAACCACAGAGATTTGTATAACTGTTGAAATGTTTTACACACACACACACACACACGGACACACCCACACACACACACACACACACACACACACACACACACACACACACACACACACACACACGGACACACCCACACACACACACACACACACACGGACACACCCACACACACACACACGGACACACCCACACACACTCTACTCCAACAGCATTTTCAGTTACAACCACAAGATAAGATTACAGTGAGGACATTAATGCAACTTGTCTGGTGGGGGTGCTTTCTTGTCTCCATATAGCTCATATTGCTTTGTCTGGAATGTTCCACTATATGGCATTAAACGTATCATCATTAAACACATTAGTTTCAAGTTTGAAAAGGGTTGCCTCTTCACAGATCTGACCCGTAACCTGGCTTCACTTGCTTGTCTCCATGAAGATTGAGAAGTCTCTTGCCATACAGCGGAAAATTCTAGACACAAGTGGCAGGCGCTCCATAAGAAAAGTTTCATAATGCATTTATATCATAATTTCCAACATTTTTCCTCATGTTTTTTTTTTTGTTACCAAATATAACTTGAATTAAATGTCCTATATTACGCAAAATTGACTATTGTGAGTTAAGCCATGTTATAAATGCTGTTACTTCATCAAAAACATGGAGTTGTGTTTTGTTTCATTCACACGTGTTTGACTAATCCTTTGTTATTAGTTCGACTTCATTTCCAAAGCTCAAAATCCTTTGTTCCTTGTGATGTTATGAAGCGATAGTTTTCATGTTGACAGCTGCATTTTACTTTTAGTTCAGTAGTGATGGGCAATTCCAGGTCCATCCAGATGATTCTAGAGAAGGTGTGTGGAGTTATACTTTCTGTAATTACCACATGACATCACAAGGAGTCACAGGAGTATTGTCTTCTTCTTCTTGTCATTTTCTTCTTCCCACTCCTTCTCAAGCTTATCATGTGTGTTTTTTGGTTTTGTAATTTATGTTGAGGCCTATTTTCTTTGTACTGACTGCCCGAAACAAATAAATATGAATGGATGAATAGTGTAATATGAGCTTCGTGACTTTCCCATAGATTGTTGATATGCTGTACAGTAAATGAATGTATAACTCACAGTGTGTTTGTTTCTGTGTTTAGTCCCTAAAGATGGTCTGAAATGCCAGGCGGTGTTCGATGAGATCCGCATGACGTACATCAAAGAGCTGGGAAAGGCCATCGTGAAAAGGGAGGAGAACTCCAGTCAGAACTGGCAGCGCTTCTACCAGCTCACTAAACTACTGGACTCCATGCAGGAGGTCAGAGAGGCTCATTTTAAAACACTTTACAGTAGCTATACCCAAGAAAACACTTATAGACAATCGTTTTAAAATGATTCATACCCTAACTCCTTAATAAACGTATATTAAACTATTTGATCATTATGAATTCTATCTTTCTTCATGCTTTAATAAGGCTCATGAAGGTGTAGCCATAGGGTTTATTCTAATCTTGAACTTATTTTATTCTAATCTTTAACTTAACGTTGGATTAAACTCCTCCCACAACCACACTGCAAATAGAGCAGGTAAATAAAATCATTAACAATAAAATAAATCTGTATCATCTGGAATCCTCAAGAGCGTGAGGGTGTGAGGAGGGGCCCCGTTAGCCAGGTATTTGTAATCAGAAACCCCAGGCTGTAATCAGGGCAGTCCTGTGTGGTGTCACCATCTACTTAAATTTGCAATGACCATGGGAGACGGTATCCTCTAGTTTACAGACGCTTCTGACCACAAAGCTACAAATTCATCTAGTTTGCCCTAAAAAAAAGGCAAAACAGCACTGGGAACAGTAGACGGTGCTATTAAAACACCACATACACAGTTTAGTAGTGACTTTGCTTCCATTTGAATAATACTGTACTATAATTATAACAATAGTAATGCTGAAATAAAATGATTTCAGAGGAATTACAAACTCAACCTTATAATTATATATCTTTAAGGTGAGACATTGCAGGCAAACCCTTTTTTTTTTTTCATTTTTTGTTGTTTGGTCAGTTTGGTCTCTCAGCATTGAAGCTTTGATGTGGAAACTCTGCACCAAAAGATGTTTTAATGTTCAATTTTGTATTATTATTATTTTATTTTATCTTATTATTATTATTATTTAAGACAAGGACAGTGCACTCAAAGAGAAAAGATGCTCTGCACCAGATTTAGGCTCATTTCCATCTGTAGTCCTTAAACATATACAATTATCATTTCATCAATACACATAAATAACAATAAAATTTACACAACAATAAACTCATCTGTATTAAATCTTATTAAAACTACATAAATAGTATTTCATTATCATTATTTCCCGTAAAAAAGAAAAAAACAATCAGTTCATCATCAAACCCTAATATAAAATTTCACATATTATTTCATTAACATCATTCACAGATAAAAAACTATATACAATAAACACTGTCAGCAACATAGACTGTATAAAAGAAGTGGTCTAAGTGAGCCTGACGACACCCACAGCGTTTAGCGCCGCTCAAATGAGGCTTGCGATGCTAACGGCTACAGGAGCAAATTTGGAGCCAGGCAGACAAAATACCAGGAAAAAAAGCAGAATCATGTAGAGCAGATTCATACGAACATTTTAAGACCAAAATGATGAGGCTCACAGCAATAGGTACAGAGAGAGGAGCAATAAGATCCCAATGTAAGGCAATGGGAAAAAGGGAGAGAAGGAGCCGGAAGAGCCTCCTGGAGCACTTCCTGTTTGGCACGCGGCGGCTAACGGGATAGCTTAGTCCACTCATATATACGGCCTATGGTCAGCAATAAGACTCTTTTACAAAAAAACAAAGTGAATAATAATAATAATAATAATAATAATAATAATAATAATAATAATAATAATAATAATAATAATAATAATAATAAGTTAAATTACCATTATCATAAATATTTGTCCCCACACATTTCATCAATAACAGTCTCTCCACAATAACCACCATCCAGTTCATCATTAAACTCCAGACTGATATTAACATCTTCAGCAGAGGATTAAAGTAGTGCTTGAAGTCAGGACAGAATTGTTCACACAATCTTAATATATGAAATGTTCCTTATTGCTTCCATTGAGACTAATGTTTAATGTATAGTAAAATAACTTTGTCTTTTTACATTTTAAATTGTAACTTGAACTGTGCAATTCATCTTCAGCCCCTATGGACTGCTGGAAATTAGCACGTGCTAACACACTTAAGCAATACATCTGGTTGTCCAATCTATATGTGATGTCCATATTAAATAAATAAATAAATAAATACATTTCAAATTCATCATTATCTTAAAAATAGAAAATACTCAAATTCATTGTCATTATTATCCTCTAAAATGTACAGATTCATCAGTATTATTGTACAATTCTTCAACAACATTAATTTACCATCAAGACAAATGTCATTAGTCAAACACAAACATCTACAGCACAGTGATTTTGTTTAGTGTCGACACGCCTGTTCAGAAGCCATTGTTTTAGCCCCTGGGAGGAAGTGCGGTATTAAATATAGATTATTAAATCTAAATGAGTTGTTCATTCAAAGGCCATTTCCCCCATAAGGACATAAGGATCACCTCTTACAGTAGCATTTAGATAAAATATTTACCATCTTGTACTTAACAATATTTTGACGAAATGCACCGAAGGATTTTTGATATCTTCATAACAATCATAATCCTGAGGCAAAATCTGAATTTTTAGGCAATTGCTCAGTCAGATGTTGTTTACTCAAATCCTAAATAAGATATCCAAAATCCCCTCTGTATATTTTTTTAGTATCAACAAAATTAAACCATAATTCCTGGCTCCATCTATTTTTGAGATTCAAGTGTCCCAAATATGGTAAATTTTGGCAGTTTTTACACATGAAATGGCTTATTTGTATATGAAAATGTAACATAAAATGAAAACTTGTCATTTATTTTTTCTTACATTTATATATAAGTCAATAACAGAAGAGGTTTCAAATTGATATCTCAAAATTTTCCTATTCACCCGCAGTGTCTCACCATAACTCAAATGAATGAAAAGTCCATTTTGCCCTGCACTGTTTGTGTTTTTGTCTAATTTTAGCCGTGGGCTCTACACAAACGACATGTCTCTAACCTCGTGTGCTCGCTTGTGTTCACAGATGGTGGAAGGCCTCCTCCAGATCTGCTTCTACACGTTTGTGAATAAAACGCTGTCTGTGGAGTTCCCCGAGATGTTGGCAGAAATCATCTCCAACCAGATACCAAAACTCAAGGACGGGAGCGTCAAGCCCCTGTTGTTCCACTCGAAGTGACTGCCTTAAACTGTGAAGCAATGCCTTAATCAAACCCCAGCCCCATCTGTACTGTACCATGTACCTGCAGCATCAGCTTTCGTCTTTGCTTGTCCTGCCAGTCTCCACCTCAGACTCTTTGGATCTGGGACTTTCCGCCACGCCATTTTCACGTCATGTTTAGAGGATTTTAGGAGCACAATAACCACCTTGGATTTGCCTTTGAGGTTTCAGCTTGGCGTCCTTTGACATAAGACTATGGGGAGCTGGTTTTGAATGTTTTAAGGCAGGACAAAAATGGATTTTGTTTTAATTTTCTAAGTTGTTTTTTTTCCCCCTTGGAGATCTACTGCTGCGTCACACCTTCAATAGTTTTACCACATTTTTGCCGAGAGGACATGTCCATAAGTGAAATATCGTTGCCTGATTGTAGTTTGGTCCCCAGCCTGGAGAAAAATATTCATGTTGTGAGTATGTAATACAAAAGAATATTGATTTTCATTCTCTGTTTACCCCCAGGACACCAGTGGACAAAACTGTGAATTGTAATAGAAGCAGTTTTCTAGACCAATCTAGTTTTTCAAAAGTAAAAAGGACTTTTTTGTGTTCTAAGTGTGCGTTTTTCTCAGTCCACATAGCTAAAAAGCTAAAGCTCATGTTTACACAGGATGTATCTGAGAAGGGAAGACCAGTGCCTTTTTTAAGCTTTCCGAGCTCCACATAGCCATCCTCCCAAAAGCTGTTTTTGCTAAAGAACCTTGACTTACACTTCCCCCATACACAGTTCGCACAGTAGTCGGTTTGAAATTTCCACCCAGCCAATTCCTGTTTTGGTTCCAGTTGCTTTTCTCCAAGTGCTGCTCAAATGCACAGCTCTTATATAAGAATTCCCAGATGTGGTCCAAACAGACAACGTGGTACCAGTCAGAATTGGGAAATGTCCATTTTCCACAGCATAGCACAGATCTACTCTCACCTGTCCAATTGGTATTTTTGGTCATTATTTTATATTTAGTAAAAGCTACATACATACAAGACTTATTTAGGTGCAAACTTAAGTGATTGTTGCAATTTTCTGAATTTTTGTCAATTGAAAACTGGATATTTAAATGAACTATGAATATGTTCAAATGATTCACAATAATATAATTGTATTTAATCAAAGAGATCAGTGACTTTGAATGTATAGTATATATTTTAATGTTGGCTATCTAAACGAGAGTGTTTGTCAAATGTAATATTCCTATTTTAACCTGACAATAATTTCATGTATCACATAAGAGAGCAACACAAAAGTAAGAGTTTTACGTCTAATTTAATTTCATTTTCAGTGGAACAGTCCAGCCCCCAGCCCTGCTCCTCGTGCATTTAGCATAGTATATATTTTCTTCATGCATAGGATATTGGTGAGAAACGCTTGTGTACATATGCCCCCTTCATGCTCTCACGCACATGGGCAGTGCAGGCGATCTTTTTGTGAGAAGCGGTGTCCAAATCCTCACTTTGAACTGAAGCTCAGGCTGTGACCGGACGTGTTTCACTAGTGCCAAAAGTCTTAGCAGGTTTAGCAGAGATTTTATTTTTTCAGAACAGAGAGTAAATACAAATAATATTATAATAATTTAAAAATAATGGTGATTGTTATGCTTCAGGTTGCTCCGGCTTCAAGTATTTTTGTGTAATATATCAGATCCGATCTTGTATTTTTGGATTTGAAGGTGGTTAAAGATGTATACCTTTTCACCAGCTTTCGTGATTGCCAAAGCATTCATAGTGCAGTGAATTAAAAGCACACACCTTATAGAATATATTTACATTTTATCTACAAAACTGCCAAGTCTGTCGCAAAACAAAATCACAAAAAAGACTACATTGATGTTCATCCGAAATGGTACTTTTTTTTCCTTTCGCAGTGGTAAACGTCCGTCATTTAGCCTCTAGCCACAGTGACAGCTTGTTCTATGCTAACAAAACGCCGCCGGTGTAGATGTGAACCACTATCCTATGAATAACCGTACACTCTGGATTATCGTGACTATCCTTACTGTTGTTTCTTTACAGTATTGCCGTTCATGGTGGTGGTGCTTGAAAAATACCAGCTTTAACATAAAACGTTAATGTACTCATATAATTATTTCTGAAAAGGCCATATAGATGTACATAGATTTAGGCTTTTATTGCAGCGCAGACATATCCAGTGCAATTAATGTCTGTTATATTACTACAAAATATTTTTACATGGTCATAACCTATTAATATATACTTTTTACACATTTTAAAACTACAAGGCCTTGACGAAAGGGAGACACACAGCCATATTAGCCTTTAAATATATATACATATATATATTGTCAAAATCAGGAACCCACAATCAGTATGAATACTTTTAATTTACAAGATTTTTTTCAAACTCTGGCTCCTTTGATATAAAAGTTTTGTATATTGAAGATATCGGATTCTCGTTTCCGTTGGTTTGTGCGTAAAGGTTGTTCAAGTAGGAAATATTTGCTTTTTAAATGAAAAAAAATATATATTGTGAAGTCATTGTTAAATAGTGGGAAAGTGTACACTGTGTTTTCGAGAAGCCAAGGTCGGGTTAAGAGAATGAGCGGAGATGAGGGTTTATTATCAGAGTGACCAAAGCAGAAGATCACAAAGTATTTAGATGAAAATAGACATAAACAAAGGTAGCACTCAAACCGATTCTGATACTTTTGTTATTTTAAATGGTATCTTTTATTGCTGTGAGGACTTACTGGTCACTTTAAAAAAATAGAGAATAAAATTATTGTGGTAAACTTAGCCGAACAGAATTGCACTACCCTCACACTGGCTGATAAAGTATATTTTGTATAAAAAATAAAACATGCAAATATTATCTTGTTTTAAGGGCAGATCTTATTCACTGGTATATTATGGCTATGGCTTTCACTGAAGTCTGTTTTGTTCATATTTCAGTTCATGTAAATGTAATCTAATGTAAAGTTCAAAAAGTCTAAAATGTTTGTTTAAAAAAAAGAGAATAGTTTGTATAACTTCTGTATTACACCTCTTCTGTAGTCATTGTCGAGACTTTCACCTATTTGATTCAATGTTGACTTAAGCTATCTGTGTTGTTCTTTGATATTGGAGTTAGCGTTGTGTCAGTAACAACTTTTCCTTTCTTTTTTCTGTTGTTTTTGTCATCACTGACTGAAAGAACTGATTTCTCTAAGTTCAGACATCTTACACAATAAAGTTTTTTTTCAACGCTCAGCTCCAACTTGGTCTTTCCTTCTTTTCTTGGTAAAAGTCAACATTAAATACCAGACACAAAAGTCCATTCTTATTGAAATCGTATTGGCCAAGATTTGATCAAGGAAATCAGGCCAATAGACAGTTTGTTCGCCTTGATGAATGTCTGCCCCCACTCTTTGCCCCAGAGCGTTACACAAGTCACACATTGTTGCTTGTGAAACAATCAGTTTGCCACATGAGACCATTTCGAAAGGATGGGAACTGTCAGTTAATGTTTAAGTATCAAAGTAAAGGAGAACAAAAGTAAAGTGCGGTACATAAGCATCTGTACTTTACTTTTAGATTTTACAGTGAGTACTTTTTTCTTTGACATTTGAGTCGGGTGACCAGATGAGATTGTCTGAAATTCGGGACAGTGTTGGCTGAAATTCAGGTCGGGTGGTGGGGACACACAAAATGTAGTTATATCATGAATATGATTAACTGAGGTTCAGGGTCAGGACCACGCCTCAACTGCCCTCGACTCCTCTCCAGCGAATCACAGCTCACTTCTATCACGCCTCAATTACCCAGAAGCCTATTTATAGCAGCCTAACCCGGCAACCCAGTTTGTTCCGAATAACTCGATCCCACCCTCCCAACCCATATCTGTTCACTTCCAGACATAAGACGCCTACGTTGGGTGTCCCGTCCTGCTGGGCCATGTGAAGATTGAGACTGAACCCCCACCCTGAGTCTCAACCCAGCTGACCTGCCTCATCTCAATACAATAAACGCTTTTCGCTTCGCACATGTGTTGTTGGCGTGGTCCTTGCTAGTGAATATCACGTTAACTAATAAAAACATTGAGTTTAAATAAATTATTTTGTTTACACGGAAGAAAGAAAAAAATAAAATGTCAGCAACAAGTTGGGGTCTTGAACCCGAAGTGCCAGAACTAAAGACGAGTGACTTAACGTACTGAGCTAAACTTCAAAGAGAGCTGAAGTGGCCGTAAACGTCACAACAAAGAACTGTGCAGCTGTCGGCCTCTCACATGAATCACTATAGAAAAGAGCAATATAAGTTAAAATGACTTAAATTAAGGACAATTTTACTTTATTTGAGTCGATTCAACTTGACAAGTAAAATTATCTGCCAGTGGAATAAGTGTTTTTTTTTCTTAATTCAAGCAAGAATCGATTGTGTTTCTTATTTTAAGTGCAAAAAGTTGTTCCTATTTTAACAAGATGTAATTTCATATTATAAGTAGAAAAAGTCTTACTCCACTGGCAGATCATTTTAGTTTTCAAATGAAATTTACTCAAATCATGATAAAAAAAAAAGTTGTCTTTTGCAGTGTGCCGAATCCTACGTGTATCACAGATGAAGAAAATAAAATTGGAGAACGACGTACAGAGCAGTGGGCGTGTACAACTTGAGTTCAAGATCAAGATCGAAACAGGGCAAAATGGCGTCTTGAAAATAAGATTAAAGGTGCATTCTGCAACTTTCTAGGAGCGGGTCCATCACTTGTTTAACTCTATGTTGTTGTTTTTTCCTGGAATGTTCTACAGTGTGGCATTTAATTTAACTATCTCCATGGAGACAAGCAGGCTCCATCACCAGGCCAGGTTACAGGTTGGTCCAGGCACGGTAAGAATGCATGTTTTTGTGTTTTGAGAAATAAACACATCTGTAATTGAATAAACACAAGGTATATTTGTTTAATGCCATACTGTGGAACATCCCAGGCAAAGCAGTAATATCACCATGGAGAAAAGCTTCCAAGTTACACAGCGCATCTTTAAAGATTGCTCAAACATGCATGAATCACTCCAAAACAGCTTCGGGTGTGAATGAGAAGTGGGAAAAATCAATGTTGCATAATAAATCCACTTTAATAATGAATGAAGTAATTATTGGGATATTTTTAATAAATAAAGAATGACTTACAACAGAGTCACTGACATGTGTTTTATTGATGGTATTTTCAACATCACATGACATTTGAAATCATATTTAAGGCTGCATACAAACTCAAATTATACAAAATCTGGGCAAACAACAAGGAATTAAGTTAGTAGTTAGCTAAAATATAAAATTTCATACTTAAAATTATACCTTATCAAATGTTGTTTATGTATGTACAAAGTCATGAACGCACCACAAAAATCAGCTCAGCCTTTTCAAAGTATAAATAAGATATGAACAAAGTAGTCTCATTTCACATTTGTCTTAAAAACTCCCATTGGTGTTGTAAATGTCACTTTTACAGTATTATACAATGTTCACTGAAGCCCAAAGCAGAACAAGGTTCATTCACAATGTCTTTGGACTCAAATCAATTCATATATTGACCACAAATGTGACGCTGTGTTGTTTTTTTACATCTTATTAAACACTGTGTGAGATCCTCCCCGTCATGTTAAAGGTCCTGTATCTGATTTTTCCTAAATATTTGAGCAAAACGTATCTTGCCACAGAACAGATGTATAAGCAGCTCTTGAGGTCCAAACACATCCGCTGTGTGTTGTCTGCATCAAATTAGAACTCATTGCATTGTTTGATAATCAGGAAGATTGCGTTAGCATGCCATTTGTTTGTGAGGGTTATGAAAAGTGCTTATAGTAATTTCTGTGAATAATTATGATGTTTTGAATGCATAAGGTAAGTGAGGAAGAAGTCTGGACCATTGCAAACTGTGTAAAATGAAGTAGTTCTGTTTTTTCATGTTTTAGATGGTAAAAATCAGGTACAGCGCCTTTAAATTTAAAAAAAATGAAGCCCTCCCCCAATAGACCGTATATATGAGTGGACTAAACTATCCCGTTAGCCACCGTGTGCCAAACAGGAAGTGCTCCAGGAGGCTCTTCCGGCTCCTCTCCCTTTTTCCCATTGACTTACATTAGGATCTTATCGCCCCTCTGCCTGTAACTTCTGCACTGAGCCTCGTCATTCTGGTCTTAAAATGTTCATATGAACCCGTGACACAGGATCCTGAATTTTTCATTTCGCTGTTTTGTTCCTAAATTAAGATATGAACCTAAATATCAGACCAATCAGACGCCTTCATTCCCTGAGGTCGCTGCCGCCGAGCGTTAGCAACAGGCTTGATTGACAGTTAGCACGTTTCATTGCTAAGTAAGTTCCCTTCTCGCTTTCCTTCCCCGATTGACTATTTTTGAAATAAAATGACAAAATATCTCAAACAATTCCAATAGCTAACGTTACTAGAATCTTAACTAGCATAATTTAACTAGCATAAAGTGAATTTCATTAAATTGCGACTCTATTGTTGCTCGCACGTAATAGAACATACAACATAAATCAATGACTTAAACTGACTATTTAAAGTTTGATGATAAAAGCTAAAAGTTTCCTTATTATTCTGCAGATTAAGGTAAATCCAGTGGTCCTGCAGGTGCAGAGTATCACATCCATAGTCCGTATATATGATGCATCGCAGCTCCGCCATGAGGAGGGCGCCACATTTAACCACCTAAATCATGATTGGCTCTTGTGGTTCCTATGAAACTCGTGGTCAGATTTCCAAATATGAAGCGTGGCTCCAAATTCGCTCCTGTAACTGTGGCATCGCGAGCCTCATTTGAGCGACGTTGACGCTGTGGAGACATCACATTCACTTAGTCCACTTCTTTCATACAGTCTATGCCTTCCCCTCACACACACAGCATATTTAGCTGGCGAATATGAATACATGTGGTTTCCAAATTGAAAGTTTAAAAAACATATTTAAAAAAACAAAGGGAGTAATAACTTTTATAATGCATATACATGTTTCCACTGTGCCTAAACAACCAGATGTGAATACAAGGATACCAGATCCAAGTAAAAAAAAAAAAAAAACATTTTCTCACACTTGAATGTAATGTAGGAACCGGTCCTTACTGTCCTGAACCTGTCTCAGCAAACTCCTGGTTTGCTTGTGACTTGTCTGAGCCCCGGTGGCCTCTGAGTGAACCACTGTGATCCCTACATTGTCCCGCCTTCTCTATCTGCCCTGTGTCTCTCTTCAAGTTCAGTCCTGTCCCAAAGAATCAGCCTCATCTCCAGTGTTAACCCTGCTCAAGGTTCAGGAAGAGCTGGCCTGCACATGTCACACTTGTATTATTACAGTAAAAGCATTGTTCATAGAAGAAGGTATTATAACATTTTGGTACTGACGACGCTTTTAAAATGCCTGGTTCAACTTTGATTTTTTTTTTTTCTTTTTTCCCAGTTTAAACATAATCTCATAATCTCTCATAATCTCATAATCTCTTCAAAGAAGTTCATTCTCTATTTGTAAGGGTGTCAGACTGATTCCATAACTTAGGCAAGGCGCTTCCTGTGTAATTCATTAAGTTGTGTGTAATTTTGGAAGTGAAAATTGAACAAACAGCACGAAACCCAATTCATTTTTTTCATAAATTTATCGAAATATTTTAATATTAAGAGTGAAAAGGTAAGGTGGCTAACCAGCTACTTGTAATATCTGTAATGCAGTCCAAAAAGCACATTTAAAACACATGATTCAGTGAATTTCTTTAATAAATTAGCAGTTTGTAAAATTTCAGAAGCAGATGTTGTATACATTTATAGGTCTTATGGTCATTAGTTACCACATAGCTGATTAGCCCTGAGCAAGCTTTCAAACTTTTTATATCTATTTTTTTTTTCAGAAAGTCTATGAGAAAAATAAATGAGAAACATACTTTTGGATCCAGGGGGTAGGTGTACACCGTTGAGCTCAATTGCTTATGACTTTTTAAACCATAAAACATAGCCTATATTGTGCAGCCCTATTTATATGCCTTTATGTCAAGTTTAAAGTTCAAATTAAAGTCGGTTGTTTTGCATTTTGCTTCCTGTTGTCATCTGAGGTGAAGGTTTTTCCAGGGGCCCAAAGGAAGGACAGTGCAGCTCCGAAGCACATTTCAAAGCAACTCTTTCATGTGGGCAGTTTTGTGTCACTTTCCCATCCTGCAACTGTCCCCAAACACATTCCAAATCCATTATTGTTTTGTCTTCAAGAAGAAAAAAACACCATCTCAATACCGCCAGCCCATTTTGGTCTTTCATTAAATCCAGTGCAAGTTTAAATAACACATCTCCAGTCTCATTTGCTCAAAAAAGGTGTTTGGTCCAGTTTTGTTTCCCAGTCTATTTGGTGATCCAGTTTCTTGGCTATACAAACTCCACGTAGTTTTCTGGTATGAGTCCCGTCCGTCCGCCCAAGGTCCCCTCCAACCAGCCCGGCTCTCTGGACGCATGAACTACAATAAAAGACAAGAAATACATCATTATACTGTATTGAACGTCCTATAGTACATAAAATGGACTTTTGTGAGCTTTAAACCATGATATAATGTTGTTATTTCCTCAAAAACAGACCTGGAGCTGTGTTTTGTTTCATTCACACATTCACACATTGGAGTAATGATTTATTATTAGTCTGTTTACACCTCCAAAGCTCCAAAGCCAGTCTCTATTGAGCTTTTGTTCAGCAGAAACTGGCAATTCCACAGCTGAAATTATACAAATGATTCTAGTGAAGGTGTTTCTGTGGAGTTTAGAAACACAGTAGAGCACTTCCTGTATCGCCACATGACATCACAAGGTGGAACAGAGTGTTTTTTGTTAAGAATGAAGAATAAGAAGGATTTGAGTGTCAAACGCGTGAATGAAAGAAAAGAAAACTCCGAGTATGGTTTTGATCAGGAAACATTACACAAGGTTCCCACTCTTTTTTATTGACAAATAAAAAATAAAAAAAATCCATGACTTTTTGAATTTCCGTGAATTTCCATGAATTTCCGTGAATTTCCGTGAATTTCCGTGAATTTCTGTGAATTTCCGTGAATTTCTGGGAATATCCATTAGCATTAGCTTTGAGACACAAACTGTAACTTGCTGTCCTCTGTCTGATATTTAAAGATGCATTGTGTAACTTTTCTGGTGGTCCGTCACCTGGTTGTTTCTATGATGTTATTGATCAGCCTGGAAAGTTCCACAGTGACTTTAAACAGCTCTACCTTCAGTCAGTTAAAGAAAAACAGGCATTCTGACTGTGAGCGGATCTGCTCTGTTTGATTTGGTCTCCACGTGGATAGAAAGGTTTAATGCCATACTGTGAAACATTCCAGACAAAGCGGTAACATCTCCATGGAGAAAAAACATTTGACGGACCCAGAAAAGTCACAAAATGTCTTTAAATCTGGATTTATTTGCTTATTCCCAACACACAGTGAAGGAAGCGGAAAATGCGGCTCCTCTATTTGGAGATTTCTGATCGCTAATAAAAACATGTTTACGAGTCTGCAAAACGAACAATAAGAGGAAGAGACACAATAAAAGAATAGGAATGAAAAACGCAGTGTATTCTTTCAAAAGAGGGTGCTTAGTGGTGTTGCTCCATTTTGTGGCCACATGTGTGCAATACTGGAAACTTTACTACAGCGTTTACAGCCTTAATGTAATCTGAATATCAGCTTCAGGACATAGATAAGAAGAGATTTTCGATTGTGTTGATATGATGCACAGCTATCACCACTATAAAACAAAAAAAGCAAAATAAAACTACAATGACTTCTGCAGATAGGAAGTGATGAGAAATGAGGCAGTTTTGTTTGTGAACCAAATGTTCAAATGTCACCACTTTAAAGGACCCATATTACGCTCTTTTCTGTAATAGTGTCGGTTTCTTATTAAAAACATACCCAGAGTTGTGCTTTCTTACATGTTTTCGCACGTTTAACACACCGACTCTACATATTTAGCCTGAGTTCTTCTCTCAAACAGAAAACACTTGTGTTCCACCTTGTGATGTCATGTCTTAATACATGCTGTAATGTTCCACTGTGTTTTTAAACCCCACACACCTTCACTACAGTCATTTGGATTGCTTCAACCTTTGGAATCGCCTACGAGACAGAGTCATAATAAAGGATGACTCAAACATGTGAATGAAACAAAACACAACTCCAGGTATGTTTTTAAGGAGCTGTCCACGTTCCAACATGGCAGTTTTAAAAGTCCAGGCGAGGAGAAATGTACTAAAATTGCCCTTAGGTCTTCAGGGGTTTTAAGACCTATATAATCGACCAATATAAGACCTTCCTTCCTCTGATATTTCTGTTATATTTTCTGTAAATGTTGAACTAAAGGAAAACAGAAAATGGATTTGACTGATTTGAGACTATTTAAGGCAACACAAGAAGGCCGACAGAAAATAAAGTCACTACGGTAAATGGCACTACTGTATGTCAGGTATGTTTAAACCCACAGCTCCTCCAGCAGAAGTGAAGGCTGCATTTCTCACCTCTGTCTGAAAGCCACTGAAGGGCCCTAATGAGTTCTTGGTGTCTATATGTCATGTCGTAGAGAAGGTATTTGTCAACAGCTCCCCATTATTCTGTATGTACCATTAACTTGACAGTGACAGGCAGCACGCGCTCTGGCATAACTATATGAGGTATGCAGCTACACAGGAGACTAAGCCGTCATGAAAAAGTGATGAAGATGAAGGTAACAACAGTGGGCATAGACGTATATCTGTTGGAAGATACGCCGAGCCAATATTTGTACTTTTTACCCAATATTAAAGGGCCCATATTTTCTAATCTGTTATAATGTTGTTTCCTCATCACAACATCACATATCTGGAGTTGTGTTTTGCTTCACTCACACATGTTTAACACACAAACCCTGCACATTTAGGCCAAGTTCTTCTCTCAAGCTAAAAACACTTGTGCTTCACTGTGTTTTTAAACTCCACACACTTTCACGAGAATTATTTGGATGATTTCAGACCTGGAATCGTCCATTTCTACTGAAGTAAACATAGTGGAACAGAGCATTTTGAAGAACAGAGCTTTGGAGATGTAGACAGACAAATAATAAAGGATTATTCAAACACGTGTGAATGAAACAACAGGACATAACAACATTATAACGTGGCCCTTTAAGCTGTTTGTGTGTTAAACATGAATGAATGAAACAGAACACAATTTGATGAAACAGCATTATAATAAATCAGAAAATAGCATAATGTGACACAGCATTTGAGAGAACACTGAAATGAATGAATTGCTAAACTCGACTACAGTTGAAAATGCTGCTAAAACTGGCACAGAAATACATAACTTCGTCATAGGGATGTGGCACAAGATCTTACAAGACAAAATTTCCACAAGATTGTACACACAATGAGAAAAAATGATCTTTTCTTCCTGAAATTACCTTTGGCTTGGACAAAAAAAGAGTTCAGAGCTGGTGTGTGATGCTGTGTGTGATGCTGTTTGCGAAGCTGTAGTTCCAAAAAGCAGAAGTACAATGGCCACTAAAGCGTGACATAAAATAAATAAAAAATAACAAAGACTGCCCTATGTTTTTATATTATTATATTATGAGGTTTGCAATTTTGTTTTAATAAAAAGTATTATTTCGCGTTTTTCAGAACACTCTCAAACTCTTGTATGATTGCAGCTTTTGTGATTTGATAATAGTGACAATTTCCACTCGGCTGTGATGTGAATGTGAAGCCTTTGGGTAGATAGTATTTACTGTTTGCTCTCTATGAAGTAATAAAATGACCTAATGGTATTTGAGTAAACAGGCAAACCCACATCCCTCCGTGTGCGGAGTCTTCACAGCTGATGCACATCCAATGAGGACAACTCTATTATTATTTACTGTTGGCGGTATGACAGTATGTGGTGGTAATATGAGCGCTGTGGGACAGCTGGGGGTGCTCTCTGTGAACTGAATGTCTGTTTGGATTCCTCTGCTGCGATTATATATCCCCAAGGTCAAACCCAGGCCCATCTGATGCCACAGCTCTGCATTACATAATAAAGTCTTTACGCTGCAAACACTATTTAAGGCCTTCAAGGTCTCGCACACTATCAGATGAGATGCAAAACTCATTAACTTCTGCAGGGGCAAAGTGACCTATTTTGAAGGAGGTGATGCGCAGGACTTTCACCTTATATGCTGGGTTATGTATAATCATGACTCGATTTCAAAGTAGCGCTGCGTAACTTTTCTTGTGTCCATGGAGACGCGATTGCTTTGCCCGGAATGCTCCATAGTATGACAGTAAACGTATCCATCCAGCACTTATTCATTACGGGTGTTTGTATTGCTCAAAAATACAATAATTCCTTCTGTAAATAAAGGCAACTCTAAATACATTTGACTTGTACCGTATTTTCCGGAGTATAAGTCGCACCAGCCAAAAAATGTGTCATGAAGAAGAAAAAAACATATATAAGCCGCACTGGACGGTCCGTGTACTTTTTCGTTCATTCATTATTCAATTTTGGACTGACAAATGAAATTTTAAAAAGGGTGCAGCTTGGTGTTTTATTTAAAACAATACAACCAGAAAGGGCTCTATTTTGTTTTCAAAATGTATTACCGTTGTCAAATTGTGGCATTAGAAAAATGGATAAGTTTCTGATCGTTTTTAATTTGTAATATTTTATTTATTCCTTATTTGAATTTCATGGTATGTTTCACCCGGAAGTACATTACACCGTCTGACTCGCACGAAGATAAGCTGTGGCTGTGTCCCAATTCAGAAGGCTACATCCGAGTATCCTTCGCGGCCTCCAATATCCCAGCATGCACCGCGCGGCGGCTGTCATGTTCGAAAATAGGAAAAACACGGAGCGCAAAACACGGAGCAAAAAGCAGGCATGTGAGTACACACTCTTAACTATTGGAAATCATCACTAACACAATGGTAAACTTAAAATACGGCCACAACTACCACAAAACAGTCAAAAAAGTTTGTTTTTAACTGCGTGAACTTTGGAGCTTTGAGCTAAAAGTTTGGCTAGTAATTTTCAGCTAAGCAAGTCCACTCAGACTTTCATATTTGGACAGATTTCCATCAAACACAAATTTTTTTTTACTGTTAGGGGAAAAGACCATGGAGTGATTAAAGAGGAAGAAACACCATGTTTTCATGGACAGGGGTAGCTCAGAGGTGAGGTAAAAACACGCATTATTTCATGCAGTATAATAATATTTACTTGTAAATCACATAATATAAGCCTCCCACACATGCATTTCATTCTGGGAATACATTATATTGACACCTGTGTCTGTTAGGCCAGTCACATTTAATATAACAATGAGAAAACTGTTTGAAATGTTTTATATGAATTTTCTTTTCTCATCTGCAACTTCCTGGATGAGGACACAACACACTTTGGATGTGAATGTACTTTGCTCTGTGGACCTCATTTTCCTGTAATAGTTGGTAGTTTTCTTAATGTGTCATTACAGGTTTTCACTCTGCAGGACAGGACTTTGAACGAGCAGAACCGATCAGATGTAAGGTTCATTCTGCTCTTCCTCCTTCAGAAGATACAAGATGTCTCCACTGTCCATGTCCAGAGTCACTGAGACCTGCAGAGTCACAACCTCTGAGTCACAACCTGCAGAAGACCTGTGGGGCCTCTGGTTGCATCTGGCTTCCTGCACCCGCTGTCTGCTGCTGTCCTGAATGTGTCCTAATAGCGATGTCTCCATGCAGTTTAGGTTCATAATAAGTTTATCTGAATGTTTTTCACTGTGACATTTGATTCATGGCGAGATGTCCCAGTTGTTTGATGTGTCTTTTAATAGTAGCTATAATTACATGTACTATAAGAATGCACTATTGTACTGCAGTGAAGCAGTATTCAATCTGATCATTTCAAGATAATCAAGGTAATTTGTTCATTTTCGATTGGCACCTGCTTCTGTAAAAAAAAAAAAAAAAGTTACACAATGGGAGTACACTGACATGTTTTATTTATTTATTTATTTATTATTAACCTATTAATGCATTGTGTGCGTGTGTGATGGGTTTGAAATTTGACTATTCATATTATGACAAATTATTTCCAAGTTTATTTGATTGTTTAATAAACCATTTTTTCTCAAAGGAGAGTCTTTATAAAATGACTTAAATGCATTCCCTGTATACATGTAATTCCTTATCAATTTAAAAATACTTAATGCATATCTCATCACGGCACGGTGGCTGAGTGGCAACACTCAGGCCTCACAGCAAGAAGGTTGCGGGTTCGATCCCGGTCGCCCGGGCCTTTCTGTGTGGAGGTTGCATGTTCCTCCCGTGTCTGGATGGGTTTCCTCCGGGTACTCGGTTTCCCCATCAACCTAAAACATGCCCGCACCCCTATGAACTAACATCAAGGACCATAATGTCCACCCTCCTGTGGGCTCACCACCTGCAGAGGGGTTCATAGGGGGTCAGGTGCTATGAGTATTGGGCAGCACGCTGCCCCGCGACCCAGCCGGATTAAGCGGGAGAAGATGGATGGATGGATGGATGGCATATCTCATCACTGTTTTTGAAACTTTAAGGTAATTTAGCCTATTTTAGATGTATTGGAGAAACAGCAATATTTTAGTCATAAAATGTGGATTAGAATTATTAGAATAACTTGTTCTCAAAATGTGACAGTTTGATTACCCGTGCGTAATCTTTGTTAATGATCTGTGTGCGTAATCTGCAGGTGCGTGTTGTTAGTATTAGCATTAGCAGCGTGTCTCGGTTGCTGGGCGACGGGCGCGGCTCCGTGAGCTGGACCTGTCCCATTTCGACATGGCCATGCGGTCCGCGGAGGTGTGTTCGAAGGCTACAGCCTATGCGGCTTCAGGAGGCTGCAGCCTTCTGAATTGGGACACGGCTATAATGTGCCTCCAAAGACGCCATGTCGCAGATGAGCCTACAGCCTACAAACTGCACCTAACCCACCCAAAAGCTTACGGGTAGACGATCTACTTCCAGGCCACACTAAACCTAAACCGCAAATAAACTAAAACGCAATTCAGAACGCCATTTTTACAAATTGCTTTTTCCCTTTTAATACGGTTCAATAATTCATTTTCAATAACAAAAAAAATGTCAAAACATGGACTCCTGGATTCCATTTCACAAGATACTCTCAATCATAAAAAATCATCAACGAGTCCTTTTTCATTTCTCGTGCCACTCCCAAAATAGAATAATGAACGAACGAAAAAGTACACGGACCCTGGACTATAAATTGGACTTTTGGGGGGAAATTTATTTGATAAAATCAGAGACCAAGAACCAACATTTCATCTTGAAAGGCGAGTTATAGAAGTTATAGCAATAAAAACAACCCAATAGAGAACAATCCATGTATCACTTGTTTTACAATAGAGAACCAAAAATAAGAAAATTAAAAAACAACTCTTTATTATTTGCTATAAAAAAAAAAATAAAAAAAAAACAGATAACGAGTTGGTTTTTCATTTTTGATTCATATATAGGATTTATATATTTGGTGGTTACGGGCTGTCAGTGTGAAAAAATTAATATATAAGTGGCACCAGGACCACCCAAACCTTGAAAAAAACTTATAGTCCGAAAAATACGATAATGTATCTTAGTGCTCCAACCTGCTTGCCTCCCTCGTGATAAATGGGTTTAATCAGTATTGTGGAACATTTAGACAAAGCAATAACATTTCCATGAAGACAAGCAGACTTTAATACAGTGAAAAATGGTAGTAATAGTAGCGCTGATGTTTGTCAGTGTATTGTAATAATGCTGGGATAGTACACTGAAGACTGCTCAAATCCCACTTGAAAATGGTTTATTAACCAATATGTGGTATTCTTCACCACCGACACAAGATAAACTGGATCGGGTGAGCGGACAAACCAACTAAAAACCAACAGCTTCAACTGTGTTAACTGTGGTGTAGTGAATATACCATGAACATTAGGAACTATAGGGTCACTGGTCCTTGACAATGCTTAAGTGCAATCAGTTAAGTACTTCAGTTCAATTCAAGTTTATTTCTATAGCACATAAAAAAAAAACTTCAGTTGACCAAAGTGCTTCACATAAAAGTTAACAAAGACAGAATAAACATACATATATACAGATAACACAATGTGAAGACCAGATAATCTGACTAGCTAGTATTAAATGCCAGGGAAAAGAGGTGAGTTTTCAGGTCTTAAACTGCGTTACAGACTGAGAGGATCTGACAGGAAGAGGAAGGCTGTTCCACAGTCTGGGCACTGCCACAGAAAAGACTCTGTCACCTCTCGTCTTGAGCCTAGTTTTGGGCACAAACAACAGGAGCTGGTCGGCTGATCTCAGGGCTCTGGGCGGAGTGTAGGGCTCCAGTAATTCCCTCAAATAGACTGGACCTATAATGTGTAAAGCTTTAAACACAATCAACAGCATTTTAAATTGCACCTGATAGAAGACAGGGAGTCAGTGCAGGTCACACAGCACAGGTGTGATGTGTTCACGTCTCTTGGTATTTGTCAGCAGGCGAGCTGCAGCATTCTGGACATGTTATAAGTGCTGCAGAAAGCCCTGGTCTAGCCCTACATACAAAGAACTGCAATAGTCCAGACGCGATGTAACAAATGCATGGATAGCTTTGTCAAAATCCGACTGTGGGAGGTAGGGCTTTATTTTAGTGCAGAGCCTCAACTGACAGGAGATGGACTTTATCATAGAGCTAATGTGCTTGTCCAGTTTGAGCATAGAGTCCACAATCACCCCAAGATTCCTCACTGCAGGGAGACAGTAGGAGGGCAGAGGACAAATCACACTTTCATATCCAAGCAGTAGAATTTCTGTTTTATTTTAATTTCAGTTTAGGAAGTTTGTGTTCAGCCAAGTTTGTACAACCCTGAAACAGTCCTGCAGAGTTTTGATTGTGCTCAGGTTTGTCATTTGCGGTCACTGGTAGATATATTTGAATGTCTTCTGCAAAACTATGAAAAATGGCATTGTGTTTTCTAAAAACATCACCCAGACGGAACATGTACTGATCAACAATAGCTGGAGCTAATGTAAAACCTTGGGACACACCGTGCTCCAAGGAACATACAGAGGAGGGGTACAGTCCTAAGTTTACAGAAAACGTCCTTTCTGACAGATATGACCGAAACCAACAGCGCTGTACCCGTAATGCCCACATGTGTCTCCAGGCGGGACAGAAGGATTCTGTGATCCACCGTGTCAAATGCGGCCGATAAGTCTAAAGCAAAAGAACTGCAGAGAGTCAACAAGATTGGAATTTTTCACCAATTTCATTAAGATTAAGGTAAGCCTGTAGTTGGTCATAAGCAACCTTCTCTAAAACCTTAGACAAAAAGGGCAATTTAGAGATAGGTCTGAAGTTACAAAGAACATTTGGGTCAACATTAGGCTTTTTTGATGAGTAGTTAGAGTACAGCATGTTACAACCAGACATCAGAGACGAGTTCAGAACATTAGCAATATAAGGTCCATTAGAGTCAAAAACATCCTGGCCCAGATGACTGGGAATAATATCTAGACAACATAAGGAAGGCTTTAGCTGTTGAACAGTTTTTTTCAAGTCTGAAAGAGACACTGGCTCAAAACACTCAAAGAAATGAGTTGCAGAATTAGTTGCAGAATGAATTGCAGACTGTTGAAGCTACAAGGTCCTCAGCAGAAGGCAGTGACAGTCTAAGAGCAGACACTTTATCCCTAAATAATGATGTGTTCACAGAGTGTAGATGAGGGCACAACATTTGTCATACATGGATTTAACAGAGACTTCAAAGTACAAAAAAGCATCTGAGGTTAGTGGCACTTTGTTAAAACTACATTTAGCAGCTTTAACTACCCTCTGATATTCAACTAAACTGTCTCTTGATATTTGCAGCGAGACCTGTAGATGATATTTTTCCATTTCCTTTCAGCGCGTCTACATAAGTATTCTCATTTAGCCAAGGCTGTGCCATAGACTTTGTGTGCTTTAGACTTAATGGAGAGATTGCATTGCATTGCAAAAACTCAATAAAGCATCACTGAAACGAGAGAGCAGACCATCCGGTGTGGTGTTATGCCAGTCACCTTGGTTTATAATTTCCGATGCATTGAACATGTCAGAAAACAAAGAAGCAGACAGAGTTCATTGTGCACACTCAGCACGCTGGGGCGACCGGAATAACCACACTTCGGGGCTAAGTTATAGAGAACATCATGACAAAGTGGTAAGAAAAATATGTTTAGCAAATCTCCATTAAATTAACATTAAGACCAAAAGACAATATCAAGTCCAGTGTGTGTTCTTTTTCGTGTGTGGAGTCCAACAGCGACTGAGTTTAACAAATCAATTAACTTTAAAAAGTCCTTCGTCAGAGGTCTAGATTCACAACAGACATGAATATTAAAATGCCTGACAATCAAAAACTGGTCATAGTGCAATAGTAGGCCAGTCAAGAGAGCTGTGAAGTCCTGGATAAAATCTTTACTGAACTTTGGAGGGTGATACACCAAAGAGCACAGGACCGGGGAGTCAAGGCTTAATGTGAAAGTCTGAAGCTCAAAACTCTAAAACGGGTCTATTGGAACCTGCCGACAGACGTAGCTGGATTTGTACACTGTTGTTAGCCCCCCCTTCCTCTGCCAGAAATCTGGGGAGAGTTCAGAAAGAAACAGTCAGGTGGTAAAAGTTCTGAAAATAGGGAAGACTCAACAGTTTGGAGCCATGTCCCCGTGAGCAACATAAAATCCAGATTCCGTGACGCGAAGAGATCAATCAGGAGGAAAAATTTATCAGCTAGCAATCTAGCATTCAAAAGGCCCAAGCGGAGAGTCGTATCCTCAGCACTCCACATAGAGCTATGCCGCAGCGACCGAGCATCCCAAATCCACAAAGTGGCATTTGACTAGACGCTTGTGGAACGGCGCTACTAGCGGAAGGTGACACAGGCCGGTGTCCAGGCACGCTGGAGTCACAGGCTGGATCCACCGCAATCCGTGTGATCTCTGAAGTGCTGGGTTTCCAGATGTGGTAAGGAGAGGAATAATTCCAGAATAAGCTCTCCAGTAAGCCTTCACTCTCACTAACATGCCTCTGCGTTTTCTGCGGTTTCTGGGTTGCTTCCTCCATGTGGAGACAGGTGAGCGCAGCAGGTAGGCCGGGAATGATGTCAAGTGAGGAGAGTATCTGGATGCTTGATCCTCATATTTGTTATTAAGAAACAGTTCATGAGAACTGATTTAGATCAATAAATGCCTGGGGATCACAGACTAGTAGTCCAGAGATATCTTGGCATAAAATATAGAGTAATGCCACAACAAAAATTTTAGGAGAGCAGGTAGACGACTGCCGGTACACACTGGCGCCATCTTGCCCACCATTTCATTTCAGAATATTTGGTCCCACTGTGCTGTGTGTTCTCACACTTTTTACTTTTAGTTCACCACATTTGAGAGGATGTATCTGTACTTTTCTTTATGGTTTGCAAATTGCTGAAATGGTTGAGACTTAATTTTAGCAAAATAGAAAACCAAATTCACAAAAACCACCAGCTCCAACTGTGTTAGCTGTAGTGTAGTGGATACACCATGACCCTTGAAAACCTAGAGTCACTGGTACTTGACACTGGCACTTTGAAATCACCGTATCACTGTATCCTCTAAGTGTAACGTAAGTTCTCTTGGGTTTCTCTGTGTGATGAACCCAGCCTAAGAGCTTTGTAGTGTGGGGTGCATCTGCATTTTGCTTCTCCATCTAAGCTTGAATAATCAAAAATAGGTGTGCTTTGAAAATACTATTTATATCCAAATGACCACTGCTGCAAAATTCGAAGAGGTAGACATTCTGACATATTACTGGAGTCATTATATAATGATCTCTGTGATTTTAGTGAATGAAGTGCTATGGCTTCATCCAAAAAGTACTGAACTGCAGGAATTACAGAAATAATAAGGCATTTTGTTGTGTGATAGGGAACATTATTCTAGCTAAATAATGACAGCCTTTGCTATAATTGCTACCATTAGAATTGGAGTCTTGTTTGGGTGGAAATAAGCCTTCCAGCCAGGCCTCGGTAACTGCGCATTGTCTAGAGTGTTGCTGGGTTAAGGTTCCAGACACCAGGTCATACCATCCCCGTGGTAAAAAGAATCAAAGTCCATTTCAGTCCATCATTATTTTCATAGGACTTCAGTTCGGCGGTATGGTCTCACACCTGCTGTCTGCCTGCTGTCCAGAGTGACTCACCGTTTTCAAAGATGGTCCCGGCGATGAAGGACAGCTCGGAGTCATGTTCAGCCTTGCAGGCGTACAGAGCTCGCGCTTTCCTCCCAGTGATACTGAAACACACACAGACAGATGAGACAAACTACTGGGAACTACATTTCAAACAATATGCTGCTGTATGCCCGTCAAAAAGTTTGGACACACCTTTTTTCTTTACATTTACTACTTTTCTTACATTTTCATACACATATACAGTAAATGATGCAAAAAATATGGGATCAAGTAAATTTTTTTTATATTTATTTTAGATTCAAATAATTCAATTCAAATTGAATTCAAATTCCTCAAAGTAGCCCCCCATTGCTTTGTTGAGAGCATTGTAAACCCTTGACAAAGCCGTGGTTAAAGGTGTACTGTGCAACTTCTCTGGTTGAGGGTCCATCACTTGCTTGTTTCTATGGAGATGTCACTGCTCTGCCTGGAATGTTCCACAGTATGGCATTAAACAGCTCTATCTTATGTTTATTCAATTACAGGTGGTTTTATACACAGAAAAACAGGAATTCTGACAGTGATCGGGGTCGCCTCTCCACAGATCTGACCTATAACTTGGACAAGTTTGGTCTTCATGAAGATAAAAGGGCTTAATGCCGTACCGTGAAACATCCCAGACAAAGCAATCACTATGGAGAAAAACATTTGACGGACCCTCCACCAGAAAAGTGACACAATTCATCTTTAAGTTATCAAAAAGCACATATGAGACTTGCTACAGGTCAAAGAAGTGTCTAATCAACGTTATTACTACACTGATAAAAATATTCTAAACTAAAATGACATAACCTGAATAGCCACTGCGTGATACCAGAGTCTAGTCTTTCTGTTTTCATGCTTTATTAGGTCTCCATGGGTTTAGTGCCTCCTCCTTTGGCTCCAGTCTTGAGTTTTTGGCCCTTAGTACCAAACAGCGCTCTTCTGTCATGCATTCAGCTCACCAGTGTCACTAATAAGTAAACCCTGTAATTAGACTGATCCAAATATATATTCTTTGGCCCCAAAGCAATGTGCTGGATCACATTTAGATTACACTTCCATGGTACTTTCAACATGGTATTTTTTGAAATGGCGGGCATTACCAACCACCAGTGGTATTTTGATCATTAAAAAACAAAAATGGGAGCATCTAACATTTCATAGTTGGTCTAAGTGAGTTTAAGACATGTTTCTAATTATATGGACTTTTATGATCTATTAGCCTATTGATCAAAAATGCAATAATTCTCTCCGTAAATAGCGTTGATCTCTCTCTGCAGATCTGACCTGTAATGTAGCGTAAAGTTGTCTCCCTTGAGCTAGGATTAGGATAGGATTCATCTCTACTGTGGAACATTCTAGATAAAGCAATAACATCTCCATGAAGAAAAGCAGATGATGGGCCCTCCACCAGAAAAGTCATGCACGGCACCTTTAACTGTGTTTTGAGAGAAAACAAAAAAGAAAGAAAAAAAAATCCTATACTGGTATCAGTTAATGTCTGATATTGACACTTAAAATCATAATCTCGATATCGCATCAAAACTGAAAAAGCTGAATAAGTACTCACCAAACACTTAAACTCCCAAATCAATATAGCATACCGTAAAATACCAGTTTCAATTAACCACCGGGTCCCCTTTAAACTCTACGTGCAGGTGTATATTTTGATAAATAAACTTCGAGTCTAATGTACGTGCTGGAAGACAGAAGTCATGCTGCAATAACAGGACGCAGAACTGCTGCTCGTGTCATCTCTACAGAAATTAAACTTAAAACCACATGGCTAATTTGCATAAACTAAAAGCACTGAAAAAAAAAAAACAGTTCTCTCCTTCTCACGTTCTCACTCTGCTTGCTCCCCACTTGCTGCTTCTGTCATTGGTTTTAACTTGCTAAAGACATTTCTGCATGTTATGGGAGGGTTTTAATTATTTTCTGTAATTCAGGAGTAACTGTAACTCGCCTAAGTCTGTATAGAAAGTCGCCTAAATTATAGTCATACTAGTTAAAAGAATTTGAGTATCATATTTTCCCAGTTTTGTTGAGCAAGATTTTTGTGATGAAGGAATTAATCGCCTGTTCCAAATTACTGGCTGGTCTTAAATAAATGCCTGGTCTGTTAAGTGAATGAAACAAATAACCCCCCTCCCACCCCCCCGGCTCTTATTTAGTATTTATGGTTTACAGCTAAACTAGGTAGTAAGGGGGTATAAAGAACAGTGTGATTGGTCTAACAGGTATCCACACTGCAAACTCCACCCCTGCAGTCAGGTGTTTGAGATATGGAACACCTGAGATCCTGAGTGATGTCACATAGTACTTGAAATTGCTGTGGCCACTAGGACAGTAGGCAGCGCCATTAAAACACCACGCCAGTCTCCAGACAGTTAATGGTGAGTTTTAGCAGATACAATAGAATCTAAGCAATACGTCAGTGTAGACTCACCTTCCCGGGGAGGAGTCGCTGGAGGTGGAGGACATTTGGTGCGGGCTGGATGGCGCAGAAAACATGGGCCACGAGGGCGAGCGAGGAGATGTGGGGCTGGGAGACTGAGCACTGATGGGCAAAACGACATAATCAGACTCTGTAATGTTATATAGAGCTTTGTGCTGTCAAAATACCAACATTTACAACTTGATTTGGATATCACATACACTGAGTGCTATACTATATACTACTGGGGTCTCTCATCTCCATATTATAAGCTTAGCTGCATCCAATATTATAATTTTCAACAACAAAATAATTATAGCTTCTTACATTTTACCTATGGTTTTGTTGGATTTGTTTGCAGTCTTACCTGGTTGGCACACTGCTTCTGCTCTTGGGATTTAACCTGAAAAGCCAAAAAATATAGTTATGTTTAATAGACCAAAGAAAATCAAGATATATGTTTACATTTTTTATCTAGTAATAATAATGGCTTCCACTTAGTGTACACTTTACAGACTTGTCAAAACCTCTCAAGAGCTACTGTAGTAATCACTTATACTCCATATTTTCTGATGGTTAGATATTGTAGCCACAGCTCTCCTGGGGTAGAGTGACATTCATACTAGGTAAGGTGGGTAAAGTGTCTTGTCTGAGGGCACAACAAAGGAAGTTTAGGTTGATGGAAATTTCGGAAGGATGATCCACTGAGCTGCTGTCGCCCCTATAAACAAGGAGTCCGTCCATGACCATGCAAACAGGAACCACGTCTTTGTGGTGTGTTGTGTTTCAGGGTCTAACACAACACAAATCCCTACATGATGATCGTCTGTCTGGAGGTGGAAATGTGCAATTTGAAAACACACTATACCCAGAGAGCATGGTAAACAAATAGAAAATGGCAGATTTAACTGAATTTTAAATCTAGGTGTCTGTTGCTGTTGTGAAACCATACGAAACAGCTGCAGATCTGAACATGGTGCATTTAAGTTATTAAAACTGGCTAAAACACTGACACAAAGCACTCTGAACATTTTTTTAGTCAAAACATCAAACTTTTAATTGATTCCGAGGCCATTAGTTATATAACTGATGGAACAATGGTGCGCATGTGGATACACGGTCGATACACGGTTGATGCAAAAGGAATACACAGTGAGGATACTGCAATAGGGAGTATATGTGTTTTTTGTTTTTGTTTTTTTGTGTAGATTTGTTTATGACCAGTGTGTAGAGAGTGGTTAGTTGTGGGTGTTTTTTTTTTTTTTAATTTATGTTTAATTGGTCTTAATTTTGCAACACAGAAATAATGATGTAATAGATGACACTGATTAAAAGTCTGTTTAGACATATTGCACTTGTGCTATATACTGTAGCTATTATCTCTATTATGGGAAAGGATTGTTATAGTTGGAGATTTCAACATTCATGTTGATAACAGCAGTGAGTGCCTCAGCAGTGCTTTTGGTGCTCTCCTGGATGGGGTCGGTTTTACCCAGAGTGTGAACAAGCCGACTCACTGTCACAATCACACTCTTGACCTCGTCCTAACTTATGGTATTGAGATTAATGATTTAATTGTTCTTCCTCAAAACCCTATACTCTCTGACCATTTTTAAATTACCTTTCAATTCGTACTAAAAGACTATCCAGCTCGGCAGGAGAAAACTATAATGAAAAGAACAATATCAGAAAAATCGGTAGCCGAGTTCAAAGAAATAACTGAGTTAGTATTAAATGATATGCCATGTGACAATGAGAACAACTTTAACCCAATTATCATGGATCAGTTTGTTGATAGAACAATGCTCACCTTAAAATCTGCTCTTGATGTTGCAGCTCTGCTAAAACAGAAAAGCATTAAACCAAGACCTCCGGCTCCATGGTATACTCCAGAACTGCGATCACTCAAACAACACGTAAGACGCACAGAGAAGCTCTGGCGCCACTCGCACTCCGAGCAGTCTCTGAAGGCATGGAAGCTCTGCCTGCTCTCTTATAAGGCCGCTCTGCGAAAAGCGCAATCCAGATACTATTCAAACCTAATAGAAGTCAGTAACACCAATATCCCACATAAATCCTCTAACAGCATTAGACAAATTTACTCCTGTCGATGAGGTGGAGATTACCTCAGTCATCATGTCGTCCAAACCATCAACTTGTTTGCTCGACCCTATTCCAGTCAAACTCCTCAAAGAAGCTCTTCACCTAATAATAGGTTCCATCCATAACATAATAAATATGTCATTAGAAAATGGCTATGTTCCTCAGTCCTTTAAATATGCTGTAATTAAACCGCTTTTGAAAAAAACTAGCTTAAATCCTGATGAACTAGCCAACTACAGACCTATCTCGAATCTTCCATTTCTCTCAAAGATTCTGGAACGAGTTGTGGTGAAACAGCTTTGTCACCATCTGCAGGACAATAATTTATTTGAAAAATTTCAGTCTGGTTTCAGAGCTCACTACAGCACAGAAACTGCTCTGCTTAAAGTGACAAATGATTTGCTACTAGCTGCTGATAATGGGCTGGCTTCAGTCCTGGTCCTACTGGACCTCAGTGCAGCGTTTGACACCATTGATCACAACATTCTACTGCAGAGGTTAGAATGTGACATAGGTGTCAGAGGGACCGCCCTCAAATGGTTTAAATCCTATCTATCAGATAGGTACCACTTTGTTAGTGTAAACCAGTGCACCTCTCCCTGCTCTAAAGTAGCTTGCGGTGTTCCACAAGGATCTGTGCTTGGTCCAATCCTGTTTACTCTGTATATGTTGCCATTAGGTAACATTATCAGAAAACATGGCATTAATTTCCACTGCTATGCACTCAGCTGTACTTATCAATGAAACCTAATCAAACCGATCAAATCGATAAGCTCAGTGCCTGTTTGAAGGACATCAAAACCTGGATGACCCTGAATTACCTGCTCTTAAACCCTGAAAAAACAGAGGTCATTGTTGTCGGTCCTAAAGATCAGAGAGATTCTCTGTCCGACCAGATAATCTCACTTGACAATGTGAGTATAGCCTCTAGCTCTACTGTAAAAAACCTTGGAGTCATATTTGACCAAAATCTCTCATTCACAGCTCATATAAACCAAGCTTGTAAAACTGCATATTTTCACCTGCGAAACATAACTAAAATCAGAAATATTTTGCCTAAAAATGATGCTGAAAAACTTATCCATGCATTTGTTACATCCAGACTAGATTACTGTAATTCTCTGCTCACCGTCTGCGCTAAAGGTACTTTAAGAAGCTTCCAGTTGGTCCAAAATGCAGCGGCCAGAGTCCTAACAGGAACTAAAAGACGTGATCACATCAGTCCTGTGTTAAAATCACTTCACTGGCTTCCTGTCGAGTTTAGAATTAAATTCAAAGTTCTCCTCCTGACATACAAAGCCTTAAACAATATGGCCCCATCATATCTTCAGGATGCCATTGTCCCCTATCAGCCAAATAGAGCACTTCACTCTCAGAATGCAGGATTATTAGTGGTTCCTAGAGTGTCTAAAAGTACAGTGGGGGGGAGCCTTCAGTTACCAAGCTCCTGTGTTATGGAATCAACTCCCTGTTGATGTTAAACAGGCACCCACAGTCTCTTTATTTAAGACCAGGCTTAAAACCTTCCTCTTCAGAATAGCTTATGACCAGGTTACTTAGTTGATGTCACTAAGATAAGCTGCCGCAGGAGATAACAAGCTGGGGGAAGTGTGGCAACCTGAGCACTGTCCTCTGTTTCCTCCTATTTTCTCATCAGCATCACTTACTATGTTCTCATCTGTAGCTCGTTCATTGCTATTCACATGTTGTCCCCTCTCCCACTCCCCCTGTGGAGTGTAACTCTTTCAGACTCCTGATGGCAGCTGGACCCCTCTCCTCTTCACCCGGCCTCCCCTCCTCGCCCGGCTCCTTCCCCACCTGGGTAGCTGTGGCCATACCGAACTGGCCCACGGGCCTGGACATCTATAGCCTGTCCGTCCATGGGAGTGGATCTCTCCTTCACTGTAGTTCTCCCCGAGGTTTCTTCTTTTTCCCAGGACCCTGGGTTTTTTGGAGTTTTTCCTTGCTGAGAAGGAGGGTCTAAGGACAGGGGATGACTGGACAATGTTTCATTTGCTGCCTTACATGAATGTTGTTTATTCCTGTTTTGATATGTCTCTGTGTATGTTTTACTCATCCATATCTTGGAACACCCTTAGAGGCAACTGTTGTTGCGATTTTGGGCGCTACAAAAATAAATTGAATTGAATTGAATCTCTTACACCTGACAAGTTATACTTTAGACATTTCAAATTACAATATCAATCAAAAATGTAATAAAAAAAAACCAAATCTGCTGATTTTCTGGGTTGGAAAATGACTGTATCCAATGAGGTAGGTCTGTCATGATAAAAAAAATTATGTGTGATATAGACAAAACAATACATATAGAAAAAAAAAAATCAAAATCTACAGTATTGCTAAAAAATAAGAAGTTGCAATAAATAAATAGCAGAGCGTGCCACTTTAGTTTGTATAATAACAGCTTAAAGGTCTTCTGTTACGCATAATTGACTTTTTTGAGCTTTTAGGCATGTTATAATGTTGTTACCTTTTATTCTAATTGGATTAATTTATATTGTGCCTCCTCTGAGCAGCACTTTGGAAACTTTGTGTTGGTAAAATGTGCTATACAAATAAAGTTGGATTGGGCCTCAAAACATACCTGGAGTTGTGTTTTGTTTCATTCACACATGTTTGATTAATCCTTTCTTAGCAATCTTAGTTCATCTACAAACCTTAAAATGCTCTGTTCCACCTTGTGATGTCATGTAAGGGTAGTTTTCAAGTTAACAGCTCCTTTTGCCTTTTATTCAGTAGAGATTGGCAATATCAGGGCTGAAGTTATCCAAATGATTGTAGTGAAGGTGTGGGGGGTTTAAAAACACAGTTGAGCACTTCCTGTATTGCAATATGACATCACAAGGTGGAACAGAGAGTTTTCAGTTTGACAGAAGAACTCAGCCTAAATATGCAGTTTTTGTGTGTTTTGTATGTTTGGCACTTTAAATCTTATTATATAGCCAAAACGTAGCCAAAATGCAGCCCAGTAGTGCAAAAAAACTGTACACAAGATAAATATTGACCAGACAAAATACAGTTCAAGCTTTCATATACTGAACAATAAGTTGACAAAGTAATTATCTTGAGACCTACAAATATGATTAACTGAAATTCAGGACCAGGACCACGCCTCAACCGCCTTCTCCTCCTCACCAGCGAATCACAGCTCACTTCGACCACACCTCAATTTCCAAGAAGCCTATTTTCTAGCAGCCTATCCCATCATCTCAGTTTTCTCGGCTAACTCCACCCCACCTCCCAACTCCTATCTTATTCGTCTTCCAGACATAAGACCCCTACGAGGGGAGTCCCGTTCTTGCCGGGCCAATTGAATATTGAGACGGACCCCCCCACCCGCGAGTCTCAACCCTGCCATGTCCTTCCCCTGCCTCATTCACTCATCAGTAAACTTCTTCTTCACACAGTGTTGTTGTTGGCGTGGTCCTTGTACGTGAATGAGGTGTTAGGAGTAGATTCTACTTTGAATATGTCTTCATTGCTATATTGCCCAGCCCTGCACCATAAGGCTGTATTGCCCGTCATTGAATCTAAAGAACAAAAGTATACCCGCACAGACTGTTCAGTTTCTGGGCACCATTGTCTCCTCTTTGTTAAAGCGCTAAGTAAATTGAAGAAGTAAAATGACGATGATTTTAGTGTGAAGTGGTCAGCCTTAGCAGTTCAAAGACGCTGCGCCCGGCAATTACCATCCCATTGTGCAGCCAAATTGTGCTATTTAGGCTAATAGAGCTGCCATTATGAGCCAGGCCAGCACATTACCGCACATTACTTCACAAGAGCCTGATGGGTTGAGATGAGATTCAAGTCATAGTAACCAATCCCTGCAAAATAAATTGATCACATGGGCCGCTGGATCTGAGCTTTTTAGCAGCATTCTGAGGGCATCATTACAGGTTACTTTAAGCTTATAATGATACTCCCTTTGTATACAGCTACAGTGATGGTGCAAAGGTACACTCTGAGCAGCTGAACTTTACACTGTCTGATCACATGTGGAATCTCTTGACCTAAATATTTTGCTCTGGCAATATTTGGCCAGACCGATAAGAATCTGGGAAACAGAGGTCCTTGGCTAACCTTTCACAGCAAGATGCAAATGTGAAGTGCAAAACAAACATGGTGATGCCGACACCTGTACTTCAGCCTATTTTAGCTTCCGTAATTAGTTTGTGAAAAATATACAGAAGGTAAGAGGTTTGTGCATTTGTGGACGAGGAAGATGTCTGTGCTTTTCTCTAAAATGGTGCTTTTGTCTATAAGGTTCAGCTTGTTCCTCTGTTGTGATGCTTCCGCGAATCAGATCCAAATAGTCGTCATGATGCTCCACATTTACTGATCTCTTTCGGTGAGAGCAGTTCTATATTGTTGTGTTGTGTATGTATGTGTTGTGAGCCAGGTTAGTCCATAGCCCCTTTGGTCTGACATATTAGAACAACACTCTTTTTGGCATTATCTACTGTAAAATGTCATGTTTAATGCCAAATATAAGGTTTATTGCCTTACTGTGGAACATTTCAGGCAAAGCAACTACATCTCCAGAGAGTAAACCAAGAAGCAACCTCTCACCAGCAATGTTTTTCTCTTTTTTTTACCTTGAGTCCAAGATTCAAATTACAGTAAAATGTCCAAATATAGCAGCTGTGTCATGTTCAGTCTGAGTGACATGGAGGTTTTGCACAAGGGGCTGAAAGAAAGTTCATTAATGTTGGCTTAAGTAAACAATGAGCTGGCACTATGCTACTGAGTGTCACTGTCTCTACATACACAGCTTGTGAAACATGGCACTATACTCCTTCTAAACTGTACACTTTAATTACCGTCCACATTCTTTGCCGGTCATTAAAACGCCGACACTTGGTTGGTCATTATCTGCGCTGTTGCACAAATCAGTTCATTCATAAGCACTTTGTTCGTGAGGCAGGCCGGCTTTCTGTTTTTGACGTGCACAAAGGTTGCCATGGAGACTAGAGGCTATTTTTCGGCGGTGGGATTTTTGGATTGAGTATAAGGTCATTGGAAAACATAGGGTACATTCATTCATGCATCTTCTCCTGTCTGTTTCCTTAGGGGCTTGATAGAGGCTTTTAGTCAGTGTGTGGTTAATTGGAGAGTTGATGAACTGTGGATACTATATTGGGATCATATGGTGAATGTGGCAAATGTGTGTTTTTTTTTTTCAAGCAGGAAAAATGTCAATAGGTGTACAATAGCCAAAATTATATAAAATGTAAACATATTATACGTATACATGTTTATGAGATCCAAAAGGTACAAAATTTACAAAAAAAAAGACTAAAAAAAATCTTGAAATGTGTAGATGAGCAGCAACATATTTGACACAGCATCAGCCATTCACTATACTCAAAGAAGTATTATATGAACTATTCAAGGCTAAAAATACATATTCAGAATACTAATGATCTCTATTTTGGTAGTTACTTAATTTGGTTCCTAACAGCTAAGAAATACATTGTGGTACTTACTTCACACACAAACACACACACAAATAGGAAACACAGCTCTTGTGGCGAGTGCATGTGCAATATTTCTTCCTGTAATCAATGACATGTAAATCCAATGTAAATCCATAACATGTTTTGTCATGTTTTTACACTCTAATATAAAGCAATTTGATAGAAAAGTCTTCCCTGTATTTAGAACAGTGATTCTTAACCTCAGTTCGATCAAACCCCAGGGGTTCGGTGAGTCAATCTCAGGGGTTCAGGGGTCAAGACTCACATCCAGCTCATATGATTGGTGATGAAACGGCCTGTTTGGCCGTTATTGGCTGCAGGAAATTTTGTGCGCACAATAGTCTTGTGACTGTCGTGATGGTGTCGTGTCATTTCTGTCTTAATATTTTCCCTTCATACGAACTATGTCGAGCAAAAAAAGAAAGTGGTCGGACAAATATGTGCAATATGGATTCATATGTGTGCACCAATAATATATATATATATATATACCTATGTTTTGAATTTGAAAAAAACATATTTTATTTTTCTAATTAAGAAGGGTTCGGTGAATGCGCAGATGAAACTAGTGGGGTTCAGTACCTCCAACAAGGTTAAGAACCACTGGTTAGAATACTGTACTCTGATGGAATAAGTTACAAAATATTGGCCTATCTTTCAGATGCTGTTATGGATTAAGTGCAAGTGAAAGTTGCTTTAGAGCAATATGATTCTCAAACTGTGGGTGAGTCCAACTCCCTTTAAAGCAATGAAATATAGAGACTTTTATAGGCAACCCCAGTTCAATATTTGGGCAGTATTATGTTATTATAAATATTTTATAGCTTTAAAACTATAACTAGTAATGGATAATGCACTTTCAGACCGATTGATGGAGTTCAAAAAGAGTACATAGGTCTAAATGCCTTAAGTTCACAAAGCAGTGTGCAGTGTTGTAGCATGGATCAAACTGTGAACTTATAGTTCAGTGGAGAAACATCCCATAATACTATAAGTTCAATGAGTTCATAATTCACCAATAAACACTGTATTACATTTGTGGGAAGTTATTATGTATGTGGGATTATTACATGAGACACGAGTTTCATTGCATTTGTGGTTATTATTACGTTAGTGGGCACTGTGAGACCTTGATTTACTGAAAGGCAATGTCCCTAAACTCATGACGATGGCCAGAAGCACTAAACGCTCTAATAAAGATAATTATTTATGTAAATCATAGAGTGAATGCAGCATAAATCGGCTTCACCTGTCTCTTTGCTTGTACGATGTAATAAACCATAACAGCAAACATAACAGCTGCATGCTTTACTTATTTATTGAATTGTCAGCTCGAGCAATTGTGTCTCCCCACTCCATTTGTCACTTAGTGCTTTTCACACAGCCCTCTCAGCGGCTTTTTCCACTTCGATTTTCTTTCAATCTCCCATATCCGCCTGGAGACGCTCTTCTATCCTGCTGCACTACTCAATAAAGCCACGGCAGACACGAGAGAGGTGATTTCAGCTGTCAATCAAACTGTAGACTTTGTGGATACGTGCGAGAAATGTGTGTCTTCCTTCTGATGCATCTCGACTGAAAATGTGACAAGATACAGCCTGCAAATGGCTCGAATGAAAGCATAAAAGTCATGATTTTAAGAGATAAATAAGAAGAAAAATGTAGAAGAAGAAACATTTGCAAAAATTGGAATTTTGGATAACAACCATCTCAACAATGTATCTCAACAATTTGATTTGAACATATTTACTTTTTAAACATGTTTTGTCTTATGGTAAAGACTATGACTATAAATGCATAGATAGGCCTATTGTTTCAATATTCAATTCAATTATTTGGGTGTTTCCTAGACTAGAAAGGAGAGTTCCATATGGGTTTCATAGTAGGATAGGTACAAATTCATGTATTTGGCATTTTAAAGTTGTTATACAGCAAGATAAATAAGAAAAAAAGTATCAAATAAAAAGTTAAAGTAATAAGTAAGTAATAATTGTGTATATCTATATAACCTTTATCTAATTATTACTTATTTGACACCAAACTCTTGCCATTTTTGCCAATTACTATTTAGATTTTTACTCAGTGCTGTTATATGATGTGTTAGTGTCTAGATAATTTCCCTTCTGCATCAATTAAGTTTGTCTAAGTGTAAGATTGACAGCTGCTTTTGTGTTAATCCATAACACACATTTCTTGTCATATCTTGTTCCATCCTCACAATTACAATATACATGTCTGTCCTGCTGATATATGACGACAAGCCTCCTCCACAGCACAGCAGACTCATTTAAAGCTTCTCGTCCTGACAGTCCATCAATTTAACACATAACAACACACCCACATCACTTCAGCAACAACATGAAAAATGTATGTGCACCGAATGACTCAGGAAAAGACAAATTCATGATCAACGGGGCCCTCCTCTCTGCGTCTGTGGACAAGCTACACGCTGGAAGACGGATTACGACCCCGAAAGCAGCTCTCAGAGGAAGCATGTGTCTCTGCTACTTAAAGGTCCGTCTCCTTTGAAAATGCCATGACCTGTAGGACTTGAAAGCATCACGGAGGAGAGTCAGAGCAAACACAGGGGCAGGGAGAAGCGATTCAAACATTCAAGGAGACGTGAGATGCTACTGACTTGGATTTGTATGGGTATGTTGGGGATGTAAGTTCTGGAGCATTTTATCATATCCTTTTATCCTTTGACTTGGTCTAAATGGAATCTAACTGTGGTTGGGCTCGCATCTTCACAGATCTAACCTTGAAAGCTCAAAGAGGGTTGACTGATCTTATCATGCAGGTTTGATTCTTGTTCTGGACCATATTTTAGGCTGTTGGCAGTCCAGACCTACCTGTTCAACAATAAGTATATGGAAAGCAAACCTATTTTATGCTAATTAAACTTTTTAGAGCCTTTAACTATGTTGCAGTTGTTTCTCCTTCTCATTTGCCGTCTAAAAGTTGTATTGAGTGTGACTCATGCAACTTGATAATGCTGTATTCAAGACGTCATTGCTCTAATCAACTTCTGTTTTTACTGCCACCAGTGCACACCCACTGTTCTCTACTTACTTGTTTCTCCAGTATTTTTTCTTAATCAGTGATACACATAGAATTTGGCAGTGTTGCTTTGTCATTTTGGTACAAATGAAAAGAAATCCACTACTCGCTGCCTTAATCTGCAGCTCCATAAGCAGAGCAGAGGGCAGGGGAGGCTGTTGTCCCTGTCCTGCTCCACAGACAGACTCTGGAAACTGTTTATACCACACGGCATGCAGCTGTACAGAGCATCATTATAATTTGATAACTTAATATAAACTGATATTATATTATGTATTGTATTATGTATTGTATGCTGTCTGAAAAACAAATTTCCGTTCCAATCTATCTAATCTAATCTATCCATAGGAGATACAAACAACTTCACGTTGTTGTCATGACGTCTACGGCGAGGTCGGCTCAGTGGACATCTTTATTTTATTAAATCATTTAAGAACAATATTGCAATTTAATATGTGCAAATTATAACATAATGATCCACAAATGTCATAGATTATCATTCTATACCAGACACATACACAATAGCTCTTCTTTAACCTCTTGAGACCCTGTGGCCCCATACGAGGACATTACATTTTTGCCTCTTAGCACCATGATTTTCAATTATTTTAAACTTTCACCTGTAATCAACTAAAAACCTCTACAGCAGCTCCCGAAAGTAAAAAAAAACTGCATGGTAAAGTTTAGATGCAAAATTTATGAATAAAACCAATGTATTTATGTACAATAATGTCTCTTCATGTATCTTAATGTATCTTCATTTGGCATTAAAATTTTACACATTTTATTGACCACAGCAGACGAGAGCCTCAGGAAATGTCATGTCCTCGTTTGAAGACATTGGGACTGTGTTATATTATTGATTGTACATGTTGTTAGGTAAACTTGGGAATATTTAGATGAGTTTACAGTTATAAATTGCTGGACGTTTCTGCTGCTATAGGGAAACTGCTGCCTGTCTCCACTTTTTGCACCTCTACTTTTTTTGTAACGATTGAAAACCAGAAAAAATTTAAACTGTGGACCACATTTTCAGGCCTTTTGTGTGTTTTTAACCTCACTCACTGAACCCCAATCCGCTCACGGTCGACCTACGTCACATTTGGCAGGTTTAGGGCTTGAAATAAACAGCTAATTGCTGTTTGTTTGTTTGTTTTTTATAATTTATTTATACATTTGAATGTTTTTACATTTTTTACATTTACATTTTTGTCATACAGAAGACTTACTTAGTAGGTCCTACTTATCCCAAATAGCAAGAAGAAATGAAAAATGCACATCAGACAAAAGCTCGGGTCTCAGGAGGTTAAAGAAAAAATGTTATGAAAAATGTACTCTTTTAACATGTAATGATGTTCCCTCATCATTAGCTAACCCCAAGTTTGAGTAATTCATTTATGTTTGAGAACTTCTTTCACCATTTCCGTTCATTCAGAGTTAAAAGATTTGTCTTATCATTTTTCAAAATCATCATAAATCCAGTGCTATGATGAAACGCTGCTATGAAGAGGCAGTTTTGAATGGGAAGTTAATGTAATGTTGCTTTAGCAAATCACTGCAGTGTATAATGAACAAATAGTGAAATAATGACCAATATACATGGACATTTTTCAGTAAATATCATACAAACATAAGTTATAATATGCCCTCTTTGACCTTTCCATGTTACAGCAACAAAAGTCAGTCATCCAACTGAGTTCACAGCACCATGCTCCATTTGCTTTAAAAGCAGTCATTATTCTCCCTCACGGAAAATGACTCACACTCATTTGTTTAATAATTAGACTGAATATTCTCGGCTATCAAATGTTTTCATTTTTCAACGTTTATTACAAATGTGCCTGTTTCTCTCTGTGTGATCATGAAAGGAATTAGAACAAAGATTTAGTCAAGTAGTTAAAAATCCGAGAAGCAAAAAAGAGATGACGAGCGCAGACTTTGAAAAGACTGCACAGAGTTGAGTCATGTTTTTGCCAGTTCTTGTGTAATACATCTGAAGAGGAGGCTGGTGCTATGAGAGGCAAAGTAATTTGGATCATAACAAAACAGCTAAGTTTGTGTGACCCCAGCGTATTTCAAATATTTTCTGAACACTGTACACTAGAAACAGTTTGTCTCTGCAGTCGCAGTGCGGCTGTGAATTTTAAATGTAATAACATTTCACGGCCCCTCACCTCTGTCTAATCTTCAATCTAAGGAACGTGGCACTTTTCACCCTGTTTACAAATGGTTTTGAAGCAATTTATCACATCGCTAAGGAGTAACTCTGCTAAACACATAACTTAAAGAAAACCTGTTGATACTTTGCAGCTAATGCCATGAACATTCCCTGGGGGTTGTGCAGCTAACTGGAAGCATTGCTCTGTTTGAAGCTCTGTTACTAAGGAGGAACAAAAAATAACTATATTAATTACAAGAATAATTAGTATTTGTTAATTTTTTAAACACACACACTTGCCCTCACATACGGAGAACCGAAGCCATTCTTATTGTGTCGTTATCCTTTCAAACTTCCCTATCCCGTCATATCCAACTGTCATGTGTCTAATGGTTTTTACTGTTTGTACCGTCTCTAATATCACAATAAAAAATAAAAAAGAAGCTTTGTCACTCATTTCATTGGAGGAGAGGGAGCCTTTTGACGGTGTGCGGGGTTTTCCTCTATAAACACTGTTTGACCAGAAAGAGCTGACTTGTTTGGAAATACAAAAGGTGAGATGACGCTTAAAAAAAGTCTCTCACACAACATTACAGTCACAAACTAGCTGGTTCACAACAGTAACAGTTTTTCAGTTAGTCACTCACCTTTTTGTTGAAAATCAAACGCCTAAACAGGACCATGGACTACTGATCACAGGCTCCTGAAAATGTGTTTTCTCAAGAACTTTTTTGGCACTAATGCGGCGTTCATTCATCCATCCGTCTCCCACTCGGATCTCGAATTTGACATCACATCCAAGCTTCAACCGTTTTATTATGTTTCGTGTGTCCAACCGACCAAGAAAAACATGGACACTAATCAGAAAACTGTTGTTGCTTTGAGTACCAGGCGCTCCAAAATAAGTCTCTGCTTCAACTACACAACCTCAAGGAAGAATTCAGTACTTATTTAGTATAATTTAGTATATTAGTGAAGTGAAAGTGTTGGTGTCACATAATAGTTGATCATTTTGGTACGTTAGCGCAAAGGAAATGGGCTGAAAACATGGGTGACACCGTCTACCGTACCCAGAGACCATGATAAAGGTACTGCAGTAATACAAGTGACTGAAACTGTCATTTAAACCTCTTAAGTGTCCAAACACAATAAAACGTTCATACCACAAGTGACACTGGGCACAGCCATCTTGGATTCTGTCTCGGAAACTTTGCTCAGTTTCATCCGAGCTCCGGCATCCAAGGAAAATTGGCGTGTCAGTGCGTGTCATGTGGGCAACGTCCTCAGACCTCCAAGTCAGACAGATAATCCAATGCATCGTAATTGCTCATGTGTGCATTGTCACCATGGTAACTACTTAACCTTCCACCATAGGAATACACAGAAATACTCCTGTTCCTGTGCTTGTGTCTGCTGAATACTTATAATCTATGATACATGTGGAATAATTCTTTCTGTGTTAGAAAAGTGCAGTGCCCAATGGGAGCTGACGTTGCATAAACGTCATCACAACAAAGAGCTGTGCAGCTGTCCGCCCCCCCAATGGATAGCAGCACATCACACTTGCGAGTGGCAGTGCTGAATCCGACGTCCATCCATCCATCTTCTCCTGTTTAATCCAGCTGGGTCCCGGGGGCAGCTTGCTGCCCAATCCTCATTGCACCTGACCCGCCTATGAACCCCTCTGTGGGTGGTGAGTGCACAGGAGGGTGGACGTCATTGTCCTTGATGTTAGTTCATAGGGATGCGGGCATGTTTTGGGTTGATGGGGGAAATTGGAGTACCCGAAGGACATGCAAACTCCACACAGAAAGGCCCGGGCGACCCAGGGATCGAACCCGCAACCTTCTTACTGTGAGGCCTGAGTGTTGCCACTCAGCCACCGTGCCGCCTGAATCCAACGTTTATCACATATTAGGGAAATAACATTGGAGAACTAAGCAAGTACAGAGCAGTGGGCGTATGTCGGAGGCAGTGAAAATAGGGATTGATCTGCAGTATGGCGTCTTGAAAGTGATTAAAGAAAGGTCAAATGTGCATGAATCACTTCAAACACAACACCGACAAAAGGGTATTTTGCATAATAGGTCTGCTTCAAAAGATATAATAATATAATAATAATATGGGACTAAAATGTGAATGTATATTTTTTGTTTGTGTATTTGTATTGACTGAATGTGAGGCAATGCTGAGACACGCCTGTTTTCTTGGTTTGGTTTAAACTCTTGCTAAAGGTTATTTTCATCAAGATTTTGTTCAATATTTAAGTAATCCAAACTTCTTACGGATTGCACAAGTGTTCAGATAGGGGAGATGGATGTTATTGCTTTGCCTGAAATATCCCAAAGTAAAGCATTAAACCTATCCATTTTGCATTTATTGAATTACATGTTTGTTTGTTTTTTTATTGCTGGAAAACACTTGAGATGCATGTGGATGTGAGTGGGCCTCTGACCTGTAATGCCATACTGTGGGACTGCAATAGCAACAACATCTGGAGACAAGCTGTAGACTGCCTCTCCACTAGAAGAAGTTACGTAATGTGTCTTTAAGGGAATCAGTGCAGACCTACTGTGGTTTGGCGAGGTGATTGTCATGACTTCTCAGATGATCTGTTATGAAGACATGATTATTAAACATGATTTCAGCACTGGAACTGTCAATCTCTACTGAACTAAAGGTAAAATGTAAAAGCTGTGAACTTGAAAACTACCACTTCATGACATCACAAGGTGGATCAGAGCATTTTTAGACAGACTAATAATAAAGGATTACTCAAACACGTGTGAATGAAACAAAACACAACTCCAGGTCTGTTTTTGATGAGGTAACAATATTATAACATGGCTTAAATCTCCTAAGGGTCCATTTTGTGTAATATAGAACCATTTAAATAAAAAGTGTATGTAAGAAACTATATATTACAATATAATAACAGTTACTAATTTGGTCAGTTGCCTCCAGGTTTCCCATGAGGCCTTGGTTTAACAAAATGTCCTGGTTTTGACACCAGAATTATGGGAGTGTGATTGATGAGAACGGGCCCAAAGGCATTTCTTGGCATAAAAAAAAAATGAAGAGTCCTTTTCAGAACTGAAGCGTCAAATCTGAAAATAACCCCTGGCAGGAGCGGAGACGCCCCCACAGACAGTTAACTTTTGACCCCTGGCCCCGTCAGCTACTCGATAAAGGCATGACAGAACTCTTCTAGGAAACTACTGACAACTGTACAAACTCACAGACTGAAAACACGTGGACGGATACAGTAAGATGGAAAATGTATTGGATTTACAGAGAATCAGTTACTTCAGTCATTAGTATCACTGACTGTTACTATACTAATGTCATAGTGACTTTTGTATTTGACAAAATACTAAGTAATACTATGACAAGTATTGAGTTATCAATCAGATACCAATACTAATGAGGTTTGTATTCAAATTAGGGATGCACCGATCTGAAACTGGCATGGAATATTGGTGCCGATACTGAAAGATTTGCTGGACTGGACATTGGCTGCCAGTTTAGCCGATGATTGATTGATGTAATAAAAATGGTCAGAGTTGGCCGAGAAAGTTATAATGAACGTTGAACTTTTATATATACAGTTTTAAGGAAATAAATGCTGTATTTAGTCTGCATGGGTATTGGAATATACAGTGATCCCTCGCTATATCGCGCTTCACCTATCGCGGCTTCGCGGAATTTTTTACAGTGCTTTTTTTTTTTTACAGTGCATCTGTATCTTGTTGATAAAGAAGAGGAGGAAGGACTAACACTTGGTCGCGCAGCCTTCAGTAGAAAAAGACGCTACAGCGCAGCGGAGTCAGGACGAAGAGGCGCAGCTGGAGGGACTGTGAAATACGCGAGTGACAATGTTTCCTACCTTGTATTCATTACTATATAAAAAATATTGTTTTACAACACCGTTCTTTAAACTATTATAGTTATTTGTAAGAAAACATTAATATTTCTATTTCTTAAACACATTTTGGGCCTGAAAAGAGGTTTTATTTTTTGTTTCATTCTGCAGAAAAGTATTGCATTGTAAAATAACAGTAAAAAATAAAGCTGACTACTTCGAGGATTTCACCTATCGCGGGTTATTTTTGGAACGTATCCCCTGCGATAAACGAGGGATCACTGTACTTAAAACTATAGTATCAGAATC